>JARQZJ010000001.1:5672500-6327500 GCA_030704895.1 Henosepilachna vigintioctopunctata | reverse complement strand
CCATTACTTGTGTTACCTACCTCTATACTTCTTACGAACCGCCACTGGTTCAAACTAGACGAGAAACCTCGCAATATTTTCATTACACTTCTTCGCGGGATGCCCGAGAAAAATATTGTACAACACGAGGGATGGGATGTGATATAGGACGGTCTTAGGTTGCAATTTTACTTTTACGATCTACCACTTAAAATTTTATTTCTAGCAATTTTTATATTTTTATGTGGCCTTGTCGCTTCGTTCCCACTTCTTTCGGGTAATTTCTTATCTTACACCGTGGTTATTTCTTTTATTATATAGCCCCAGTTCTACCACTAGGGGTCCTATCTTTAGATATATTATATAAGACTATCTCCATTTTAGATATTTTTCGTATATGGTCGGTAACGTAATTTCTGGTTTTAATTAGTAGGCAATCAGAATAATAAATCAGAGGCAGAAACAGAATATTAAACCATTGAAATTTCATTTGTTTTTGCGTTTCCATATATTTAAATTGAAATACAGAATCGGCCTTTCTTTTCGAAGTATTTCATCTACTTTCTTATCGATTTTTTTTTAATTTGAATAACTCTCATATTAGATAGTTTGACATGTACCTAATCGTAATTTGATCTTTTACTCTGGAAAGTTATTAAATTCAGTATTAATTTTGTTTTTTCCTTCGATGGTATACTCTGAGTGTGTAAAATACAGTTTAATATAAAATGATGTATGAAGTATTGTTAATGTGTCAGTAAATCATGTCGAGAATAATGAACAATTTTGAGTTTATTTCTGTATTTATTTATTTAGATGCAAAGGCTTCCTCAAAAATGTGTTCAAACTATTCTACAAAAGAGAGATATATATTTAAAAAAGAAAAGTTTAATAATAAGAATATTTATTAACTCAACAGTTATTCACATTACAAAACAATATTGCACTGAATGAAATAGAGATAAGTTAAAAGGAAAGAACATATTTTTCACGAAAGACAAATAATTCATTCAATAAATAAGGTTCGTAGATCAAGATGAAACTGTAGGTAAATGCGCTTTCTGAATAACATTATATCTTCAATAACTTTCAAATGCACAGGAACCAAAATAAATATAAACGCATGTCCATATATCTGGTGACATCATGATTCATCGGTGGTCGTTTCTGCCAGGACTTCTGGAGACATGTGAATGCATTGTGAGGGAATTTGTATGTTGGTGTCGAATGAATAATCTGATGAAGAACGTTGACAAAACTGTATGTGTTCATTTTTGTCTGAAGGGCAATGGAATTAGTACCTTGGAAGTTAAATATGGGGAAAACACTATATCACCATCCCAATCAACAAAGTTTCTTGGAATATATGCTGACAGAAATTGAGATGGACATCACACATTAAGGTCTTATGTAAAAATTGAGTCTCTCATTTTTTGCAATCTCTAGAACTAAGAACATCGTACCTAGAAACTGTGTTATGAATGTGTATTACAGTCTTATAGTCATCTAAATTATAATATTCTGCTGTGGGGCTGCTCTACAGAAATAAATAGGGTGTTTATCACATAGAACCGAATACTTCGATTAATATTCAATATTCATCAGTGAACATCTTGTAAACCTATCTTCATTAATAATTACATACTCACCTTACCGTGTTTATATATTTATAGATGTTTGTTATATGTTAAAGAAAATGAAGATAGGTTTATTAAATTGAATAGTAATCATGAGTATTCAACAAGGAACAGGGATGTACTTCTTATTCCTATGCATAAAACAGCTAAATTTGAGCACTCTCTCTATTATCAAAGTATTAAAATTTTCAACCATTTACCATCGAATTTGAAATAACTGAAAGCTCATTTGTTTAAGAGTAGAGTTAAATCTCTGCTCTTAACAAAGGCATACTATAGTGTGGCAAAGTATTTCGATGATTCGAATGTAGGCAATAATGTATGAATCAATTTTTTGTATCATATTTTTTTATATTTTTTTTAACACACATGTTCTTCACCATGTGAAATTTTCTCAAATGATTTATATTTCTGAGGTAATTTTTTTTCTTTTCAAATAAAGTTGTATATTGTTGTAAATATAAAGTTAACGGATATTTTTATTGGAACCAGTATTTTTGCTCGAGGGCTGAAAGGAAGATCAGACTCAAAACTGAATTCTTTTGAGAGTATTCTTTCTAGTTGTAGTTATTGTATCAATTGAAATGAATGTAATTCTACAAGCTAAAGAATGTTTCTCAATAAATTTTTTTTTTGTATATTATGGTGGTCCCCTTTAAAACTACCATGGCAGTTTGGACAGGAAAGAGGAAAGGATGTACTTGTCGAGTATTATTTTTATTGACATATGGCAGAAAATAATTCCTTCGCAACTTGAGGAAGACAAAAAGACGATAAATATATAGACCAAACACTGTATTCTGTTGGATATAATAATTTGCAATCTTCACAGTATTCTCAAGACCCTTTTTTGAATGAGAAAAATTTATGAAATAAATATTGTGCAACCAAAAATAGTCCACCAATATATGGAAGTAATACAACAAAAATTCAAGAAAGATAGGAAATACTTAAGTAAATTGATAAATCAATAATAAGACAATGGGGTACCTACAATAAACAATACTAATGCTATGCAAACCCTTCAAATAAAGTATTTTTCAAATATCTCCTATAAAGAGAGAACACATTGAAAAATATCCAAGTTGGATCCACCTACGATAATGAAATTGAGTCTCTGTGAGAGTAAATTTTTTCCTTTAATTGGCTATTTGAATTGTATAAGTTGATAATGTTCTATCAAGTTATTGATATAATCATGCATTTAGTTTGACTGTGATAACTTTTTTGTTAATAATAATTTTTCAATTCAGTTATTTATTTCGAACTTCATTCTGTTAATATTTATTCATTTTATTTTTAAGTTCTGATCTATTTTTCTACGTTTTCATTCAAGCTCGTGGAGTCTGACAAACTACTGAACAGAAGAATCAGTTATGTTTATACCTAATGATCAATATAGATCAATCTTCGAGCTCAGTCATCAAATGTAATGGTTGCGTCACTGACATTTATTAAAAACTCATAGCAGCTCCTTCAAACATCCCCTCGTGGCTACACACACCACCCTCTTGGAAACAGTTATGAATTTCATAATATTCAAGCACTTCGTCGAACCTCAATGAATCAAATTCATTTGCGTGTAACTCATAATAAGCGTAGTTGCCACTGCCCGACCCGGAATATATGGGGGGAGGTAGAAAGAAGGGTTAATTAATCCATTTTCATTGTCATCGTCATGGTCACACAAAATGATTGTAGAGTCGACTAACCCTTCTTGTCCCTGAACGGTTATGAATTGGCCGATATATTATGTCAGCAACTGACGCGTTTTGCTACCCTAATGTATCGGGGATTTATAACAATAAAGCGAATTCGATGAATTTGTAGGAAACACATCTATTAACTCTCGGATTTTATTTCTGGATGATAAACTTCCCGACAAGAAATTAGTTCATTAGAGGCACGTAAAACCCTATTGCTGAAGAAGCAACACGAAGTAATCCTCATTAAAATAAAATAGGAAGAATACAAACAGTAATAAATAAATAAGAAAGAGATAAGTACATCATTCAAAACAAATATTAGGTACTTTATGGAAAAATCATGAATAATTTCAAATTGTAAACCATCAAAACGAATTAAAACGATTATTCTCTTTTCCTCAGAAATCTCTTCTTTGATTTGCAATGAAAAACCTATGAAAACAATAACATTTTTGACATCAGTGAGAATGAAAGATGTTCTAAATTTGATACAAGCAAGTAAATGATAAATGACATATGTCTTGGCCTAGAGCAGTAAACGATTAGAAATACACAGAAAAAGATATGACCGCTATAGAGGCGAAAAATGTGCAATCGTTCTATGGCTCGTTGTGGCGTTCTTAATACTAAGAAAAACGATGATGAAGTGGAAGTTATGTTGGTTTATTGATTCAAGACATTGCTCCATTTGACTGTAGATGTTGCGTTATGCTTATCGACGCATCGATAAGCGTAACATAATATACATAAGTATCGAGTTATTTTCAAAGACTTCTAACATAAGTATATGTAGTATTTTCATCTTGATGATATACAATTATGTATATCATCGTATTAATTCCAACTGATATTTACATTGTGGGTATAGTTCTGTAAAATGATGTAGACAAACTGAACAAAACATTCAGAAAAACTAACATTACTTAAACATCCAGAATATTATTCTTTAACCTACTTAACCAAGAAGATTGTCAGAAATTAACGAAATATAAATGTGTATTTATAGGTTTATCGTCATGCTATTCATTGTTTTTGATGAGAAAATGCCTCAACTGATGCGTCAAAATATTATAATCGTCAAAAATAACGAAAAATCTATTCATATTAAGTTTTCAGTGAAGAAAAATATTCAGTATTTCAACGAAGCTAATGACTTGAAGGTTTCCATATGAATTAATGAGAAGATATAAAAAAAATACTTTAGAACTATAGGTTAATCGCTCTCGATAAACCAAACGTGTTGATAATGGAAATATTGATAATCCTACTGATTTGAAATTACTGAAAGTGTTATATTTCCCTAGTTCATGGGTGGGCCCCTCATATGCGATAAATAGAAAAAATATAAAAAGTGAAGCAGGAAAAGTATCACACATCTTTCAGTATTCTCGAAAATATTCACTAAAGAAATGAATGGACATATAATATTTCTCGGGACAGATAGTGTGAAAAATATCATTACAGAAATATGTCGAATGAGAGGTAATAATAAAAACTAGTCTAAAAATCACTGACTGAACAATTCTTTATTCGAATAGTTTCGCCTTTTACAGCATTATCAAGAATGAATACATATTGATAATGCTGTAAAAGGCGAAACTAGTCGAATAAAGAATTGTTCAGTCAGTGATTTTTAGGTAAGTTTTTATTATTACCTCTCATTTAAATATGAACTATCACAGAGTAGATTCATCGTCCATTCAATTTAGAAATATGTCGGTATAAATAACATTCTTAAACAATCATGTACATATTTTGAAATTAGAATTAAAATTTTCTTATCAAATTTACGATTATTGAAAATAATGACATAAAATGCGACTAAGAAGAATGTCTAAACAAGAGGTATTATTGGAACATCCTTGAGCTGTGATTCGCCATGGCAGGATGTTGACTCGGGCAATTATTTGATTCCGAATCAATCTTCTAAGTAACACAAGAGGAAGAGAGATCATCAAAGGCCGTAGAGCAGGAGGGAAGAAAGAGAGAAGCCAATGCATAATTTATATAAGGGACTGTGCAGCATGGCAAAGCACAGGACGCATTGATGTCATCTTCTGTGTAATGAATGCTGTATCCCTGATGGGTTGATGGAAAATTAATTTCGGTCGTTGTACTGAGCAGTGTGTAGCTGAAAAACGAAAGGAGGAATGAATTGGTAATCATTGGCTTGGAAGGTGAAGGCAACAGCTGGAGATTCTTGTTCAAAAAGTGTCTCGTGGATTTCTCAGTCCGAAAATCAGCTCAATTGAATTTTAATTTCAGGATTTAATACTTTGAAAATCTGAGAACACTTTAATATGAAAACGTTCTTAAAAATGAAAGTTTTCATTGCTTTTGCCCCAAGAGGCGTCAGCAATATGTTTCAGACCTTCGAACAATTTGGAAGAAACTTAAAAACTACATCATGAAGCTTTAAAACTTTTGGAACATTGGAAAATATTTCTCACATAAATAGAACATCAGAAGAATCTGGTAAAAATTGAAAAACGTTTTCAGTGAAAAATAAGAAAATTGAAAATAATGATGATCTAACGAATATTTTGATAGAAAAGAATGATAGTTTCTCAAAATAAATTTTCGATAGTAATTATATACTGATAACCCATTAACTTCACATTCAAATAAGTTATATCTCTATGTGGTGAATTTTGGAGTTCAGTATTCAAAGTCTTTCTCGAATATTTCTATTCGAATTGGGTGTGAGTTGACTGGAAAAAAATTCTATTATTATGTTTATTATTAATTGAATTCACAGTAGATATAATACATTGAAACAATTCACAATTACACTAACATTTTCTGCAATTTTCAAAATTGAAATAAATAAATAGCTTGTCAAGAGTTATGATTGAGTTAACAAAAAAGCTACAGGTACCCACTTATATCGCATTTTTGTACAATTCATCATCATGAGATGGTTCAAAATTGATGTTTTCTACTTTGACAGCACGATAATGATCAAGAGAAATTCTGAAAACTGCATGCTTTTGAGAGTTTTGAGTATTAAAATATTAGACATAAGAACAGAGACTATCTTCCAACTATCTTTTTATATATGTTATGTGTTCTACATCTTGAATTTTGCAATATTATTTGAAATATAAACTATGGCAGAATTTAAAGAAACTTATATTCCAGTTCATAATGCTAGATTTCAACAGATGCTTGTACTTTTATCCAAAAATGCTTCACAATCTTCCCCCTTTCATTTGTTTCAATTTTTCATTTGTGGTTGAAACAAGTCACCTTAATGATTTATAATTTTCTTCTTGATTTACTTTCTTGGTTTTGAATCAAATAATGACTTTTACGAAGTGCCACAAAAATATCGGTTTCTTCTATCAATAACATTTTTTGAATTTCGAGCTTGAATGAATTTAACGATTCTCTCTTAAAGTCAAGCAATTCTGCACATCTGAAATCGTTAATTACCCCAAACTCATCCCTGTCCAAACAGCCCCTGTGATTCTTTCCCTTTTATGTCCATAATAAATGCAGACTTAATAGTCGAAAATTAAATTTGGGAATCAGGACGAGTGACTTGATGATGTGATTCGACAGTAGTGACCTCAAATCCCCCAAATCAAATAGCATAAGTGGGGGAGTTTTCGTAGCGATGCACCCCTTGCATTCGTGCGAGTGTGCGTTCCGAATACTTCGCGGCGCCCTCGAGGGCCAGATTTACACTGGGGGTGGTTTGAAATGTCTGTTTATCGAGCTTGTTTTGCAGAATATGCTGCTGTATAAAATATTCAAATTCGTTTATAACTGAAATATTGTTTTTTCATTAGTTCCGGGCGTTTAACATTGGCTTATTCGTGAGATATACCTTAGAATATTCGAAATAGTTACACGCATTCCCTTAAAGTGTTTCATAAGAAGAAAGAAAACATTTCCGAAGCTATTTGTATCAAATGAAGTCCAAAATGAAATAATATATTTGCTACATTTGTCAATATTTAAGAGTTCACTTGATGTATTCAGTTTCAATTAGGATCAATTTTAATCACTATGTAGAAACTTAGAATTTGAAGTCACCAAATTTCAAAAAATAGAAAAATCTGAAATTTTTTGAAAGAAACGATGGAATCAGTTGGTAAAATATGTGCAGATCAATTATTGTTCAATCAATTCAATTCAAGATCAATTATCAATATATAATAGATACTTTTAGGTATTGGAAATGAAACGTTTCGAGAACTTTCAACAGACTACAAACAGAAAGACAGAAGAATAAAGTTTTCGAAAATTTGAGTAACTCTAGAGCTTCATGAAATACATACGAATGATGGAAGGAGTTATTTTTGGAGTGAGGAGTCTATTTGTTCGATGTATATTTGTCATGGCTTTTTTTCATGTTTTTTTTTGTATTCATTGAAAAATATTGAAAAATTCAGTGCTGACTTAGAATGTAAGCAGCAATGGAATAAATGAGGATGAATCGTTCTTTCATTTGCAATAAAAAATTGAGAAAAGATAAAGCATTGTGGATCAAATTCATCAACTAATCAACAAATTTTTGCTTTAATATTTCGTGAATGAAATTGTAGAATGAATTTTCCATGAACTATAAACAAAGTTAAGTAAGTGCCTTTGTGATAGCAGTAAAACAAACTTCAATGAAAGTGTCAATTTGAGTTGATTTTTAATGCTTTATTTTGATATTTTTCATTACTTTTATTTCTCTTCACTTCATTATTGATGAAGTATATTCAATGTCAAATATTCATTTGATGTTTTTCAATTGTAGGGTTTATTTTTAAAGCATTTATATTATCACAGCATAAAATTTGAATTGTACAATCGAAATTATTCTCTCTTCTTCTAAGTAAGAATATTAATGACTGAGATTGAATTCTCGCTCAACTCTTGATGAAACATAATTAAATAGTAAATTAAATTAAACTCTTGGTTTAATGGTCGAGCGTGAGCTCATGTTGTCAACGGAAACATGTTGACAAATTCATGTTGTTAAATATAATCGTGAAACATTAAGCCAAGAGTTTAATTTAAATTAAAAGAATATAATTCAATAAAAATCCTCAAAAAAAGGCAATTCAATTAGATGTCATATTATTGACATCTTAAATGAATTTTAATTGAGTGGTTGGAATTCATTATAAAATATTTCTCTTGTATTTGTTGTTGAACACTTTTTTCCTTTATTCAATCTGTTATTAAAATTATTGCTTGTGACTGTCGTTTGTTACTGAGTTACGACAAAAAATTAAATAATTTACAAAGGAAATATGTTAATATTTTTATGAAACTGAACAGATACCTTCCTTCATGTGGAAAGTAGCTGAGTTGTCAATAAATTCTTTGAACAAATACATATTGGTTATTATCTAACCTGCCGTAAACAGAAAAATTAATTTCTACAGAATACCTTCATTTCAATGCATGCCAACGCAAACATCTTGAACTGACAGTGACATAATAAAAAATATGAATTCCCATTGGAAATGTCATTTTCACAAGTAAGCTTGTACTACTCGACGGACCAATTGAAAGAGGAAAACATTTGCCAGCGACGTGGTTTGTTCCTGATCAAATTTGCGTTTCAAATCACTCGCAAGATTACCCTAGCAAATATTAGTCCTAATTAAATCAATATTCCGTGAGCGGGTGGCTGCGGGGCGGGTCCCGAGACTCCGGTAAACACGCCGGAGGGTTGGAATTCCGACCAAATAGCCGGACCATATTGCTACGTTCATCAACTGACGATGATATAAATATTCGATGCGAATGTAAACACGTGGCCCAACGAGTCGATGTGATGTTCCTTAGGGACTTGAGGGTGGAACGAACGAGAGAGAACTGCCGGTAATTTCGTATTCTATCCCTGATAAAAATCTGACGACTTTAGCAATGATATTTAGCGTTGAAATTGCAATGAATATGCAATAATCTTCAAGTGCTCGGTAGAAAAATATTTGAGTGGCTATAAAAGAAAATTACAACGTAATGAATCATCTAATAATAGATGACTCCCAACAGGAGCGTATATATGAGGGGGCCTAGGGGGCCGAGCCCTCCCCCGCTAAATCAGTCAGTGTAATACAAAATTAACTTATTTGTCCAGTAGAATGTGGATTTTTGATGAATAATCAAATATGAATGAAAAAGAATCTTTATTTTTTCATCCAGAACTTATGTGAGTAGTTGAGATTGATAATTTTAAAGATGCAATAGATGATCGGGTTACCAGTGAGCGGTAAGTGGTTCGTTTAGTAAAATTCAACGTCGTTCACGGCCTCCTCCTGCAGCAAGAAGGAAGAGGTCGTAGTGCTATTCGATGTCCCGCAAATTGTGATAGGACTTTCTTCCCTAACATTTATATCCTCTTGAAACTTCTAAGCAGTTTCATGTTTCTGTTACCAGTGGGAAGCGATCTTTCCCAAACGAGAAGACTGAAGACCTACTCAAGAAACATCACATCGGAAAGTAGGCTTAACGGACTAGTTTTAATTTTCATCCTCAGGGATATTATTGTAGGTGACTAGGCAGTTATTGATGAATTCCCAAATAGACTAGAAACTTGGACTATGTTCTGTAATCTGTTTAAATATTGTTAACCTTATTAAGTCTTGAAAAATTGATATTTTTTTGACTGTTTTTTCCTTCACTTGTATTTACCTTGTTTGTCCATTTGGTCTTGGTTTTCACCGGTCTTGGCCACCATTATGTATATCCTCCACTGACTCCCATCGACTACAGCCGAACACACTGAATTTAGAGTCTCGAGCAGTTTGAAATAATGTCGACTATAGTCGAATATATTTAGTTGATTTAATGGCTTACCCGATTAATCTGAAGTCGAGTATTCTGGATTCAGCATTATCGTTCTAAAAATGACAATTGATAGTTCAAAAAGAGCTCAGCAAGTCTAATAGAAGACAATTTTTTACCCACCTTTGTACCCACCAAATTGTACACACCTTCAAAAAGCTTGAATTTTCATTACCTACACTGCAATATTTTTATAGGTCAGCTTTGTTATTGCTATTTCAAATTACGTTTTTTTTAAATCTCTATTTCATGAAAATATCAGAAAAGATGGTTCATAAAACTTAGTCTAATATTTTTGGAATATGAAAACATTGTATTCATAGATGGACCCCGCGAATTCTTTTAGGTGTTCGAGGTGCTCATATAAAGACCAATTGATGCAAATAATGTTTCCTACCTTCAAAAATCGAAGGTTTGGACAGGTTCAATGATAAGAGGTATATAGGGCGTTAACAAGAATTTTAGTTTAGATCTTTTTATATTTTTTCTTCGAATAAATACGTAGCTGGGCAACAATTTAACCCTAAAGGTAAATTTTTTCGCAAACTGTTATATCGGTGAATGGAATTCTTTGCCATTTGCTCAACTGTCAATTACAGAACTGGCAATTTTTCATCTGTTAGTAATTCAAAAACAAATATGACACTTGTAAGCTAACCGAAATATGATCATTTATTTCCTTCTGTTTTTCTCCTGTTCTTTTATTTCATTTTATTCTATTTCCTTCTAATCCTTCTATTTTTTGACATGGCACTCAAAACAGCGCCATGGGATCTCGTGATATTTTCATGAACTTTTATTGTCTACATAACACTTTGTGATATATAATATTTCAATTTTAGTTTGTTTCATTTGGTTACTTTGTATTACTATTTCAATTGATTTCAACTTTATTTTAATTGACTTCATCAACTATATTTCCTTAACTTCTGTTGACTACATGTGACTTTGTAATAGATAATATTTTATTGTTAGTTTGTTCAATTTAGTTATTGTTTATCACTTTTACAATTTATTTTAATTTTATTTTCGTTGTATATATTCTTAAATTTTTTTGTGTATTATTATTTGTTTAAAAATAGGTAATTTTTGTGTAACTGTATGCAAATCTGTTGGGAATAAATGTATTATTATTATTCTGTTGGTATCTGGCTAAAGTACTGCGTACTTTATGACATTTTATGGGAGCTATATAGGTCTCTAATCTCGTCTTTTTATACTAATAGCTTTTTCTACTCTAGCTTTTTGTTGGTAGAGAAAAATCCTATGGCTTCGAGTCATCGACATGGTGCGCCTTTTGCTGACGCTTTTTGGTTGGGTGAAATGTCTTGCGTTCGCGTCACCGACATGCTTATACCAGTCGTTGACATACTGTGACATATAGAGTAGACGTACTGTACTTAGATGTGTTACCATAAGCCAATTATATCTTTTTAAGAACAAATGAAATAATTGAACGTACAAGGCTTTATAACTGCCAATTTTTGATTGTTGACGTTATGTTTCCGTAATAGTTAACTTCCAAAAAGAACGTAAAATCCAACACGTTCAACACATTCCCTCGCGAAATTGAAATTATTTCACTGTGTCATCTCATTAAGTTGGTAGTTTTCTTCTTAGCTGTCATCATTGGTATTTCCTATTTTGCGTTATCGAAGTATTTTCGCCGGGAAAAGGTATCCTCGCTTGCCGCGAAGTGGCGTCGAGACGCTTCGCTAAAGATAAAACGATCTAAATGGGGGAAATTCAGGAAATTGTGCACGGCACACTTTCGCTCGCAAAACTAATAATTCGAACAAAAGCCGCCTTGCTGAATTCAACTGGTTGCAGATAAATATATATTCGCTAGAGGAGATGGGGAGGATCGATAGTAGTTTCAATTCCGACGTCTGGCGTAGTCTAAAACAATGGGCAATCTGGTTCGAGTAGATGTGGCAACACTGTACTTGCGATAGTATTGTATGAAAAGTAATACGAAGCGAGGAAATTTTTCGTCGTTGATGTAATGTAGCGCTGATGCACTAACTTGGTATTTGATGTGTATGTGAAAATATATATATATATATATATATATATTTTTAACAACATTTTCATTTATTTCTGTTCACATTTGCTGAAAATTGTAGCTGTGCCAAAACTTCGAAACAAATAATATTCATTAAATGGCAGCACTTAGTCAACATTCTACAAGAATGATAAACATTCCGTACTTCATACGATAAAATTTTTGTACTTTTAAAACAATATTGTCATGTTTTTATTCAATTATAGTGAAAATCGAAAAACGACTTAGTTTTATTTGAATTATGTATTTAGATTTTCATCAAGTATCGGCTCAATCGATTAATTATTATTGAAATTTATGATATAATCTCATCTCTGATAGATGATACTTAGAAAAAAATTCCTCAGGAATTCATAATAAAATTCGTTGAAAAAGAAAAGATAATAATATATCCACGTTATATTTGTTTCTTTGAAAATATTTTCTTTATATCTCTGAGTGAATATTTTGCACAGTAACTGTCATCGGACAATTCAGCAGTTGCTGTGGTATGTGTCATAAAACCGTGATTACAAATTTTATGGAAATAACATGAATTTTCGCATGATTTTCTTCTTCGAATGAAATTCGTTGTTGACGTTTCATTTACCATCATTCTCTCCGTTTGTCGTCCATTATTTATGGAGTATTTTCTATAATTGACGTCCAGTAACAACAGCCACCACTAAAAGTTCCCTCAATAGGATTACAAAAGGCCTAATGTGTTTGGATATTATATTATTGCCTTCCGACTGGGGTTCCTCAATTGGATGGTTGTCTCTTGTGTTCAACGATATGTTATGAGATGTTTTTGCTGATGACTTCGTTCTCATATCAAAAATATCCTACTGTACCTACAACCTTAACGATATATGGTAATTACGTATCCAAATAAATTGATAATCGATACACAGGCTTTTGTTAATGACTCTTATTGTGAGATATCAGTTTTGAATCTTCCACAAATAACCTCAAGTCCACTGTTATTTGAGTTTATATCAATACACGGTCGTTCATTTTTTAGTTGTGAATTTATCGTTAAATTCAACGTACGTTAATCTGATTAAATTCTGAACAACATAGCATACAACATCAGATTCAAACTAAAGAACCATTATATAACCAATCGATTGAATTGAAAACGTGATATAGTTCTGTAGAATGCGGATCATAGGTATATCAATCAAATTAACAAATTGACGTTTTTGTACAATGGAGTGTCTGAAATATTTTATTATGTTTTAAAATTTTTAAAATGATATTTTCAGTTGAATTCTTCTTTTCTCGGAACGAAGTTCATTCAATCGTTGAAAATTAGAATATATAAACATAAATCACAGGATTCATTGATAGAATCATACCTTTGAACATCACAACAGACAAAGAGAAAGAGGAACCAAGGAGAGAGAAGCAGACAGAAATGTTTCGATTTATTTAATAATCTATTGGCTACGTTCTACATAGAATAACACAGCAGACGGATGCTTGCATTTTTCTTTTTTTTGGAATAGATTGTTCAAGTTTCTGTTGAGATATAACTGTAATATTTACATCAGGAGTGGGATCATCATCAAGGAAATTACTCAGCTAATTTGGAAAGTGCTTACCGCAATACGATGTACCTCGACTCCACCACATCTGAACATACCTACTGGCATATGTGGGAAAATGGAGAAAACAGGACAGCGGTTTTACGTCGAGTCCCTTTGATATGCGACGAGTGGTAACTGGAAAATGGATTGATGTCTGTCTATGTGAATAAAAGGAAATGTCTACCTGCGATGTGGCGACATTTCGCCAAACCTGCAATATTGAAGCTTTCCTATTAGCTCTTTAGTATTGTGCACTAATTCGGGAGAGCGGAGTGATAAGAATGGATGTTTATTACCATAAAATTACTTAATTACCAACTTTTCAGTGACAAAAAAACTGAAGATTTTCTCATTAAGATACTGTGAAAATTAAGTTGCATAGAAATAAATCATGCAGAACTGCACTTCAATTGAATTTATTAATTTTTACTAGAAATAATCTGATGATATACAAACAGATTGTGAAACCTGTTGACATAATTTGGAGGTATGTCTATCTATTAATAGAGGATCGAATCGAAGATTTCAGTACAGGGAGGCATTACTTTGGTACATATGAAATAGTGACCTTCACAAAGACATTGACAACTTCTCAATCGAAGTTGAGATGGTATCAGACCAAGTAGGAAAATTTGCAAAGATACCAAATGAACGGCTTAACAAACGTAATATCAAAGCTGCGTAGTGACCTATGTAAGCCTCTTAACTTAATAATATTAAGCCACGTCTAACTTTACTACAGGCCATGAAGAGCGTAGTCCGGCGGTGTTGCCAAATTTATTCGAGTGGTATACTCTCGTAGTCAGTTGTTCCCAAACATTCCTGCATTATTTCAACTCTTTTTGTATATTGCGAACAAATAAGAAATATTATTAGTATTTATAACATAAAGAATATTGTATTGGGTATTATGAGCACATATTTCTGTGACAGAAGAATGTAAAACATTTATTATTGCAAGAAAACAACGATGTTTTCGATAAAGCCTCACTTCGTGAAAAATACTTCTATTAGTCAGTGGGATTTAATTACATGAAAAATTGTCTAACCAAATTTATTGAATTATTTAAGAGAATAGGAACCTTGAAAGAAACGCTGTAGGAATTACTCAAATTGAATTATTTACCTAAGTATAAATAAATATTATATTTCTGATTAGCGCAACGAACAAACTACTTTATGAAAGTATTGAGCTTTCTTCGTTTATTTTTTGATTCAGTTTTCTCATGCCAGGGTTCATTATTTTGTTTTGTGTAGTCATTCAATAAGATATTAGAAAAAAATTACAGCATGTTCAGAATATTTTCATTGTCTTCACCACATAAACATCAAAAATCGAAATCTTTCAAGGACTCATTCAATGACACGCTTAAAATAGTGGGATTACACAAAATTGCTTTCTGGTATATATAATATACACCAAAAAGTCATTTTTGAATAATCAAAAATGCCCGTTCGAGAGAAATGTCATTAATAATTTTTTTAAATATAGCACATATGTGAAATAAGACATTTTAATTAAATCTGTAGGTATATTCAATCCTCCCCGTTAATAATTAAAATATTATAAATAAAATCATAGCTTACAAATACTCTGTTTTGGGGAAAGTTTGGATTTTGGAAGAATGTGTTATTTCTAGTTAGATTTGTGAATAGCAATCTGATTATTCGATCTGGTTATAGGTTATAAATAGGTTAGAAAATATACTTATCAGAAACTCATCTATCCCAAGCTTGAAACTTACTGAATCACCAACAGAATACCTTTCCTCTACACTATATTTCACAAAAAATTATTTGTAAGTATTCCGTACTCAAAACACAATACAAATTCGATTTCGATTCGGTTAAATAGGTTCACAGAAAACTTCGTTTTTATAATTTGATGTTATGTTATCCTCAAACTATGATCACTAGCACCTATATTACACTCTAGAAAATTGATGAATAGAAGATTAGAACGGAAATCGTAGAATATTCAACTTCAAACTACGAAAGTCTTAAACAACACAAAATTGATTTCGTTTCTCCGAACTTTGTGAACAAACTGAACACTTTGTTTTTCATAGTTTGATGTTGAGATTTCAACAAATTATCAACATCAACACATGTATTACACGGTACACAATTGAAAAATATAGAACTTATCCAAAAGCTCAAATTATTTATCTTCAAACTGCGAAAGTTTTGGGAAGCGTTCTATTTGCATTAGTATACCAGTTCAACTAATGGCGGGATTGTTAGACCACTACAATTCTGTGGCAGATATTTATTTCATGGCTTGTACTTAAGTTGGCCGTGATTAAGCCTTTTGAGCTAGCATGGCGAACGAAATGAAAAGCATATTGCGTGTTGTGAATTGAAACTAGGAGAAAAAACAAAGAACAAAGTAAGAGTTAACCAAACCTAGTAAAACACATATTAAGATCTAAATGACAAAGTATTACTCAATAACTTTGTTTCTAAATTACTTGACAAAATAATTGCAAAATATTATAAAAATGAAAAACAAATCATCAATTTGGAATGATTCACAATTATTCATAAGATGGAGAAGAATAGTCGATGGTGAGATTACTTAAACTTTTGAATTAGTAGAAAGACAACATTCTGATTTTAAGCGTATGAATTACTTCTGTCTTAGTAAATATTGTAAATGTCGTCTTCCTAGACTTTAGGTTAGGGTAAAGGCCCGCCAAGCAGGAGATTTAGCTCGATTCCAGGGTAAGACAAATAGAAAATGTATGTGTTCAGTGTTTGGGTAATATACATTTGGCATACGTGATGGGTCATGTATAGAAAATACTGAAACATAAAACCTTTTGAAAAAAACGTTTTGTAAATGAGAAATAAATATAAAGAACTAGTAGATACCTATAGGTTGGTATTAATTGCACGTATTTTGAAAAGTGAAGACGTTGAATTCAGTTCTAGGATATTTGAAGTAATTTCTCATATAGCATTATTCTCTCACTTGATGCTTTGACATTTCGTTGGAGATTGGCGTGTTCCGCTCTCTTCGCAGGCTAAACGGAAATACGAAACGGAACGGTAGGCAGGTCGTCATCAGCTAATGGCCCATGCTGAGCCGGAACGAGGTCTCAGGACTGACGGCTCTGCTGCATGCCACATTTCGCCTGCTTCGATAGCCTTGTCATACATTTTATTTCGTGGCATGCGGAGAAGGTGTTGAAGAAAGGAATGGTACGGAAAATAATCTTTAAGAAACTTGAGGAACTATACATTTGAATTTTACGCGTTCATTCTTGTTTCATAATAGGGTTGAATGGTGCTGTCTAACAAATTAATTGAACTAATCAGAACACTAATCTAACTAATACGTAATATATTTGGTTGATTATACTCTAAGAAAGTTTCTCGCGGAGAGACCTACTTGACAGTAGGCGTCATTAATAATCATTAGAGATATTATAAAATAATAATAATATATAACATTCATTTTTACATTTAGAACAAAACGCATATATCAGGTTGCTTCAATTTGATTGATTGTTTCTTTGAACTTTCAAGAATATATGTGGCATATGTATTCTACATAATGGATTTAAGTATATATTTGAGTTTTACTTTTCTTGAAATTTTTCATAGAAACTTTCTTGATGTAGAAAATCTCCAGTTCTATAATAACTGGGAGAACAACATCATGTTTTAAAGGACATAATCATCATTTAATAAACATCATAATATAGTAATAAATAGTTTTTATTGCCGAATAGTAGCAAAAAAAGTGGAAGTCTATCTGGAAGCTATTCCACTTAACCTCTATATATAAAAATAATATATGAAATACCCAATAAATTAAGAGCAAAAGTAAGCGAAAATCAACCTCAGAAACAAGATTTTCAAAAAAAAAAGAAAACATAACATTATAAAAAGAATCAAATAAAAATAAAATAACAACATAGGTAAATTCCAGGAACTATATAAAAAATTGTGATAATAATAGATATTGAAAGGGTGCAAGAATTAATTCTGCGTGCTGAGAAGAAATGCTTATTCATAGGCTTATTCTTAGCCAAACCGCCTACTGTTTTAACGTCCAACGGAAAGGAGTTGTAGACATGAACAGCATTGAACCAGAAATATTAATGGAAGTCTGACCGATAAAAAAGCGTCAAAGCAAGATTGTTAGGATATCTTAAATCGAAGAAGATGACATAATACAAAAAACGGCTGACCCCAAATGATACCGGATTAGATTTTCCAACTTCAACCAAGCAAGTTCTTTGATATAAGACAACACTCTTTATATATGAACTTTCAACAAAAATTGATAATCCTTTGCAACCTATGCTTGGTGTGTGTAGAGACAATGGTTGTAGAGAATCGAACCATAATTTAAAATTTGAGAATCAAACCATAATTTAAAATTTACAAAACGGGGCTTTCACACACAGTTTTTTCCTTAGAGTCAAGCTTTAGTAGTGTCGGAATCTGTAAAGCTGTTTAAGAACCAAATATGATTTTCTTATCAACAACCCCACATGTTCCTCGAAACGAAGACGGCAATCGAAGATTATTTCCCATTTTTAGCACTTCTTGTACCACTCGAAGGCTCAGCTCCAATAGATGAATTCATATCTAGTTCAATTTGGAGACCTGAATTGAAGACAAGGTTATTACACTCAGATGGATTCAATCGTAAATTATGGCTTCACTGAAACTCTTCAAGGTGGATAACTCTTCATTAATATGCTGGGAAGGTTCATCAATTTGATCGGGACTGAAAGCATAAAAGAGCAGAGTATCATCACCAAAAAGATGGATCTCAGAGTGCATGATCGAGGAAGAAATATCGGTCAAATATATGATGTACATAAGAGAGCCCATCACAGATCCTTGGGGGACCTCCGACGAAACCAGTGAACGTTCGTTCAAATAATCAGCAAAGAACCCAATTGTCAAAACCGAAATAATCCAACTAGCCACACAGAAGTTAATGATCAAGTGTATCAAATGCCTTTGAAAATATCATTGAAAATATTCTTCAAGTTTTCATTGAAAGTGTTGTAGATAAGTACAACGAAAATATTTATTACAACAATCATGTTTAATGTTGACTTCTAAAAGCTGCGTTTTTCATGTATTTATTCTTTTAATGTTATCTACTTTCATATTCAATCTGTTATCCAGTATATCATAAGGAAAAATAATTATACTATTATTTTAATAAAAAATTAAAATATTATTACTACTTATTGGAAGGAATGAAATATTGCACTTTCTTCAATTGAATACTTTCAACTGAGCACTTGAGAATACTGCTTTAAAGATCCTATTACTGACCCTTGTGGTACTCCAAGTGAACTGATCCACATAGTAAATAAACGAATATGATGAATTCGTCAAACCTGGTCGTTGTATTGTGAGAAATTATATAGAATATCGAAAGGAAATCAATTTATTCTGTATTAATTCACTAAGATATCTATGGAATTAATAGATACTAAAATGAACAATTTCTTTTTTTACAGGCTTCAGTAGGTCACCAAATATTTGATAGAAGGTAGTAACATTTGTATAAAAATATGCTTTATAATTTAGATCAAAAATATATTTTGACTATCATGTAGGAATGGTCCAACTTGCTGTTATTCTATAAATACCAGAAACTCTTATAATTTTGTTCGATTGTAATTTTTATTATTTCTGATAGATGATTCTCTTAAGTACCTGATTCCATTCTCTGTTTCATTACAGCCTAATTGGTTTCGATATTGCCGGACAATACAATGGTAAATAACAAAGAAACATATTCTCAACTATTTATGTTTTAATATTCGGCATTTTCAATAGGCTTTTTTGTCTGCCGATTAACGATTGTCAACTACCAGATGTGATAGCGACTCGACCTCGTAAATTGCGGACGAACGATAGATTCCCGCATCTCGTACACGATTTTTTTCTCACAAAATTGTCATCCGGGCAAGTACTTGTCCTTTTCCATGCAATTGATTCGATATTATTGGACTTATTGTGTATCGTACAACGATTCGTATTCGTTTGTAGAATATCTGACATTTGGGTAAATGATGGCATCAAGCAGGGATTAATTCCTACTTGATTTATGGGAATAAAGGAAGACTTACACCACTTCGTTTATATTCTGATGATGATGTAATTTATCACGAACATTATTCAATTATCAATAAGAAAAAAGCCACAAAAAAAGGATCTAGTATTGTACTATATGGTTTAATTTTTGGAATTATTTATTAATTTCTTACCAATGTTTTTGTTAACTTTATTTATTATAATCATTCAGTATTACTTCTTGTGTTTGTTATTTTCATACTTTGCTATTGAAGTCATATTTCCGGATATACTATGAAGAGTGTCTTCATCACTAGTTTGCAGCTGTTTTCACAGCTTGGGCAACATTGCTTTTAAATAGTGATGGCAACCTCCTCTAATGAGTTGATGAAAAAATAAATATTTTTTAAAATGACGCATCAAAAACATTTCATGAAAGTATTAAAAACCTAGAAGCACGAAGGTGGAAGATGTGGAATGGTGGAACCTTTTTTTGCTTTTTTCCTCCTTGACATGTTCTTTTACATGCTTGTATTACTTCTTATTACTTGTTCAAGCGTTGGATTGGGAGTTTGTGTGATGATTGACCCATTTTTCTTTTCTTTCTATTCTCGGACAGTAGTTTTATTACTGTTTTTCATTATTCCTCCTAATTGTTCTATCTGTATATACCCATTTCTTATTTGTATATTAATTAATTATTATCAACTCACTATTCTTATTTGTGTATTAAAATTTCTTGTTCTTTGTTTACTTGTTGGTTTTCGTATAAACGTAATTTTTAGATAATTTTTCGACCCCTTTTTGCCATTCCAATTTAGCTGCTTATTTTCAATTTCTTTCATTATTGATGTTCACTTTGTTGATTCCTTGATGTTTTAGTTTCTTATACTATCTCATATTGTTTTACCAGCTACTTTTTCAGACGTTTTGTCTTTATTGCGTCGTGTATTGTCCGATTTTCTGTATAATTTGCAAATTTTTAAATGTTTCTTTACGTCCTAGAATTGTGCTTTGTCTATTGTGGCTTGTTTGCTATATATTCTATTTTATCACTTAATGATGTTACTGTACCTAAATATAAATATGTTGATAATTATGATAGATCCAAGACGAACTTGTTGATTTCAAGTCTACAGGACACATCAAATACATCAAAAGTATTGCATCGTAGGTTTATTATGGCCGAATCCTTTGATTGCAAAATTTCATTCAATTGATCTCGTGGTCTTTGTGCAACCCTAGTTTTAATATCCACTTTCGTCATCGTTTGAAAATTTCACCATCAAGATCAATTTCGTCTCTTGCGTGGTTGCATGACCGAATCTCGAAAACGTCGACATGTGGACAATGAGGACCTCTGTACTTAGCGCATATGGGGAGATTATACGATAAAGTTCACGTTATGTGGAAGGGTGATCCTGCGTAGATTACACAGTTTGCAGTTTGGATTTACAACCTATGAACGGCGTTATCTAAGTCCGTCGAAGTTCGATATCCTTCGGATCTGTCAGATTTGCGCGTATGTTCCGATGTTTTTGTAAATATTAGCAGTATTGTGATGCTTTTTTTTTACAATAATAAAATAAAGGGGTCTACACGGTGCATGTTGTTTCGTTATTTTCATTTCTTCTTTTATTGAACATTATTGTAATCGACTTATCATGTCAGTATATCAGGTGTGTAAAATTGTTGAATCAACTGAAGAAATGATAATTTAATTTAAGCGTTGAGAGACCTTAGAATATCAGTTGGTGAACTTAACAGATCATTTTCAATGTGAATTATTTCAAAGCTTTGGTTCTTCAGCTGCTTCTCGTCATGATTTTCTTCATGAAGCTATGAGGGTTTAATCGAAGTTAGAACGTGTCCGATTCAGGACGTTTTTTCGTAGCATCGCTACAGTCACATACTCCGTCTTTCGTGCTTGTAAATATGAGTTGATTAGAGCGCTTTGAGGAAAATGAGCATTAAAATTAGGAAAAATTTCAATTGATCAAAATCTATCAGTTTCTTTCCTCTTGTTCCAGTTACGAGCTTTCCATACCTTCCGTACCTTCACCATATTATTGACTCTTTGATTTTCTGTCACTTAGTTTGGCATCTGCGATTCTTCTTAATAGCATCATTTCTTCTGAAAATGAAATAAAAAGTTTTATTTCATTTTCTCTGTGTTTCTGCTCGACTCCTTTGGAGTAGGTTAACACACATAGCACTATTCATTTGTGTAAAAAAAACTTTAAATTAAAAATTATCACACTTGACTTGAAGTTTCACTGAATATAAAAAAACTTCATCTATGATTCGGGTGATTAGCCCATTATCAAGAGGTATACAATATTACTAGTAGGAATATTGTATACTCTTGATAATGGATTAAACACCCGAAACGTATGTAGAGCTTTTAATATATTCAGTGAAAATTAAGTCAAGTGTGTTAATTTTTAATTTTTAGTTTTTAACATAATGTTTCACCAGGAGTTAAGCGAAACCTCCCTGTCATTTATTTCTTTATGTATTCTCTTTGATTATTTTGATTTCATAGCTTGTTGTTGAAAATACGAATAGAGGTTAGGTTCAGATGCAGTCTATCAAAATGTTGAAAATTAATAGAAAAATATATATATTTTCAATATATTTTTTACCTATACATAATGAAACACCAATTGAAATTTATTAGTTCATGGAATAATACGCATGACTCACGTTTCGAAGTAAAACTAACTTCCTCTTCAGATGCTAAATTGAAACAGGTAGAATTTTAGAGATACAAATGTTTATACATATTGAAAACGAATAAAAATAATAAAATCTAAGAATTGAAATCAAAATTGAACAAAAAAACCGAGTAATGAAAGGCCATTAATTCGAAAATAGCTCAAAATATTAATGCAAAGAAATAAATAAAATATTTTGAGTTTTATGGAGCTCCGTATTGAAGTTGAAGAAGAATCGAAATTATTTCGACAATCTTCCCGCCAAACTGTGTCGTTTTATTGAAAACGCTCGATTTATCCCATAAATATATTTCCTTCTAGCGGTAAACGACCGCGATTCAAATGAGCTGGAAAATTAACGTTTGGTTTAGAAAAAATTTGTGGGGCGGAAAGAAAGAAGACGAAGTACAAACAAGAACAAAAAATCCGCGTTCACTTGAACATAAACAGAGACGGAAAGTGAATGGAAATCGCGTCTCATTATCGGAAACTGCTTTGCATAAAGATTCGCACGGCCGATAAAGTAGAGAATTATCCGAGCAATCAGAAATTGGGCACTTACGGAACTCGGTTTATTTATTCGTCGGAAAGAGAATATTGAATTATGAACAGGAAGTTGGCAGTCGAAAAGTGGCCACTTTGTTGTGTTAGGCTACGTTTATAGTACTTACATTTGGACTTGAAATATTTATTATTATTGCAAAATGAATTATTGTCATTCATTTTATCATCATCATAATTGATCAATCCAAATATCATAATCAATTAATGTAATAATGATAACTGTTGTTGTTTTGATTGCCACCTTTTCTGAATATACTACGAATAATAACTTTCATCAGCTTTTTATGAAAAAAATCTATTTATTTCCGAAAAATTGGATTCCTTGAATATATTTGTGGATTCGAAAATATAAATTAAGTCAGTCATATCACTGATATAATGATTGTTATTATAGAAACAAACTTATTTCAATATATTTTAATATTATTATATATTAGATATCTGTAAATAAATATTTCTGTATATACATTCCAATTTTTCTATAATTTCAACGAATGAGACAAAATATGCACATCTGTCCAGATAATTAAATGACATTTGAGTGAGTACTCAGTGCCCAAATGACAAAATGAATGCTTGAGGTAATGTTTCTCTATACTTAATGAATATGATTGGAAAATAACATTATTTCCGCTTTTCCATTTTCTTTTTTCGCCTGTATCATTTTTTCACTCTTTCTCTGCCTGCATCTTTAAGGTTGAGTTATATATACTTGTTGAGCTATTGGTTGAGTTATACTTGACTTGGTTGAGTTATACTTGTCCTTGTAACAATTTTGTATGAAATTAATATTGGTGAAAGAAGCCTTTGTCTTGAAGATAACAGGAAACCCTTTGGATTCAGGGGTCAAATCTGAAAATAAAAGTAAAGTGAGCAATATTTGATGAAAATTAGACATAAGGTATAGAATTACCGTTTAATAACTCGATTAAAAATTTGGAAAACTGAAATCAATACACTTTGACAGGTAAGAAATGACTTGATTATAAAAATGTCGGTACCAACTTCCAGTAAATACTCAGAATTTCGATAAGTCCAGTTGAATGTAATCTCATTCAATTTTCTGAGTTAATTTGCTCATGATAAGAATTTTATTTCAGAAAATATATAAGAGAAATAAAATATTATCGGTGTAGTACGTATAAGGAAACTGACACGCCGTTGACACTCGTTTCGAGCTGTTTGTATCACATCAGAACGGCGTAGCCAACTTGACGATATGTACATACTTGGAGATATGATACGAGTAAACAATCTCCCATGTTGAGGAGTTTATGATGAATGATGCATTAATATAACTTGTATAGCCCGTAAATGTTCAATTTTACACTCATTTTATTTGTTTTATTTGAACGTTTCTTAGATTGACTTATCCTATACATTTGTCAAATGTCATAAAGGATTAATCAATATTATTATTATATATGATTATTATTATAACGACTGTTCCCCATGAGGAGAGCGATTGAACTTGACTTCGCAATTCTTAGGAATTTTGCTTCATCTTTTTTGCCACCCAAAAACGCTTCATGCTCTTTCTTTCGTTCATCTGTCCATTTTATTCCAGGTTGACGATTTGACTTTCGCCCAAACTTCACATGTGCGATTTTATAGCGACATTCAGAGCGATCTTCGAATTTTTCATACTGATCTGTTGTAGATCTTTTTGGACTTCTTTTAGCCACTCTGTTCCGCATTTAATCTTTATAATTATTTCGAGTAGTTTCTTCAGTATTCTGGACTGTTTCATTCTGTGGACATGTGCATAGAACTTTGCTCGTAGTTTTCTGATTTTTTTCTGATTTTAAAGTATTTTAAAGATTTCAAAGTATTTGTCTTTTGATAAAGTTCATTCTGGGGTCTTTTCATCCAAATGCCGTTTCTATTGATTGGCCAGTCAATCTTTTTGTGAATTTCCGTTCTTGATTTTCTAGTTCTCTTATTCTTGAATGACCACCAATAACCATTGTTTCGGCTCCGTAGATTGCTTCTGGAAGAATCGTTGTGTTAAATGTCTCAATTTGGATTCTGAAATGCACTTTCTGTTATAATACGCCCATGTTAGCTTGTAGGTCCTTTGGAGCTTGATAATTTTTGTTCATTAGCAATTCGGTTTAAACCTGAGGACTGTATAACTTCTCCGAGGTATTTAAAATGGCCGATTTGCAGAATTTCACCATGTTTTGTTATTAGAGAGGATTTATTTTCTAGGTTTTCTTTCCATGTATTTGGTTTTATCATCAGAAATTTATAACCCAGTTTTCTGTGCGAGAATGTCTTCAGTTCTGTTGTCAGTGATAATAGTAATATCGTCTGCAAAAGCTATTATTATTATAAAGCTTTTATAAATAAAAAAATATTATATGTAAATATATATTTGAGTGTGGGATTGTAATATTTGTAATTACCAGTAAAAGAAAAATATGAGGTATCGATGTAATTATGTAACTCCTACCGTAAGGCGATAAGGGTACGAGAAGGCTCATAGTTAGAATAATTCTCATTACAATTAGCCCAAAATTCCCTCATTAGGCACCCAGACGTGGGATTCAGAGAGAAGAGCATCTGAACCATCCAAATTAAGCATAGGCTCTCCTAATATTCCATCCCTCATACAATATTCTTCTGTTCTTTGGCATTAATGCCAGCTAATCATTCCGCGAACACATTTTCACTCGCATTAACGTGTCTGCTCTACCTGCGAGCGAACAACACAAACGCTGGTTCTAATTAGTCCCAAATCTTCATTAAGTGTGAATTTAACATTGTACACCGATAATAATTAGTTGGAGTTATTAGAGGCTTCTAAAGAGCATTTCCTTTGACTCATACGCGGTTGGAATACATGCAAGACCTCAATTAAATGCAATTTAGTTGCAAGTATTTTGGAAGATTGAAAATTGGAACGTAATTTTCATTGCAAGTCATGAATATTCTTTCAAAATTTCAGTAGTCAAAAACGAGAAAAAAAGTTACTCATTTTCATATATATTTTCATCATTTGTGAAAATTTGGTTGCTTTCGATGAGATCACATTGATTAAGGATGATAAAATGACGTTATTTATAATCTTTATCCATCACTCAACCATGAAAAGAAAAGGAAAAGAACAGAGAAAGGTAAGTTTTTGAATGTTTCAGTCATTTATTCAGAATCTTCAATTCTTACTATTCAATAATGAAATTAATTTGTAGACATGAAGAAAGTGTTGTAATGGAGATAAAAGGTAACTATTTCATATGAAAAAATTCATGAAATATGAAAAACTATGAGCGAAAAGAATTTCTTATCGAAAAACATACGATTTGAATCGCATACAGTAACAGTAACAGTGACAGTAACTACTAGAATAAAAATAAGGCCCAATTATCAATATAGAACAAGATTTTACTTTATAAGCAAATTCTTAAGCCTGTATGGTCCTATTGTATACAATTGTGGGGGTGTACTAAACAGATGAATGTCAATATGATCCAACGATTTCAAAACAAAGTAGTCAGAAATATTACAGAGTATCCTTGGTATGTCTGTATCTCAATTTACATAGAGATCTGAAGGTTGAAACTGTTTAGCAAATTCTAACCCAGTATGGCACTAAACATGAAGAAAGGCTTCATCAACATGTTCACATCGAAGCAGTTCATCTCGACACGAACATTAAGAAAAGACTTGAAAGATCTAAAGCCTTTGAGTTGCTAAGTGAAAGTGACTGCAAAAACAGTGCCAGTTTAACATCTCAAGTTTCAGTGAAACTCTAATATAGAAATAGAATATAAGGAACGTTGATGTTCTTATTATGATTCCTTAGTTTGAGTTAGATATTGCTCGGTAGAAATAAAGTTGCTCATTAGTCAACTGTGACCACATTTTAATGTTGAAAATGTTTAGATTGGGATTTGAATATGAGAAATATAGAGGAATATAGGTGTATTTCGAAAAATTTAATAATTTCGAATAATTTAATCGAGATATCCTCACAGATGCTCAGTTACTTTTTTCTCATTTGAAATTCGTATACCTCCTTGTTTATCCACTAGATTTGTTATTTTAGTAGCTATTTCTGGAATAAAAGAGATATTAGTTACATGAATAGAATGAGAACAGAAGATTGTTGAATGTTTTGAATTTTTGTGAGAGGTTAGTTGGTTTCAAGGAATTGTAGGTTCAGGAACTAAAACAAAAATTTCTCGAGTGCTCATATTTTCAACTTTTGAATTCATGACTTAGGATGAATACCAACAACAATTTTGATAGAATAACTAACTAGTAGAAAATAGAGTATGAAATTAGCTAGATTTTTGATAATAACTCGAATATATTTTTTCTAATTTAATCCTGAGACATACACATCCATTAATTTATTGATTTCATTACTAGCTATAATTTTTCTGAAAGGCAAACCGTTTTGATTTCGTGAATATTTAAAGGTTAGGGAGTATTTGAATGATACTTATCATCATTAATTCTTCGAAAAATGTCATTGAAAATAGTATTGATATCTGCTTGTTCATTCGACAGAGACTTTACAATGATATATTGCATTGTGTCTTCATCGTTTTCAACGTCTCTTCCTAATCAAATGAAAACTAACACGAAAAACCATTCCTTTTCTTTTTCTTTTCCAGTCTGACCACCTGAAAGAAAATGCACAATTCTCAAAAACGACCTGTTATGTAAGATTAAATGGCATAACACAAATGCTCCCGAATAATTGAAATTCCATCGGTTTTTATTTGTTTTCAGGCTTCTGGCAATACGGAATCATTCCGCTCCACAGAGCGCCCTATATCTATTAAACAGAAAGCGAACATAATGATAGCAATTTTCGGAAAAGCGTGTGGGGGCCTGCTCGAGAAGAACGCGAGATTCGGCAGATCGAAGCGGAAGTAAGAGTGAAATCGGTGAAAATCACTACATCCATTCGGCGTTGCAGGACTGTATTCGAATATTCAATGAAATCTGCATCATATTTGTATAAAACATCCATAATATTTACACAGTGTGAACTTTATATAACCACACCTAAGGACCTGTACATATTTTGATGTATAGAGAGTTATCGATAAATGGAGACAAAAAACGTATGGCATCAAAAACCAAACTTGTACAACAAATAAATCTCGCTAGCTGGTCTCCGTGGCTAAGTTGCGAGAACACCCGACTATGGTGCGGTAGAACGCGGGCTCGAGCCCCGCTGAAGGCATGGGTGTTTGGGTTTGTCTATGATTTAAGTAGGTTGAATAATGATATTGGCCGTTCGGAACCGGCGTTAAATGTAGGTTCACTGAATTAGGGGACCTAGTTTACGAGTAACCACTCGCAAATGTCCGTAGTCCTCGGTCATGCGATGATCTCGCTCAATTAGTATTCTTTCTTCCTTGTCGAAGGTTCTAGAGAGGATTGCTTCGGTTCAGACGTACAATTTTGTCTCGGACAGTGGCATCATCTCCCCTGCGAAGTCGTGTTTCAGAAGGAATCACAGCACCACCACTGCCCTGCTGACTATAACAATAAAATTATTAGATCGTTAGATGCCGATCTAGCATTGGCATTGATACTTCTTGATTTTTCCAAGGCTTTTCATTTAATTGACCACATTCCACTATGAGCAAAATTGCGTTTTTTTGGATTTGATATCACCGCTCTTGCCTTCCTCAGGTCATATTTGAGTCAGCGCACACAGTTAGTTGTAATAGATGAAATTTCTTCCAGTACTTTGCCCATAACATCTGGAGTTCCTCAGCGGTCAATTTTGGGTCCGTTGTTATTCATCATGTATATATCTCACATCTTCGATTACGTTAAATATCGTAAAATTCAGGCTTTTGCGGATGACATGCAAATGTTTCTTTCTTTCAATCCTGAGTCAATTATTGCGTTACAATTTCATCAATGAGGATCTTAAGAGCATCGTTTGTTATTCAAGGAGACATAACTTGAGGATAAATCCATCAAAGTGTAAACTTCTGTTATATGCATCAGAATCAAGAAGGGCAGATATCACGGGTAACCTCGATATTGTGTTGAGTGGTGATAGAATACCTGTAGATGACAGCGCAGGAAACTTTGGACTGACTTTTGATAAGGATTTGCGCTTTCGTAACTATGTGATATAGTTGGTCAAAAAAATTTTTTGCAACCTTGAAAGTCATATATGTAAACATAATCATATTGAACTTTAAAATTAAAAAAAAACTGTATGAAACGTTAGTGTTATCAATTATGAATTATGGTTTACCAATAATCTATCCTTCTCTGGACCATACTGCTCGAAAGCGGCTTTAGAGGATTCAAAACGCCTGTTGCAGGTTTGTATTCCGCTTGAGGAAGTATGATAGAGTCTCGAATAAAATTCAACAGCTTCGATGCCTAAAGATTGAAATTCTCCACAAACTACGTATCTGTTCGTTGGTACATAGTATCTTGCTGGTTGGACGGGCTTATCTCCTTGAAAAATTGATATACAGAGGGAATTTGCATGATGTGGCTATAAAGCATGTAAAACTTTGGAGTTGTCCAAGGTTTCATTTGGAATTATTTAAGCGTTCGTTTACTTACAATGAAAGGTTTTGAAATCATGAAATTCAAGAGGAATGTAAGGAGCTCCTTGCTTCATAGCCAGGAAATGAGTATCAATCCGGTTTGTTGTCTTTTTGATGTATAGTTGTATATCTTTTTTCTTTCCTGTTTTTATGGTGTAACTCTCATATTATTATATACATATATATTCATATGGTTGAGTGGGAGTAACGTAAGCTAGACTTAGTTGTTTTTCTTGATGGACAATTATATATATTTTATGTTTTTTCTTTTTTCTTTCATGTTTTTATAGTGTAATTCCCATATTATTCATGTATTGTATATCTTGATTTTTATTAGTGAGATTGAATTTTTGCTCAAATATTGGTGAAACATAATTAAGACAGACTTGAAGATGAGCTCACGCTCGAAACATGTTGACGAATTTATATTCTCAAATGAATGTGTGAAACATTTAGCCTTGTGTTTTATTTTATTTTATCTCTCAGACTCCAAGGGGTCCGCGGACCACCTGATAGGAAACACTGCTCCAGAATATTAGCCAGCATTAGTTAGTTAAATCAATTCAATGTTTTTGATAAAATAAAAATTTTGTAGTTCGTTTCGATCTCAATTTATAGAAGTCAGTACTTGTTTTCTGTTAACATAAAAATTATCATTCTTTTGGGCATTTTCCAATCCATTAAAATTCATTCTACTCAATCTTATGCCAGCCCTGCTCGGGAACTCTAGCTCTTACCATTCTTGTCCATATGTCTGATTGCCAACCTCCCTGCGAAGTATTTTTTATACGCTGCGTGCCTTATCTCCACTCGCACTGTCTTAATTAAGGCCTTTGTGTGTACGATTCCGGCTGTCTGTCATTACTACATTCAGGCAAGGCACCCTAGAATCCTAACTCTGACATTTTCCGGCGCAGTGAAATTTTCTCGCACTGATTTGCGCAAATGTAACTTTAAATTATATGGTGTATTCCACACGTAAATTTTGATATTAGATGGCAAAAATAAAGCATTGGTTCTGCCATTCTGATAGGAAATGTGCCAAGGTTTAACACCTAGCAATAAATTATGGAGAGACAAATTCAGTTTTTCCACTGAATTGTAGATCCAACGAGAATTCATCGATTCTTGTATGAAAATATCAAATTAGGATTAGAATGAAACGTATTATTATTGAGTCCCTAATAATGGCCTGTTGAGACAGAAACTTCGAATGTGAAAAAAATTATATATGATGAAAATTTGGAGTTAAAGTGAGCTATATTATAAAGATAAGCAACCAAATGTTGTTCTGAGGTTTATTTCTGGAGATCATGTGCATATACAGAAAAGAAATACAGAAAAGAAATGACTGTTTTTGATATTTTGTATGATTTTTGAACAGAAGATACCAACTTTAATTGTCATCTTGGTCTAATCCTTTGGTAAGTTCATTGAAATATTTTCAAAGAATTATTTTGATAATGGTTTGATTTCATCAAAAGGTATTTCAACTTCAGGGCATTCACAACTGGCAAGAAGATTTGAACTTCTAATAATTCACTGCAGGAAATTTGTAAACATTATGATTGCAGATTAATAAATATGCCTTTATCAGCAGATAATTACATTAAAGAATTGAATATCATTAAACAGATCGCACAAAATAATAGATATCATCATTGTTTCGTCGATAACATTTTACGAAACAGATTATATAAAAAGGCAATTTCTCAAGTATATCATAAAGTAACAGTAAAATTTCAGAACATTAACGTATTTAGGCAACCCTGTATCAAAACTCTCCATGCTTTTATCTGATAGAAATTTAACGATAGCTTTCAAAACCCAGAATACCGTGGGTAGACAAATCAGAAATGCGAAAGATAAAATTTCGCCTGAGGATAAATCGGGTATCTATGAGTTGAGCTGCGGTACTTGTCCCAAAGTATATGTTGGTTAAACTGGCAGGAATTTCAGACATAGAATATCTGAACACCAAAGATGCTTTCCAAAAACTAAAACCGATTATCTACGTATGCAACATATTTTTCAGAAGAGAACCATGTCTTCGACAACAACTTCAAAATATTGCATACGAAACAGTTTATTAAATGATCAAGTTTTAATCAATAATTATATTTTATTAAATTTATTCCAGTAAAAAAGCAATCGAAGAAAAGTATTTTATGGTCATACCTCAAACTTCAGAAGAAATACGTTCTATAGCTATTCCCCTACAAAAGAAGAACAGTGTTATGTGGTAATTTTCACGCACTTCAGGATAAATACAAGCAGTCCACAATGTAATAGCTCAGTTTATCATTAACATCTGATGAAGCCACTGTGTTAGTGAAACGATATTGTCACGTTTTTGAATTATAGTTAAAATCGAAAAACTACTTAGTTTTATTTAAGTTATGTATTTAGATTTTCATCAAGTATCGGCTCAATCGATTAATGATTATAATTGTGCTAAGATCTTATAAATTTTTTGCGTCTAATTTCAATTATTGAAATAAATTAACCGGGAAATAATTCATTCGCGAAGATTATAGAGATGAAAGTTTGAAAATAAATAAAATTTCACTTAGTGAAAACGAATAAAAAAGTTTGTATTGAAAAGAGGAAAACAAACATTATTTGTTTTTCACGTAGTTGTGTTATATGACATGTGAAAGTTGTTGACTGGGAGAATCAATAACGCTACAGCCAGGGGGAGAAAAGAATAGGAGGAAATGGAAAAAGAAGGCAAAAGGTTTTGATATACTGGGAATTAGTGAAATGTTTCGTACTGCCATAAGGAGCGAATTAATATCAATTTGCCAATTGCGATGCCGGAGAATGATAAATTTCGAATTTAATGAGCTTAGCGCGTGAGCTTGCCGGAGATTTCCGGAAAAAGTCGGTAATTATTTTCCGCTACTGGAGACGGTTATCAGATCGAGGTTTCCCCTTTTCTTCTGTTTTTCCTCGGTTCACTGGGGGCAATTAGTATCTCAATCTACGAGACATATATTTCTAGTTCCTTGGCAAATTGACTACTCCACAGAAGGTAAAACGGAAACTTTTCAACTGCAATTATTTTTGGTGAAGTATTTAAAAGGGTGATTATACCTACTGTGAAAAGAACTTTGTAACTCAGAATATAAAAAGGAAAAATTTCTTTTTAGGATTTCTCTAAATTTTGGCCGATGAATGACAAAAGGTTGAAGCTAAAAGATTGAATATTGAAGGTGTGGGTTAAGGCTTGGAGGTTTAACTTTAGATGTTAAAAGTTGTAGGAAAAGTGTTTGAGGCTAACAAAATGAAAATTGAAAAGCTGGAGGTTGTAGCTTAAGAGTTGGAAGGAAAATAGACAGAAGACAAAGGTCAAAGATTCAAGGCCCTTAGAAAATGGGCCCTCAAATGAAAATTTGAAGGTTGTAGGTCACAGGCTGAAGACAAAAGCTGGCTCCCAAAAGATTACCAAAGGTCATGGCACGGTCACCTTTGATACAGGCCATGAAATGAGTATCTGTCATATGTCAGAGAGTGGTCTTATAATCCCGCCATTAGTTGAGCTGGTATACTAATGCAAATAGGACGCTTCCCGAAACATTCGCAGTTTGAAGTTAAATAATTTGAGCCCTTGGTATAAATTCTATATTTTTCAATTGTGTTCAGTGTAATACAAATGTTGATGTTCATAATTTGTTGAAATCACACATCAAATACTAAAAAACGAAGTGTTTAGTTTGTTTACAAATTTCAGTGAAACGAAATCAATTTTGCGTGTTTAAGACTTTCGTAGTTTGAAGTTGAATATTTTACGATTTCAGTTCTAATCCTCTATTCATCAATTTTCTGTAGTGTTATTTAGTTGCTAGTGTTGATAGTTTGTGAATAACATAACATCAAATTATAAAAACGAAGTGTTTTGTGTGTAACGATTTAATCGAATCGAATTTGTGTTGTGTTTGAGTACGGATTACCTACAAATAATTTTTTTGTGAAATATAGTATAGAGGATAGGTATTCCGTAGATGATTCAGTAAGTTTCAAGCTTGGAATAGGTGAGTTTCTAATAAGTGTATTTTCTTAAAATGACGAAAACTTGTTGCTTTCCTGGTTGTAAATCCAATTGTAAAGAGACTGATCTTGACTTTGACTGTCTCCAAAATGCGGAATGTGACGACTTTACTGTTATTTAAACTACGAATTATTTTAGAGAATGTGAAATAGAAATAGATCAATCAACTCAGATATATTTCCGTTTATGCCTCACAAAAAATATCCAAAAAAGTACAATGTAACATCTGCTTCTCGCTTGTTACTGAAAGTAGAGGAAATTCGACTGATAATGAATATTTTAATTATCTGCAACGGTGAGGACTGAATATACCTACAGATTTAGTTAAAAATGTCTTATTTCACATGTGTGCCATATTTAAAAAAATTATTAATGACATTTCTTTCGAACGGGCCTTTTTGAATAATATACACCAGAAAGCAATTTTGTGTAATCTCACTATTTTGAGCGTGTCATTGGATGAGTCCTTGAAAGATTTTTATTGTTGCTGTTTATGTGATGAAGACAATGAAAATATTCTGAACATGCTGTGTTCCATTTTTTCTTATATCTTATTGAATGACTACACAAATAATGAAGCCGGACACGAGAAAACTGAATCAAAAAATAAACGGAGAAAGCTCAATACTTACATAAAGTAGTTTGTAGGTTGAGCTATTCAGAAATATAATATTTATTTATACTTAGGTAAATAATTCAATTGAAGTAATTCCTACAGCGTTTGTTTCAAGGTTACTATTCTCTCAAATAATTCAATAAATTTGGTTAGACAACTTTTCATGTAAATAAAACCCATTGACTAATAGAAGTATTTTTTACGCAGTGGGGCTTTATCGGAAATATCGTTGTTTGCTTGCAATAAAAAATGTTTTACATTTTTCTGTTACAGAAATATGTGCTCTAAATCACCATTAAATCTATCACCACTAAACACAATTTGGCAACACTGAGGGACTACGCTCTTCATGGCCTGTATTAAAGGTGGCCTTGGTCATGGCGTGGAAGGTTCAAAGGTTGAAAGTTAAAGGCTAAAGGTTGAAGATTGGCAGTTTTAGTATGAAATTTGAAGGATTTACGATGAAGCACTTGTTTGAGTGAAACAATTTTTATTTTCAACAAAACGTAGCAAAACATATGAAACCGTCTCAGATTCATTTTATTACTCTATTAAATTTGAGGTGAAAACATTTCACTAAGTACTAATTGAATTTTTCATTTTTAGGTATTAGAGAACAGAGAGTTTAATGAAAGTTCGATATTAAGAGTAATACACATTTATTGCAATTAAACGCAGATATAAAAATTAACGGTTGAAATCAATTTAAATTTATCAGGAATGTGGTAAAATTTTCGCTAGGGTAAAAGATTGAACTCGATCGAAGTTCCAGTTTCGATTTTCACTAATTTATTGTAACGCTTGTATGTCATAAGAAGAATAATCACAGGTGCCGTAAATTCGAATATTTCGTTATTGAAATTGATTGAAAACATTCAATGATGTCTTGGTAAAATATGGTTAAATATAAATTGAATTAGATTCACAGAGTTAAATTAATTTCTTGGGGCGTTGCCGCGCTTTCACAAGTTGTGAAATTTAACGTTTTTGACAGTTTAAGGTTTGATATTGGGGTAATAACCCAAAAAATTTGTCAAGTAATCAATTTGAAGTTGTGATAGTGAGAAAAGTCTTTATTCAATTATATTTCATTATTATCTATCATATTTATTCTGTATGACAGTGGCTTATGTAATAAGCTCTACGGACAAAGGTGAAAATGATAATATAACGCAAATGAATAATACATTCACAGGGGCAGATATATTTAAAAAATGGTGTTTCAACTTAAGTCTTTCATCTAAACTTAAGGGGTGATCCAAAAAATAACTTCACACGAATTTCATGAGTTTTTGACACCTCAAGCGTCCCTGTCACAGTAGGTGACTTTTACAAACAAAAAAACTTTCTACATCATACAAACAAATACAAACATACAAAAAAAATACAAAAACATACAAAGAGCAGTGGGATTTTTGAGACGAATCTTCGCGATTGGCAAAACTTTTTGTTGACTCTTATGTGATTGCTTGTGTTGAAGTTGCCTTGTGTGAGGAAAAATATTCAACAAACTATGATGCACAGATGCCAAAGGATTGCTGAAATAAGTATTTCTTGACACTGAGGTAATATATATCATATGGAGCTTGCTTCAAATGAGATGATGCTGGGAGATCCAAAGCTAGCTGAAGTAACAGTGGAGCGAATTTACCTTCAGAGTTCGGATAGATTTACAAATATTTTGAGATTTTTTATTAATAATGTAAATAACGTGTTTATAGACGTAGATTTCAAAATTAACGAAATTGATAAGCTCTCTAACCCCCTTGCCACATAATGTCACATTTCGTCGACCTGTCCCACCCCTTTGCACGTGTGACGTAATTTATGGATGGCTCCTTAGATGAAATCAATTATTGCCAATTGTCGTTCGGGTGATAACAGAGTAATAAAAAATGTCTTTTATCTTCAAAATTTGTTTTTGTCATTTTAACGCTCGAAATAATGCAAGACTCATTAGCGTTTTACTTTGCTGCATCCAATAGTTCGTAACAATCTGATGATCACGAAAGGAAAAACTAGAAAAAGCAATTATTCTTGAGCGCATTCAGTAGTTTCTCCTCGAAAGAAGTCCCGTTATTACTATCCGTCCAAAGAACTCGTGCATATTCAGGAACCCAACAAGACGGGCGGCAGTGAGTGGCAGCGAGCGGCGTCTCCATGACAACCGAGGGCAAGTTGGGACTCGGACTTCCTCAAAGACGCCGCCGCCGTTTCTCGGGCTTCTTCTTATTTCCCGGATGTCATTATGCAAGTATTTATTACGAGCAACAGCGAAAATTTCACTTCACCCTCGCTCGACAAAAGACCCGTTTTTTATATTATTTATCTGAGGACATCAATCAATTTTCACCTTCGTTTATTACTTTCATCTTATTTATCCGACTGGCAATCGTTTCGATGAAATTTGCGTCGTGTTTGGAGTAGATAAAATGAAAATTTTGTTGATTTCGAATGTTTAACGTGGTTTTCTTTTTCATTATTATACGTTATCTACATAGAATAATTTGATATTATTCTATGTAGATATTGACTCAGATGATTGTACAATGTACCAAAACAGCTATTCATCTTCAAGGTACAACAAGTACTTTCATCAAATATCACATTCGAAATAAGAAACTGTGATTTTTGCAAATTGTAACAGAGATATCGTGTTCAATTCATATAGGAGATGTCTTATCAATTGTTAGCAGTAGGCCCTACTATGTTTGTATTAGGTTATCTATGTATGTAGGATCTACTAAAATGTTAACAGTAGGTCCTATTAACTTAGTTGTTTTTTGATTTATCTTCGGCATTAGATTCACTATCCTTTGAATTTATACTTGATAAATGTTACAATTTAGGTTTTAGAGGTGTTTTTCCTAATTGGTTACGTAGTTATCTTGAAGAAAGAACAATGGTAGTGAAAACAGGCGATAGTTATTCTCAGAGACATGACATTGCTCTTGGGGTGTCGCAAGGCTTTGTGCTCGGATCTCTTCTATTCATATTGTTTATAAACGATCTGCCTGCGAATTGTCCCGGTTTTTGATTACACTATATGCCGTTGATTCATCGGTGGTCGTTTCTGGCAGAGCTCCTGAAGAACTTCTGGAGGCATGTGAATGCATTGTGAGGGAGTTTGAAAGTTGGTGTCGAATGAACAATCTGATGGTGAACGTTGACAAAACTGTATGTGTTCATTTTGGTCTGAAGGGCAATGGAATTAGTACCATGGATGTTAAATATGGGGACAACACTATATCATCATCCTAATCATCAAAGTTTCTTGAAATGTATGTAGACAGAAATTTGAGATATACATCACACATTGAGGTCTTGTGTAAAACATTGAGTAACTCATTTTTTGCAATCTCTAGAATAAAGAACTTCGTACCTACAAACTGTGTTATGAATGTGTATTACAGTCTTGTATATAGTCATCTAAATTATAATATTCTGCTTTGGGGCTGCTCTACAGAAAAGAATAGAGTGTTTATTACACAGAAACGAATATTTCGATTAATATTCAATATTCATCAGCGAACATCTTGTAAACCTATCTTCATTAATAATTACATACTCACCTTACCGTGTTTATATATTTTCAGATGTTTGTTATATGTTAAAGAAAATGAGGATAGGTTTATTAAATTGAATAGTAATGATGAGTATTCAACAAGGAACAGAGATGTACTACTTATTCCTATGCATAAAACAGCTAAATTTGAGCACTCTCTCCATTATCAGAGTATTAAAATTTTCAACCATTTACCATCGAATTGGAAAGTACTGATAGCTCATTTGTTTAAGTGGGGAGTTAAATTTCTGCTCTTAACAAAGGCATACTATAGTGCGGAAGAGTATTTCGATGATTCGAATGTAGGCAATAATGTATGAGACAATTTTTGTATCATATGTTTTTATATTTTTTTCAACACAAATGTTCTTCACCATGTGAAATTGTCTCAAATGTTTAATAATTCTGAGGTAATTTTTTTCCTTTCTTTTCAAATGAGGTTGTATATTATTGTAAATATAAATTCAACCAATATTTTTGTTTGAACCATATTTTTGCTCGAGGGCTGATGGAAAATCAGAATCAAAACTGAATTCAGTGCTTTTGAGAGCATTCTTCCGAGTTGTATTTATTGTATGAATTGAAATGAATGTAATTGTTCAATGTAAAGAATGTTTCTCAATAAATTTGTTTTATCATTATTTTAAGCTTAACATTAAAAAACGCGTTAACAACTGCAGAAATATCGTTATAAAATCAGTGTTTTGTTCTTGGAAGTTCTCATTTTTACCACACTCTCAGATAGATTAGTACCATTTTGAATGGAATCAAATCTCTCTTCTACGATTTGGTTATCCACAAATCAGTCAAAAAGCTGCCTTAGTCGAATTTGAAGCCTTCGATAATTTGTTCTACAGAGCTCTATAATTTCAAGTCTTAAATCTTCAAGTTTTCTTACTCAGATCAAGAGTTTCAATTAAATCGAAATGACTGAAATGCCTCATAAATCAATTTTATCAATAGCAATTTTGGCACATATTTAAAAAAAGTATTTTAGTTTCAGAGAACAACAATTCTGATTACGAAACCTCTGATGAAAAAGGCGAGGGTTTTTAGGATGAGCAAGGTAGAGATTACACGTGAAATTAGTAAGCTTAAAATGTATAAAACAATAACTAATATATTTCAAACCAATCTTTCTAACCAGCAATAATAGAAAGATAGGCGATTGCAGATCTGCACTGCGAAAGAAAAAGAAGTATCACTCAGAAAATGTCTTTTATCAACGAAAAATTCATCAGTTGCACTTTGATACCAAACGTAAATATTTTATGGTTGGATGAGGTTTCAAGACTAAATAGGAAGCGACAGCAGTATTTGACAGATATCATTCCGAGAACTTACTAGATGAACTATCTATATTTCGTTCTGATAGGTATAATATATATTTGTATTGAAAATTAATTGAATAAATGCATTGATGCAGAATACGCTTTGAAGAAATTTTTTCTTTCATTATAGAGCAAACATGGAATGAAAATCAAGAAAATTAGAGCCATTGACTTCTAATAACATTTGCAGGTAGTTATAATTCAATAGCTACCCCGGCTCACCATCATCATCGCATTCAATAATCATCGCTGCTATGCACATGTTTTATCGATAAACCGTCCGAAAAAAAACCCGTGTCTATATATCGTTACTCATCACGGAACGGTTATTCACGGTATAATCGTATCCGCCATGTCGAATGAGGCACGTCATGCGAGCCTAACATCAGAGCATCAGGGGACAGAAGCGGGGGCAGAACGGCGCTAATTCCGCGTCTCATCGCGGACCGAGCTGTAAAAAGCTCGCCGCGGCCTTATCATCATCAATCATTTCGAAGAGCACCCGATTTCCCCCTTCGGCCCCTATCCCACTGTTTCCGGAACGGTCGTTCTATGTCTCGTCATCGTGCTCTGTGTCCTAATCCCTAATTAAGGAACGCGCCCCCGCTGTCTTCTATGACCTTTAACACGGCCATAGAGATCATATTCTGGATGACGTTGTATAGGTTGGAGGAAAGGTTATTGAGAACTAGTAGTCAGTTCAGTGACTGCGATGCAAACTTTCAATTCAAAAATGACATATTCAATACTCAGAATACCTATGAAAAAATTTTATACCATCTTTCAAATCTTCAGTATAATTTGAAAAACATATTTTGATGTACCTACGTATTGATGATTATTGTATTATTTGGGGAATTACATGAATTTGGATTTATTAATGAACCTTTAGTTGATCGTGTTGGCTTTCATATTAAAAAGCTATAAACTTGTTCAGTCTTGATGAGTTGGCAACTATTTTGGACATACACTCGTATTTATTATAATGGTTATCATATGGCTATTGTGAAAACAAATAATACCCTGATTCCTGTATGAAAAAAACTTTTAAAAATAAAACTAGAAAGTAAAATATAAATGAAACTCTGTAGTTTTCACTATAATTAAGTTAAAACATAACAATATTATTTCGCCAACACAGTGGCTTCATTACAGGTAGATGATGAACTGTTTTTATGATTTGAAATGATGTTTATCATCTACATCTGATGACGCCACTGTGTTGGGGAAACAATTATGTTTTAAGTTAATTATAGTGAAAATTAGAAAACGACTTAGTTTTATTCAAATTATGTATTTAGATTTTCATCAAGTATCGGCCCAATCGTTTAGTGATAACTTAAAACTAACAGTGAAGTACCTACCTAGTGTGGTGTTTGTAGGGTTCAAACTATTGATAATTTTAAAATTTTAAGATATCAGTGAAATCAATAACAAACACATGAAAACGATTCAAATGAACGCGAAATGGAGATATTTCGTAAACTATATATCACTAAGACTCAAAGAAAAAATGAACTCACGAACGCATATATTCCCAAATATATATATATATATATATATATATATATATATATATATATATATATATATATATATATATATATATATTCATTCTGAAATTACAACCCTCCATTTATATTGTCTTGTATTACCTAACCTCAACAACATAGGTATCTACGAAAATAAATCGAGTCATATTTAAATATAAATGACCCCATAAGATTTTTCTATTTTATATGCTGTAAATGCTGTAAAAACCTTCAATTTTATAGGTTTACACGCCAGTGAAGGCTGAGGATATAACCTATATAAGGCTAATTACTTAATAATCCGTTGTATATACATATCATTATTTTGGTGAACAATTATTGTGTTCAAACGAACCTAAAATCTAATATAACATTATCAAATATCAAATCTGTTTTTCTTTTCTGCTTTTATGGTGTAATTTTTATATTATTCATATATTGTATATCTTGCAGCTTGTTGAATTGTGTTGATCTTTACCTCATTACAGATATATTCATAGGGTTAAGTAGGAGTAGCGTAAGCTAGACGTGGTTGTTTTTCTTGATGTAGAGTTATATATATATTTTTTTCTTTTTTTTTCATTCCAGTTTTCAGGGTTTAATGCATATAACATTAATATATTGTATATATTGTATATATTTTGTTAAATTGTGTTGTGATTACAGATATATTCATAGGGTTAAGTAGGAGTAGCGTAAGCTAGACTTGGTTGTTTTTCTTGATGTATAATTATATATATTTTTGTTTTCTTCTTTCCTGTTTTTATGGTTTAGTTCCCATATAATTAAGATATTGTATATCTGACATTTCGTTAAATTGTGTTTATCACAGATATATTCATAGGGTTAAGTAGGAGTAGCGTAAGCTAGACTTGGTTGTTTTTTTTGATGTATAGTTACATACATTTTTTCTTTTTTCTTTTGTGTTTTTAGGGTTTATTGCCGATATTAATATTTTAAATTTCTGGCATTTTGTTAAATTGTGTTGCTCATTACCTCATTACAGATATATTCATAGGGTTAAGCAGGAGTAGCGTGAGCTAGACTTAGTTGTTTTTCTTGATGTATAGTTATATATTTTTATTTCTTTTTTTCCTGTTTTTAGGGTTTAATTCCCATAATATTAATAAATTGTTTAAGTGGCATTTTGTTGAATTGTGTTGCTCATAACCTCATTACAGATATAATCATAGGGTTAAGTAGGAGTAGCGTAAGCTAGACTTCGCCTTGAAAATGATTGTACAAATTTTACGTTCAATAAAGGCTTTAATTATTATCATTATAATAAAACATGATTTGAACAAAATTCAAATCAAACTCTTTGCTCAATGTTTCACAAATAAATCGATAACAAAATGAAATTACAACATTGAGTCGGCATGTTTCGAGCGGTGAGCTCATTATCAAGACTGATAATCAAGTCACTGTCTTGATAATGAGCTGACCGCTCGAAACATGCCGACTCAATGTTGTAATTTTCTCTCATTATTCAATATATTAATGAAACATTAAGCCAAGAGTTTGATTTTAATTTTTATCCAATCTGATAATCTGAAATCTAGGAGAACTTCCTTATCAATTTTGTTCTTGAATATATTTCCAGAATCTGCCAAAACTACTTGTCCGTCCAAACAGTTGCAGGAACCAGAGTTATAAGGTTCCATCAATTTTGAATTCACTTTTCGTAATACTTCATTAAGTTGAGTTTCTTGGGTGAACCAAACAATTTAAGGTTTGAAACAAATCCTTTCAATAGATTTTTTGAAGGTACCCGTCTTGAAACTCTCGCAAGGCTCACTTATGTAAATGGAAAGAAACAGAATTAATGGCAGTGATAAAATAAACGTCAAGAAACTCCACGACCCGGCAAGAGATCTTTAAACTAGAGGAGGCCCGCCCTTACGGCAATAATGAATTGCTAATCCCACTAGAAGCTCTACATGCGGACGCTTGATGATCTAAATTATGCAATTTTCAATATTGGCCACCCACTCGCGCACGTGGCCCGCCCTTGCACGTGTGTTTGACTCACTGCGAACCGCAAATTCACTTTGTGAGCTCTAGTTCTGATGAAGCTGCGGGGGAAGACCGAAACATTCACCCTTGCCGGATGACGATGTCTTTGATTTTTCGTTCAGTTGCAATTTGCGGAGATTTTATCAGTACGCTGATAATTATTTTCGATACTCTGATTTCGAAAGGGCACAATAGGGAAGAATGATTAGCCGGAGTGTTCTATAGGAAAAAATCTCGGTCGAATTATTCGAAATATTGGAAAATTTTATGTTCAATTAAATATTGATATGGAAATGGAAATTTGGATAAACTTTCATCATAAATTTAGGGATATAGATATATATTTTTCTTCTTTTTTATTTACATAATGTACTGCACATTTACCTACATAGATTCATCAATAATCTATAGAAGATCTTCAGAGTTCCTTTTTGAAGTTGATTGAATATTCGTTGATCTCTTGGTCAAGTATTGTTTAATATATTGAATAAAAATAGTTGGCATTGGTTTCACAAAAATTATATTGATTGAATATCGTTTCAGGATGTTGCCTTATTTTCAGGAGCTAAACCGAAAACTAACTCTGTTCATTTCAGCTCTTGAAACTGGGATAATACCCCTAAACAATATAATTTTGTGAATCCAAGGCTAGTATTTTTTATTCAATCTATCAAAGAATCTCTCTTTGCCAGATCGATGTCTTCTTTTTTGTTGAGAACTTACAGCACAGTCAATTAATTAATAAACCGAATAATTCCCACAATTTTTTCGAAAACTGTTAATTCGCGGTTTAAACTCAGCTACAACGCAGTTGATGTCTTTCTTTGTCCAACTCATGCTTCCATTTTGTCTAGGGTTGGTCTTCTTATACATTTACGCCAACGAACTCTGTTATGGATGGTCTGAATAGTCAGGTTTCCTTGTTGATCTTCTTCTTAATGTTGTTGCATCAAGTGCTGGGTGACCTGCTTCTTCAAGTGATGGGGTTCGGTATGTTGAGTACTTTCTCAACTCGACGTATCAAAAGTAACCCTGAAAAGGGGCAGAGCAACGCAATTGTCCATGTTAGTTTTAATCTTGACATTTTTGTCGAGTTTTGACAATGTTTTATGAATGTACCTGCAGGATTAACCAGAACCAGCAAAATTTTCAAAGTAGTCTATGAGAACAAAAACTATGTGGGCCTCTGTTTTAGATGTTGGTGTGATATCAACGAGTGATATTTCTTTTGACTTCGATGTTAGATGATATTGAATTAGATCTTGATGAACTGCTTTATGCACGTCTACGTTAACTGGTCTAAATGATGTAAAATGATGTTGAAATCTTGCAACGAAATGATAACCATTAAATACTAAAACTTCCTTGGTGTGCTAGAAACCAATGGTAAAATCACCAGGCACCAGTGTCGGGCACGTCGCTTGGATTTTCGTCCGATCCCCTCTCGGATGTGCGTTCCCATTACACGCGCCCGTCCGGCAGGAAGTCGCCGTATGTATATGCATGAGTCCGGGCGTGTAGGCACGGCCGTTACAGATGATCGGAGGCTGCCGCTGCACTGCGAGCCGGAAGTTCGTCTAATGCATCCGCAATCGACTGTTCATGACCGGGCCTGGACCAAACGTATATGCATCGAACCCCTCCGAAGAAGGGAAATCGGGGACACATGGAAAAATTACGAGTCGATTTTCGTTTGGCCCGTTGGAGTGAAAAATTCGCATAAAAGTTGCTATTCGAATCAATCACCGACCTCCCTTCGGAATTTATTTAAAGGGGAAACTAAAATCATTTCTGTGGAGCGAAAAACTTTGATAAAGTGAAATACAACTTCAGCCACAGTGACATGTTTATGTAACTATAGAATCACTTTTAGTTGTCATTCAACTGCAGGAGGAAGATGGCATACCCGTATTTTTGTTCCTAATAGTTGAGTAAATAATGAGGTATTGGCCAAGTGAAACTGTATAATTTCTTAATTATGAATGATATTTTCTCACAATTGATCACAGGAATAAAATACCTCAAAATACATACATATAGAAAAATATACACACAAAAAAATTTCGCAAAAATCATTACCTACTTCTTGACGTTTTGCTAAAAGCGTAGATTTCTCTGAACTTGAAATGGCTAAAACTTCATTTATTGACTGAAAAAGATTATTTTGACTGAAATATTTTTACATCATCCTAGTTTGGTCTATGGTTTAACTTTGTTGTATGTGATATTAGCGCACATCTGTCTTTTCCAGTTTTTTATATCTAATTAATGGTGAGCTGTCCTATTTTTTAACCATTGTGATGTCTGGCCTATGTATTTATTCACAGTCCTTGAAATTTATTTTATACATTTTTTCACTTTTCATTGGTTTTGGATTTGATCTTTGAGTGTAGGTACTATATAATTCTTTGACTGTTTTCGGATTGTAAATAGTAATTTTTACATTTTCTAATTTGAATATGTTTTTGATTGTTTTATTAAGATTATTATATTTGGTATAAATCCATAATAATTTTTATTCTCTCCTTTCTCTCTACTCGGTTCTCAGGAATTATTCTATCTTTTTGTATCATTTGAAGCACATAACAGCGTGTTAAACATGCTGACGAAATAAAGTTTTGTACAAGTATTTCCTGTAGATTTCTCAATCCCTTCTCTTCTGAATGTGTCATGGCAGATTTTATTGACTTGGTTTTTCATTTCTGTGACAAAATCTATTTTTATGTTCATCTTATGATTTGAATGGAAATTTATAAAATTCGAACATGTTTTTTCTCTGTATCAGCTTAGTTTCAACGTAATATTCTTTCTATGTGTTTTCGTATATAAGAATATATTTATAATGATGATAAGATTCATTTCCCTCAACAAGAGCAGAGGAGTTTCGGCAAGTTTCTCACTTGAAATTGATTTTGTTATCTGATTTCAATATAACATATTGTTTCTTTTTTGAAAACAGAAAAATCTGAGAAAGAGTAGCGATATAAATATCATTGTCAATGTATTATCAAATAACAATTGTCGCACGCGTCATAAAGCAACTGAAAGAACTGCTCATTCGAATTGTCATTTCAAACAACGTATGAAGTGGTAGAATTCCCGTCATTCCCACGGGATTATTCATATTTTCCGCCGATCCGTCAGCGGCATTACCGACGGAGCGTTGCGTGGCAACGCGGACCAAATCTACGTATCTGACAAGCGCGCCCGTTGCCCATGGCAACGACACTCTCGTACCTACGTGTGACTCGTAAGTCAAACAGGAAAAGCGCTAATATTGTTGCGAATTTTCTATGCTCTGCGATGAAAACGCTGCGATCAAAATCTTTCGGACATTTTATGCGTTTCCTAATAAAAATGCGTGTCTATGCTTGATTTTTATCGCGTTGATTTTCTATCTTCTAATTTGAATGAATCAAGAATCACAGGATGAGAGAGAATTTTTTGAATATCGGAAACCGAATTTGAATTTTTCATACAATTCAAACATTCATGTGAGACACAAACAATTGGCCTAATCTATACATTTCCTATGGAAACTTCAATACAAGAAAAAACACAGAAAATTATGTGAAAAATTCGTTTTATTTTCCGATTTACTTATGAAAAATGGGACAGTTCCACCTAAAATTACTACGAAAAACAACTGGAGGTGAATTTTTTCGAAATGAACCTCAGAAATCAACGTTCACTGTTTTTGATATATCAGGTAGGTACAGCTAAGATTAGTTATAAAAAACATCTCCAAATAAATGCTAAATGTCAATCAGTACATAATAAAGAAACCTAGATTGATGTCTAAATTTAAAAGAAATGATGTAAGAATCTCACCAAAAATTGAATTCAATATTGAATTCAATTGAATGAATACTCAATAAACCGAATATACGAATGTATCTGAAATAGGAAATATAAATTTGTGTTAAAGGTATTTGACGGAATCTATCGATAATTATTTTTGAGAGTAGGTATATTATCATTTATAGCATAAGAGTAAATATTTTAAGAGTCCTTGATAGTTTCTTCAGTTTTTCAATCATTTTAGAAATCATAATGATGAATTAATGTCTCTAAATCCTTGCTCCTGATATTATATTACGAGAAAAATAAGAGAGATAAATGCGCTTTATCTGCAGTGAGTAATTCAAGATATACTTATTTGAAATTCTAATAAAAAACAAAGACAAAAATAAGACAGCTCTTACTATGATATGAATAAATTTTTTTTCTCAATCATCAACGAAGTATAATCAAATGGAAGGCCAAATCTTTCACTCATATTTGTTATTTCAAAAGTTGAATAATGGTTTTAGAAATACCTAAACAAAGGAAATCTCAGTTTAGGATATTTAATACGAATCATAAATAATATATATACTGAAATACACAAAACTAGATCTAATCGAAATGTAGTTCTGTTTCTTAACTTTCTATGGTAAATGACTGTAATTGTCAGTTTCATATATAGAAAAATATGGAAAAGAAATTATATATTGAAGTAAGAACCAAAAGAGAGAATAATAATTGATTATGAAAAAAGTTCATAATCGAAAAATGATATTTGAAAAACAACATAATTCATTTATGAAAAATATGTTGTCAGTATTATCAGTAATATCAGTATTGGAAGGAAAATTAATAAGAACAGATAGGAAAGATTAAATATTGAACGTAAGCAGTAAACAATGATAAAGAAGGTTTCCGCACTGGTCAATATATTTAACAAATGCAAAAACTTTCTTTGGGAAATTGGGTGAATAAGTATAAATAGAATTAAATTGTTCTGATTAGATATATAATTTGTTTATACTGAATATGTAGAAACATCGATACCAGGTTAGAGAAATATGAGAATGAACGTCATTCATTAAAAAAAAAATGAGTGGGGTAATTTTAGAGATTATGAAAAAATTGCCTATAATTTTAGGTAATGTGTTCAGAATATATTGAAAACGTAAGAAAAGGGAACAATGGAAGCATGTTGGTAGTTGAAAATGTATAGGAAGATCTGTAAAAGTGTGTTATTTATCACTAAAGAAGATTGAGAATTAATGATAAAATTACTACTGTCTTCAATTTCAAGTACCTATTGAGGGCCCGAAACATGTCTAATGTAAATTTTGTTCATTTTATTGAAATTTGGCTGAGTTTTTGACTCAATGTGTTAGTTATACTCTCAAAAAACTAGGCCAACCAATATCAAATGAAAATTTATATGATGCAATAAAAAATGGTGTTCAATTACCATATTCCATTGAAAATTCATTCGAAATTTTGACATAGGTTGAAATTATTGACGTATCTGAAACTAATTCTTTTATTTCTCTAACAATTGGCCTAATCGTCTCATATGTCCGCTTTTTCTTCATTCCTCCCACGATCCACCATTTTGAGTTCGTCATCGGAGAAGACTCCATCGCGACCTCGTCGAAGACGTCTCGTAGAAGCGAAGAAGCGGTAACTTGATTGATGAGGGTATTATTGAATTACCACAACAGCGGAAGTGGCCGCCTTTGTCTTGGGAGTGTCGACGATGCGGACTCTCATTCGTTCGTCAGTTGTTTCTCTAACGTAGTTTCTACGTACCAGCTTGATCTGCTTCACTCATTTTCAGGCTCCTTTTCCGTTCGCTAACTGCCCCCTAACTTTTTGCCGCACTTGGCTTGTGTGACTGCCACGACGGAACGTAGATTTATATAGAAATGTTTAGATATTTGATAGTGTTGGCGTTTACTTAATGTAAATCCATTATAATTGAATATAAACTTAAATTCAAACAATTGAATTTATGATTTACACTTTATTGACTACATAGCATGACGCGTTTCGTCGTTACAAACGACTTCTTCGAAGAAATGAAAGATCGAAGTAATAGACTTGTAAGACAAAATTAAGATGCATTAATATTTAAAATAAATTCTAAAAATTGATATTTTTTTTATTATGGACAAAACTAGGTATATTTGAACACGAAAAAAGAAATCTGAATAACTATAATTGACGAATTGATTATAACATAATATCAGAAATAAATTCTAAAAAAAGATGTTTATTTTTCCATCACAGAATATGAACAAAACTAGGTATATTTGAACACGAAAAATCAGTTTTTAAATCAAATTTACTACAACTATGCTTCACAAAAAAAATTGATAAATATATCTTTCCAGAAACAAAATGAAATGAATAAATTGAATTTCTGATACAAAAAATGTTCGCAAATACTGATGACTTAATTGAAAAGAAGTCTAAATAACTATAATTAAAGATTTTGTTATTTTCCAAAATATATCTATATAGAAAGAAGTTACTAAATTTGAGTAAATTATAGAATTTTTTCTATAATATTTTTAATGACAGTTTTATACATTGTGTTAAGCGATTAGGTATATAATTTGGTGCTTTATATTTAATTTTAGTAATTCAAAATACAAATTGATCATTATGTTCGAAATTCAACATCAATCACTTTAAAATTTCGCGATCTATTCCAAAAGAAGTGTAGGTACCAAGCTGCTCATTTATGAATTTGCATCTTTTTTTCTCAACGCAATAAACAATGACTAATGGATTTAGTCGGGCCGCAAAGTGTATCATGATACGTGAATTTTTGTGTGGAAAACGTCCGTTTCATCAAACAAATAGCTGCAAGGGTTAAAAATCATAATAAATCATTGGAGTAAGGTAGAAAGCGTTCTGGTGCGTTATGTTCATTGGATGACGATGATTCTCAAAAAATCCTCCGTGGCTACGAGGGAGTTGAGGAAACTTTGAAAACAGGTACGGATTAAGTTCATGCAGATATTTTGAATTAGTTTTTCAAAACTAATTTTTGCCAAATAAATTGAATTTATCGAAAAGTGATTTCAAAATTCTTATCAAGATGAAACCTCAAAGACTTATTGCTAAAACTTTGAAGGTTTTTCGACGTAGATCCATTCCAAAATTTTATACATTTACTTTAGACATTTCTAGGTTCTGCACTCTTTTATCGAACAATTTTGACGTACGTTTCAACCTTACGATAACTTTTTCGGTTTTTCATTCTCATGAAGTTGTTTTTGAAATCTTTTATTGTTTAAACCATTCTGTTTCAACACTGATAAGCTTGTTATCATTTGAATATTGATTTTTGCTACTGTCGATACATGGTTAATTATAAATGTTTTTATTATTATTTCTTTATATAAACTTGAATAGCTCCAAGTGTTTCTGTATTTTAATGTTCAAATATATTAGGTTCTTCTTTTCCATTCTATACTTTATTTATTTCTGAATTGATATGAAAATTTTCAAATAACTTTGTTATTAAATAGTGAAATTATTATCATATTTCATTTGAATTTTAATCTGGTACTAATTTCTATGGTATCAAATTTTGAGATTAATTTAAACAGGACAAAAAAGGAATATGTAAATTTCGCTATCAATTGAATTTTGAATTTCCATTTATTTGAAACCTCTAATAAAATGCATTTCAGTTAAACTTTTGCATAAATTATATCTTCAATTCTTTCTGCTATAATGATAATGAATTTTCGATACTGCTAACAGTTAATTTTTTCGTAATGTTAGCTTTGGTTTAGGTTATTGATCGATTGGGCCGATACTTGATGAAAATCTAAATCTAAATACATAATTTCAATAGTTTATTATTTAAATTATGTATTTAACAATCGTAAAACAAATTTTTATCAGAAATAATCTGATATAAATTTAACGATAGCTTTCAAAACCCATAATACCGTGGGTAGACACATCAGAAATGCGAAAGATAAAATTTCGCCAGATGATGAATCGGGTATTTATGAGTTGAGTTGCGGTACTTGTCCCAAAGTATATGTTGGCTAAACTGGCAGGAATTTCAACCTTAGAATATCTGAACACCAAAGATGCTTTGCAAAAATAAAACCGATTCTACGTATGCAACACATCTTTTAAAAGAGAACCATGTTTTCGACAACAACTTCAAAATATTGCATACAGGGCGAAAAAGTTATAAACTAACCCTGTTAGAAGCCGTGGACGTTAACAAGAGGAAGAAATCGAACAGTTTATTAAACGATCAAGTTTCAATCAATAATTCTCCGTTATTAAATTTATTCCAGTAAAAATGTAATCGAAGAAAAGTATTCTATGGTCATCCCCCAAAATTCAGAAGAAATATATTCTATACTCATTCCCCTGTAAAAGAAGAACAGTGTTCTATGGTCATTCTCACCCCACGCACTTCAGGATAAATATACGCAGTCCACAATGTAATAGCTCAGTTTATCATCAACATCTGATGAAGCCACTGTGTTGGCGAAACGATATTGTCATGTACTGAATTAATTATAGTGAAAATCGAAAAAATACTTAGTTTTATTTGAATTATTGGTTTAGGTTAGGTTACCTCTGAGTAGGTTGTGTTAGGTTAGATTGAGTTAAGTGCAAAATTGTTGCACATTGAATACAAATGATTGCAAAACAAATAAAAAGAATACTGCTAGGTACTCTTTTTGAAGTCCAGAGTTTCCATTATTTTCTACTCTTTCTTTACTATTTTCGAATATTTGAGAATCTTACTCTTTCAAATATCATGACATTTCACACATTTATGTATCGTTACACCAACGGAAACTAATCTAGGTATCTGGATTCACGGGTTTGACGTAGGTGATATATAGAATAGAAACAACTATTCCAAAGTCGAAGCTAGCAATGCTTCTGGGAAATTGTAAGTGTTCTTAATCTCAATAACTTGCCAATTTCCATGGAACTTGCTGAATTCCACATCAATTGATGCAAAGTTATTACTTATGTCAAATGATGTAATATCAATTTTAGTTCTCAACAATTTTGTGAGTTTGTCATTATATAACATTCAACTTATGATAAATAATACGGAGGTGTGTTCGTTTTTAATTTTATAGTATTCAAATTATGTGCGACAATGAAAATTGTATTTTATATAAAAATAAAAGATTTTCTATTATGAAGGGAACATTTCTGACATATCTCTTCCTAATACTTATTAAAATTGTTTTCATTTCTCCAATTTTTGCCAAAACTTGAAAAAATAACTTTTGCAAAATAATGAACTTCAAAGAACCAAATGTATCGGCAATAAAAAGCAATTATCGTACGTCTGATGAAACAGTATATTTTCGATAATTTCTCCTTTCACATAAACTATCATAACGAGAGTAACTATGTTTAAGTTTTCTGTAAGTTTACTGTTATGAAGCATGTTGTTCGATTAATTTGAGGTCCATGTGGAATCTTCACATTAATCACCTACCGTTAATCATAAATACGTAGTCATGAAACAAATTCCCTTTCAAAAAATCCCAATTAATTAGCATTTTCTGTAAACATTAGCGTAATACTCATTCCCTCTCTGGTTTAGAAGCGGGTACAAAGCGGAGGTCATGGGGGCTACGTCCTGACAGGTGCTGGAAGACTAATGATAGGAGGCCATGGCGGTGGCCGCTCCGCCAATGCTGCCGCCCGCTCGCCGTCCCCAAACGAAAGAACGGTCTGCCTCCATGATAAATTGCCTCCGAGCCAATTTACCTGTATATGGCCCATCTATTTGAAGTAATAGAATGAGTATTCGTCGGTCGCAGGGTGATCATTTTATGCGAACACCACGACATAGCTTGTGTACTACACTGCTAATTCCAGTGGCGGCGCATTAACCAAAAAGTTCATATTTAATCACTGTTATTTCAAATTAGATTGAGATTTGGTTTATTGATGAGTATGTAGATGAATATCTGAAAGAATATTGTATGAGTTCTTGCGGAGAAATAGAAATTTCCGATATGAGGACTAAATCGGTGAGCTCAAAAAAAAAATAAGAATCACTGAGGGCAAGAAACAATACGAATGCATGGTCTCATCTTGCATACTTTGATAAAAGAAATAACGCTTGCATAGTTGAAGATTCAGCATGCATACTATTAGCAATCACTTTTTACTTGATTTCGAAGTGAAGTTACAGATTTTAGAATTAACACTGAACATGTGAGATTTGTTTCAAAGCTGCTTTTACCAATTTGGTAACTGCTAACTTTCTGTCGTTCTCTCGAGTTCATCCCGACCACCCCTTTAGCCCTTGAAAGAAACCATGTCTTCTCTGGTCACAAAGTACTTACTATTATGTAGTAGTCGTTTAACACTAAATTATCAAACATTCTAAAACACATTTATAGGGTTCTAATAATTTAGTGGACTCGACTTACCATTTAGCACCAGCTTCGAACAGACATTGTGCTTCTATCTGTGTACACATCCCAGTTATGAATCGTTCATCGATCAACTTCTCAAATCATAAACAAACACGAAATCCATTGATTTTTCCAAACGTTGAATACAAGTACTAACGCATCATATTTTAGCATTTTCTTTAGTAACCCAGGGTTGCGAAAATTCATAAATTTTATTCTATATTCACAACATGAATAATAATAGTCACGAATTGAATGAAATGAATCACAGATGAACCAAAATGAAGAGATACATTTACTGAACCTTCTTTGTAAGGAGAAAAGAATATATTCAATCCTTAAGCACAACTCCCCAAATTGTACTAGTTTTTCTCTAAGTATAGATAGATATAGTATTCATCAGGTCTATGGGCATATAGCCTATCCATTCTCTATAATTCTTTTCTCTTTTTTCACAGATTTTTCCAGTTTTTTATTTGTTTTGAGTTAAGATCTTGTTACACATCTTCCCACCATCCCTTCCTTAGATGTTTCTTCTTTTTATTTCCTTCAATTGGTTTCTCTCTTTGGATCAAATTTGATCTTTTCGCTCGTATGAAGTATCTCTTCGCCTTCTTTTTTAATGAATCACAGATGAATAAAAATGAGGAGATATATTTATTGAACCTTCTCTGTAAGGAGAAAAGAATATATTCACTCTTAAGCATAGCTCCCAAATTGTTGTACTAGTTTTTCGCTAAGTATAGATAGATATAGTATGCATCAGGTCTATGGGTATATGGCCTTCCCATTCTCTATCATTCTTTTCTCTTTTTGACAGATTTTTCCAGTTTTTTATTCGTTTCAAGTTAAGATCTTGTTACACAGCTTCCCACCATCCCTTCCTTAGCCGTTCCTTCTTTTTATTTCCTTCAATTTGTTTCTCTATTTAGATAAAATTTGATCTTTTCTTTCGTATTAAAGTACCTCTTCGCTTTTTTTCCTCTAAATATTCATCTCAGTGTTTCTCTCTGCCATTTCAGCTTGCCTTGATTGCTCTTGTTTAGAGCACGTGTTTCACTTTCAAACGAAAGTGTGGGTTTTGGGACTGTTTTGTATATCCTTATTTTTGTCGTTCTTGAAAGCTGCTTCGATTTTAGGATATGTTGATTATCTTCCTCTGCATCTGTATCCAGTATCTTTCATTCGTAGGATTAGTTGTATCTCTTCATCGCATTTGTCATTGATCAGGGTTCCTGGTATATACATCTGAATATTAATAATAATAATAATGCATAGCTTGATAAGCCTTATGAGAACGTATGGAGAACGCAATCAGCATGTTTAAATTAACTATGTTTTTCTATAGTCAAAATTCAGTAGTATTAATCACCGCATTTTTTTTTTCGATATTATCACTAATAATGGACAATTTGAGATTTCTCTTGACAATTGGTTTGAATGAAGTTGGATTTCCTGGATGAATCATTCAGTCTAGGTTGTATTTCTCATAACCCAGTTGTTTTCATTCATTGATCTCTCAAAATATCCAATTTTTGCAGAATCTTCCTAGGTCCAGATTCCAGAGAATCTCTCCCAATGGTAGGATGAAACTTGCAAATAATACTTTCGCAAGAGCGAGAATTGCAAGCAGGTGTCGAACGTATCTAATGGCGTAAATACAGCTGCGTTCCCAAATCCATCCAATTAAAATATGATCAAAAACTTTTAATGATTGTAGCACTTTCAACTTGTTAGGACGATATCTCGACGCCCTCCAGATATCTACATCGAATTTATTATAACGACATTCATCATTCTCACGATATTTTTCAGTTTTCCTTCGCCTCATTAGAAAGCGAACCATTATGCTGTGGTTCTTGCGTACCTTTAAACTAACCAAGTGAGAAAGTCTCATTTCAGCATAATTAGACATTGAAATATATGTAGATATAGTTTGATTGAGTTGGTAGGGCATAGGCACTTCGTGCGGACGACCCTTTTGAAGAAAAATGAAATTACCTTATTTCTGTTCCCATCTTTGGGTATTTAAGTCTAATTTTGTAATTTTTCATTGCATCAATGGCTCTTTACAATCTCGAGATATTTTTGGGAAATATTTTTTTTTCAGTATTTTTTTCTGGGTTGAATCAATGACATAAATTCTCATTCATAATTGTTCACATTTGGCGTTCATTTTTCAATAGCAATCCATGTATGCATTTCGTGGAAAACAGATTATTTGAAATGACAACAATGCAACTCTGGCGTCTCTTCAGTTGAAGTTAGACACATTTTGAGGCAACCAGCTCTATAAAATGGTTATCTTCATCTCTAATTTCTATAAATTGGAAAAATTGAAAAATTGGAAAATCTAAGATGCCAGATAGAGTTTATAGGCCTTTTCTTCGATAGAGGGAGCTAATGTGATTAGTTCACGAACCAATGTTCTCCTCATTCGAATATAGGACCTGGGGGCGTTTTGTAATTCATCGATTTTTGATTGACTGAATATCATTGATGATTTCTAATGGGGATAAAACTATGAGGATAAGGCACTCTTTTATGAAAAGTATGAATAATATACTGACAATATGATTTTTTTCCAAGGTTTTTGTTTTTTTTTCGTTATATTCGACTCTTTTAATTTTTTTTCCTACTTCTCCCTCCTACGTCTCAACCTTGATTGTTACGGCTTGATATCCCATTTAACTCCATTCATAAAAATTAAATCTTTGTTCTTCGAAATAATCGCCGCAAAATTTGCTGTTTTCTTTTCCAAAGTCCATTTTTAGCTTCAAAAATGATATCATTACTGTATTTTATTGTTGTTGTAAGAAAACATCACAATTGTAATCATAATAAAATATCTTAGTTAACTAAGTGTGCATTTAAAAGCCTAATATGAATGCAATATACTGATTTTCACAGAAATGAACGGCAAATCATTATCGCAGAGTTGTTTTCCTACCTAGTTCGGAAAAACTTTTCCGCGCCGAATGCTGTACGGAAAAACGGATATTTTGGCATATTTAATTTGTAAAATACATACCTTCTAGATTATATCCTTCCATTTGAACTAACACAATCGAATTCAAACTCCTGAACGAAGTTAGACACACCAGCTTGCAATAAATGATGAAAAATTGTGTCTCGAAAAAAAGACTAGTTTTCGCTTCAACTTCAAGTGCTCATAACATTTGGAATACGTAATATAATGACTGCTTTCGTGTTTCTTTTCTGTTAATATATGCTCTCAAAATTGAACATTCTATTAAAACATAAGAATAGCTGTAGCAATATGGACTCTTCAATCACACCCCTCCCTGTTCTCAGGGTGTTCGCGTCCTCTTAACCGTCAATTTGAATATTTATGGACACCTCCGTGGGGACCCGGACCACGTTCCCAAGACCACCAGATCCCAAGCATATGTTATTTAATATGATTCAATTCGGCCAGATACGATGATGCGACGCGTAGGGTGGTAAATTCGATAACGGGATTACTGTCAAATCAAATCGCATTAAAACCGAATGCAATCTGGCTGCAGGAGGATGACGGGGAGAGCGAAGCGAGCGATCACGCAATTCGACAATCCGCTAGAATGCGATACCCGCGTTCGGGGGATGGGGTGCTATCTTTTAATTGAACGGGGTGGGTGGCGAAAAAACTGAAAGGTAATTTAGGGCTGTTAATGGGAATTCACTATGTTGGAAAATCTATCATATTTTCAGAAAATATATTAAACGCTTGCACTACGTAAGATTCAAATATTAAATCCTTACAAAATAGAATAGTTTATTAGGAGAAGATGAGGTAAGATGAAGACTTTGATGGGGCCTAGGTATTTCATGAATGAAAGTCTCCGTTTTTAATAGCACAATGTAGAACTTTTTTTAGAACATAATCAGTCCTTTTTTCTTCAATTATAATCAATCAAAGCAAAAAATATATAATTCTTCTCATAGAAATCAACCTTAAAAAAAAACAAAATCTTCGATTCCTAGCTAAAGGACAAGACGTGGTACCCCCTTAGGTGAGATGGGGTATAGAATATTTGACGTCGTCTTGTTATGGACAGCTCCATCATCGATATCTTTCACTCCTGTACACCCACAATGCGCCCACTTACCGTAATTCTGCAAGTACAGTAATTGAAAGATTCTCATTCGCACTTTCTTTATTTGCCTTTTCACTATTCGCAGATTGAATAAATGCGACCCAATTCTTGTATTCGCGGAAATAGATTTCTTTATTCGCAGATCTAATGCTTTTTTTTGTAACTGGTTCCGAAATTTTTTGTTTCGGAAGTTGAAACTCATTTAAAATAAAAAGAATTTAGACTTTGAAGCAGATCTAGTTTCGGATAACGCACCAGGTCAACCTAGCGAACTTGAAATTATGCATCCAAATATAATAGTAACATTTTTTCCTCCCAATATGACGTCTAGCTTCAACCTATGGAGCAAGAGATAATCCAGGCTTTGAAGCTCTATTACATTAGACGAACCTTCGAAATGATATGGGATGATATGGAATGTGATCCTGATATGAATGTTATGGAATGCTGTAAGGATTTTGACATAGCAAAATACATAGTAAACATAAAAAATCATTGGAAGAACTAGAACCATACACATTGAATTCATGTTATAAAAAGTACTCTGACTGCAGAAAATGACGAAAAATCTATGCCCTCTCAAACTTTGACTGCAAACATAGCTGCAATTGCGAATGGAATAGGACGAGATGGGTTCGAACAAATAGAATCAAGTAACATTCAGATGTTTCTTGAATCGAAAGCTGAAGATTAGACTGAAACCGACTTGGAGGAAATGTTAAATTCACATCCTATTGAGAAAGAGGCTTCAGCGAGCGCAGGAAACGTGACATTCAATTTGAAAATTCTTACTGAAGGTGTAAGAATGGCTGATAAGCATTGTGTTTTCATTTATGAAAATAGATTCGTCTTTGGAAGGAAATCTCATTTCAGAGGCAAATTGCTAAAGTGATCGCTTAATATCAGTCTGAATTGAATGAACCTTTAAAAACTGCCAAGCAAGAAAAAATACAAAATTGTTTAAACTATTGCCTAAGTCTGAATATAATAATTAAATAATATGATTAAAACCTTCATCTAAAGCATTTTTTTTAAATACTTCCTTTCATTTTGTCACCCAGGAACGTATCCCCTATAATGCCATATAAATTACCATTCCACATTTACGGTTTCTGTGTTCGCGGCATGTTTTCGGAATGTGTACGACGCGTGTATGAAGAACTTTTACTGTAATCCATCCTTCAGTAGACTCGTTATACAAGCCGTGCCAGTATAAACCTTCTGATGTCTTCTAATTGCTACATTTAATTTCGGTTTCTAACTGGTTTTTGGTGTCCTCTAATAACAGTTGTTATATAGATGCTTTTCCTCTTCTCCGAACCTGTCTTGGTCTTTTTCCGGTTATGCTTGGATGCACTATTAACTATTTCTGGTTAACCAGATAGAATGCTGCATTATCCTAAGAATTATTTACTGTTGCTTACTGTACTAGATTTTAGGGTGTTGCAGTTGGTTGACATAACTGTTTACTGAAGAATTTAAGGCGGTGTAGGTGATCCGTTGATGATGTAAATGTTGGTAGAACTGTCTGTGTTCATTGTGAAATAACTGCCATCGATGGTGAGGATATTGTATCAGCTTTGGGATAATTTTCACTGTTCTATTCGATTTCGGTGGCCTCTGCAGCAATTAAGTGATCTTCTGGAAAAATATATGTACAATAAGGCGAGATTCCACATGCTTTAAATGCTTAATTCCTTCAAAGATAGGAATCTCTGAAAATTTTCAAAACTTCTGAAAGGCCTTAGAAGATACTTTAGAAACATCTCAGAGATGTCTTTGAAAATCTCCGAAAAAAAACCTTAAAAGCAGTGAAGATATTAACATAGATGCGAATAAGAATAATAGCACAACTAGTAGATGTGAATTGAAGTTAATGTACCAAAATACACAACACGAGCACTTCATATACAAAATTAACTGATGTGAAAACAAAGAGGATTCAGGCGATATAATATCGATAATAAATCCAGACTTTAACGAAATGTTGTTCCCTGATGGACCCGAAAATCGTTTCTCTCGTGTGCAGCATCCGCCCGTTCCAAATAAATAATCCTCGTAATGAATAGGCAGAATAAAATCGGCGATGATTAAGTGTCCTATGACCAGAGAGTATAACCGGGAAAGGTAGTTAGCTGGGACCATAATTCACGATCAACGAGTACATGTGTTCTCTCCCAGAGATCGCGTGATCATTCTAAATTAATTAATTCAAGGAGCGCTTAAAATATATAGGGGGTAAACATGAGACTTCGCTCGTGTTTTTCCGATACATAAGTTTTTTATGAATCAGGAATCTGTGTTGATATTTCTATTCTTCAAAGTTGTGCTCGTTAAAATGAGTTTATTATGGTTATTTTTACATAAGAACTACGATGGTGCGTTAAAAAACTGTTCGATTTTCACCCTTGACTGTTTCACTCTAAGACTTTATTCATACCTATATGTTTTTTTGAGTTTCTAAAGTAAATACTTTTTCCCATCCTGTATCAATAGTTTTTTCAACCACTCAAGTTGATTTCGCATGCACAAACAACCATTTAACCCTCGGGATTCGAACCGAGATCTCCTTAGTCAGGGTCAGGAGCCTTCATTCTCACGATCGGCTATGGAAATGACTATATGAATATTTGAAGTGAACCATTGTTCAAATTGAACTTTCAATAACCTATGAAGGCACAATATGTGCCGAATAAAGGATAAATTCTCTTTTTTGAAAGTTTCTGTTCACTTATTTTTGAGGAATTTCTTATTTTTCATTTTTTAATGAACCAACAATCAAAACTGTCCAAAGCAGTTAAGGCATAAAGCAATATGTTTCTAAAGCAGTGGTATATGGACTTTTGGAAATATGGACTTTTATGTATACACATTTGATAATCAGTTATTTCATTATTAGATTTCACATGCATCAAAAATTGATTGCTATAAGAATTCAAAATTATTTTAACAAAAAGGGTTGCAGTTTTCTTTCATCATTTGTTATCTGGTTCGATTTCTACTGAATAAATATTGTTCCCCCAGTTTTATTTGTATTTGAATGATATGGATTCTTCATTTCTCATTTGAAATGTAATTGTCATCTTTGTCCTTGTTCGGGGAGTTATAATATATATACTCAAATACTTACCATCGGTTTACTCAAAGGAAGCTACAAAAATGTATCAGTTTTAGTAACCGACAGAAGAATGAAAAAGAGGTCCTTTAGCTGCATCTGGGTGGTGTATCTTATATATGTTAACGTACATTTAAGTTGAAGATGATAAGATATTTATTGCCGATATTTATTGTCCACTGTTTACTGTAAGACGTTTGAAATTGCTCAATATTTTGCATTTCTTTATGGTGTGGAGTGAATTTAATTTAATTCAATAAACCATATTGTTAAGTTTAGTGGTGTATTTAAGTATATTTAATAGAAAACACTTGGCTTGGTTTCACAAAATTATATCATTTTCAGAAGCTAAACTACTGGACTTTACACTAATAAAATTTTTGTAAAACCAAATCATGTGTTTTCTATTCAATTCAATGTATTGAACAAGGTTTCATCAGGAGATCAGCAAACATTCAAGTTTGCTTGTTAAGAGCTATTTTGGAAATTAGTCACTTTCATCATCTCTCAAAGAATAAACGTCTTCACTGAGAAAAACTTCTATAAAATCATTTTCTCTTTTAGAGATTCGAAATCTTTAAAACCAGCAGTCACTTTACCAGATTCGTCGAGAGAGAGAGAGAGAGACAAAGAGAAATAGATGGAGTGGGAGTATAGAAAATTCTTCTTCATTAATGTTAGTAAAGTGGATAAAAGAGTTAATTGAAAAAAAATTCGAAAAAGATGAAAACGTTGTAATTTACAAAACTAATGACTTGAAGAGGTATTGACCTGGTAAAGACCTGAATAATTTTACAAAATATGCAATTTATTAATCTTCAAAATACATATATTATGGTGCAAGGCAAATTAAGCTTCATGAATATTGGAGTTTTAGGACAAAGATGAGGGTTTTAGTGGAAACTTGAATTCTCAAGTTCAATATGTTATGTAAGTTAATACTTCTGGGTTCCTATGAAATTATATGGATTATTCTTTTTCTTCTATTGAGGTAGCAATACGCAATCCAGTGACCGGCTCAAAATACCCAACTGCGTTTGGTTTTTCCTACGAATTTTCTTTCCAGTATCTATATTCTGGAAAGAATATATATTCAGCTATTAATATGCAATTTATTAACTTGAAAATACATATATTATACAGAAAAGGAAATTAAGCTCCATGAATATTGGAGTCTTAGACAAAGATGAGGGTTTTAGTGAAAATTTGAATTATTCTGGTTTTCTATGAAATTTTATGGATTATTCTATTCCCTTCTTGAGGTAGGAAAATTCAATCTAGTGACCGGTCAAAAAACACAAATATGTTCGGTTTTTTCTACGAAGTTTCTCTCCAGAATGTAGATCAGCGACAAATACAAATTGAGAAGATGGTGTTCGTTCAATACTAAGAGCCCACTGACTGATCCAATTTCTCCAAATCCTCTTGGTCCAGCGGATCGGGACAAACGAGATCCCAGACGCGTCCGAACCACGCATCGCTCTCCAGATTTCCCCGTAACAATTCGACTAAATGAGCTGATTAGCGTGGGCTGGAGCCGTTTCGCGGTATCAGCTGCGCCCATCTCGACGCGATGCCGACATACGACCAGACTATACTCGAATGAACAAATCTCAAATCTCCGCAGCAGAGGATGACGCGATGGCCAATATAGAAAATTAGATAATTTGATTTGGGGTCGAACGTCTTTTGTCCGCCTGGGAACGAAACAGCTGCCACCGGAAACACTTGAACGCGGCCTCCCAAGACAAGACGGTGTCTTCACGTGCTAGTACATTATTGGCCCTTTCGTAATTATCAGGTCATCCAACTGTGAGGGTTAATCTGTTTCGATAACCTAGGTTATGAGGAAATGGTCCGATTGGATGATATGGGAATTTTTATTCAACGCAGAGATGTCTTGAAATCTACGTATATACGAGTATACAACGTGTTGAATGTACATCTTACAAAAATTCAAGGGGTTCGCATGGCTCATTCTAAGGAATTCCCTTAACAATATTTATTATCAAAAGGAACACGAAAAAGTGTTAAATGTATAATAAATGTTAAACTTTACCCTTTCAAGCACACCAGGTCGTTTCTATTGGAGCTGCCCCCAGCTATTGTTCGATTTCGTAATTTGTTGTTCGAATTTTTCACTGGAGGAGGGTAAAATTATGACTTCTGAAATGGCCGGAAGAAATACTATCTGACGATTTCAAATCATTTTCAGAAAATTCTATAATTCTATTGCTATGAAAATTCTAATTATTTCATAGCAACTCTATTTGTTTCAATTATAATCATAGTTCATAATTTTCGAATAAAGGTAGAATGAATGATGACTAATATTCAATGATTTTTGTTGATAGCTCAACCTGGAATAATTGCCAATGGTTCATTATTATCAATATGCTAGTTGATTCAATAATAACAGATTACTTTTATTTTTGTGTGTATCACATATTTATCACGAAAATGTAACAAAACTATCGGAGGATATCGAGACTTTTGTTTCAAAATTTGTGATTTGGTTATCACAATATTTGTCTGAAGAATATTTATTATATTTGAGAAAAAACGCCAGAAACGAATAGGTTACAATAATCCCTTACCGTTTTAATACCCTCATAAACATTGGTACGTGAAAGAAGTAAATTTGAAAACTCCAAGGTGAATAAGTTCAATTATATCTGCCATTGTGGGTGTAAAAAATCCTTGTGGTATTCAGCAAGTATCTTTTCAGTTACACAATAAGTTAAGGGGAGCAAGGTAGTGTTGAGGAGGTAAAAATGTCTTTTTCTGAGTAAAGATTTTGGATGTAGTTAAACTCTGTAGTATACCACATCAATTTATCCTCAGCGATGTAAACAGTTTGAGTGATTATTTGAGCTGCAGTTACCAGTAATGACTGCCATTATCAGTCCTAGTAGTACCCAATTTAAAGAAATGAGGTTCACACTTTATGTGTGAAGAGTGGTTTAGACTTAAATATTTGTTCTCGTTTATTCAATAAGTACAATATCTATCTTCTGCAAAATATCTGCCTCTTTACTAAGTAAAGTGATTGCCCTAAAAGTACTTCCCTTTGGTACCCGATAGGTACCACCATCTGTTGGTCATTGTTGCAAAAATGTGTTCGTATACATGTCCAAATAAGTTTTGGTACATATTAGAGCTATAACTTCAGTTTTACTACACGAGTGAGACTTTTTTCCGACTAGATTATCATATTTAGTTACACTTTTCCTTAGTCAAGGATATTCCTAAACTTATATCTGAAAACACAGAAAAAATTGATTTGTTTATATTTCTTGAGAAAACAAAGTTTCATTGGAACGATTGGAAAATTTTCAATTCGTTTTGATGAAATGGCAATCAGAAGATTGTTATTTATTATAGCTGTAAACAATATTTCTTGCAATTTGGATAAATGGTTAAAATTTTAAATTTTTTACTGCGGTTAGTGCTAGTACTGAGCAATACTTACACAAAATTTCGTAGTAAACCAATACTGTTCAGATTTTATTATACTGAAATATGCATAGTGGAAAATTCTCGATATTAGGTATATCATTTCAGCGCTGCATTCTTTCTCCCTGCTATTGTCTATACCATATCGTCCAGTTGAAATATTTCAGAAAATTTCGTGATAGGATTAACGGTATTCAATTCATATCGATTTCATACGTGCGAGATTGATTCTCGGACACAGTGTCGACAAAGAATGCACATGCATCGGCAATTTCCCGGTACGTAGCTATTCGCGAAAAATCTGCATGTCCAGACAAAAACTATCGGGATTAGTTCCACATATCAGCTGTTAAGCGACTGACAACTAATTGCGTTGGCCGTCATTCCGTCGAGGTACAACGAAAAAATTCCGGACAAAAATTCGCACCCGATAATTGGCTGTTTGCTACCATAAAATTAGTTTCGTACCGACGAAGTTCGCGCTGCAGCATTTTGAACACGATGGCTGCTGTAATTTTCGCACTGTTGCTAAACGCCAGAGAGGGACTTTTAAAATTCTCAAACTTTCCTGTCTCTACTCAAATGGAATGTCATCCGCAATATTCATTTACTTTTACATAAGTACGAGGGTAGTTCATGAATTATTAGACCTTGCCAATTAATCATGAAATTTATGATTATTTCATTTAGATACACACTCCATGATAAAAGCCATGATGAAAACTGCAATTTTTCATGAAATATGATTATTTTATCTATCTATATAAGTATTAGCCTACTCCTTGTCAGGAGAATGAGTTTTTATTAAGAAAATATTAACGCATTCATACATAAATTGAAACTGCTTACTCGCTAAAATGAAGTTCATCACTCTCATGCGAGTATGGTGAACCCATGATATTCGCAATAGTTGCGTTAACCTACTTACTTATTGCCTAATGCATTATTAAAATATTTTCCTATTCTAACTATATAAATCTGTTCAAAATCTTCAAAATTCTGAACATGCTGGAAGGCTCCATGGATCTAGCAACAAGGGCTCCATCTCGACGGCTGTAATAAGTTCTCCCAGCTCATCTAACTCAGTGCTATTTCCCCACTAGGGAATTACCCCCTGACAAGGCCTCAATCTGCCTACTCCTCGTCAGGGGGTAATTAGTTGCCGACTGATGGACAACCAGGTTAAGGCCCGATTCCTGAAAATCTGTATGAAAGGGTTTCGGTGCTGACAAGGCTTCAATCTGCCTTGTTTTCGAAAAACTAGTTATTATGCATCTGGAAATTATCATAACGACTATGATTTGGCTAAAAAAAGTATCTAAAAGCCAGTAGGAAAATTGTTTAGCGTACTTTACGTATGAACTCGATTCATTTTATTGCTGATATCTTGGGAAATTTCGAAATCTACTCGTTAAATATATTTCTTTTGAGCCAGAATAAAGTGAATCTGATATCATAAGATTCTGAATAATTGGAAATAGACACTTGTCTCAATTAACACCTCTGAATGCTGAAAATTGATACATTAATACAATTAATAACGTCGAATTGTCAACAAACTTCGAGCGGCCAGCTTATTATAGAATGATAATGAGCTGATATCTCTCATTATTACTGACTTGATAAAATGGCTCAACGTCCATTTATTTTATTACTGTATCAATTTTCTATACATTTGTGAATTAATTTTCAATCATATTTCACCAAGAAATGATTGAGAATTCAATATTAGTCATCAGAATCTATAGTCCAACTTATCTTTGATTTTATTATATTTCCTCTCAATTTATTAGTTTTATATTACCTATCAAGTTAGACAAAAGTGATGCATTAAAAAATTCGTGCCTTTTCATGGTAAAAATTCGTAGAAGACAAGTTTTCAATCTTGAAACATTTAGTCAATCAACTGATGACTGAGACCATATGTTTATTGGGTATTATGGACTTTGGTCAACTGAATGTTATTGGTCCAACTACCTCGTATATGAACTGTTGGAGAAATCACCACATAATGCCTCATATTACAAGCAGAATCATTGTAACACTGAATTTAGTTGTAGTTTTTTCAATACTGCATCAGAAAAGTCAAGCGTATTTTATTTCGCCTTCCGCACCCAGAAAAGTTTTCGTTCAATTCTAATAATTGTTTCAAGTGGAAAAAAAGTTTTGAAGGAAAAGTTCAAGAGACACTCAACCATCTGTGGTCTGTTCAATATTGTACTTTGCTATTTCGACTACCCCCGTACTCACTTGGAAACACTGTGCTAGAATTTTGAAATTAAAATTGAAGAGTAATTTCTTCAATTAGATTCTGAAATTCAATATTAATTCGCTGATTTGTGAAGGTTTTGCTTCTGAATTTTCCGACCAAATCTACAGTGGAAAACTATATCAACAAAGAAATTTCTGCGTATTCCGATGTGAGTTGTTACTTTTGGTGAATCTCAAAGAATCTTTCAATTAATTAGTATTTAAATAAATTCTTTCTCCCCATTTTTTGTCGATTCATATCTCACGTATGGTCGACAACTTGCAGGATCTGGCTCTGCAAGTGAACAGGTAGAGATGCTTCGAACCTCGAAGTCACGCAGATATGGGTGGAAGATGGAGTGTTAAATGATCATTTAATAGGCATTTACGGCATTTGGACCGACAAGGTATCTCTATCAGAATCTTGCCAAGTCATAGCTGCGTTGGACGTCTATCTGGAATGCAGTTATATGACTCGCGGAATGCGAAAAAGGGGGACGTTGATCGCAGGGGCTGTAATTATGAAGTGTTTATGATTGATTGCGGTATATTGTTAGAAGTGCAACCTTCTGGTAACTGAATCTTTATAGAAAATTGTGTTGATTTCTAATTGAGCATTATATTGAATTATTTATATCAGGGATTTTCAGCTTTTTTTTGATAGATCCGTTCTTTGGAATTTCTATGAGAAAATATATATACTTCTCAAATGAAAGCTCATTTTTATACTACTCAGTTCTTGTATAACAAAAAACCTTGCGAAATATCATCGTCTATAGGCAAGATAAAAAAGGGTAGTTAGAACTTGTTTTGAAATTCTAAATTGTCAAAAATTTCAATAATTAATCAATTTTTAAGTTATTTTTGTATATGTATTCTGTATTTGTATAGTATATGATTTTGCGTAAGGTTTCAATCAATTTATCTAATCTTAAGGTTAAGCAGATCAACAGAGAATCAAAGATTAAAGTTAAATTCTGTTGGAAACAATGTGATTCTCATAGTAACCTCACGAAGGCATTGAAACATAAGTCGGCAAAAATTATATATTGTTTCACTAATTCTTCAAATTTTATTTTTAATCAGTGTTTTGTCTCCTTTAGAACTTGCTGTGACTTTTTATAATTTTTTTAGAGAACATTTTTATATTTGTTCCCATAATTTCAAAATTTCCTTCAAATGTTATAAGTACTATCGTTAATTGCGAACAAACAAATTGTCCAAATGAACTAAACTTTTTTTGCAAAAATTCATTACTTCATTTTATACCTCTCAAGTCTAAAATATTATATTACTATACCAACTGCTTTGAAGTGTGGAAGGTAGTGAGATATTAAAATTGTTCCCCCCTGCTGTGAGGCGGATAAGTATTATCTAATATTGCGAATGTAATTTCAGAGATTAACTCAGTGGGCGCGTCTTAATTTCAGCGTAGTCGGTTGTTTCCTATGCCTGCTATGCTACGCAATATTTACTAGGGGAAAAATTCACACACGATCTACCTTTATTATACCTACACCACGAGTTCTCGAATAAGCTGATCATCCACGAGAAAAAATTTATTTCAAGTTTTCTGAATATAATTTTTTCTAATAAAAAATTTTCATATGGATTACAATAAATTAAGATTGAAATAAGTTGGATATACGTACTATGAAGTGAAAGTATTTGTCATCATATTTCAAACAACTTTATTTAATAGAACTATTCACAATGTACTAACTTTAGAAGAATAGAACGATGTTTATGGTTTGAATGTCGTTTGAAAGTTGTTCGACAGAAAGGGCAGAGATCTTGTTGCCTTTTCTTGAGGTGGCAGGATGTGACTAGTCGCCGCAAGGCATCTACATTTCCATACAAACTGGGGTACTGATGAATTTCAAACAGATCAAACACAGGACATTTGCTCATGAGTTTCCTTTCCACTTTGAACTCGTATCTTAGGCATTCTCCTGAACGTTCATCCAGTTCGAAGGAAATCAGTCGCCACAGGAAAAAATTATATTAATGTCTCATTTTAGCGAGTTTCAGCTCAAAAGTGAAAATCCTAGCATTCTTCCTACGTAAAGAGGTTGATTTTTTCTTGTTTTTCATTCAATTTCTTCTAATCTCATTAGTTTCGCAGTTTTAGTAAGATCCAAACTAATACCTAACTTCCAGCGGGGTGAAGTACCCAATTTGGGGGCGGCGTGTTACTATTTCATTCGATATGTTGTTATAATTTTGGAATCAGGTGCAATTCTTCCATAGTCCTTTGAATTGCTAAAAATTGAATGAGTCATATTACTAATTCTTCTCTAGTATCCATTAACTCCATATTAATAAATATATTAAATAACATGTTAACTCCATTACATAATTATCTTATGTTTCAATTATTCTTCTTTCAATAACAATAATTGTAATATAGTAAATTTCCTAAGAAAGACGAAAACATTGTTAATATGTACTTCGCCCTGACCATAAGTGATAATAATGGTGGAGTGCACGACAGGATTGATAAATAAAAGTGTGGAAACCTAGAAACCTAGGCTTAAACAATCTTATTTTGAAATGTATTGACATCAAGTAACGACAGTATATACTGTGAACAGTATATTAAACTGTGTTTTGAATGTGTATTACAGTCTTTTATATAGTCATCTAAATTATAGTATTCTACTGTGGGACAGCTCTACAGGAATAAATAGGGTGTTTATTACACAGAAGCGAATACTTCGATATTCATCAACGAACATCTTGTAAACCGATCTTCATAAATAATTTCATACTCACCTTATCGTGTTCATATATTTATAGATGTTTGTTATAGATTAAATAAAATGAAGATAGGTTGATTAAATTAAATTGTAATCATGAGTATTCAACAACGAACAGTGATGTGCTACTTATTCCTATGCATAAAACACCTAAATTTGAGCACTCTCTACTATCAGAGTATAAAACCATTCAGAGTATTTCACCATTTACCATCGAATTTGAAAGTACTGAAAGCTCATTTGTCTAAGAGGAGAGTTAAATATCTGCTCTTAACAAAGGCATACTATAGTGTGGCAAACAGAGTACGAACAGTAGGCAATAATGTATGAATGAATTTCTTATGTCATACGTTTTTACCACAAATATTTTTTCACCACAAATGTCCTCCACCATTTGAAATTGTCCCAAATGTTCAATATTTCAAAGGTAACTTTTTTTTTAATAAAGTCGTGTATTATTGTGAATATAAATTTAACCAATATTTTTGTTTGGGGGCTGAATGGAAGATCAGTCTCAAAACTGAATTCAGTCCTTTTGAGAGCATTCTTCTTAGTTGTAATTATTGTATCAATTGAATCAATGTAATTTTACAATGTAGGGAATATTTCTCGATAAATTTCGTTTTATTATCACTATGTTATTGTATATATCCAAGTATTTCCAGAAATTCAATTGAGAAATTCGAAACAAAGGAGTAAACGTTGAACTAATCAATTGAAATGAATGGAAACATGAAAACTCTGGTCCACTGACGTAAATAATCCAGCTAACATTGATAATTTTCTTCTTCCGCTTACTTGGACATCGGAAATAAACGAAACACGAAATTGAAGTTTTATTTTATTAATTTCTCTAATTTGCTCACCTCGGGTGGCCCTTGTGGCAACAACTATCGCACCTCAGTGAAAATAATTAAACGAAATGATGGAAATATCCCATTTCGGGCCACCAACGGTGGTGGCGAAATTTTAATGATCAATTTGGTGGGGCATTATTCAACGTCTGTGCTCGCTGAATGGGAGAATAATTAACTAATCATCATTAATAAATGCGAGTTCCATGGATGTATAGGTGAATATATTACGCGTTTACGATGAATTATTCTCTGGTCTTTAACAAATGCTACTATCTTTGTTGAAAGAACTAACCACTCTCCTCCGTTAGGATTTTAAACTTGCATCAATAATTCATATCACAGAAACAGCTATAATACGATCCATGTTTCACTTAAAATTTTAGTAATTGCAAAATGATAATTTGAATCAAGTATAAAATCATGATTTTCATTTCTTTGACAGGGATTAATGCATAATTGGTTTCTTCTTCATGGAATTCTACTGATGAGTTTTAGTCGAGATCTGTTTCCTCTAGCAATTTAATTCGAAAAACATCACTTTATGAATTTATGATTTCATATTAAATTAAATGAAACTCTTGGCTTAATGTTTCACGATTTATTTAACAATATGAATAGTCAACATGTTTCGAGCGTTAGCTCATTTTCGAAAATGAGCTGACGCTCGAAGAAACTAGCACCAAAATATATGAAGATTTCCTGAAAGCACAACTCTATGGAATCAAAATATTCAATTATGGTTCACCAAGAGTTAAGCGAGAATTCAATCTCAGTCATTTATGATTTCATTAATGAATTGCAAGGTTATATGTTTTTATTCAATAAAATTTATCTCTACAAAGCAAACCTTTTGTTTAATTATAAAGCGAACTTCTAGAGTAAGTGAAAATTCGAGTAGTTCCTGTAAATTTTCAGATGATACAATTCAATTACAATTTTGACAGCGGCAAAATATACCTGTTGTACCTTTTAATACACAGATAAATGCACTAATGAATTCTCCTTGAATTATTATTGCAGTAGTGTGCTATGAAGAATTTGACATTTATCAATGATTATATGCAGTTTAGTTCTTTTTGCTATGAGAAAGTAAACAAATCTGAATGAGATACTTCCCTCGATAAAATTAATTCTAGCTTGAAGATGGGCTGAATGATATACACAAATGTGATGGAAAAGATCGCAATAGAGGCAGTTTCCAAAAACAATTCATATCATAAGTGCTGAAATGTTACAGAACTTATATCATTTTGTAATTTTTATGTATGGCTAGTGTTTGTATTGTATAGGGTGATTTTTTAAGAGTTGAGTTTTTCAGGTTGGCGGTGCTGGTTGGTAATGGCATACAAACGTCATCTATCAAAGTGAAAAGTTTTTAGTATATTCTGCCATTTCATTATGGAAAGGTTTACAAAGAGCAACGATTGCAAATTGTTGAAATTTACTATGAAAATTGGTTCTGTGTGAAAAATGTGTATCATTTGTTACGACCATATTCGACCTGATGAATCAACAAAAAGTTTACTTTGTTGGACATTAAACACATGGACATTGTTTCGCATGCGTACAGTGCGTATTGAAGAGAATATTGCAGCCGTAGCGTACAGTGTTAATGAGGATTGTGAAATGTCAATTCGTCGCCGTTCTCAGCAATTGGGCATGTGTCAAATTGGACCTTCCGAATGGACCATTTGATAAGGAGCCGCGGACAACTTTTACATGAAATTATCAATGTCAAATCTGTTTATTTTCGAGAACTTGGGACATTGAACTTGGGACACGAATTGAATAACCTAATGACAAGGTATTTAGGATAGATATCGTTCACGCTTGGAGTGAAAAAGCCTCGAGGAAAAAACCACGTACGTAAATACCAAGTCTCAATTATGGTTTACGGCAAACAAACTCAAACTGAACGATGACAAAACTCAAAATTTAGTATTTTGAAATCAAATTTGATCACATCACTTTGTGATGTGATCAAATTTGAACGTGTTTCACAACAAAGTTTGAATGTGTTTCAAATTGTGTTTGTGGAAAATTTGTCAATCATCTAATCACTTCGACAATCCTGCGGTAAAAAATACTGCAAAGCTGCTTGGCGTAACACTAGATAGCAAACTTACTTGGAGAAACCATATTGAACAACTGAAAGGAAAACTTTCAGGTAGGTAATATTATTTTGGATATACTTCTTACTGCACTTGAGAGATTTGTAGAAAAATTTTGCTTCTTTTCTCATTATCGATTTAACATATAATGTGATGAAAATTTGTCAATCCATATCACATACGACAAAAAATTCCAACTAGAAATTGTATCGATCTACAAGTGATACGTGACAAAAGTTATATCCCAAAAACATTCAGTGGGGTTCTGCAGCAATAAAACCTACAACTTCTTTTCTATTTGAAATTAATTTCCCTTCAATCAATATGAAATAGAATGTAAGAAAATTTGAATTTCAAATTAAAAAAATTCAGTTATAACTGAATATTTTTCAAAAGCTGCATCAAATACCTCGATTTGTTTTGCTTCTCCGTGTCTTTGATTCCCGTTATGGTACAACTAGACGTGTTTTATGAATACCAAGATGTCTCGTAAATAACGTAAATAACATCTCGGTTTACGAGTGTTATTAATTATTGACTTCTGGGGCTATTAGCGTTGAATTATTAGGGGTATCGTAAAAATCTACAAGGGCACTAAATCGTTATATCAATTTATGACCGACGACTTGCTGGCACTGAATTATGAGCTGTCGCTAAAATTACGCCATTATTCTGTTTAAAATTCTGTTGAACTTGCGCAAATGACAGATGTTGAGTGCCTGCAAAGGATAAGATTCCAATGTGACATTTTATAAATCAAAATATGAAGCATTGAATCTTTTTGAAGCATTGCAAAGTTTTAGATAACGTATTTTTCCACAACACTAGAAATTTTATTCAAAATTCTCATTCCCAATAAGAATAAATATGAGGGGCACCCGGGAAAAACATGCAATGTCACTAAGTCAATGAATCTCTTTCACAATTATTCAATTCATCTTACAATCAAAGTATTATTGATAACGAAAGGTTGTGCTGACTAATTCAAAGCTAGGTGTAGAGGTTTTTCTGAAAATGTTTTTGGTGTACATGACTGTTGTACTAAAATGTAGTGATTATTCCATACTGTGCAAGTATTGCGATTTTGTTATTGTGTTTATCTGTTTCACTTTGTGCTCATTTGGTTAAAAAGAAGTAGCGTAAGCTATAACTCTGTTTACGCTGTTTATATAACGCTGTTTACGTTTGGATCTTTTCGAATTCTTTATAATTGAATTTATTGTTATCAAATCATTTTTATTAATTTCAATGTATAAACAGAAAAATTGATTAGGTGTATCATAAGCTAATTTTCGCACTGTAAAATCTTATTCGTACGAATTTGTGCTTTCAATAAAGACATTTTTATCAGTTTTTTCTATTATGAATTAAAATTTTGTTCGATTTTTATTATTATCATCATCATTTATGTCTACATAAGCTATAAATTTCGGCCCTGTTACACTGACCGAAAATCTAAATTAAAATCTTGAATAAAAAATACAATATATCAGGTACTTGCAAGAATGCAAGATTTTGCCAGACTCTTGCAGCAAGACCAAGACCAAGACTCACTATGCAAGACCAAGACCATGTTTGCTCACGCAAGACCAAGATCAAGACTGCCTAAGTCTCGTCTTGGCCTTGCTTTGGGCAACACTAATTCACATATTAACACTTATACATACATAATTATATGAGTGAATATGAATTCTGTTCGTGAATACATATTTATACATATATAATCTATTATATTCAATGAGAAATTTTTCAGAATTTTCTCTATGATAATTTTCCATAAATCTCTTATTAAGGATGACCATTATAAAGTGTTCTTCTGGAATTTCCAAAACGTCGAACTTGCAACATCCCTAGCTTCGATCTGTCTTCCACTCTGGAGAGATCTAGCATTTCATACACCATAACTTATCATTTTCTTCTTCTTAGTGGCGTCTCAGGTCGCATTTCCTAAATTCACATTCTCTCGCAATCATTCATATTTATAGGTTGTTAGGACAAACCAGAGCACCCTTTATGAATTCATTATGGGCCCGATATAATTAATTTCTGGCATGAACAATTAGGCAAAGTGAGGAAATAATTAAACATTTGCAGTAGCGTTCACGTTCGCTCATCTTAGCAACCCGCAGAACGGGGCGTTTCTTCGATTAATTACGCAATTAGTATGCCTACCTTCCGGCCTACCCCTGCACAAGAGCTGAGCATGCCTTAATCCTTAAGACTCCTCGTGTTGTTCTTCGCCCCGATTTGCAGCATCCGGTTGGCAACGAGAAGACGTAAATCACTGCTTATTTTTTCCGTAGAACCCCTAATATGGGGTGAGTTTGCATTTCTAAAAAATTTTTAGGTTTTGAAACAATTATGAGTAATGAGCTCTGTTACTAACGTCTTATTTAGATCTCATTTTGTTCATAAGAACGAGCTTTTATTCTTTCTATTTTTTACTCTATTATTTATCATTCTTTTCTCTTCATTTGGGCAGACCAATATTGGAAATTGATAATAATGAATCACAAAGTGATAAAGTTTTCATATCTCTTTGGCTGCATGTCAGACCATCTGGAAGTCACTTATAGTGATTTTTTCAGTATGAGTGATATCATATTTTCACTGCTGTATTGATATTACTTGGAAAACCTGGGTCAAAAATATTCAGATACAATTTGGATCACTGTAGAAAAATTGGCGAGAAAATGTTCTTGACAATTTTCAGTTATTGAACAGGGGTTACCAATATGAGTCATGTAGCCTGCCAGGAGACATGTTGTGGCCAGCTAGGAGTCAAGTTGTCAAGAATAGTCAGATACAATTTGGATCTTTAAATGCAAAAAATTAGTCGAAAAATTTTTGTCGAGAATTTTCAGTCAGTGAACATGGGTGGCTCAATATGAATCATGTTGTGACGTGGCAGAAATCATGTTATTACCTGCCAGGTACCACGTTGTCGTTAGCTAAGAGTAATTGTGTCAAAAATATTCTGATACAATTTGGATCTTTGGATGGACGAAATTAGTGAAAACTTTTTTTGAAGTGAAAGTCGAAAATTTTCAGTCTATGAAAAGAGTGTCCAACATGAGAACAAGTTTTTCCCTTCTAGGAATCATGTGTCAGAAATCCTGTCAGAAATCATGTTGTGGCCTGCTGGGAGCCATGTTGTGATAACTAGGAATTATGCTGGCAAAAAAATTCTCCTCGAAATGTGCACTACAGTGAACAGGGGTGGCCAATATAAGTCATGTTGTGACCTGCCAGGAATCATGTTCTGCTTCGAGCTTGATGCTCAAAGCTACAAGAAATAGTCTGGTGAGAAAGTAATTCCTAAGATTTGGCTCGACTGCAAAAAAAGTTGGTCTCCATGATTAACAGCTTTTTAGAATGGTATGTAACTCAATGCCCAACAAAAGAACTCATTTTATGAAACGACTAGAAAGTTAACATAAGTTCAATGAAGTTCTGAAGAAAATTCGAAATATTTGTGGTTTGAAAAATAACACAAAACTCAAGAATGCCTGTTATAATATTTATAAATATTTGGATCAAGTTAAAAGAAGCTGTCGTAATGGTTTAAAGTACATTAAAATTATTGTATAAAAGTGTTCAATCTACAAAACAGTGTTTTCTTTGACATTTCAATTCTTATTCCTTCAGATTGCTGTCAACTTCATTTCCAAAAATGTCAATATTGTACCAAACAATGTTTCGAATCTCAATAATCAAAATTTGAGCCTCAATTTCGAAAATCTTCAATTTATTTCGAAAATTATTTATATCTAATAAAAATCACATAGCAGAGTGTAAGTTTTCTTGTTTTTGTATATCCTCGGTACACAAACACGCTGATATCGATTCAACAATCTTCAAAAGAAAATCGTGCAGGTCGTATATCAAGTTTCGCTTGATGTTAATCAATCATTCCGATGTGCGAAACGTTGTGTGCGAGAACTGATACGGTTATTCATAGGTGGTCAAGCGAATAGCACTAATGGATTACGTTGAAGCGATTTATATTTAGACGCGATGCATATTTTAGTGGTAAAAAAGCAGAATGTGATTTTCCGACCTCAAATGAATATACATCATTACAAACTCTTTGAAATTAGAATAATAGCCATATCTCGTAAATATTACAAGATAAATACTGATTTCATATTCTTTCACTTCATCAAAATCTTGCTATTACAGGAATTTAAGAATAACTTAGTTGAAATTATCCTTTTGATTCGAAATTTTCATGGAAGGTGGAAGATTTTAATTTTACTACGTTGTAAATTTCACGAAAATTTCTGACAGCGATTGCAATCTAAGTTTGACGACCACCTTCTGGCAATTAAAAAAAAAGTTAAAAAAAGTTTTCAGTTGAGAAATTTGAGTTGAAAACGTGTTTCTTTCTACACTTTTTTCGGAAACTTTTCATTTCAAATTGCAGAATATGATGGAAGGGCTAAATTGTAATCGTGGTAAAAATTCTTCGCAAATTTAAGTGATTTAATTTCATAAACGTAGCGAAAATCGAATATTAATATTGAATATTCAATAGTGTTGGTGTTTACTTGATGTAAATCCATTATAATTGAATATAAACTTAAATTCAAACACTTGAACTTATGATTTACACTTTATTGACTACATAGCATGACGCGTTTCGTCGTTACAAACGACTTCTTCAGATGCCTACAGAATGTAAACATCTCAATCTGTAAGAATCTTATCATTCATTATCATTCTGTAAGCATCTGAAGAAGTCGTTTGTAACGACGAAACGCGTCATGCTATGTAGTGAATAAAGTGTTAATCATAAGTTCAAGTGTTAGAATTTAAGTTTACATTCAATATTAATATTGAAATGAATGATATTTCAAATATACATACTCAACATTTATAATTTTCTGTATTTTGCACTCTTGATAATGTGTAATTAGTCCGAAATATAGTTCGAGTGAATTGAAAATTTTCTGTGGATTTCAGTTCAGTGGAAGTCACACATCAGCATATATTATCTTTTTTGTAGTATTTGAATGAGAAATACGTCTTTTCTGAATTCATTCTATGAAATTTAATTTTATGAGAACACATAATACATATACCTATAGACAAATAAATAAATTATTTGTAATAATTTCTGATAATAGTGGTACAGATGTGTTCATTTTCAATTTTGAAGATATGACATCAAACTATAAAGAACACATAAGAAATAAAGCTTGTCTTCCTTGTCACTTCTACTGCAATTCAAGAGAATCTGGTGCGCCACTGGATATATCTGATTTCCTTCATTTCTTCCCTCGAACAAGAGCCCAGTAAACAGTGCACTAGCGTAGATTCGATGGGAATCGCGCCTCAATCAAGATACCCATTGTTCTACAACTGTCAACGGCACGCATATGACACATGACGTAATATGGTGGGCGTGGTCCGGCAATCAACTGTCTGATTTAATATTCACCACTGTGCTGACATCGGAGCCAGGCCACAGAATGTCAGGCGTACCCTAACTGCCTACACTTCGATCTGTGGCTGTCGTTGACATTTTGACAACCTCTTCCAGATTCCAAATTATAAATGTGCAGAGGGTGTTTGCCAGCAGTAACTCCATCGCATAGCTGTATTATTTTTTCAAACTTGAAACTGAAACTTATCTCTTCTCCTTATATTACCTATTATATTTTCTTATCTCAAGTATTTTTCTGCAGTAAATTCTTACTTGCACTATTGGAGGTAGGTATCTTCGCAAAAAATATTAATGAAAAAAATTTTAATAGATTTAAAGATATTAAAACTTTTCAAACGATCATCCTAAATATACTACATCTTCTTTATTATATACCTTTAATGTTAATCAATTGATTGACATATGTCGAGTAGGTTTAGTTAGGTTTAGTTTAAATTCTAAAAATAACGCGGATTTTCTAAATTTTTACCAATGACTTTTTATCATACGTCATATAATAACGAATCATCGATTATTGATTAATTATTCTCATCAATGTAATTTGATGTCGCTTCAGTTGATGAATAGGTTAAGTCACTGTTGACATTCGACAGCTAATAATACCAACCTACTGGTAAGAGATTATTTCAATAACACCAACCTATCTGCAAAAGTTATCAAAATGGAATTTGTTCACCAGTTGTTCAAAGTATTGTTTATATCAGTTATCTTCTAATTTTGGATATTATAATTGGATATTCAAATTAGACCAAATTATAGTTAAATTTGTTATCCTTGCCTGAATCTAAACCAAAATTGATTTGTCTTGTTGTGGAGTTGCAGTCAAAAACCAAAAAAAAAATTCTAATTAGAAAACTGGACTTTTTTGTTCATTTGGAAAAATTGATGCATTAAAACCGTTCAATTTTTTCCACATATTATTTGAGTAGTAGAGCACGCTTTCCCAATCAACTTGATTTGTTATATCTTAAATTGATACGATTTTGAGAACCCTCGTCTTTTTTGAATCTGCGGCAATGTACATACTGATTTTGTGTATCAGAAATCAATTATCTAGCACACTCTCGTCGTAATTCTAACAATTTGATATCCAGCCTCATCTGCAACCCCTCCTACATACTCCTGTCACTTCGTTAGCAGGCCAGGGTGTCATCATCATTATTCTTCGCGCTCGATTCAGATGGGGCTACATTGTCTCACCCTTGCATCATTTAGCACATCAAACTATCGTTTGTAACAGTCAGGATTTCTTTGTGCCACCGGGTCTTTCCCTGCCGATGCTAACTCATTTTTGCTGTTTGATAATTTATTTCGCGTCTTGTTTGACAAGCGTTATCTACTACTAGGCGAGGAAAAATTCCTTTTCCCGATGATTTGATGAGAAAGACTAGGCGTTAACGGATGTGTTGTTAGAGATACGGGTTGTTTAGATGGTAGGTAACTTTAAATCCTGTATCATTATCTCTGATTTAGGGGTTAAAATTGTATAGATATATGCCCTAAAGTAATGTCATATTTCAATGATAAATATGATTTTACTATTTATTGTCTTATTGTACTATCTCAGATGCTGAATGAATAAATGCATATTTATATCTACAACTACTTTTCTACATTTCTGATAGGGTTATAATAATATGTATATTTGTTAGTTGTTGCAAGGCAGGTTTATCATCTGCATGGAAAATGGTATCCGAGTGCATAATTCAAAACACTTTCCTAGTTCTCAAAGAATTTGTTTGATACACACTACACGTTTCGGTCGACTAAATCATCATCAAGCGTTCGAGTTTCGAACTGGACTAATACTTTTAGTAATGTTTCACCAAGTGTTGTGCTAGAAGTCAATTGACATTAAATATTCAGATATGCTATGGATTCTTATCCATAGCATCTTTCTTTCAATTTTCGTTATTAATATATGGTTACGTTGGGTAATATGTTTGAATATAAGAAGGCATTTGTTGATATGACGTAATACAGTTGTGCCAGTGCCTTGGCAGTTTTCATATTGCAAAAGAAAGGGCAATTTGAATTTGTTACTGTGGATCATGCAAACAATTATTTATAAAAAATAAAAAAAATATTGCCTTGTGGATATATAAAGCTATTGAAGAAATACATAAGGATATGGATACGTTAATTCAAAAGAGTGATCTATAATTTATGCAATATCTTACCTTCACATTTCAAAGAGCTCACCTTCAATTAATTCAAAATAATCATAAAGGAATATCGTTTGAGATTTTGCTTTTATACTGTCAGCAAGTATACAGAGCAACTTCAAGGCAAACACTTTAATGTGCACATGCTTACTTTATGTGTTGTTATTTTCGTGCATTAGGTAGGTACATGTACCTACATGTATGGTTTTAGATTTATTGTGAATGAATTATTTAAGCTTATCAAGTTTATATTTATCAGTTTTCAATCATTAGTTACACCAAGGATTGAGTGTATTTTTATCATTTGCTACTGCTTTACACTATTTGGTATTCTTTGTTAAGTTTATTTCTGGAGGGGTGCAAGAATGATTCATCAAACTCCTGCTCCACTTGTAAGAAACAAATTTCCCTACAATGAAGATTACTCTACTATTTGTAGTGTCAAAATAATTACAGACAATTGCTCATACTATTTTATATGTTTTGGTTTTATAAGGTTTATATATTTTTGTTTGTTTTTTATACGCTAAAGAAAACAGAGATTCAAGTATTCACCACTATAATACCAGATGTAAATATGATATTATACTGAATTTCATTTTGAGCAGATCCCCCAGTGGTCCGAATTACTGGTGTTGAAACTTTTCATTGCTTTGCCTTGAAAAATCTGCACGTACCAATCTGCATCTACCAATCAGTGCAGACAAATATTAAAGAATATTTCGATAGAAAATCTCTTCATGAAATAAAGAAATAAAATATTTATTTATGGGTTTACAGATTTTTCTCTTCTAGACATTTCCAAGCATACGACCTAAGGTATTTTTCATCCATTGATTTGAACACACATTTATTAATATTTTCATTAATAATTGTAGTTATAGTTGTACATATTGTACTGCACTAATAAACTCACTTATATGCATGAAGAATGAAGAATGGTTATGGAAAATGCAAACCCCGGATTTGATATTTAAGAACGACAGAAAATAGAATAAGCATGCCGACCATCATTATTCACTACCTGGTCGGATGGTAGACGTGAAGAATGATGGGAAAATCCCCACATCCCCCACACAAGTAATATTCCGGATTTGCGGCCGACCACGTCCCGAATGATAGATGTCCAAGAATTCCAGGTCCGCGGATTCCCGCTTCTCGACACTGGACATGGCACATCATCTCCTCGGTTCCGTTCTAATGGATTTCTGATTGCCAAACAGCAGGGGAAGCGAAATGTCGTCGGCCTTTCTGGAAAAGCGGCGGCTAGCGCACGTACACTACGACACACCAGATACTTATCGGGAATATCTAAACAGTTTCCCGGCGGCTATTCATCATCGCTGGAAGGGACGTCGACTATTTTTCCGGGATTTTATTGCCCGTACGGCCTAATGATCGCTGTGCAGAATGCCGATGACTAGATTTTTACGGAATGATTCAGGTTTTATCTGTATAGAAGACATGGCAATGATGTCCAGTCAATAATAATAACAATACACTAGAAGAATGTAAAACGAAGAGCATATTGCGAAGTTTGTTTATAATTTTGGAAATTTTGAGTGTTTATGGTCATTATTATGGCTTTTTTGGTCAAACCGAAGAAGCCATTGCAATGGTGAAACGTACGTTACAATTGATTGATAAACGTGTGTAAATCTAACTAACATTGTGTTCCTTTACCATTGTAATTTTTGTAAACTTGTCATGTTAATTAAAGGTCATTCAAGTTGAATCTTTCATCATTTACAAGGATTAACCTCATGAAATAATGTGTTCTCTAGTAAGAGTAAGGCACCAAGAATGACAGACATTGAACAAACGCTTAAGGCAAAAACATGTACAAAAACTAAAATAACATTTTAAAAAATTACAAAAACAATGAAAGCAATCTTCAAATTAAACAATTTCAACTATTATTGCATAATTACAAAAGAAAACGATGTTATTTGAATGAAAAATATGTAGATATGATTTTCATATCGTTTACATATTTTCTTGGAGTATTTGAGTTCAGTTTGTTGAATATAATTGAAGGATTTTCTAGAAAACTAGATCAGAACAGAATCGAGCGTTTTTAAATAGATGAGAAGGAATTTATTTTTATTTATACTCAGAATGTATATAGATTGAATTTTGTTCTCAACGCATCTAGCGTGAGATAAAATGGGGAATCTATTGAGAATATAGGGATGGTTTTGTTTAATTTTTAGCTCTTCTTTTTCTCAGGTTTACTCTTTCTTATGATATCAATTTTCATTTGATTCAAAGTTAGAGAAATTTGAAGTTTATTGGTGAAAACTCAAATTTTTGTAATCCTTACTCCCTTATCATATCAAATATGGCTTATAATAAGTTTAGGGTTTATAGTCATTGCTATTGAAAAAACACATTGATAATATTGAATTGGGATATTCACATATTCGAAAATATATAGATGAAAATTAGATTGTACAATTTTTTCCAGAAATTGCCCCACAATGAATGAAATATTCCGAAAATGAATGGAATTCTCTTCGGTCTCTACGTGAAAAAATGATGAATCTCGGTTATATACTTTTGTGACGTTTACACCAAACATATTAGACCACATGTCAAAACTAACAACTTCTAAGACAAATGTCTCATATTGATAAAGTAACGTGAAACCTATAGCACGAGGCCTTTGGGGTGGACATTTCGGCTATAAGAGAACTAGAAGACATCCGTTTTTCTATCCACAGGGGTGTATTTCTAAAATTTATTGCACAGAAAATTTAATTCATGATGAGTACTTTCATTCGTGTTATAGATAAACTTTTATATGTCAAGCCTTAAATCAACAAAACTTAGCATAATGAGATGACAATAAAAGTTTACATTCGCTGAAAAAAAATTCAGTGATTGTCTTAATTTTTCTTACATTAAATGCTTGTGTATGGTTTTATTGCCTGTTTGATATGTTTAGTTTTGTAGATATTTTCAGCAGAATCAGACTCTTTTGATTCAAAAAATCTCCATTTTAGTTGAAGTTTCGTTGCAAATTGCAACTTTCTCAGAATTTCTTATTCCTATGAATTCTAAGTCATCCTTGCCTCACAGAAATACTCTTACATTTTTCAAAATGCGAAAGCCTGAAGGAAAAATCTCATAAATCAACTCGAATGAATTTAGGTCTATAAGAAAATTTTTGATGGAATTTTCAATTTATATATTATTAGTTCAATGCGAAAGTTGCTCAAATTCAATTTAATCATTTCAGTATTCCGATATTTTTAATATTTTTTTTATATAAAGTTACAGTAACGATTTTCGTGGTTCCAACCCTGTTTCTCCATCATAATAGGGTGAGAATTGACCCGAAACGTCGTAGAAGTTCTAACCAGTAATAATACATCTGCACTGGTCTCACAAAGTGCACGAGCTCATATTTCACAGGCGGTTGATATATTTGATATTAATTTTTCCGTCAGATATACCATTAGGAATCACGATACATTTCCAGTATCTTATGTCATAAATACAACGCATTATTTGTAGGAGAAAGATTTTCTCTAATGGAACGAATGTATCAGCATCACCGTGAAATGATGGTTTTATATCATTTATATTATCAATAACGTGAATTTGATTGAAAACTTAAGGTTGTATCTGCTGTTATAACTCAACATGAATAAGAAAATAAAAATTTCCAATTAACAAATTTTTGTATTTTTTATGTAGCTATTGTTTCCTGTTGTTGTTGAGAGATGGCGATGCAGTCTACATCAGTCACACAATTTCATAATTAATTGTCATATAACAAAATGTCTCTTGATAATAATTAAGTATTTTTGTTCACTTTCAATTCCTTCTTTAGGTTTATATTGTGTTGGTTCGGTTGCAATGAAATAATTATCTAGTCCAGGAGTAAATTGAATCAATTTACACTCAAATGATTCAGATAGTTATTCTTAATATTCAGATTATTCTTCTTGAATAAATTGTTCAGATATACAAGGGTGTGATGAAAAGTTTCCGTCCTGATCAAGAGATGCCGCCACTAGGTCTAGTTTTGGAGCGGTGTCCTACAGTACCATTTCTACTGGTTGGAAAGGGGGAACCAACTCCAAAGAAGGCAAAAATAATTTTATCGGCAAACAAGGTTATGGCTACTGTTCTTTGGGATGCGGGAGGATTTATATAAATTGATTATCTTGAAAAGGGCAAGACACTGGTCAATACTACGCAGACTTATTGCAACGTTTGTAGGACGAGATGCAAACGACTTCATTTGTCGAAGAAAAAATTTTTGTTTCTTCACTATAACGCACCAGCGCATTCGTCGATTGTTGCCGTGTCCAAAATCCTCGAATTGAAGTTTGAATTGATGCAGCATCCTCCCTTTTCTTCAGACTTAGCCCCCAGCGTCTAATTCCTGTTTTCTAACCTCAAAAAATGGCTGGGCGATAAAAGATTTCAGAGCAACGAATAAGTTCTCGAAAATGTAAATCAGAATTTTCAGTAGCTTGACGAATCTACGTTTAAAACTGGTATAACTAAATTAGAACACCGTTATGAGAAATGTTTCAGTGTTGATGGAGATTATGTTGAAAAATATAAGAAAACAAAATTTTAAACATCGTTTTTCTTGGTCAGGTCGGAAGCTTTTCACACCACCATTGCATTTATAAACATCCAAGAGCATTACACTTAAATATTTCATTTGCCATTTGAGTTTACAACAAATTGTATCTTCGCCAAAACTATCATGAATAAAAATTAGATATATTATACACATTTGAAATTTTAGTATTAACTCTTATTATTGAAGTCAGTTTTTGTTTTTTGAAAAATTTTGATATTCTTAGCTACAATTTATAATGTGGCGTTAACTTCATCTATAACTTTGAAAGTTTGATTTTTATTTCTGAGAATGATAATTTCAATTTAATAACATATTCAATTTGTTACACCATGTACAAGAATTACAGAATAAGGCCTATGCGGACAAATCTGAAATGTAGCTTATAGATATACTCCAAGAGAATGTTGAATTTTTAGAACGTATGCTAGTTGGACACCAGATAATACTTTATCCTACACTCATATTTATATTTCAAATTAAAAATTAATCGTTTCCAAATAAAGTTATAAAAAACCAAACATGTGACATTAATAAATGATAATAATTAATTTTTACATAATTGAAATTAGAGGTTTTAAAATATTATAAGCAATTTTGAATAGAAACGGTTAAGTAAAGCAGCATGAAAAAACAAGTTGACCAAGTTGAAATTGTTTCAATTTAGAGATGGAGAGAAAAACCAAATCTCTATCGACGAAAAAACACTCATTTTCTGTATACTGACTAACACTAATATTAATAAATAACTGGTGATTTTTTTAAGAGTAAAGTTTTTCAGGTTGGCGGCACTAGTTGGTAGTTGCATTCAAACGTCATATGTCAAAGTGAAAAGTTTTCAGTATACTCTACCATTTCATCATGGAAAGACTTACAAACGAGCAACGATTGCAAATTGTTGAAATTTACTATCAAAATTCGTGCTCTGTGAAAAATGTGTATCGTTTGTTACGACCATATTATGGTCGTCATAATCGACCTGGTGAATAAACAATTCGGGCTGTTATCGCCAAATTTCGTAGCAAGTTTACTTGTTGGACATTTAACCATTATCCCGCATGCGTACAGTGCGTACTGAATAGAATCTTGCAGCCGTAGCGTACAGTGTTAATGAGGATCGTGAAATTTTACGTGTTGATTTGGGTTTGAAAGCCTATAAAATTCAACTTCTGCAAGAAATGAAGCCCAATGACCTACCACAACGTCTAATTTTTGGTGAATGAGCCTTAGAAGAGCTTAACGAAAATCCACAGTTTTATCGAAAAATTGTGTTCAGCGATGAGGCTCAGTTCTGGCTTAATAACCGACTTAAGAATTACCGATGCATCCCGAAAAAGCGACAGTTTGGCGTGGTTTATGGGCTGGTGGCATAATCGGCCCATTTTTCTTCATCGATTCTTATCGAGCTCGATTATCTTATTGATTCTTATAATGGCTCGATTCATATCGATTCATATCGAGACATGAAAAGCAACTTTTTTGTTCAACAGCTCCAGTTGACCGAGTTGAACTTGGTTGACATGTGGTTTCATCAAGACGGTGTCACATGCCGCACAGCTCGTGAAACAATGGACATGTTGAAGGATGAATTTGGTGAGCAGTTTATCTCTCGAAATGGCCCTGTGAATTGGCCGCCAAGATCATGCGATTTGACGCCTCTGGATTACTTCTTGTGGGTTTATGTGAAGTCGTTAGTGTATGGGGACAAGCCAAACACCATTGGAGCCTTACAGGATAACATAACACGCGTAATTCATGGATACACGCCGAAATGCTCGAAAAAGTGACGTAAAATTGGACCTTCCGAATGGACCATCTGATACGGAACCGCGGACAACATTTACATGAAGTTATCTTTAAAATATAAATGGCAAAGGACAAGTTATCAATTTCAATGAAAGTTTTGAATATATGATGCTAATTCAGTGTTTTATTTGATTAAAAAAACTACCCTTAAAAAATCACCCTTTATTAAAATATTAGATTATTCAATCTATGACATTCTTATGTAATAATCACAAATCTACTACCTACATTTATATATTAAATTTGGACACTTCCATAAGTACGTCAGCTCGAACTCATTACCTCTACCCTGATGACAATATATTCTTCGAGAGACTTTGCCTTTGATATCTTCCACTCAATAGCTAGTTTATTACTTCTGGGGATTATATCAGACAAATTAATTACACTCTGATCGGATCTCTGTCTCCCGCAGAGTGTGAAACGAAGTGAAGCCTTAATATCGAAATTCTTGGGCATCGATGTAATTAAAATACACCCCAGGTCCCCCCTACCGACACCTGAACGAACTTTCATTCATGCGATACTACGCTGTGTGTCCCATGGTGACTGGTGTCTCCCTTTTTCTCCTGAATTTCTGATTGGAAATGACGCAAAATTGAAAGTTGATGAGAAGTTTTGATAGATACCAAGGTGATCGACGAAACTTACGTCACCAATTAATTCATAATACCATTCAATAGAATTTCAATTTTCGTCAACCTGTAGGTACTGAGATCATTTTTTTGAATTTTGATTCAATTGTATTTTACTACCACTTTTTTTCTTGGGATTCACAATTATAAAGAAATCAGCAACTATAGGGATTTCGATAGAAATGAAAACTCAGAAATGTAAAAATTAATTAAAGACAGAGCAAGAAAAATGCATTAAACTAGCATTCCAGTTGACAAAAGATATATACAATAAGAAGTCCATATCCTTGCACTGAATACGGCCGGACAGTTAGAAGAGGTGGAAAAAAAGAAGACTGGAGCGAAATGGACAGAAGAGAAAAAAAAAAGCTTGGAGAACGAATGAAGGAGTTTTGGAAGAAAAGAAAGAATGGAAAAAAATATTCATGAAAAGTTATTTCACGTGGTCCTTAGTCGGCCAAAATCGAAGGAAGAAGACAAGCTGTACAAGATCAGGACAAAATTTAAATATAATTCAATTGGAATAACACGTTATATACAATAATAATATTTTAGGATAGTCATTTTATTTCCATAAATTTCTGTGTAGATATTATTATTTTCATTGTTTGATTTCATTGTTTCATCGTTTTATTCTTTTCAACAATACTTAGACTCTCAATTATTCATCATTCTTCATCATTATAAAATTTGTTACATTTGTGACATACATATATAATATTCAATAATTTTTTGAAATTGAGCATTCTCATTTTTCAACTTCAATTTGAATAAAAATAAAATAATATATAAAGTAATTGTAACAATATTGGCTATATCTTGAAGACGCAGTTCACGCATGTTAAACAGAATTAGAGGGGTTGTTGGAAACGACTGATAGCATCTCGAAGAAAATAATGAAATATTTTAATAATAATACTAATAATAATAAGTAGACTTAATTCACTCACCTACATGATGGGTAGAAAGTTACAAACTTGTGAGTAAGCATGAAACGGAGAAGTTTAGCCATGGCTATTCTTCCACTCAACCTTCAAAGTATTGATGGTTTTGATGGCATGATGGTTTTCTTAAAACTAAAAAACAACGAAAACAAAAAAAAATAACAAAAATAAAAAAGCCTATTATTCATACACAAATACATATGTGGATGACCCATCTGTACAAACCAAATAAACTATGTTCATTAATTTTAAGCTTAAAACGAGAAACATATCCTTATAATTCACTGATCAACAAATTTGTAATTTTTTTTGTCAAATGAAAATTAATATCAAATTTTGAGTATACAAAGGCCACCAAACAATAATATATCAATGAAAAAAATGTACACATCATGTTTTCTTGTGACATCAAAACATATATTTCCGTAAAAAGTACAAAATTCAGATAAACTTACAGAATGATTTCCTAATATCTAATAGATACTTATGATTTTCTTGAATATTGGGCTTCCGGTAGGCCCCAACAATAGTCTGCTAGCATTCCTGGACTCCATTTCCCTTGATAACGCTTCTCCATTACGGAAATGTCTTGATGGAACCTCCCACCTAGTTCGTCACTCACAGCACCCAAATTTTCCGGAAAGAAAGATGAGAGTGCAGCATATGTATTTTCAAGGACATATTACACCCCAAAGCTCTAAGTGATATCATAAGTTCATTTATTGAATCTTTGTAATTTTCCGCTTTATGGTTACCTAGAATACTTAAAAAAAAAGTTTTTTTTAAAAAGTTTTTTTTTAAAGTAACTTTATAGTTACGTTGTGTCAATGAGTGCGGTTCTTTTGAAGTTGGCGGTTCATAACTTGGGTCACTATCTTCAGATACCTTATTATGCTGACTGAGAACAAATTCCGGACTAGAATTCTCACTTTTTGATCGATTTGGAGGCATCGGCACAGGCAGTTCGGCACTATGTAGGATGGGTCTCTTGGCCGAAGACAAGTTTGGATACTGGAAAGTGTGTTTGGATTTGGTAGTAATAGCTTTTGCTTGAGTCAAACTCAAATGACAATCACTTACATGATCATTTGGTTCGTCCAAATCATTGGTATAGCAAATGACAAATGTCTAGGTTCTTGTTAAGCCCAACCTAAAAGGAACCTCACACACGTTACGCAACATTTATGTGGAACCCAGGATTTGTCTTGATTCCTCACATGAAAACAAAAATAGTCAAAATAGCACTGTTCAATTAGTGATGTGAAATTTCGACGCTGTTGACTTGATTGTTGAGTGACATTCAAATATCTTTCACATAATCTTATCATAAAAATTATGCAACATTGTCAATTATGCATTCATAACAGTGTCCGAATCTCCGAATCAGTCTTCATATTTAATCCATCATCGTTTTTCGAAGCTGGGCTCCCCTAGGTGTTTTCTCATGCACTATCGAACCTTTTCTCAGCATCCGCAATGCAGTTTTAATTCGGCTTAGTTTTTTGCAGTGTGTGAAATCGAGACTCGTCCTCTCGTCCAGACCTAATAATCCGTGCACTTGGAGCACTAGCTGGATTCCCACAGGGGTGCGCGGGGCGGTGACCTCACCTGAGGGGCGGTTTCCGGTGACCAGGTTCACACGGGTGAACAGTCGGGGAGTTGTGTACGAAACCGGATAAATAATTCCATACCATACTTGTTCTTCAGGTATGATTTAATTCCACCACGGTGAAATGTTTGTTGATATGAAAGGGTTCATCAGAGAATTGAATATTTTGTACTTGAAACTTTTGTATATAGAAGAATCTCTAGTACGTTTGACTGAGAAAATCACTAAAATGAATCGATAAATCGCCGCAAATTAATTTTTTCTTCTTATGCGGATTCAATATTGATGAGGTTATTCTGATTATTACTATCATATTTTTTATTAACCACTTTTTCCTTCTCTTAATATTTTGTTTTTATATCCATAATTAGGAAAAATATGACAGGAGAACAGGTTAATGAACATATAAATTCACAGTTATTCACATATCTTCATTCTTTCCTTATAATATATATGTATGTTCACATTCTTTGAAACAAATAATATAAATATGAGAAATTATCCATATGTTCAAAAGTTTTTATCTAATATCAGAATAATTAATACTTTTTCAATAAATATTTACCTTTTAATCTTTTAGTGAAAATATTATATTTCACTAAATTATAATAATTTTTCAATATATAGCGATATAAACTAGAGATAAGATTCAAAAGTCATTGAAAAATTACCTCATCTTACTAAGTTACCTGAAGTTGCTGCCTCATTGGAAATGAGGTAACCACCATAAGCAATTGTCAAGCAATAATTCAACAAAATTTGTAAAACTCAGTCAAGTCTCATTCATTATATATATTCAACAATTTTTAACCAAAGGATCAGGGAAAAGTCAATCAATTTTATTGGTATCCTTGAAATTTCAATGAAAAGTTCCTTTATAACGTTTATTACATCTTTGCTGATCTCTTGGTGAAACATTGTTTATTATATTGAATAACAATACTTGACTTGGTTTCACAAAATATTTAATAAATATTTGACACTTATTTCGGGGTATAACCCAGTTTCAAAAGTTAAACTGAAGAAACCAGTTCAACTTTTGAAAATGAGGAAGAACCCGAAACATTTGTCAAGTACATATTTATTATGAATTTTCTGTTACCTATGAGCAGGATTCGCATTTTATTCATTTTAGTTTGAATAGGAAATGTGCATCCCAATAAATAAATTTTACCTTCAAAGACAAGAAAACACAATGACACGAAACAAAATTTCAATTAATAATAACATTAATAAGCGTTATAATTTCACCCATTCATTTAAGGTTTTCTTAGTTCATTTAGTAATTACTTAGTTCTTACAATAGTATCACAATAAAAATTTCAAAACTTTAATTTTCTGCCTAAAATGAAAATGAATACGTAATTTTCAATTATAAAAAATTATCTAAACTGAAAATATGAATTATACAAAAATCACAAACATACATTCCCACATACCTATATATATATATATATATATATATATATATATATATATATATATATATATATATATATATATATATATATATATATATATATATATATATATATATATATATATATATATATATATATATATATATATATTATAAAGAATGAAATATTTTCTTGCGGAGAAAAGTATAAACAACAGCAAAAATATAATTTCTGCTATAGCCGAGCCGTTGACACGTGTTTCGAACTTTTGGCTAAGCCGTCTGAGGAGAGCCAATAAGCTCGAAACACGTGTCAACGGCTGCTTCCAAATGACTTGGGGGCTATACTAAGAATTACGTTTTTTCTGTTTTGCTGTTTTATATATATGTTATGTTATATTTTTTATATATAAATATATAGCCATGTATTATATATATATAATATATATACTTCAATTCAATTATAGATTATTTATTAAATATAACAGTTAATTATAGTTAAGATTATAGTTCAGATTGGTTTTTTAAAATGATACAGAATATTTATATGATAACTTGTGCCATTTCTCACTAACCGCGAAAATAAGATGTTTTTACTATGGAAATATATAGTACGAAAATTCATTTATGTTCTTCACTTCGAATTGAAAATTGTGTAGAAGCCTTAAATGTTCCATTAGATATGACATTAGTCATGTGATTAAATAATCGAACCTGATGAGTGATTTAATGAATTCAGCCTTTATTTCAAAGTAATATTAGGTATTCGAGAAAAAAATATTGGTTCTGTTTATGTTTACAATAATATACAAGTATATTTGAAGAGAAAAAAAAAAAATTACCTCAGAAATATTAAACATTTGAAACAATGTCACATGGTGAGGGACATTTGTGGTAAAAATTAAACAAACATATAATACAAAAAATTGATTCATACATTATTGACTACATTCGAATCATCGAAGTACTTCTGCCACACTATAATATGTCTTTGTTTAGAGCACAGATTTAACTGTTGTGCAGTCTGCACGTAGCATTTGAAAAAGGTGAATCTCATCGAAACGTACGTCATGCATTATTCTTTTTAATATATGTGTAAATCTTTGTTCAACAATTGTTTTATGAGTATGCAATTATTAATGAAGATAGATGAATAATGATTGAAGTATCCGCTTCTGTGTTATAAACCCTATTTATTTCTATAGAGCAGCCCCACAGCAGAATATTATAATTTAGATGACTTTATACAAGACTGTAATTCACATTCATAACACAGTTCCCAAGTACAATGTGCTCAATTCTAGAGATATTTATTTTTCGTCGGAATTTTTTCCTTGGTGGAATGATTTCCAGAAACGAAAGCGCCCTAGAAATCGTTTCTACTAACTACTGATTACGTTTCAACAAGAGCTGCAGGGATTTCAAGCAAGCAGCATCCAGGTAAAAAAACATCCAAACCTATCGAAAGACGAGTTTCTCTCATGTCAAACTGAAATTGACATGAGCATGTACTCGAGATGAAATATGCTGATGCTAGGTGCTCCCATAACATTTACCCAGCTACCTGTTTTTCGAGAGGGCGAAACTATTTGTTAGATATCGTGGGAGACATTCCTGAAACATGAAGTAGACGTTTTTAGTACCACCCCTAGAAACCAATTTCCATTCATTAAATAACACAAAATATAGAGTAAATACGAAAAGGCTTTGGAATGACAGAAAGTGTCGAAGAAGAGATTGATAACTCAGGACAAATTTGTGATTTATTGAGAATAATGATTCAAAGGAATATTTCGAACTTCACATTGCCCAAAATTATTGCTCAGTATTTGGTCTGATATTTATCAACCACGAAACTTTGGATTAGAAATTATTAATTGTAATAATCGATGAGTAAAATGAGATATATAATAATAATGAAATCAATTGAGAATCATTCCTTACATTGTAAAATTACATTCATTAAATTGATACAATAATTACAACTAAGAAGAATACTCACAAAAGGACTGAATTTAGTTGTGCGTTTGATCTTCCATTGTGCCCTCGAACAAAGATATTGTTTCAAGTTTACGTTTATATTCACAATAATATACAATTATATTTGAGAAATAAAATTACCATAAAAATATTAGAAATTTGAGACAATTTCACAAGGTAAGGGACATTCGTAGTGAAAAAATAAACAAACATATGATACAAAAAATTGATTCATACATTTTAGTCTACATTCGAATCATCGAAGTACGCTGCCACACTATAGTATGCCTTTGTTAACATCAATGACTTAACTCTTTCTTGAACAAATGAGCTTTCAGTGATTTCAAATTTGAGGACGGTAAATGGTTGAAGATTTTAATAATCTGATAATCGTGCTCAAAATTTGCTGTTTTATGCAAATTTTATATATTCTATTATTGTATTATCTCTGTTTTGTTTTCTTATTTTGTCTCAATCACTGAGTGAATCTGTATATATGTAAAAAATGTTTTGTGTTGATTTGAATGTGTTATAATGATTCTTTTGTGGCTAGTATTTTCTTGTAAAACGATAGGTAATTTCATTGATGAAGCATACTTTTTTTATGATGTTCATTTCTGGTTTTATTATATAACTTACTTTATTTTCTTTTATTTCAGATTTCCGTTTCTCTGCCCAAACAGGATAGGTAAGAGACCTTAAAACTTTTTTACATCCACCCACCTCATTAAACAATAGTATTTTACTGTGATTTATGCGTTTGAAGATTCATGAATGATTCTGAGAACGCCACTGTATTTTACGGCATTACACAAAACTACAGATTCCCAGAAGGCCCCCGGCTTTATCGATTTTAACGAGGGAGTTTAACGCCAAATACCTGACAGCCAAATTGGAAACTAAACCTTGTGAAATAGAGGTAACATTAAGAAAAAGAAGGTTATTCCTTTTCATGCAGTTTTCGAAATCCGCATCTAACAGACAGGCTGGACCCATTTAAAGCCACGTGTGACATCGAAATACGAAAGAAGTGCTTCGGAATTACAAAGGATTTCAATCCAGGGGTCTTCAACTTTTTTTGAATCATTGGAAACATAATGGTACATTTTTACCTGCAAATGAAATATAATATATATATATATATATATATATATATATATATATATATATATATAGTATACATTCATAATTGATAATAATACAACTATAAAAGGACCGAATTCATAGTCTGATCTTCCATAGCCCTCGAGCAAAAATATTGGTTCATATAAAAAACTTGGTTAAACTATATTTAGAGTAATATACAATTTTTGATTTTCCTCAGAGATATTAAACATTTGGGACAATTTCCTTACATAGTAAAAAATTACATTCATTTCAATTGGAAGAATCATGGAAACATAATGGTACATTTTTACCTGCAAATGAAATATAATATATATATATATATATATATATATATATATATATATATATATATATATATATATATATATATATATATATATATATATATATATATATATATTTTTGAATGTTTTCAGCAATAACAAGCTTCTTTAATATGGCAAACTTTATTCTCGTTGACGTTTCATTGTATATCACAACTTTATCAAAACTAATGAATAATCGAAATATATGAATTGCTATAGATATCGAAATGTCAAACTTATTTTTTAGAAAAATCAAATTAATTTTTTTGTATATTCACATATTGATTTTCAGTATAATATATATTATATATATATATATATATATATATATATATATATATATATATATATATATATATATATATATATATATATAATCATTACAATTTAGCACTATGTTCATGATGTTCACTACAATAGAATAAAGGAAAATAAAACATTGAAAGTTTACTGCGTTATTTGATGTGGATATATTTCAAAATTGAAATGAAAACGAAAACACTATTGCATAGACTTCTAAGCTCGCACACTTTTTTGTAAATCTAGAAAAACCGAACCAGTTTCCTTACTATCTTAAGAAAGAAAATGACAGACAAATGATGTCTATGTTCTGCCCCTCAAATCATGATTAAGAAATTAACGATATAATTAAAATAAAAGAACAAAATGATAAAAATAAAATATATAACCGAATTAAACATGAATAGTTGGATATAAAATGAAAAACTATATATCTATAGTTTGCACACATTTATAGTTAAAACTATAGAATGCACATAAAAACTTACACAATTAAATAATAAATATACACTGAAGTCTTCATACAAAATACAACTGTATGCACAAATGTTGTCAATAAACCATCAACTTCCGTGCATCTTTGTATTTCGTAAGTATTCACTGAAGATGAACCTTAGTTTCGAACGCCCTCTTCGACACTCGAGATAGTTTAGCTTATTTATTCGACAAGGGCAGATCACGTAAGTATGTCACTGGCTTTATCCCACCCGTTAAAGAGATAGGGCTTTGATGCGTTTGGAAGTAACGTCAAAATTCGGTTGTCTGGATACATGACACTGATGATTCCCAACCCAAAATAGGATGAAACAGCGGTGTATGATACCTATTTTCAACGAGTTTCATGTTCTTCAGAATGCACTCTTTGATGAAACATTTATTTTCTTTAGCAGGTACTTCAACAACTATCCAACATTGGGTAATACACGCCGATAAGAGCTGTTAAATTAAGGAAATATGTATTTTCGCTCAGTTTGTACTTACGTATATACGTCCTTTCATAATGGGACCTCTTGATGAAAATGTTCTAGAGCACGATGTTTTCTTCAACATTTTGATTTTTAAATGTATATGCATCAAGTAACGCCCATAAACATTCAAACATAAGTGAAATTTATACGATTTCAGTTTATAGAAAATGTAAAATTTAGTATTAAATATTAAAATAAATTAAACTCTTGACTTAATGTTTCACGATTTATTTAACAATATGTATAGTCAACATGTTTCGAGCGTTAGCTCATTTTCAAGACTAAACTACTATAAGGAACGTACAACAAATTTATATCTACAGAATGGATGTGAGTAGGGAGGATAATTGAAAATCTACTTGTTCATTTACAATTTCTTCTTTTCTCTTCCAAGAACTGCTTATTTCAATTGCCTCCAAAAGGTCTAAACGTTTCCTTTATTACCTGCGTGTAGGCATTTAGTTTTATCAAAATCTATGAAGTGATTAGAGTTAATGCAATGTTCTGAGAATCCGGTTTTATTAACATTATACAAAATCGACCTTTTATGTTCGTCAACCCGAGTTTTTATTTTTCTACCTGTTTGGCCGATATAAAACGCTGGACATTCATTACAAAAAATCTTATAAATCCCGCTTTTGTCTTCAACATTTGTCTTTTCTTAATTATTTACTAAAAGTGACTTAATATTTCTTTTGTTGGTACAAATGGTTTTTATTTCTCTCTTCTTTAATCTTTCGCAAATTTTTTCACTCAGATGAGGTATGAAATTAATGAAACGATATTTTTGTTTGTTTTTTATAATTTCAGATGGATAAATTGAATTCAAAAGCATTTTCCGTTGCTTTTTTCTTATAATATTATCTATTATATTTTCGTCATAACCGTTATTATTTGCTATAAGTTCAAAGTTTAAAAACTCTGAAACTTGGTGAAACAATTATGTTTCACCAAGAGTTAAGCGAGAATTCAATCTCAGTCAGTAAAATTTAGTAATCATACAAACTAAAATAAAATACTGAAATAAATTAGAGTCACCACTGTGAACTATTCCCCTCTGTGGGACCAATGTTATAATTATAATAATTAATTATTTTAATTTGAGTTTTTCATTCATTCGTAATAAAAAAAATATTACATCGATGATACAAAAAAGAACCATTGAAAGATTCAAGTAGGCCATTTTCCGCAGCAGATAAAAGCTTTTGTTTGAGGACCTCTGAATCGCAGAATCAACTTCATACAAAATGTGAGCACAATACATCTGTAGGGGGTAAAGCTCCTAGTTTTTACCTTAGCGCAGTTTAGAACACAGCGAGCTACGAAATGAATGGTTCAACCTAACCTATTTTTTTCATCGGCACGCCATTGTGGTCTTATGGAACGAGATACTATACACTGTCCCCGGAGTTATATTTCAATGGTGGTGCGACACGCCTCATATTTTATTCATGTCATTCACTGCAATTTTGGTTCGTTTTGGATTTCATTGACGTTTTCTGTTGGACATTTTATAAAGCTAAAAAAGTTCGCATAGCTTTCATCTTTCCGTGTTGGATGGCGTGTCCGTAACACTCCTATTTCATTCCAGGAATTAATTCCATTGTGTCATTTATCGACTTAAACTACTGTAGGACGCCCCCAGATTCAGATTGTATAATCACTTCAGAAACATGACAGATACTTGATGTTGAAAGTTGACGATACTTTCATTCACCAGAAACCTAGTGACTATTGTTAATGAAATATAAAAATAAAGTGAAATATCTATTCATAAAATATTTCCTTCGAATGAATTTATTTTATTGAAATGAGATTGTTATGATATAATTCTTTAGATTAAAGACATATTTTTAAACCACTCTCGCATAGAAAATCATTCTGGAAAAGTAATACTACAGAACACACACAGATAAAAGTTCAATTCATTTTAATTCGAAACAGTTCATATAAATTACCTACTGGAGAGGAAATACGTTTGTATTTTATAACAATTTTTCATATATTCTCTACAATTTCAAAAATTTGCATCAGAAGAAACATAAACTATTGACTGTTATTTCTGAGAAAAAAATGTTGGTGGAAACAATGACAAAGTGTTGCTGAATATTCTATCAAAAAAGGGTTTCTATCAAGAAACCACTGAATCCTTTAATAAATATATTGGAACATTTTGATAAATCATGCCCTATTTAGAATTGGGTGAAAAAATGAGAAACATGAGGAAAATTGTGAAATTTATGAATACAAAAATTCTGAGAATTTTCTTAATGAGCAATTGTATTTAAATTATTCACCTTTGTTGATACTTTTCAGTTAAAACACTTAGTCCAGCATGAAGAGACTTATAAGTCTTTTTATATAAGTCGTTTTATATATAAAATTACTTTATGATTGCTCTTATTTTATAAATTCTTTTGTTGTTTATAAATACTTGCAAAGTCAGATGTGTTGCTAAATCATATTCTGTTAGACTCTGAAGAAGTCGGTAAGTAGACGAAACGTTTACGTGGTGCAAATGAATCTGCAAATAAAAATTAAGTATTTGTATTGCCCTATAGTTGAGAAAAATTATATAAAACATTGTTGAGTAATCAAAAAATGTTAACTGAGAAAATTTTGCTCACAATGGCAACTAATGAGATGACGATCAAGAATAACGAGGGTATAACACATTAAATGAAAGGAAAAAGTTTACAACGGTACACATGTAAACAAACATCTAAATAAAATAAAGATTTTTTGCAAAGTAATTGTTGTTTCTCCAAAAAACCTAACATATTGTAGTTCGCTTTGTTAATAGTTCATTTTCTTGAATGGTTATTATTTGCTGCCACTATACAAATTTGACCACAAAAAAAATTGGAAAACTATATGAAAAAACTGTGAATCAGAAATAAACACGACCTATGTTTATGTGTTCCATAATTTTTTACTATTTTTTGATATTTTATACAATCGCTACCAAATCTAATTATTTAAGGGTTGTTCATTTTCATTCCTTGACATCCTCATTAATATTTAAATAAGAGTCCACTATTAATGTGTAAAAAAAAATTTTCTTGGAATGATATGGAATCCTCCATTCATACAAACCAATTTGAGCTAAGTTGTGCATAACGAATGTTTTGCAAAATAACTAAAATTAAAATATGTAATTTCAAACTTCGTTAATGTTGTTTTTACCACCACCTATATGAAAATTTCATAAAATTTACGGTGATTGTTGAATATTTGTTTCATAAACTTCAAAAATTATTTGTGAAACAGATGTAATAACGAATTTTTCAATAAGAAACTAATTTGAACTATGACACTACATGTGTTTTAGGTTATTTTGAGTGAAAAAATCAGTCCATGAGGATGATTGAACGCCAATTGAATTTAACAGCAGAAAATTGAAATGATTATAAACAGGTACAGAGTTCACGTGTGTTCCCATAATCACCCTATAGCCTAATCCAAATAAGGGATGGTGTATAAGGGATGATCTTCAAGAAAGGTTATTTAATCCCGAAATAAAGAAGTATGCGATCGGAGCTTATCTAGAATGCACCGCCACCTATACCACCCACGTATATTCAGGTCGGTTTATTATGTGCTGGGAATTAAATCGCACAATGAGTATCGCTCTGAAGCTTCAATATGTTCTGATGAGTTTGCGAGTATAAATTAACTGAGCGTTAACTTGCGTACACGGTGATTATACGAGAAAATCTCGGACGATATACAGATTGAAATTCTTTACCGTGAAAAATTATTTCTAGCAGATACCTACCTTCGTATTTTCTGTCTTTTTTGAATAAAATTTCTTGCTTGTCAACTGTATATAGCTTCATCAAATTTTTGATGGTGAAAAATAAAGGAAAAATTACAGACTAAAACATTAATTATTGAATGTAAACGATTATATTTATACCAACAATATTCAATAGGCATACAAATAAATTATACCAACACATATATGGACTCTATTTTTCAATAAATACTTCAAATGAATGCTTTTATATATTCAAACAGTATTGTTCAATGAATTAAAAACACTTGGCGATATTTCACAAAATTATTTTTTACATACCACATATGGAGAGGTCTACAAAGTCATTATCAAACAAACGTCAAATAAAACTTGTTGTGTTCATCTCTAGATAATGGGTTAGTATTTTTGGTAATTTTGTTTAGTTGTTTTTTATTTTTCAAAATGATAAATTTTTGGTTTCGCTACAAAGTTGAGTTATGACTCTAAAACATTCGCTGAATAAATATACTTCTTTCAGACCAATCATGTTCAATATCCGAATTATTTCTTTATATTTTGGAAGAATATTTCCAAAAGTGTTAATCGATGAGTAAATTGATGTGTAAAGAAATACATGTTGTCTTTGAAGAAAATTAATTTCGTTAAAAAAAACGAAAGCTAAGGCTGATTCCGAATTTTTAAGGTCAAATTGACCTTGATATTTTTAGAATTTATTCATATCACTCTTCTGTCCCAACGCATATAGACATTTTAGTTTATTGGTAGTTTTCAGAAGTGACGATATAATTTGAATGAAAAATGCTTGTCAAATTGATTGTTTCCAAATATTTTTCATTGCATCTTATTGTTCAACTATTCATTGTAATATGTGAATTGAGAAATTAATTGCTTTACTGTAATAAATCTCCATCATTTGCTTTAGAACATCTTTTGAAATTGAGAATAATTGAAAGGAATTTCGGTTCGAAATGGCGAAGGAGCCGGATGATTTATGAATTAAATTTTCAGATCTTTCGTTTTCGAAGTTTTCTTTAAATTGAAATGATAATTTTATGGAATTCATAAATGTTTCAAAGAATTCTTTTCATATAAGTATTAAGAATTATAGGAACTTTTGAAAAGAAAGAACAAATAATTGATGTAATTATATAAGGTTATGTACTTTAGAAAAGCAAAATTAAATTATGTCACGTAAATTTTCAGTACTTGGTTAAAATTTGAGATTGCGTATGGAGGTTTTCAATCTTTGAAAATTAATGAGGAAATAATTATTTTTTCAATTCCAAGAGAAATCCACGGGGATAGAAAGAATATAAAATGATTCTCGAGAAATTAAAAACAACTAATTTCATTACACAATTTCACATACACTATATATATGAATATATATATATATATATATATATATATATATATATATATATATATATATATATATATATATATTAATAAATATTGTAGCAGTTACTTGCGTTCTTGGTTGCGGAGTAACCCTGTACCTCTCTCGACAATACACAAGACGACGCTGAAAGAACAACTCGTTATGACCTGCACCTGATACGAGGATTCATACCATTTTAAAAGAATTTATCTTATCGTTGTGACTCTCGAATATGAAATTTGTGTTCATCGAGAGATAGGTAAAAATTGGGTTTTGGTTAGTTACTTCATTCATGAAAATAAGACAATTCAATGGATTTTTGCATCCACTTAATTTGAATATTATTACTGCATTATACTGCTTGAGTCTTCCAATAATTTCTTTGTCAATCTGTTTGGTTTTTTCTATATCACTCAACGTCATTGCCATTTTGTTTTAGTTTTTAACTTATCACTTTCATTTTCTGATATATCATAATGCTTATTCCGTTCCATTTGATTATCAAGTAGTTCTGATTGTATTTGAAATTTAGAATATTCTCAACAGGGTTATTTGCACACCAATCATTTTTTGTCAGCACAAATTTTATATTCTCACATCGCGGTTAAGGAAAAATATTTCTGTATTGAAAGTACCTCATTAGTAGAAATATTTATTTTTTGGATTTTCAAAGTTTTCACAATTTCAATTTCTCATAATTTATTGTGTTTAAGAGAAACCATACTGTTCTGTAGGGACCCCTTACCGGACCTTAACCTACTACCTACTAAAACTACTACCGGAGTTTTCTCGACCACGTGCTACCTGGATTTTCGTTACACTACCTTTTACCGGATTTTTGCAACAATAAGTGTTTCCTGGATTTTGCTTACACTACCTTCTACCGGATCTTTGCATCAATAAGTGCTACCAGAATTTTCGTTACCTAATACTACCGGATTTTACCGGACTACTACGAAGAACATCCACAAGGTTAACATTTTCAAGAATAACCCTGAACCCCTGCAGTGGAATACAACTCAAGTCTACTTATATCCGAGACATAAACTAAGATATAAGTTTATAGCGTCAATAAAATTTTCTATATTAATTTTGGTTCATTGTGATTATCTGCAGAGTATTTCTCTTTAATTCTCATTACGCCCAATAAATACTCATATTTCACATTATTAAACAAACCTCAATTCAAAATAATTTCTGAGAACCATTTTAAAAGCCGATATATAAGTAAACTTCCATCAATTTTTCAGAGTTCTCTGATTTCCCGAAGGGGTAAGGGAACAATAAACTTAATAATTGATTAATAATTTATTAACTGTTTAATGTTCAATTAGTTTTGACAAAGTTGTAATATAACAACGAAACGTCAACAAAAATAAACTTTTTCATGTCAAAAAAGCCTGTTATTGCTAAAAACTTTCAAAATAATATATATAATTTATATAATATAATATATATAATATGTGTGTAATATATATATATATATATATATATATATATATATATATATATATATATATATATATATATATATATATATATATATATATAAACAGAATTGTCAGAATTACACTTAAAACATTTTAAATAAGACCTCCTTAAACAACCTCTAAGTTTCAATAGACATTTTGTGTTACGTGCTCGGTATGACATTTGTTTCTACAGTGGTTTTTCTCTTTTACCTTCTGTGCTCCAGCAGCTCTAATATATCGGTTCTATCGTTGTTAGTTAGTTTTTCGTAATTTTTATATTTTAGTATGAATATCCAGTTCCTGTATAATGGCATATATATTTTTCAAGTAGGTACACGCATGATGCTTATCGTGTTGGTCAAACATTTAACCTAGTTAGCAGTAAGATGTAATTTTTTGTCATGACATTTATTAACATCTGTTCTTTTATAGAGTTCTGATGAAGATTATAATCATAATCGAAATATAGACCAGGTTAACAAATTGGTTACATTTCAATCATAGTGGACTTTCCTTTTTTGGCGAAAACTCCTAATAATATTTCTGTTTTATATATTTCTGTTTAAATTACAAAGCAATACTCCGTCCATTATTATATATATATATATATATATATATATATATATATATATATATATATATATATATATATATATATATATATATATATATATATATATATATATATATATATATATATATATATATTCTCAGAACATTGTAATAACTCTAACCATTTTATTACACGCAGGTAATAAAGGGAAACGTTGAGACCTTTCAGAGGCAATTGAAATATGCAGTTCTTGGAAGAAAAAAGAAGACATCGTAAATGAACACTTAGATTTTCAATTATCCTCTCTCCTGACATCAATTGTATAGATATAAATTTGTTGTTCGTTCCTTACTGTATTTTAGTCTTGAAAATGAGCTCACGCTCGAAACATGTTGACAAATTCATATTGAAAAATATAATTGTGAAACATTAAATTAAATATCACATTAAATTGATTCAACATTTAATTAAACATTAAATTGATTAAATCAAATAATTAAAAAATTAAATCAAATCAATTAATTTAATTAAGTTAATTATTTTAATTAATTTAATTATTTCTATCAATTTAATTAATTTAAATCAAACTGATTTATTCAATTAATTTAATCGATTCAATTAATTCAATAAATTTAATTAAATAAATTAAATTAATCAAATTAAATGTCGAACTCGTCCTCGGATTCGAACCCGTTGCCCAAACACGGCAAGAGGTCCTTAGGCTTGGATGAGTCTGATGATAAGGACAAAAAAAGGGCCAAAGTGAACACCAGAATAAGAAAATTTAAATTAAGCCAAGAGTTTAATTTAATTTAATTTTATATGTATATATATATATATATATATATATATATATATATATATATATATATATATATATATATAATTATTAATTTCAATCTTATATCGACCGTATGATATGAATTCTGTTTGTGATTATATTATCGGGAATGCGGTCCATTATAAAATAAACCGCATCTATTATTAAATAGACCGCATTCCCGATATATAATCACAAACAGAATATATATATATATATATATATATATATATATATATATATATATATATATATATATATATATATATATATATATATATATATATATTTCTTTGAAATTGATTTATTGCCTGTTTAAGATATTTTATTTTGAAAGTTTTTTAATATATTTTTAAATATATTAAATACACTTAATGTATTTTTGAGTAGTAATAAAGCCCAAGTTGAAAGTATTTTCTCCTTGTAGTAATATTTCCGTTTATTTTCGACAATTAATGACTTCTAAATTTTTATATAATAATTTTGATTTATTTATGATTTACAGTGGAGCCTCGATAATCCGGCCCCTGTCTTATCCGGCACCCCCTGTAATCCGACATGGTATTTGACATACATATTGAAGTATAATTTTTACTTTCGACTACATACATATATATATATATATATATATATATATATATATATATATATATATAACATGTAGAATCTTATCATTGGATCTGTCGGATTACAAGGTACTCTTTCGGTAAAAAATCCGGACTTTAGGGGGTCTAAGGCAGTACTCAATAATTCGACAAATTCGCTAATTCGACACTGCCCTGCAAAATGTTTGTCGGATTACCGAGGCTCCACTTTATTAATAAATTTATTGTTATTGATTTTTCCTTTGTTTCTGATTTATGTCAATAATATCAATTCATTTTGGTAGTCATTTGGCAGTTTACCATATTATTTGTTACATTTCGAATATTCATTATTATTTCTTCCAACAAATTTGTAAATCCTTCTATTCAATACTAAAATTGTTGGACTAATAATTGACTCCATTGAAAACTTTTATAATCTTGTAAACAACTATTCAAGTCCCAAACTTACCCGCATAAAATCACTGTACACATTTCTTTATATACTTCAATAATAGGACCCCAACAATTCATTATAGTACGGTATAATGTTGGCAGCATTGTCCGTGAGGATTGTGCACTTGTGATCTTCACATTTCTTTGGTTCTGCAGTGTACAAAGACATGAATAATAAAGTTAAACAGGTACTCTTTTATTGAACATTGTACTGTCGAATAAAGCAAGGTGCCGCATTTTCATTCAGTCAGAGATAATGGCGATACTTCTATTTATAAAAATGAGAATAATATAAAAAGAATATTTAAGGTGTGAAATTCATCCATTGTAAATAATACCTTTTGTGTAACTATTTGAAATAATCGTACGTGTGCCACAACAATTGAAAAATATTAGGGAAATTTGATGTTAAATAAATGGATTAAGAGATAATTCAGATGAAGATTTATTTATTTATTTGTTAGAATAAATTTTTTTCATTCTGTTATATTTTGTTATTATATATTTCATTATAAAGCGAGTTACTTTAAAATCATGAATTAAAATAATGAAATATATGTTTTAACCTAATAATATAGCTTTTTATTATACTTTATAGGATATAGTTAGATTCAGTTTTAATGAATTTTTTATTATCAATTTTTATTTGTTTATTCTGTTTACAAAATGAAATGAAACTTTCATCACTTTAGCTCATTTTTATATTTTTCTTCGTGAGAAAATACTATGAGTTAAAATGAGGTAATAATAAAAATCGAGTATAATATATTTGATTTTTTCTGAATCAGATATGTTATACAAAATTATAGATTATTTTTTTCCATTTTTCCGGCTTGTAATCTGTGTACATTACCCATAAAAAAGTCATAAAAAAGACATATAATTTAGTTTGTATTAATATTAATGATGAGTAAATAACTTCAAACTTTTGTGTCGATAATAAAGTTTTGCAAGATCAGCTTCTGTAGCACTTCTTCTTTTCGTGTTTTTCTTACCTGTGTACTTGAGTTCGTAGAATTTGTCGGTAGGAGTTCGGAAGTTTCTAGAAAACCGAAGAAGTTATAGAGAATTTTCTGGTCGAGAAATTGTTTAGATATTTCTAAAAACAATTTTTGTGTTAATGAAAGTTAGTGAGCTTTTAAAACATTGTCATTATAAAAGGAAAATTCGTTTTATTTTAACTAGATATTAGTTTCAGATTTGCTATCACTAAAAAGTTTGTAACTTGGAAATAAGGAATAAAAATCACAGAAACTATTAAAAATTGAACGTGAACATTATATTAGGTTGTGAGAAAAGTTCGCATGTTTATTGAAAATAAAAGTGGAAAATATTTGTGCTTTATATTGTACTTTTATCTGACTACACCGGTTGAATGGGCTTTTTGCGGTATCCATCTAAATCCCTTTACCTGATCATCAATGATTACTCTGAACGAAACCTCTGCATTCCATTTCGATGTTTATCGAACCAGAAAAAGGGACCCTTGCGTAAAAGCCCACCTTCTTTTCGGCGAATTTCTTGCATAAGGTTATCCCGCTTCCACTATCAAATATCCAAAACAGAAATGTACAAACTTTGAAATTACCGCAGAAACACGGCCGCTGCGATTGCGAGTGTAATAACCGTGCAAAGTCGGCTTGTGTTTCAGAACGGACCTCTGCATTCAAGTAGTTGAGTTGTTCCAACAACGCTGGACAGCGCCAACTTTGATTTTCCTCAAACACCGCCCCGAAATGTGATTACAGAGTTCATAACGAAGTTGAGCATAATTACAAGTTTTCAACATTCATATAAAGAGCAAGTAGTGGAACATTGTTGAAACTAAGTGTATGCAAAGCAAGTGGAGACATATTTTCCTGCAGGATTTGTACGCGAAATATTTTCGCCAATCCATATTTTTCAGAAATGATAAAGTGTTTGTACTATGTTCACTTTCCATAAGTTGAAGTTATATACCTAAATTTGTTCCCATTCAATTCGTCTTTTGAATAGATGTAAGGAATGATCCTTCTATTGCGAAGTGTAGTGTACTGCTTAGTGTATCATTATTATACCACAGATATCTATGACTACCGAGAACTATAGAGTAAGACTTGCATCTCTCCCTATCTATGATTACTTAGATTCTCACTGACGTGCGGACAACGAGATACAATGTGAACCATTCTTGTAAACAACCTTATCATTCTTATAAATAATCTTGTGTGAATGAACATTGAATGTTGTTTCTTTTTTATTTACAGGTAAGGTTTACATTTAGATTTAAGTAATATTTCAATGAAATAATAAAATTTTTTGTTATTTAGAGAAACAGTTCGTGTATTATTCAACCTATAAAATTAAAGATCATCATTATAAAACAATATTCTTGTTACGTATCACTATGGAAAAGCTTCAGTTTAAATTCCAATTACTAGAAGGATCAGATAAAGAATATATCTTGTGTGTTACCACAATTACCACACAGGATGGGCATACTTATAAAATTCCAAATGAGTACTATAAGGTAGAACATAATGTGGACCACGTTAAAACCGCTACATTTACTAAGGTGAAGAAAGCATTAAAACGAAGAAACCAAATGAGAAATGTGTGGGTAAGTTTATCTAAGGAATTAAAAAAAACCTATTATGATGATGAGGGGAATTTACAATTTGATGATGAATATTTAATAAGAATATTAAGAAATAACCGATAGGCAAGAAACGTACAAAACTTCAAATGCTTCAGAAGAACCATTAAAAAAATTACTAGGGAAATTGCTAGAAATTAACAAAGAAAAAATTTTGGAAGATTAGCTAAAGATTTTACAATTAAAGAATTTTATAGTAAAAATTCAAATGCTGAACAATGGATCACAGGTTTTGAAAATTAATGTGAACGTTTTGAGTTAAAGAAGATAAAAGAGAAAAATTGAAATTTTGAAGTTTTGTAATACATTTCTACATTATTAGCAGAAATATCGAATAATGTATTGAAATTTCAAAAAAATTAACAATGCAAAGAAATCTTTCAATTTCGTTGTAATGATATGGCAATCGATTTCAATATATCGTCACAGAATAGAAGTTGAATATTACAAAAAATTGTAAAAATAAACATTAAAAATGAATTTTGAAGTTTTGTAATACATTTCTGCATTATTAGCAGACATATTGAATAATATATTATAATTTCAAAAAAAAATAACAATTCAAATAAATCTTTCAATTTCTATGTGATAATATGTCCATCAATTTCATCGATTTATCGTCACAGAAAAAATTGAATTATTAATGAAACCACGTGTATGCAAACAAGTGGATAATTTCCTGAGGGTGTCGATACACGAAATATTTTCGTCAAGCTGTATTGCCAAAAGTGTATGGATTATGTTCAATTTCCATAAGTTGAAGAGATATACCAAAATTTGTTACCATTCAATTCATCTTTTATATATCCGTTCTATATTATTAGCAGAAATATCCAATAATATATTACAATTTCAAAAAAACACAACGATTCCAAGAAACGTTCCAATTTATTTCTAAAAATATGGCAATTGATTACAATATATCGCCACAAAAAGGTGGAATTTTTGATGAAATTACGTGTATACAAAGCAAATGGAGACATATTTACCTGTTGGTTTTGATACGGAAATATTTTCGTCAATCTGTATTGCCAAACCTGAAAAAGTATTCGGATTATTTTGAATTTCGATAAGTTTAACTGATATACCAAAATTTTTTCCAATTCAATTCATCTTTTATATATCCTTTCTATATTATCAGCAGAAATAACGTTTGATGTATCACAATTTTGAAAAAATGAACAATTCAAAGATATATTTCAATTTCTGAGTATTAGTATGACAATATTTATTTCAATTTATCGTCACAAAAAAAGAAATTTTTGGAAAATTAAAAAGTGGAATTTTTGATAAAACTACTTGTAATTTCATCAGAATGTATATTTAATGTGAACTTACATGTAAGCTAAATTGATGTACCTGAATTTGTACCCATTCAACTCTTCTTTCATGTAACATTTCTAGATTATGAGCAGAAATATCGAATAATATTACAATTTCCAAAAAATCAACAATTCAAAGAAATGTTTGAATATCTGTGTGATAATATGACAATTGATTGCATGTCACAGAAAAAACTTCGTAGTAATTTGGCCTGTTGTATCTCTTTGGAGATAATCCACTTATTCGTTTTAGGAGTTTTGAGTTCCAGTTACCTGGCACATATAAACTTTTATCGTAAATGGACTTTTGACCCCTATCTCTCACGTAAAGCGGCGCTATCCCTCGCCAACAACGACTTCACACCCCCAAGGCATTGGCACAAAAGTCCACAGATAACGTGACATCCGCAGGTCGAACTGTCAAATTCCGGAAATAGTCTAGGTTCCGAGCATTTTAAAAGCGCGATAAAAAGTACAATGGGGTGTTATGTATCCCTTCGCGACAGAAAACACTCTCCGACAATTTCTCGGTTTAACCATCATATTTTTCTTGGGTGAATTTAGAGCAACACTTATTTCTCATAACTTCACATATTGTAAGCTCAAAGGATCGAATATAAAACATTAAAAAATCAACAATATGAAGTACTCCCACAAAAAATGTTGGTGATTGCACTGGCTAGCTCTAAAATTTGGACAGACGTATATAAATTTACCTGATTTATGTAAAATATAAACAGTGAAACTAGATAATTCTATTTGAAATGTCTATTCAATATCTTTCTGATTCATGATTACAAACAAATTCAGGTAGAAGATCTCTCTTATCTTGAATCCGATTGTTCTATGCTTGTTCAGAACGCCTATTTTCACTTTCCACGTGAATGGTGGAATCCAAATCTTCAAAGGCACCCAAAATTTTGTGGAACTTCAACTTCAGGTGTTATAGCTAAAATATATTTTATTAAAGTCAGTTTATGAACTTATGATCTATTGTGTAGATTTATCTTCCATTTTATTCACAGTTAACTCTTTGAATCAGAAAAATTGAGAGATAAGGAAGCTAGGTTTTGTAAGAAAAAAATACACACATTTGTATCGGTACAACAAATCGAGAAAATGAAAAATAATAGTCTTGACTTGATCATCAATTGAATTAATAGAAAAAATTTCAATAATAAAAAAATAAATAATGAATGAAGGATTGAATATTTAGAAAAGATTGTTCTTATATTGGAAACCATTTTAAGATATGCAAAATAGAAAATGTTATATAAGATCCATAAATTCTGTTGAAGAGAAAAATAATCGATGATAGTCAATAAATCCAAACAATTACTGGTGACCAGCGCTCATAAAACTTATAAAAATAAAATATATTATATTTAAGAACAAAAAAAACTTATCAGTCGCAATACTCGATATTAGAATCCAATATCGCAATGAACGAATTTATAACCGGAATATCATGCGTAGTTACATCGATGCATTTCGAAGTATGATTATTTCATGCGATGCTGTCTCGACAATTATCACTTCAACCCTTGTAGGTTCTCTTAAAACGTTACAACAATACCAACAATGTATTGATTGAAGAACATTTTCTAGTGAATCTCGACAATTCTGAAATAATAGAGAACACATACAAAAAAGTTTGAAAAATCGAAATCGAACCCTTTTAACAGAGCCTCAAGCTACATACAAACTTCAAAAAGAATTATAAATAATAGGTGATTGATATATCTTCATTAATTATTATATACTCAACTTACCGTGTTTATGTATTTATAGATGTTTGTTATATGTTAAAGAAAATGAAGATAAGTTCATTAAATTGAATGGTAATTATGAGTATTCAACAAGGAGCAGTGATGTGCTACTTATTCCTATCCATAAAACAGATAAATTTGAGGAATCTCTCTATTATCAGAAAAATTTTCAACCATTTACCATCGAATTTGAAAGTACTGAAAACTCATTTGTTTAAGAGGAGAGTTAAATCTCTGCTATCAACAAAGGCTTACTATAGTGTGGCAGAGTAGGTACTTCGATGATTCGAGTGTTGTCAATAATGTATGAATCAATTTTTTGTTTCATATGTTTGTGTATTTTTTTACCAAAATATCCTTCACAATTTGAAATTATCTCAAATGATTAATATTTCTCAGGTAATTTTTTTCTTTTCTTTTCTTTTCTAATAAAGTTTCCAATAAAATAACAATAAAACAACCAATATTTTTGTTAATAATGGAAGATCAGACTCAAAACTAAATTCTGTCTTTTTGAGAGTGTTCTTAGTTGTAATTATTGTATCAATTGAATGAATGTAATTTTACATTGTAAGGAATGTTTCTCAATAAATTTTATTTTATTATTATAATTATACATGGATAATCTGAATATTTTTGAACTTGAACAAACTTTTGAAAGAAATATAGAACATATTCCAGCCGTACGTAGTTGGAATATTTATGTAGACTAATGTTTTCAACGCATGTTATTTTTTCATGTCAGTTATACTGAAATTTGCATTGTATGATTCATTTGTTTTTCTATCTATCCTCTGTGTTCTTGAGGAAATATGATGTGTAACAGTGAATAAAGTTGAAGATAGCAGCTACGTTGACATGTAGAGATATTGTAAAGTTGTCTTGATCCGTGTTAGTTGACAGACAGTTTTAGTTTCCGGAACTTGAATACGTTTATCGGTCGGCGGACACCGGAAGTGGCGCCCGGAGTCGCCGGAACGAAACGACACACGTCATTTCCGAAAGTGTCAGATCTGGAACGACGTCCTTTCCGCTCACGGCCCGTTTAAATTTAGAATGTTTTATGAATTGGCAGTCATAACAACGAATGACCGATTTAATTCTGATATATGTTTGCGACGACATTTAATTATATGTATATAGGTATATCTAATGGTGTTGATATTCCAGAAATCTGGAAACCGTTACTAGAAATATACAATTACTACATATGCAAATTTTTGCGTATCTAGTAATTAATATTTTCCATTTTCATTTCGTTTTCAGAAATCTAAGATTGAGGCGATGAACTTTTTTTGGTTTTATTTTTTTGAGGTGATGAATTTGATTCTTTGTTTTGAATTTCTTTTAGTAGCTTTTCACCCTTTAATTCTTTTAATTATTTGACACTCTTCCGTTGGTTTCCGTCAGTGGCCAAAACATATTTGCATTTGAACTATTTTTCATGTCGTGAGCTTGAAAAGTATTTGATTTTTTTTTTAATTTCGAATTTGCTGTAAATCTAGTTAGTTCATGATTGAGATATACTATTTGATCGAATAAGTTTTTTGTTTAGAGGTATACTTTCCTCTTCGCTTTCTTAATTTTTTTTGTCCTCGTAATTTTTTAATGTAACTTTCATCGTTGGTTTTCCATATTCGCAATTATTGTACATTCATCTACTTCAATATCAGCTTGATTATTATTAATCAAATTTGATTATTTTTAAACCTGCCCTATTGTTCTGCCCATTTTATTTCATTAAATTCATTAATGTTCTATTGTTCTTCAAACTATTTTGGTTTTCAGTATTTTTTGCATTATTAATTTTTTCGATTTCCTCTCTTTTTCATTATTCTCCTTTTTGAATTCGTGGATGTTCAGACTTAATTTTTCGAATTCTTGTTTCGGGTTTTAGATGATGTATCACATCAGATCTTCTTTCTTTGCAATGTCTTCAAGTGTTATGTTCTGCCTGGATGATCTTTCATTTTTTGTTAGTTTGTATTTCTTATATTTTTTTCAATATTTTCAATATTAAAAATATAAAAAATGAAATAAATATATAAATATATATTTAAATAAATATATAAAATAAACTACTCATCATTTTCCTCTGTAGTATCTGAATATTTTCGAAATTTGAAAATTCCTTAAATTTAAAATTATCATCCGAAACTTACATTATAAATATCAGTAATCATTGCATCAAAATTTGGGAAATTTTGCAAATTTTAAATTTTGCGTGGCTAGACTCATTATTAAATTCAATAAATAATTGATCTTTGTCTACATTGCTTGCATATTTTCGCCTTTGATAATTTGAAATAATTCTTCTTTTTTAACGATTATTCTGTATTTACTGAAAGTCATAGATCATTCTTCTTGACAGCGAGATCTACTCCGAGTCCTCACTTGCTTTCCGTAATCCAAGCATCCATCATGCGGCACATCGGCCTTGCCGTCCCCTTCTAAAATGTCCTTTCAAGCTTTCGTCCATCGCTCAAGCTCAAAATATCCCCATGATTAAATACATAATCTGAAAACTGATGGACACGATCTACCGTTTTAAGCAGGAGGAAAGTCTTAAGGTACACATCATTATTTCAAGTTTTGAATAGTTAATTACCTCAATTCAATATGAAAAGTCGTCAATCTTATTCAACTATTATCTGAAATATTACCCTCTATTTCAAATCAAAAGTCTTTTCAATGAACTCCTGGATAATTAGCTTCAACAACTCATGTTCTAGTTCAATGAAGTTGAAGTGAATTTGAACGAAATAATCGGACTGATAATGGAAGTAAAAACAAAAGGAGTAGCTAGAATCACTTAAATAATTTCTACATTATTGTTTAATGCACTCGACTTGGTTTCGAACAACTAACCTATCATCAAGACCCGAATACAACATGATGATTTTCAATGTGTTTAATAAATGATAAATTATGAACTGGACACATACGTCGAGTGGAAATTCAATTTTTTGTCTAATTTAGTCAAATGTATTTAATTTTTCGATATATCCTACAATATTTCCAGTATTTCTGTAGTGTTCTAGAATTCAATTGATTTCGTTAAATCGAGTATTTTATGTACTATAATATTGCCTATTTATAATTCTTATACACAATAATTATATTATATATATTATATTTCGTAAGTATATGTATATTTTGGAAAGTGTATCATAATTGCAGGTAAAAATTAAGTAGGTAACTGGGAATTTCAAGTAAATAATACAGACAGAATTAGTTACCTACATTGATTTGGATATAACAGTTCTTATGGCGTAGAGGTTGAAACACCGAGCGAATAGTTTCCTGTTTAGTGAATTTAAAATCTTATTAAAATGAAGATGTACAATAAAACAGAAAAATAAATACCTGGAGACAAAATAATCATCAGGGCTGAATGGAAGATCAGACTCAAAACTGAATTCATTCCTTCTGAGAGCATTCTTCCTAGTTGTATCTATTGTATCAATTGAAATTAATGTAATTCTACAATGTAAAAAAAGTTTCTCAATAAATTTATTTTATTATTATTATATACACATATATGATCACTCATATATATCAAGATGTTAATTCACAAAATCGGAACAAATGTACAGTAAATGTGTAGGAACTGTAAAAATTATATAAATGTAATGAAAAATGAATTATAGTCGTAATTTAAGTTATATAACGTTAAATTTCTTACATAGCTCATGTATTAACTTTATTTTGTAAATATTTTTTGTCAATGAAAATTTTGTTGAGTTGAGTTGACTGCCTATAAAAACCTGAGTACGAATCCCAAGTTAGAAGTGAACGTTTCCTTTTGTTTCCAACTCAATTAAGATTAATAATGGAAATTTACAAAAGTACGAGATCAATGGACTTCCAGAACTGATCATAAACTCCTCGTCTCAATCTAAACACAATCAAATTGAAGGTATTATTTCAAGTGACCAACAAGTAGCAAAAATAGACAATATGAATAATCTTTATTATCTAAAATAATGAACTATTGATGATTTCCAGATTCTGAGATAGATACAAAAGAATTAACGCGTATTAGTTAAAATTCACTATCTATCTATCTAAAAATCGACAAATTCACAAGTTGAACTATTAAAATAGAGAACTATTGATGTATTCGAGATTCTGAGATAGATACAAAAGAATTAACGCGTATTAGTTGAAATTAACTATCTATATATCTAAAAATTGACAAATTCACAAATTGGACTATTAAAATAGAAAACTATTGATCTATTCGAGATTCTGAGATAGATACAAAAGAATTAACGCATATTAGTTAGAATTCACTATATATCTATCTCAAAATCGACAAATTCACAAGTTGAACCATAATAATCTTACACAATTAATAATTTTGTTTCTAAATGGAGCAGGCGAAATAATGTTGACGTGGAATCAAAAGTCCGAACTTGCAAAGCTTGCAAAATCTACGAACGAGCAAAAATGAAGCAAATTACCATTAATGCTCAACAAAAAAAATTACTCCCAAAAATTACGCCAGCTTCAATATTAAAATAAGTAGAAACCTACATTTTATGAAATACTGCGGCAAATTTCAGATACTTAATCCAACACGAAACGAAAGAACCAGTTTTTATTTACTTCCGTCATACTTTTATGAACTTTTTATTTTATAATATAACAATTGTTAAGTCAAGATTTACACATATAAATATTAAAAAAAATACTGCATGCCGCACGTTTCGATGTGATTCACCCTTTCCAAATGCTACGAGTAAACTGATGACATTTCTCGAATACGTACAATAGGTAAACTTAAATTATTAATACAGAGAAAACAGGTTAGATAACAAGTAGAAGGGATCACTTCATACTGAACTAATATATAGGAAACTAAGAAATTTTCAAAAGATTGAGAAGGGGGCTTGAGGTATGATCAATTTGCCTGTTCAACAGGTTGCCAGAACATTTGCATTTATTAATTTGAAGTGATTCTAACAAATTAAGCTTCATTCCCTTATTTGCGGTATTCAAAATTTTAAAATCAGAATTGAATTTATAATTTTCATTAATTAAATATTTGCATAATGTGAATCTGCCTTCTGATTATCAAAGCTACGTTTATGTTCAGAAATTCTTATTTGAAAACTTCTAAACGTTCTTCCAATATAAAACTTATCACAATTTCCTAGCTAGATAGCTAGCTTTGATAATCAGAAGACAGATTCACATTATGCAAATCATTTGAATAATGAAAATCATATATTCAATTCTGATTTTGAAATTTTGAATACCGCAAACAAGGTAATGAAGCTTAATTTGTTAGAATCACTTCAAATTAATAAATACAAATATTCTGGCAACCTGTTGAACAGCCAAATTGATCATACCTCAAGCCCCCTTCTCAATCTTTTCAAAATTACTTAGTTTCTATATATTAGTTCAGTATGAATTGATCCCTTCTACTTGTTATCTACCTGTTTTCTCTGTATTCATAATTTAAGTTTACCTATTGTATGTATTCGAGAAATGTCATCAGTCTACACGTAGCATTTGAAAAAGGTGAATCTCATCGAAACGTGCGTCATGCAGTATTCTTTTTTATATATGTGTAAATCTTGACTTAACAATTGTTTGATTATGTTTATCGATTTACATCAAGTATCGGCCTCATCAATTATTAATTTTTATTTTATGTTTCAATTCGTTCATCATTTCCTTCACCTTTCAAAATCTTTATTCGATATGAAGTAATACTTTTTGTTGAGTAATTCTTTCGATACTTCCCATATAATAAAATATATTTGCTATTTTATGTCCTTCATACCTACACATCACATTAATTATAGCAATTTCAGATATCCTCTTTAATTACCTCATCATCGTATAATATTGTTACGTATATGGTGTAGATGTACATAAATAACCTATCAAATCGCGTAGAGGCATAACAACAAAATTATTCTTGGAGCTTTGTCACCAGGTGGGCCGGTAGAATCAGAGGAAACACCAGGTAGAACCTACAGGCTACGGATGGTACCCGAAGACAGCGGGGTGCCAAACTATGATTGACAGTGAGTACTGCGCGGCTGTCTTTGAGAAAATTCGGTGTTCAGACTATCATTTCGTAATGGAACTATGAAAATATTTAGATTCAAAATATACGTACCACGGTGTATGCCACTGAGAGTGTAATGAAGTGAGTAAATTAATAATACAAAGTGCAATTTATTTATTGCATAATTAAAATAATTTCGATGGTATACGGTAATCAACGGAATAAACTATCTGGGAAACAAGTCCATAGTTTAGTTTATAATTACCACATTCATATGCATCACAGTATTATAACATTCTAGTGTATATCTAACAATATCAGTGGGCTTGTAGTGTTATACATCCCTAAATTGCACAAAAAAATTATAATAATATTTATTTAGCAATAGCTGTTACAAAATCATATGTCTGAGATTGAATTCTCGCTTAACTCTTGATAAAACATAGTTGAATATTAAACTAAATTAAACTCTTGGCTTGTTTCACGATTGTATATTTGACAACATGAACTTGTCAACATGTTTCGAGCGTGAGCTCATTTTCAAGACTCTAAATTTTAAGATGTAGTCCTAAGTTGTATCGTTGTCGGTATCATTTTTTCATCTCCTCTTCTAACCAAAATTTATATGCTTCTTGTACGGCTGATTTTGATTCCATAGAGTTGTGCTTGCAGGAAATCTTCATATATCTTGGTGTTGGTTTTTTTTAAGCTTTACTTGTTGAACCAATTGTAGTTATTTCAAGATTTAAATTTGATGAGTACTTTTCTATAGTGAATAGCGAGATATGCATTGCTAGCATTTTTAATGACTGAGATTGAATTCTCGCTTAACTCTTGATGAAACATAATTAAATATTAAATTAAATTAAACTCTTGGCTTAATGTTTCACGATTATATTTAACAATATGAATTTGTCAACATGTTTCGAGCGTGAGCTAATTTTCAAGACTCAGTCTTGAAAATTTTTCTATAGTCTTTCAAAGAGATAAAAAAAAGAATGATGAAGCTACATTCAGTAGTAAAATCAAAGTGGAAGGTTTAATTGTTGTCGGATTTGAATCACATTCTGTTATTTTTCTAGTTTCACATCCATCATCTATCCTTGTTTCTGACATGACAATTCACGTTTTATTTATAATATTACAAAAAGAATAAACTATATAAATAGGCCTATTTATTCTATTCATCGACAATATAGTTTCAAATAAATTTCCATGATCAATTACAGAATATCTTCATAATCTGTATTTCATTGTCACTGATTCATAAATAGTAACACAAAGACCCATTTTTGAGATCGCTTCTTGCGTCATCGTTGCGTTGTTGACCTCATCAGCATCTTTTGAGATATATGTAAATACGAACAAGATGTCAGAAAAAGCTGTCTGGTAGACTGGCAGGGTCAGAACTTCCGAAAGCAATTCCGGTCTAGTAGATTGTAGATAGGCGCATGAAAGTTAAACACTGTTTCTAGAAGTCATTGAAAATGTATTAAAAATAAACAGCGGTCGCTACGCGTGTCTCAGGGGATGAATGTGAACTGCGCGTGCACCATTCAGTAGCCAAAACTACGTAAAAATCCTGTTTTCTTGATTTTTTCGCAGGGTTTCAAGTTTATTGAGATAAATAACAGAGGACTCGGAGGTTTCGCTTATCTCTTGGTGAAACATTATGTTAAAGACAATAAATTAAAATTAACACACTTAAACACTCAACACATGTTTTGGGTGCTCAACCCATTATCAAAAGTATAAAATCTTACTGAATTTCAAAATGTACAGCTTTCGCTTATATATTCTAAACCACATAATTTACACCGATTTCAAGGAAAAATCCATCTAGTAATTGCAAACAGGTAAATTTTTTTTATGGTTATCGATATTTCCAAGAACAAGGGTATATAATCCTTTGCTACGGTCATCTTCAATACAGGCCATGAAATGAACATCTGTCAAAAGTAGATAGTGGTTCAACAATTCCCTCATTAGTTGAGCTGGTATACCTACTAATGCAAATAGGACGCTTCCCAAAACTTTCGCAGTTTGAAGTTAAATAAGTTGAGCTTTTGGTATAAATTCTATATTTTTCAATTGTGTACAGTGTAATACAAGTGTTGATGTTGATAATTTGTTGAAATCCCAACATCAAACTATAAAAAACAGAGTGTTTAGTTTGTTTACAAATTTCAGTGAAACGAAATCAATTTTGTGTTGTATAAGACTTTGGTAGTTTGAAGTTGAATATTTTACGATTTAAGTTTCAATCTTCTGTTCATCAATTTTCTATAGTGTTATTCAGGTGCTAGTGTTGATAGTTTGTGGATAACATAACATCAAATTATAGAAACGAAGTGTTTTGTGTGTACCGATTTAATCGAATCGAATTTGTGTTGTGTTTTGAGTACGGATTACTTACAAATAATTTTTTGTGAAATAAAGTGTAGAGGATAGGTATTCCGTAGATGATTCAGTAAGTTTCAAGCTTGGGATAGGTGAGTTTCTAATAAGTATATTTTCTAACCTATTTATTACCGATAACATCGAATAAATAGATCGCTATTCACAAATCTAACTAACATTAAACACATTCTTTCAAAATCCAAACTTTCCTCAGAACAGAATTTTTGGAAGCTATGATTTTATTTATAATAGCTTAATTATTTGCAACGCGGAGGACTGAATATACCTACAGAAATAAATCAGAAATATAATATTTATTTATACTTAGGTAAATAATTCAATTTGAGTAATTCCTACAGCGTATCTTTCAAGATTCATATTTTCTGAAATAATTCAATAAATTTGGTTAGGCAACTTTTCATGTAAATAAATCCCACTGACTAATAGAAGTATTTTTTACGCAGTGGGGCTTTATCGAAAACATCGTTCTCTTCTTGCAATAATAAATGTTTTACAGTTTTCTGTTACAGAAATATGTGCTCACAATACCCGATATAATATTCTATATATTATAAATACTAATAATATTTCTTGTTTGTTCGCAATATACAAAAAGAGTTCAAATAATGCTTGAAAGCTTGGGAACATCCGACTAGATAGTATACCACTGTGCACAATTTAGCAACACCGACGGACTACGATCTTCATGGCCTGTATTAAAGGTGGCCATGCCTTTGCCCTTAATACCTAGTATTAAGGGCAAACTTAAACTAAAACTCAAACTCAAACTTAAAACTCATTTCAATAAAGTCACTATTTTCCGAGATATTTCGTCATGAACATGAATCTGGACAATTATTACATAATATATTTCTAAAACTGTTACATAATAATATATGTAATATTCGATATATATTCATATATGTCGAAATTATATTATTTATAATTATATTTTCACATATAATCATTTATAATTATATATCGAAATTTTCGAATAAATTATTTTATAACTCTGACATTAAGCACTTGATTCTATCGGTTCTAGGCGGTTTGAATTTGGTCAGTTTTTAGTTTGGGTTTGAAGTCAATATTGCCGCATTTTAAAGCCGCCGTATTTCGAGCTTATTTGATTTATGCTTGTGTCGAAATTCCTGTCGTAAAAACTTGATTAAATAAACAAACTCTTTCAACTAATAAGACTCTTTGTAATGAAAGATGTGTTCTTGGCTTTGTCATTTATCTCCACAAAAAAAGAAACCAAAAGCTTTACAAACATAGGGATTTTATCACGAGATGAACTATAATATGAAATGAAGAACTCCTCGATATAGTCGGCATTTTAGAATTAGCAGTTGACACGAGTTTCGAACTTTGTATCTCTCATCAGAACAGTGTACGGTAGCGTTTCCCAACCTGTGGGCCGCGGCAGTGTGGTACTGGGCCGCGGTTTCTGGTCAAAATCCCGATATTTACACTCTCGTAGGTGACAAACAATGTCCCATTGAGTTTTTTTCCTTTCGCTTTAAACACTTTATTCACTCTATTCAAGGTTTTGTAACAAAGTAAATAAACTAAAATTATTTTATCTATGAATAAAATTGTTGCTTGTTTAATCCTTGTATACATATTTAACTGAGAGTTAAATGCGTCATAGGCCACAGATAGGGTATATTGGTTAATATATATATTCTCTTCATCCGTTACAGTTTTTATTCATTTTTCTTGTGTACTTGGTAAGTGGGCCTCAAAGTTTAATTTTCAAGATAGGTGGTTCCACCAGCTGAATAGGTTGGGAACCGCTGGTGTATGGTGTAAGATGTACAGAATTGAAGATGAAATAACCAAAAGGAAACTGCTTCAAAAACTCTCCGTATTGTAAGATGAGTTTTTCTTATTGCTCTGAAGGACTTTTGTTCTTTTCGGAAATTCAGAGCCGAGGATTCTAGTTAACACAGAGAGTTAATTGCGGAAGATAGAACGAAGAAGACTGGCCAAAAATGGTTCCTCAAACATAAGTCGAGTGAATTACACAATTTTTATGGAATTTGGCAAATAGTTCGAAATAAATTATACTTTGTATATACGTCGGTTTCTGTCTATCTTGTTTCTTCACCATAGTCAAACATCTGCGTTGACAACATACACAAAACGAAATCTATGCAATAAAACCGGCAACGTCGTCCACCAAACAACCAGCGGGCTCATGCATCTTTGATGCATGCTTCACAATGACTCTGTATGCACAATTTGCCGTGTTGACATAGTTTTAACAGAATGCGGACTCAATGTTTGAGCACCGAGCCCGTCATTAGCGTTGGCAAATTTGAACGCGAATTTATAATGGCCTTCTCCATACGCTGTCGCAGATACACTTCGGAACGTATGACGTTGTATCCGATTGGTTCCCCCACCCGCGACTCTAAAACAATGGGTTATGGTAATTTGCTGTATCTAATTCAAATATTAGGAATAGGATATTGGTGTCATAGATTCCGTCTTATCTGAATTAGATCCATTCGCATTGGAATCCGGTTGTTTATTGCAATACAATTTCGACATATTGACGTACTGCAGATTGATTAGATTTGTGGGTTGGCAACACTGTCTCTACATCTTCCATTATTGAGCTGAAACTACCACAAATTATAATACGTTTTCATATTAAAGGATACTCTTATGGAATTATGCTAGACATCAACGAAATTTTCATTGAAATATAGGTACAGGATATCAAAAAAATAAAAAACAAAAACAAGAAAGGAAAATTATCAGAAAGATTTACGAAGATTTAATCAATAGAAACGTCATTTGGATGGAAAGACCTCAGAGTAATTATACAATTCTGAGGAAACCTGAGAAATTTCTCAATTCACCAGTTTTAAACCGAATCGTTAACGAACAAAGAATTATCAAGCTCAAAGGACCTACAAGCTAACATGGACGTACTATAATAAAATGTGCATTTCGTGAGGCAACCAAATTGAGGCATTAAACACAACGGTTCTTCCAGAAGAAATTTTCCTCAATTTGTTCAGAAGCTGAAACAATGGTAATTGACGTTCATTCAAGAATTAGAGAAATAGAAAAACAAATACGAAAATTTTTCTGAAAGATTTGCTACCAATCAATAGAATGGATTTCCATTTGGATGGAAAGACCTCAGAGAAATTATACAATTTTTAGGAAACCTGAGAAAAGTTTCAATTCCTCCGGTTTAAAACAAATCGCTAACGAATAAAGAATTACTAAGCTCCATAGGACCTACAAGCTAACATGGACGTACTATAATAAAAGTGCATTTCGTGAGGCAACAAATTGAGGCATTATAACACGACGATTCTTTCAGAATCAATTTTCGCAACTGAGACAACGGTAATTGACGTTCATTCTAGAATTAGAGAAATAGAAAAACAGATACGGAAAATTTTCTAAAAATAAAGATTTGCGGCCAATCAATAGAATGGATTTCCATTTGGATGGAAAGACCTCAGAGAAATTAAACAATTCTGAGAAAATCTGAGAAATTTTTCAATTCACCAGTTTTAAACCGAATCGTTAACGAACAAAGAATTATCAAGCTTCAAAGGATCTACAAGCTAACATGGACGTACTATAATAAAAAGTGCATTTCGAGAGGCAACAAATTGAGGCATTATAACACGAACGGTTCTTCCAGAAGCAATTTTCGCAACTGAAACAATGGTAATTGACGTTCATTCAAGAATTAGAGAAATAGAAAAACAAATACGAAAATTTTTCTGAAAGATTTGCTACCAATCAATAGAATGGATTTCCATTTGGATGGAAAGACCTCAGAGAAATTATACAATTCTTAGGACACCTTAGAAAATTTTTAATTCCTCCGGTATAAAACAAATCTCAAACGAACAAAGAATTACCAAGCTCCAAAGGACATACAAGCTAACATGGGCGTACTATAATAAAATGTGCATTTCGAGAGGTGCCAAATTGAGACGTTATAACATAACGGTTCTTCCAGAAGCAATTTTCGCAACTGCAACAACGGTAATTGACGTTCATTCAAGAATTAAAAGAATAGGAAAACAAATACGAAAAATTTTCAGGAAGATTTGCGGCTAATCAATAGAATGGATTTCCATTTGGATGGAAAGACCTCAGAAAAATTATACAATTTGTAGGAAACCTGAGAAATTTTTCAATTCCTCCGGTTTGAAACAAATCGCTAACGAACAAAGAATTACCAAGCTCCATAGGACCTACAAGCTAACATGGGCGTACTATAATAAAATGTGCATCTCGAGAGGTGCCAAATTGAGGCGTTATAACACAACGGATCTTTCTAGAAGAAGAGTGCATTTCCAGGGCAGCTAAATTGAGGTAAACTAACACAACGGTTCTTTCAGAAGCAATTTTCGCAACTGAAACAATGGTTATTCAATAATCAAGAAATAGAAAAACAAGAACGAAAAATTATCAGAAAGATGTACGAGCCAATCAATAGAAACAGCATCTGGATGAAAAGACCTCAGAACGAACTTTATCTAAAGACAAATGAAATAACGTAAGAGATCAGAAAACGACGAGCAAAGTTATATGCACATGTCTACAGGATCAAACATCCAGATTACCGAAGAAACTATACAATATAATAACAAAGACTAGGTATGTAAATGCGGCACAGAGTGGCAAAAAGAGGCCCAAAAGGACATACAACCGATCAATAAAAATCTCGGAGATCATACGAAGTTATGAAATCACATATGTGAAGCAAAAATCATCGCGCCGACCTGGAGTAAAATGGACTGATGAACGAAGAAAAAGCATTCTGAGAGGATGAAGCGTTTTTAGGAGGCAAAAATGGGAAATAATCGTTATAATAATAATAATACAGGGAATTCCTTGAGTAATATGCAATATTGTAGGAGGATTGTTATTGATGAATATCTACATTTTCTATGAAATGAACAGTTTTGGAAGATGTACTCATTACTTAGAAGAGAAATAACAGTTCTGTTGTACAACCTAAATTCTTTCTTAGAATTCAAATGAACTGACATCGTTTGTGTCAAAATTGCTGAAATTAAAGAGATTCCTTGTCCGTAACTTATCAAAATTCGATGTCAGTTAATATCATGTGTATGCTTAATATCCTACATGAGCTTAGGTGACAAGTGGCACTATAATGACAAAGACGTGTGCAAGAAACGTAAAATTCGAACTAGTACGGCAGTTCGGCGTAACTAAAAGTTACCTGTCAGCTTTGGTCTATAGCATAAATAGAATTATACGATTGAAGAATTCTTCTAATATTGTTTCAGTTTTTTGTAACGGTTTATTTAGATCCTACTGATTCAGAATTATGATTTTCTGTGAACTTTTATTGGAATATTTTTAAGAACTGATGTATTAATAAATACATATACTCTTTACTATATTACCTATAGGTACAAATATCGAATATGACAATTTTTGAAGAAAACGGAAAGAATATTGAAAATAGTAAAATTTTACTTTAGTGTATACCAGTTATTTTCCATTTCATTCATTTACTCGTTTGTCCAATTGATAAGACCTAAACCAACAACTTTCTAATGATAGCCAAAAATCTCGAAATTTGTGTTGAAGTCTGATTTCTTATGCGGGCCTTAACGATAAATTTCAATTCGATATTGAATTTCTCCCAGCTAAACCTTCATAATTTCTTTCGATTTTTTGATTCAGATATTCTGTAAAAGATGTTGGCTCCATTTTTAAGCGAGTATCATATCTCCCAATCCGAAGAGAAGCCTCAAATTAGCGCTTTTGTGAGTATCCCCTATAAATGTAGGAGATTTCGATTGTACATTTCATTTTCAACCTAGTTCAACTTGTAACTGAAGACGTCTTTCCGATGAGAGTCGAAAAGCTCGAAACACTCGTCAACGGCCGCCTCTTTATTTCGCTATACTAGTGAATTTAATTTAGTTCAAAATAAACCATATAAATAAACTAATTGAATTACAAGTTAATTGGATATCGATAACTAAAGAATTACAATTAAATACTCATTTTTTAGTTGCTTACTTTACATATGAATAGGTAATCAATATATGTCAATAATAAACTGGCATCAAACTCAAATACCGCAAAATATATGGAGATAACACTAGTGGGAAAGCTTCGATGTAAAGCTCACGTTAAGACAAAAAAACGGAATTAGAATACAGAAATACAGAAAAATGTACTAGCTGATAGGGCATAAGTCCAAATTATCGAAACAGAATAAGATTTTGTAATACTACGTTATACAATTATTGGGGTGTACAAAATGATGAAAAAAAGATCAGACACATCCAACTGTTTCAACGCTTCCTTGGTATATTTAATAGTGACGGTCAGAGAGATCAAAAGGAAGAAGAAACTGTTGAGCAAAATATTTCCCTTTATGCCACCAAACATGAAGAAATAGCTTCATCAACATGTTAGCATAGAAGCGATTAATTTTTTAGACAACACGAACATTAAGATAAGAATAAAAAAACCGTTTGGCATTGACATTGACAAGCACAAAAAGAGTGCTTGTTTTACATGTTAAGTTTTAGTGTAACTCTAATATATCATATAGGAATAGAAAATGAGGAACGGTGATGCGTATAAATTCATTTAAGTTAAATAGTTGTCAATTAAAAAAACCAAAAATACTAATATTGAGTATTTAATAATAAAAAAATTTTTATCTTATTTTCAAGGTAAGCATGTAATAATCCATCTTCGCAATTTGAAATGATAATATTACATGTCGTTTTCCGTTCAGTAATTCCACGAATTATCTTAAATTCCCCCAAGATTGAAGTTAATTATCTGTAAATCAATTTTGTACATCAGAACTGTAATTGAGAAAGCATTAAGTAACCATTTGGGCGGTCAATATTGAATGATTCGAACAGAACACATGGCCGTGAAAAAATTTGAATTAGTTTTATGTTCGAGCAGACACCTGAAGTAGGAATGACAGAATAAGAAAAATAGATTTCGTATCTTCGTGTGGCGGTGTCGATAGAATCATTAGTCGCCATCATTTTTCATAGAAGGGGCTTCGAACATTCTTCCACGTCTGTTACTCATTATATTGTGTTAAAAAGGCGTTACTAATGGAAGGTGTCGAAATTAGAAATTTGATTTCATGTCATGAAATTTCGTAATGCTAACTGTAAATGCTAGAGGTATATTTATGTCTGAGGATATATATATATATATATATATATATATATATATATATATATATATATATATATCATCATCAGCCTCTATCCGTTCACTGCAGAACGAAGGCCTCATCCTGTCTTTGCCAAGATCCCCTATCGCCAGTCACTCTCTTCCAGGCAACGCCCAGCCAATCCACAATCTCCTTCGCTTTCTGAGGACGCTTTCTCGGTCTTACCCTATCTCTGAGCTCCCAATCACCAACCACATCTGGCCAACGCTCATCTCTTGTTCGGGCCAGAGGTCCTGTCCACCTTCACTTTGACCTTTTTACACACTCCACGACATCCCTCACATTTGTTTCACCTCTTATCCAGCTGCAGCGTATTCTATCTCGTATGGTTAGGCCCATCATGTATCTTTCTATACTCCGTTGAGTTGTTCGAAACTCCTGGATGTGAACAGATTTCAGGGTCCAAGTTTCGCTGGCGTAGGTCATCGCTGGTAATACGCATTGGTAATACGCATAATATACAACAATACAAACATTTTGCTCTTTAAGCATAGTGGCATATCTGTTTTGAAGATGTGTTTCAGTCTGTCAATTGTACCCCAAGCTGTTCTGGTTCTTTGCATGATCTCCGGTGTAATATCCCCGTCTCCGGTGACAATCTGTCCCAGATATGTGTAAGACGCTGCTGTTTCTAATGCGGATCCGTCCACCTCCATTTGCTCTCTGATACAGAAAGGGTTCAGCATCATCTTTGTTTTTGCGGTGTTTATTTCCCGACCTATTTCCTTGTGCGCGATGTTCAGTTCATTGATGCGCTCTTGAATATCGGTAACATCGTGGGAGAACAGGACTATATCGTCAGCGAACCTCAAGTGGCTAAGGTAGCGGCCATTTATCTTGATTCCTTTCTCGCTCCAGTCCAGCTTCTGAAACATACACTCCAAATCAGCTCAGAACAGTTTTAGGGAAAATGGCTCTCCCTGTCTAACGCATCTCATTATTGGCAATTTTTCGTCTAGTATTCGTCTATTTTGATGGTTGCTGCGGCATGTTCGTATATATTCTAGATCACCTCGGTATAGCAAGATGGTATTACTATCCTCAGTAATGAGGTGATTGCAGCCAGAGTTCTAAGCAGGACAAATGCCTTCTTATAGTCAACAAATGCCATATATAGAGGAATTGCATATTCGTTGAATCTTGATATCACTTCGCGGATGATGAAAATGTGATCCATTGTACTGTACGACTGTTCTATTGGCTGATATGAGTCCAGTATTCCCGATAAGCGATTAGTAATTATATTCGTTATGATCTTATATGGTGTGGGGACTAAACTTATCGGTGTGTAGTTCCTCAGGTCCTTCGCAATCCCTTTCTGATAGAGCAGAACCATAGTTACGTTGTTCCATGAGGTGGAAATGTTTCTGTTCATATATATATATATATATATATATATATATATATATATATATATATATATTATATATATATATATATATATATATATATATATATATATATTGAAATTGATTTAAATATTTTCGAATATGTTTGAGATAGCATTTATGATGATTTTAAAAACCTTGAAATCAATATGAGCTAGTGAAATAATAAAACAATTCTGTACGTATTACAGACATAGAGTTATTATTAACAACAAATTTTGAACTAAGACAAAATTGAAATGAAGAAATTATGATGAGTAAGTCTTAATAAAAATAAATAATTAAATGAACAATAACAACTGAATAATAAAGTATAGTGATATGAAATATATGGGATACATATTTTATATATATTTAATATTTTCATAGTGGAAATTGAGAATTGAAATTACATTTCAAAAGTTTTGAACTCGACTGGGATTCGAACCCAGGTCTTCAGGTTTACGCCTCAATTCTCAATTTTCACTATAAAAATATTAAACATATTATTCACATCCACACGTGGTTGGTTAAACACGAAAATTTACTGTACTATATATATATATATATATATATATATATATATATATATATATATATATATATATATATATATATATATATATATATATATATATTTATATATATATATATATATATATATATATATATATATATATATATATATATTATAATATATATATAATATATATATAATGTATATATTATTATATAGAGTTACAGTTTTCCTTTTTAATTTTGTAAGTATTTAGATATCGATTTGATTGTTGGTAGTATGTGCTATTCTTAAATTATAAGGTTTTAATATTTTAGCAATGTTTGTACTCAATTTTGTAGAAGGTAATGTAATTATTTTCCTTAGATTTACTTCTTTTTGTAAAGTATTATATAATTCATGAATTCTGTTTTTCATTTTTGTTGATTAAATTTGATGGGTAATTATTTTTCATGAAAAAAATACGAACTCTTAAAGTGTGTCGTAAACAATGATGTTAATTTTAGTGATCTATCTATAAAATTAATTATTATACCTATTCTGGGAATATGATGATATTATATAATTTATTTCGTTGCGAATTTATTTCTTTTCTGTACCATCCTGTAAAAATCATAGTTATCTTTCCTTATATTGTTATATCAAGAAAATTTAATAGATATCTTATTCTTCTTCAAGTACTATACTGTATATTATATTATATATATATATATATATATATATATATATATATATATATATATATATATATATATATATATATATATATATATATATATATATATATATATATATATATATATATATATATATATATATATATATATATATATATATATATATATATATATATATTCAATTCAGTTCTTTTTCTTTTATATTTAATAGTCAAGAATGTTTAAAACAGAAACAAGAATTTATTCAATAAATACAATATAAACTTAATTCTAAAATACAACAAACCTGAAACAAGAATCGAGAATTAAGAACAAGAATCATCATCTATATGATTTACAAGGGCTTGAAATAAATCCCCGATAACCACTACCCTGATCGTTAAAACTAAATTTACCTCCACAGATCATATTGATAGATTATAAAATTCAACGTAACCAACCTCTGCATAATGCGCTTTCTACCTGTACCTAAATATTGTAGGCAAAGCAATAAGTCTAATTCCTTTCAACTTGAAGCTTAAATATTTACTGCTTCCCATTAAAAAATATTTCACCGAGTGGTAAACTAGTTGACTTTAAGACTGTAAATAACTTTACAATGACTTGCTTTGGATTTATGACGACTGGTTGCGAAATTTTTGCAATGACTGTTCAAGAAAACTAAAGCTACTTCAATTTTGATTTCTACAAAATCAAGTTATCGAATTTGAAGTTAGATAATATTATAAGTTTCAGTAGGAGAACAAATTAGACCTGATAATCCTTTTCTGATGGACTTTGAAGAATATTAAATAGATACAAAAATATCTACACTATCCCAACAAACGATTTGCGAATACAATGAATATGTATTTCAAATAATAATAGGTAATTTTCAACATTTTCTAAATACACTCAAACAATGAATAATTTTAAACGTTTATTAATTTAGAAGGAGAACAAATGATATTCAAATATGGTAGCCTTCACCAAACAAATATAAAATATTGAAAAATTGGCTTATTGGAAAAATTCGAAAGCTCCTGGTTCTTGGAGAGATTTGGCAGTTAATTAAGGAGCTTTCTGTATCAGGGTTCATGAGTGGATGCGTAGAAAGGGGTGGCAACCATATGTAACTTTATTTCATTCGAATTAGTCAAATCTTTATTTCTTTCTCCTCTTGATTATTATACATCAATTGAATAGCTAATAGTTAATGAATAATTATTTATTCATTAGTTTTGACAAAGTTGTAATATAACAACGAAACGTTAACAAAAATAAACTTTTTCATTTCAAAAGAAGCCTGTTATTGCTAAAAATATTCAAAATAATATATATATATATATATATATATATATATATATATATATATATATATATATATATATATATATATATATATATATATATATATCAACTTTTAATTGTAATTATTATTTCTTTGTTAATTTTGAATTCCTGAATTTAATTTAGTTGACTCTCTCAGGGTGGAATCTATTTAAAATCTTAATATTTTCAAAAATAATATGATAATTTTAATTATACATACCTACTTTAATTAGGTACATATACTAATTGAAAGGTGAACAATACTGAACAAAAAAATTCCTAACTCCTCAAGATTAAAATAATTGCGAAATGGCATTTTGATTGAAATTAATAATTAAAAATTTATATGGGGTACCTACCTCTTTCTTCGAGCTCACCTGATTTTTTTTACGTCAACACTACAGACTTCTTCTATATAATTATTGAAAATTTGAATTTTTCACATCAAAAAATTCAAATAAATAATAAAAATGTTGTTTAATTATGGAAAAAAAATACAGACATCGAACATCATTTGAGAAAAAATAAATTTCTATCAGGAAATATATACGAAATGTTACCTACAATACAAAACCCAAATATTCGAACTTCTCTTATACAATTTCAATATTTTGATTATATACATTAATATTCAAATTAATATTTCAAAAGCTCAATCAACACTTGTACGATTGTACAATTACAAATATTTATACCTATTCTAGAGTGTCAGAAGTTGAGAAAGACAAAGATAAGAAATGAGTATTAAAATTAAAATTGATCTGAAATACAGGTAAAAAAGGTCGGGTTTAGCAATTTATTTTAGAACTAGAAAACAAGATAATGAAGGTACCCAAGATACAAAAACTAAAAGGGGAGATAATCCTTCTGGCCTGCTACTGGTAATTCTTTTATTGAAATTATTGAATAAACGGCCATTTTCACCATTTAGATGACTATTGAGAAAATTATTGAATACTGAAGAGATAATATAGGTTTGAATCTGAATTTTCTAGAATATCACCCATTTTTTATGTTGTATCCTTCATTCGAAATCATTATATAATACTTTCAAATCGAAATTTTCAGTTGATTTTTCTGTTTATTTGAATCTGAATTTTCTAGAATTCACCCATTTTTTGTGTTGTATCTACTGTTATATTATCTTTTCATACATATAATTATATTATCAGCATACATATAATTAGTTTTTTAACGACTCAAATTGATGTCTATGCTTGTCAAGGGATTCGAACCCAGCTTACCAGCTCCATATACCTCTTGTTATCTAAACCCCTAATCCACAGATGGATGTAATCATAAAATAATCATAAAAAATCATAAAAAATATCAGTAAAGTCATTATGTATCATCAGAAAATTTATCGACAAAATTTTCAAATTAACTATATAAGAAATATTTCAAGGTCTCACATAAACTACTATCTGAAATTCCAAACAGAATCTAGATAAATAGAAGCGCAGGGTTACGCACGATAACACGGGGTGCAATTACAAGCGATAGCATCTCGTGATACATAAATATCAAAGACAAAACATGGCTTGACATTTCCATTTTAGAATTAGTTGACTAACTAAGAGTAACTTTACTGGTTAATAATTATGAGTGTGTCTTTAAAATTGTTTGTATGTCTAATCTTCTCCTCCAGAATTTTATCTTCTAGATGATTAAGCAGTTAGTCATGCTAGTTGAACTATCTCTGAAAGTGTAAACAAAAACAATACGGTAATTAACATTGAATTGCAGATATTTTTACACTGTACTCAGTTATTAATAGATATTTGGGAAGAGGGGCCATTTAGGTACTGTGCGTCTCTTGTTCGATACATATTTTATTGGAAGATTTCAATATATAAATATATACGTACCTAGGTATATTGGGAATATAAATTTATGTACCTACTTTACCATGATGAAACCGGTGGGAAACTTATAGTAGGTAGCTAACCAGATAATGATTCTTTGGAGACTTTTTCACATATAGGTGGGTTTTTATGCATTAATCCAAAAAATTATTGTAGGTTTTATACTTTTAAAAGTTTTACTCGTCTGCTGTCATTATTCCGATTCTTAATACCTATTTTTATTTGTCGATTGTAGTGTTATTTTAGGGAGAGTAAAATAATAAAAGACAAATGGAGAAATTGGATAAAAACTACTAAGTAGGTAAGTATTTATTCTTTGAAAAAGCTATTGAAAGTATTGAGTAGTAATAAACAAAAAATTAAAATAAACACACTCGGCTTAAGTTCCACTAAATATATTAAAAACTGTACATATGTTTCAGGTGGTGAACCCATCATCAAGAGATACTCAATTAAATTCTTTTTTTTTAATTTATTTAGTAGTGTTGGCGTTTACTTGATGTCAATCCATTATAATTCAATATAAACTTAAATGCAAACACTTGAACTTATGATTTACACTTTATTGACTACATAGCATGACGCGTTTCGTCGTTACAAACGAATTTTTCAGATGCTTACAGAATAAAAACAACATTTTGAAAAACACAGGTATAAATATCAGGAACTTTGGGATTCAATAGTTTTGGTTTTACCTAAGATATTCCATTCTGAAAAATAATTTCTATTACCTGAAAAGGTTCAACAAGGGTGAATTGTTTAATGCTCTCTGTTCATTGAGCAAATTTCCAGAATTTTCAAGTCGATTTATTTCCACTATTTCCCAATAATCTAATTGACTACTTCTCTCTATATTGTGTAAAATTTTGAAATTCGTATCAAAAGTATGGTTTTCTGTCAATAAATGGTTAGCATAATTCGAATTATTTTTATTATGTAATAAAAGTAATTTATGGATATTATTACTTATTTATGGATAAGTTGGAAAATAGTATTCAAAACAACCCGAATTTCAAACACTTCATATTCTGCTATAGATATGTAGGTGATATAATCACTTGTTTTACTGGTAGCGATCGTTCATTAAAAAATGTTGAGAATTTCATTAATGCGATTCATCCTAATATAAAATTCACAACCGATATATAATCTGATAAATCTATAATTTTTTAGAATTGAGAATCACAAGATTAATCAATAAATTTGATTGTTCTATATTTCATGAGCCTTCCCATACGGATACCACAATCCATAACTCCTCATGCCACCCATATCCACATAAAATGGCAGCGTTTCAAAATATGATACACAGATTAACCAATAAACCTTTATCAGAAGAAAATTTCAATAAAGAACTGAATATCATTAATCAGATTGCGGTTAATAATAATTATGAAAGCGAAATAGTGTCAAAAATTCTTGACAAAAAACTCTATCGGAAAGATCTACGATTAGTTTTTCCTTATCAGTCGGATAGAAATCGTAAATATAATAGTTTAACATACTTTGGAAACGTCAGTCAAAAAGTCAAAACCTTTTTAAGTTAACATAATTTTAATATTTCATTTAAAACGAACAATAATTCATCAAGACACATTAAGAACAATAAAAACAAAATTAAAAGAGAAGACAAATCAGGTGTTTACCAGTTGAATTGTGGAACATGTCCCGGTATATATATATATATATATATATATATATATATATATATATATATATATATATATATATATATATAGGTAAAACTAGAAGAAATTTCGGTACTAGATCACAGGAACATAAATATAGATTCGCCCATAATAAAAGTAATTCGAATTATGCTAACCATTTATTGACAGAAAACCATACTTTTGATACGAATTTCAAAATTTTACACAATATAGAGAGAAGTAGTCAATTAGATTTTTGGGAAATAGTGGAAATAAATCGGTTCAAAAATTCTGGAAATTTGCTCAATGAACAGATAGAATTAACAATTCACCCTTGTTAAACCTTTTCAGGTAATAGAAATTATTTTTCAGAATGGAATATCTTAGGTAAAACCAAAACCATAGAATTCCAAGATGCCCTGATATTTATACCTGTGTTTTTCAAAATGTTATTATTCTGTAAGCATCTGAAGAAGTCGTTTGTAACAACGAAACGCGTCATGCTATGTAGTCAATAAAGTGTAAATCATAAATTCAATTGTTTGAATTTAAGTTTATATTCAATTAAATTCTTGTTACACGCTTGATAATGGGTTAAGCACCCGAAACGTATGTAAAGTTTTTAATATGGGTATTTAGTGAAACTTAAGCCAAGTGTGTTCATTTTAATTCACTGTTTTTAACATAATGTTTCACCAACAGATAAGCGAAATCTCCATGTCATTTATTAAGTAGTAATGTTATTATTAATAGAGATTGAACTATTGTCTCTCATTAATACCAGTGGGAACTTAACAGAAAATGAATTTTCATCATGTAGATGCAACGTCAATATAAAATTAAAACACTTCTATGAAATACACACTGGAATAATTGGAATTGTAGCTAAATGCCCAAAATAAAAATATATTCAAATTGAATAGGCATTTATAAATACAGAAATCGTATATTGTCTGTACCTATCAATCGAGTTTAACATTCCTGGTGATAAGTTTTCAATTTCAATTGATTCCTAGTTAACGATAGGTATCTAATGACTTTTATAAATACTTTTTCTCTCAGTGCAATTCTAGTTTTAATTTACATGTTTCGGGAATATAGTTAATTAATTTGGAGAATTTTAAATCGCGAAATGATGGGCTGTATTAATTAATTATCGTTCTACGTTCTGCATACACCGGGAGAAATAACCGCGAGGTATAATTAGCAATCGTCCGATTTATTAGTACATAGTTCCACCGTGCAATGTACTTCGAGCAGCACTAACGGATATTAAAGGTAGGGACTCCGGGAGGAAGGGTCTACGCAAAGCAAGCGCGCCGATTGGCCAGTTTCAAAGATGGCAGGCGTTGCTGTCAATCAAGGCTGTAGTGGGGATATCGTAAAGAATAGACTGGAGAAACGTTTTGTCGACGATCACAGTATCGAGAACAACGGTCGTGAACGTAACGTGTCGTTCCCATACGTGTTGTTGTGAAATAGTTTTAGTTAAAACCATCAAGCTGTTTTCGCCGACAGAAGAAATGCTTACGATGGAAAGTGACCTCAAAGGAGGTAGTCTTCACGCCACGATGCCTCCGCATCACGCTTTACAAACGTACGGATCTTTGAGCGCCCTAGGCCAACCGCCAATGCACAATCTGGGCCAGCATCCCCATCAGCTGCATCATCATCAACAACAACCACAAATGCACCATCAACACCAAACGCAAAATCACCATCAACCTCTCCAACAAACCGCTCAGCATCAACAAACTTCACATCAAAATTCGAATAATAATAATAATACATCAAAAAATCAAAATATGGAAAGGGTGAAAAGGCCTATGAACGCATTCATGGTGTGGTCAAGAGGCCAGAGAAGAAAAATGGCTCAAGAGAATCCAAAAATGCACAACTCAGAAATTTCTAAACGATTAGGCGCCGAATGGAAATTGCTCAATGAAAGTGAGAAGAGGCCCTTTATAGACGAAGCCAAAAGATTACGAGCTGTGCATATGAAAGAACACCCGGATTATAAATACAGGCCTAGACGTAAAACGAAGACATTATTAAAGAAAGATAAGTATCCTTTAGGGGCTTCTAGTTTATTGCCATCGGCTGATCCTTCTCGGACCTCAGCTTCAGCTGCAGTACAACAGGTAGCAGCTAGGGAAATGTACCAAATGCCAAACGGCTATATGCCTAACGGCTACATGATGCACGACCCTAGTACTTACCAGCAGCAATACAGTGCGGCAAGTTACGCCAGGTACGATATGGGACAGATGCAACACAGTACTTACATGAACGGTTACGGACCTTATGGCACCGCGACGGTACCAAATAGTGCGGGTTCTCCTTACGGTATGCAACAGGCGGGTACAACAAACAGCCCCTCAGGGTCTAGTATAAAATCGGAACCTGTGTCGCCGTCCTCGGGGATGCATACACCCACTCCAGGAGTTATCAAAAGAGAATACAGTGGACAGCAACAAGGTGATTTACGGCAAATGATATCAATGTACCTGCCCACAGATGGAGCTCAACACATGCAGCAATACAGTGCGTCGCCCGAAACGTTGGGACCTGGACCGTTGGCCCCTTTGGCACACATGTGAGAACCCTTGTTTGCGGCTCATGAACTAGATGTGCCGCATCTGTGAATGTGTAAATATTTTCTGTAAATTTTTTGTCATATATTATTGTTTTATCTCGACATTGCAAAAAGCAGGAACAACAGTCGTCTGAACTGTCTCAATTCTGCCAACTGCGGATTGCACGTAAGTGTTATGTGGTTCTTGCTTCAGTTTATCTAATAACATAGTACAAATTACGCATATAAATCTTTCTTTGTTTATTAAAGTTAAAATCTTCGTCAATGCTTACCTGAAATTATATCACCATTAAATGGATGCTGTTGGCAGAATGGAGCAGTTGCACTTTTTGAAAAACATAATCACCAAAGAACTGAATTCTCTTTGTAATGTTTCGAATTTTGAATTATCACTACCAATCTGGGTTTTAGAGAAAAATTACTGAAACCCAAAGTGAAATTTCATTTCAAAACACTCTATAATAATTTTCAGTGCTAATTCAGTTTTATAACTAATTTATTCTTTCCTATCATTACGAAGTACGCCATCATCTTTTTCGAAAAAATATCCGTGTTGTCAATTCGAAAAATGTACATAAAGTCGCCATATTTTACAGCATAATCTCAATGTAAATAACATTAGTTAGGTAACAAATATTTGGAAATTTCTGAAAGGCTTCTAAAGTCTAAATTTAATTAGAAAGAATCTAAATATTTTAAAAATAAACTGAACTCCTATTTCCAAAGCTAAAAGTCTTAAACTATTTCCAAAAATGTAAAAATATCTGTAGCAGAGACATTTTGATATATGTTTATAAGTTACAATCAAGAAGTTTCATATGTGAAAATTTTTCAAACTAAGGCATTGAAATAAATCACTTATAATACTTTCAATCATATTTCAATATGCTTGAAATTTATTATCTCAAATGTTTCGAATAGAAGGATCTTTTAGTGTTTTTTTCAGTAAAATAGATCTTGTATCATGAACCATAGAGGAACGTTTTTTTCTTTGCCAAATAATTTTTGTTTCTGAGGATAGTTCTGAAAAAACTCATTTTGTGAAAAAATAATATTTGTATAGAAAATCTACCAAACAATCCACTAAGTATAGCTACGTGTAAGAATAAAATTATCTAATCCATCTTTAAAGACAATTTTAACTTCTTCATGACATTAGGTTTCAAATAAACTGTGTCAAATCTTCCAGTGCTACCATTACCTTCAATTTATGTTTAATTCCTGCTTTGAGAAATTTCCAAAGTTTTTACCTGCCTTTTTCCAATGCCCAAAATTCTTTGATTTGGCTGAACTCAATTTCTTTATTTCGTATCATGATTCGCTCTGATGACATTCCACAAAATACCTAAACGTTTAGGTATTGAATTGAAAAATTGAGTGGTTTATTTAAAATGTAATCAAATGTTTTATTTTCATTTGACTGAATAAATCTCAGTGCATTTTTATTATTTATTCAAATTTTAACGAACATATGTTTTTGTGAATACTTATTTGCCTGTATATATATATTTTAAAATTGAATTGTTTGCAAATCCAAAATCTTCTTTTGTACATATTACTCCTTGTCATTTCGGTTAATAATATGTTATTTACGTTCATCATTCGAGACGAATTTCGATTTTATCAACATGTGTTAATTGTTTTTAGTTAGATAAAACCGAAATTATATCTTGAACTCGGAAAACTGTGATGAGCCTTCGAATGAAAATATTATACATAGATTTTTTTATGTTCTTAAAAATTTGAGCTTTTGTATATATTATTAGATTTTTTATTTTTAATGTACAGAGTGTTATAAATAAATAGTAACTGTAAAAATCTGTGAATATAATTATGAAATTAATAAGTTCTTTTGTCTTTTATTCCGAAAGTAGTTAGTCTTTTTGAATATATTCATGAATTCAACATATTTGGCGAAAGAGTACTTTCGATATAATTGTTGAACAAATTCAATTTCTGACCGTCTTATGATTATTTCTAATTAGAAAAGACAGTTGAGGGGCAGGTACCTGAGTATCGTAGCATTCCTTTCAAACTAAGTGCTTCAAAATTAGAAATATTACGATCTTTAACCGCGAAAGATTAAATATAATGATAAAAAATAGAATGTATTTTTCTCTATAATTCTAAACTAACGCACTATCTATCCACAACGGCAATATTTTTTATGCCGTTTCCTTAATTTTTCATGCTTTACAAAGTGACTTAAAATATAGAATATGTCATGTCAATTCTTTGCATAGCATTTTATGGAACATTCCTGAATGTACGAAAAATACCTATTTGTTTCGGGTTTCAAACCCATTATCGAGAGTTACGTGGTTACCTATATATAGGTCAATAAATATATAGGAATACTGTTGTATCACAAATGGATTCAAATCGAGAAAAAATAGGTATCTAAATGATAATATTGATATATTTCGAAAATCTATGGATGAAAATTGTGAAAATTAAACCATAATGAAACATGAATACAATATTATGAAAATAGAATTTCAAAGGTACTTTTTCATAAATATCTATATCAAGTGGTAATTGGCACTTGATGATTGTCCATTAACATCTTATAAACTTATATTGTTACTTTTCACACATTTTTGTTAAGCATAACAAATTTAGAACGTAGTGTTAATTGATCTGTAAAAGCCACTGTTTGCAGAAACGATTGAAATGTTCAACAAAATGAAGCAATCTGTACTTACTCAAAAGCAGAAATTGTCAACATTTTATTTCAAAATACTAAATAATCCTTATTCTTCATCAGGTAAGTAGATGCTTTCTACTTCTCATAACATTAGGGGAAGTATGGGCAAAGTGGATACCTTAACGTTTGATGAGCTATAGGAAGATAACTATTAGGCTCAGGAATGAAACAAATATTTCATGAGAATCAACATTTATTAAAGTTTTCAATATAATCAACATAAATTGCTGAATAGCCAGTCTTTATGTTAATTAACAAAGATATTGCTGCGTGTGTTTGTATCCACTTTGCCCCACAGGTCGGGTAAAGTGGATAGGACGAAAGGGCAAAGTGAACACAAGTAATTAGCCTAGTTTTATACTAATCAGTGCAGATATCACAAAAAAATAAGTCTATTCCTTCATAACCTGTGCATTTTTCGTGACTCCATTGCTTACATTTATCACATTGGATCCAATCGTCAACCGGTTTTTTATTTATTTCTATATAGTTCTCGCCGCAAAAATACTGTTCTTCCTCATTTTCCTTACCACTATCCTTACGTTTATCTTTATCTATCATATTTTTGGTCGTTTTAGTATTTTTCCTTGTCGCAGTCTTTGGTTTAGCATTTAAATTTTTCATATTTTTAATTGCTTTGGCACTAACTTTTACAATTTCTTTCTTTTATGAAATCTTTCTTTTACGAGTACCCACAGGAAACTCAAACTCAAAACGTTTATTTATCTTTTTGGTAATTATATGTCATTTTTATTATAATACCTAATTTTTACATTGTGGGAAGTTTTAAGGTCTCGCGACCTTCTTCAACCCTAGGTATTTATACATAATATGTAAAAAAAAAAAATATTCGTATTGGTACATTGTTTTGCGTCTGTGGCCGACTTATTCATTACGTGCCATTTGGTTAAATGTCCGATTTTCAATTCGTCGGACATTTAATGGTAAAGGAAACCACAGAAAACTTTACCCACGTAAGATGTTGTATAATATGTGGTTATTGAAATTGAAAATGATACATGGTTATATATTGTTGAACATGATAAGATGTGATAGAAATATGAAAAATGAATGTGAATGTGAATATGGACCCACAGGAGCGTGTGGCATCGGAAGCGGTCTTTGTCTTTAGGACTGAAATATGGTGAATATCATTTTTATATCATTTTTGTCCCAACTAGGTGGATAAGTGACATTATTGCGTTTCGCGTATTCAAGAAGTAATGTTTCGAAATCTTCTCGAGTTAACCCATTAAAAACACTATCCATTTCAAACAAATACGTTCTAAGATCTCCCTCTTGTTCATCGTCGAAAACTTTACGAAAACGACCAAGCTGAGCAGTCGAACTACCTTTTTTCCAATGCCTATAAAGAGTGGCGTAAAGTAGTCCATACTTTTTGCTGTCGTTTTTACAGGAATTCCAGAATTGCAATATGCTATTGCCAGCATCATACTGTCCTCACTCCAATGAGCTTGTTTTGTCTTCCTCTTATATTTATATACCATCCGAAACAAGTTAAAAGAATCTGAATGACTTGTGCGCCAGCCAGGGCAAAGTGAATACCCTGTATTCACTTTGCCGTGATCACTTTGCCTTACACCTACTCATTTCATTCAACCTAACCTAAAACTAAATAAAGTGAAGACAAAGTAACAAAACTCTAACAAAGAAGTAACAATATGGTTAACTTTTATATGAGTTTTTAAAGTATTACATACCCCGAAAAGTAATAACAAAACTTCGAAATTTGTTTGTTTCAATTTTCCTCTCGAACGCGACGTGATTTACCGCTAGCACTGTTTACCCGAGTTTGATGACGGGCAGGGAGGTGTCATGGCGCGAGGGGTGCGTGATCGGACGCGTTATTGACGAGAAATAAAACGTATTCATTTTGCCCGACTTATCCGCTATGCCCGGACTTCCTATAATTATTTCAAACTTCGCAGGTTTCAGTAATTCGGTGGAATTCGTATTGTCGGCAATATTACCTACCTACTTTCAGTTAATTTTGCATACCTTGAGTCTTAACTTGGGCAATTGAAAGAACATTCAATTTCGTGTAAATCAAATTATTATGTATTAATACTTTTGTGATGTACACTTTATTGACTACAAAGCATGACGCTTTTCGTGGTTACAAGCGACTTCTTCAGATGCTTACAGAATAATAACTATTATTCTCTAAGAATCTTGCTATGTAGTCAACAAAGTATAAATCATAAGTTCAACTGTTTGAATTTAAGTTTATATCCAATTATAATGGATTTACATCAAGTAAACGCCAACACTATTAAATAATCTTTTTTTGTTATTTGGAAATAATTTTGTATAATTTCATTATGGTTTTCCTGCTCATTTTTAACTATCTTTACTCGCTAATACAATCTCCAATTTGGTTTATGGAGTCTTCATTCAATAGAAATGCTAATAATTGTGACATTCACTTTGACTCCATTAGAAGATATTAGGAGTTATCTGAACAACATAAATGGACTAAAATAAATTGATTTAGATTGAGTTCTCTGCAATATTTCAATTAATTCTATTATTTAGTTATTAGTTAATATTTCAGTTTTTTTTAGATTTGATTGGGCTATTTGTTATACTTCTTTCATTTTATTCATTTTGTTATTTTTCAACATTATCTATGTTATTATTTCCTGTAATTGGATATTATGCCTGTTGGAGAATAAACAACTTATTTTTATCTTATCTATATCTTATATACATATTTTAATTATCTTATTATTATTATAATCTTTGTATTTATGTTATTCTATTTTCAAGTGGACCTTATGGAATACTTCTGTTATTTTTATATAAATTATTATTCATCGGCTTGTGAATTTCGAACATTATACATTACATAAATCATCTTTTTTCTATCATTTAAGTTAACTCATAGAAAATATCCAGAACAACATCCATACCTGAGTTAAAAACCGAATCATTTTCTATTTCAGAGTCATATTTTATCAAAGTCTATTTCAGATACGGCATATATTTTTTATCCAAACCATTCTACTGATCTGTACATACATCGTCCAACTAATAATGACATATTTTATTATTATTACTGTGCTAAGAACGCAGTTCGAGGCCAGAGATCTATAAGATAGAACCTATGTCCCTCCAATTGGACAACAGTTTAACGCCGATTTCTAGTAACCCAAGAACACGAATCCATCGGCACCAGTAAGACGAAGTAGTTAGAGGGTCACTATACCATTCAGCTACTGGGCCACCAAAGTTTGTATTTCAACAAATTAGGGATAAATGATTATATCAAATAATTCTCCCCATATGTTATTTTTTTCCAACATGAATTGGAATTAAAATACAGAAAATGCATGAGTTAATACCATACACCAATTATCAATACAGAAAAAGTTTTTACTATTATAAGGGTGTACCAAACATACGAATCCTAATATCATCCAACGATTTCAAAACAAATTACTCAGAAATATTATATGGGTTCTATGGTATGTCTAATAGTGACTTGCAGGAAGATTTGAAGTTAGAAACTGGTGGGCAAACTATTTCTCAATATGCCACTAAACATGAAGAAAGGCTTCATCAACATGTTAACATCGAAGCGATTCATTTGTTGAGTATAAACTTAAATTCAAACACTTGAACTTATGATTTACACTTCATTCATTCCATAGCATGACGCGTTTCGTCGTTACAAACGACTTCTTGCTTACAGAATAATTTGTATGCATTATTCTGTAAGCATCTGAAGAAGTCGTTTGTAACGACGAAACACGTCATGCTATGTAGTAAATAAAGTGTATATCATAAGTTCAAGTGTTTGAATTTGAGTATATATTCAATTATAATGGATTTACATCAAGTAAACGCCAACACTATTAAATGTTAAAAAGATTCATTTGTTAGACAAAACCAACATTAAGAGAAGACTTAAAAGAACGAAACCGTTTGAATTAGTTAAGTGGAAGTGACTGCGAAAACAACTGCCCTTTTACTTGTTCCAGGGATACCAACTTGGGGGTTTCCCCCTTAATTTAGGGGACAAAATATTTGGTGGGTTTTTTTTGGGGGCTTAAAATTTTCAGGGGTAATCTTAGGGGTATTTTTAAAGTAATCCAAAATATTTCATATCATAATGAAAGGTAATAATAAATAATTGTCTAAAAATCACTGACTGAACAATTCTTTATTCGACTAGTTTCACCTTTTATTCTTGATAAAATGATGAAATCATTCTTGATAATGTCGTAAAAGGCGAAACTAATCCAATAAAGAATTGTTCAGTCAGTGATTTTTTGACAAGTATTTCATATTACCTCTCATTTAAATATGAACAATCACAGAGTTGATTCATCATCCATTGAATTTTTTTCATATCATAATTTGAATAACTAAAATTAATTTTGATTTTTATCTTGAATGAAAAAATCCATTTCATGATGACAATATTCAATACTATTCCTTAATGTAGGTTGGTTAATGAAAAATTTTATAATTAGTGAATAAATAATTTAATTTTTGTGTATAATAATACCCTATAAACTATTCCTAATATTCTCATTTCCAAAAATGTAATGAAAAATTAAATAATAATAAAATAATATTTCGATAATATTAAATATTCAATAGTATTTCAATTTTAATATTTGAAAACACTTAAATACCTTATAATTGCGAAATAAAACCTTAATATAAATTTTTCCTTTGAATTTTAATTTTAAAAACAATTCTAGGGGGTTTTAGGGGTTTTTAAACTTGACTACAGGGGAAAAAGATTCCACGAGTTGGTAACTCTGACTTGTTCAGTTTTAGTGTAACTCTAATATAGGAAAAGAATATAATGTAGACTGATGAGTAAACCTCTCTTTATGTTAGATAGTGGTGAATTAGGTTAAAATAAAATTGATCATTGAACTGCCCAGATTGCAAGGAAAAAATGCTCAGATTATGTATTTATTAATGAAATAAAAAAACATCATTTCGTATACGTGCTCATAATTGACATTAATAATTTAGATGGCTAATAAATAATAGAAAATAATATTTGGAAGATGAAATGAAGATGATATACTTTAATAAGTTTTATGTTATATTTGAAAAAGTAAATTTGATTGAAAATTCAGGAATTTGGAAAATGATTTAAGTCTCATAGATTCTGTAAAGCACCTCTTGTAATTATTTTATCTAGGGTGATTTAAGCTTTAGGCAATGTCATCGAAGCGTGAGAAGAAAGTGAAATATTCCTGATAGAAACATTATTCAATTAAGGACGAAGAGAAAGAAACGGGTAAATAAATTGAAATAACTGTTTTCTATTTTTCTTTAATTACCAATACTAAGCGATAGATATCGTATTATACGCTGTGACTTTTTGTACAGTGTTACAATGTAGGTATCGGTCTACTGAACAGTTCCTGAAAGTGTTCAGTGTTATTTCATTGATTAAATGAACAACTTCTACTTACGTTAATATTTTATTTTTTATGTAGGTTTCTAAACTTGAAACTATACAAATATCAATTTTATCGTGAGCTTTGCATCTAGCGTATCAACTTTACATACGGCGATCCAAATAATAATATAATATGAAATAAATAAAAAAAACAAAAATTTTAATGATAATAAAACAAGGATAATTGAAAATATTTCAATGGTGCTTACTATCAGCAGATAACTGCAAATAGCTGAGTAGTGCGCAAATGTAAATTAATTAAATATATTAATATATTTATAAAAAAATATTTCATGATAACAAAAAACTTGATTTCAAAAAACGCTATATCTAGGTAATATCAGTGATAATTTTAATGTAAATTTTTTTATTGTCCAGTTTCAAACTAAAAATTGATGTTTTTAACAGTTACAACAATTGCTAAGAACATCGATTCTCTAGAAATCTATAACATGTATGGAAATAAATAGAAAATAACTTCAAAATCATAGAAACAACAAGAATTTACTCACACAGTAGATATATTCCATGTTATTATTGATTTTATGTTGAAATCTAATATTTGTCTCCGTTCATTTGTTTCATCTCCTAGTTTCAAGTTCTCGAGACTGAATCAATTATCTGCCAATAAGGTGATATTTATACCTTCATCAAATTTTGTACCGACAATTTAGATAATTCAAAAAGGTTTATACAGGTATATTTCATGATAATAAAGAGGAGAAGCTTATCGTATAGACCTGCAATTTTAATTTGTAACAGCCGTTGACATATTTTTCGAGCTGTTTGCTCTCTTCAGAACGGCGCAGTTCAAGTTTTGGATGTTCGAACTTGGAAGTTAATTCAAACACAAAGCTTGAACTGCGCCAAGAGCTCCCCAAGAGAAAGTTCTGCAGAGAGCCAAAAGCTCTAAACATATGTCAAAGTCTGTTACAAAAAAAATTGCAGGTGTACACCGTAAGTTTCTTTATTATATTTTCATAAAATGTACCTGTATAAACCTTTTTGAATAATATATATATATATATATATATATATATATATATATATATATATATATATATATATATATATATATATATATATATATATATATATATATATATATATATATATATATATATATATATATATATATATATATATTGTATTAGATCGGAATTGTGGATAAACAAATCATGGATTCTGCATAATGCATAAGCTCACACAGCATTGCTTCTTCTTGAATTTTTCGCCAAAAACAACACCGTATCACGTCTCAACGCCTCAACTACCGTATTCACCAGATTTTGCTCCCTGTGACTTTTTCTTATTCCCAAAACTGAAGAGACTAATGAAAGGAAAACGGTTTGAAACAATTGATGAGATAAAATCGAAATGAAAGAACGAGATGGTGACTATACCGAAAAGTGCATTTCGAAAGTGCTTCGATGATTGGAAGATGCGTTGACATAAGTGCATATTATCTGTGGGGGACTATTTTGAGGAGACAAAACGGATATTGAGGAATAAATGAATACTCTACGAAAAAATTCAAAATTATCCTTTTCTTTTGAACAGACTTCGTATATATAACAACAAATTAAATTAATGTTTTCACCTCACATTTTCCAGTAGTGATTAGTTTCGACTTAGGTAGAGGTATAATAACGGAAATTTATAGAAATGAATGTTGATGAAAATTAAGCATTATATTTCAAAACAGAAAGTTTCACAACAAAAAATTATCGAAAAAATAAGTTCGAAATAAAATTTTCTCAAATAAACTAAAATTAGTTGTATAATAAAATATCAATAGTCATCGTCATGCTTAAATATCAGGCAGGGTCTTAGGTTTTTCTACACGATATATGTAATTTTTCACCATGATTGTGAAATTGATTTATGATTTACTCACCAGTTGCGTCGTTCTCCTTGTCGAAAAGTCAAATCCAATGACATATCGGTCATAAAATTGCCAAGACACCATAAACAGGATCCCTAAACCAATTTTGTCTTAAAAATGAAATAACGTCAGACAAGGTCACTAGTGTGACAAAACGAATTCTTTCTCCCGGTGGGGTGGAGTAATAAATATGAATTATATGGCATAAATTTGACAGAAAGTTAGTGACTGCTGCAGTTATAACTTGTTATAAAACCGTTGGGAAAGAGTCCAACGTTGCCACGATGACCAATACTCAATTTTTCATTTGCTTAGTTGATTTGAATGTGTTTTAAGTTATCTGATTTATATTTTTTCAGTTTCGTATGTACATAACATAAATTTAATGGGGCCTTATAATCAGTAGTTGTGTACATATCAGTGTATTATAGATACGTACTTTGACAAAGCTACAATGTTGACAAACCTACATCGAAACGTATGAGAAATTTGCAATATATAATTATTATATTATATTACATATTTTATATTAGGTACTCCTATTTCCGTGGCCCTAATGATAAACAGTTTCTTGGTTTTCATAAGACAAGATTCTATAAAAAAGGCATTGCATCTGTTCTTGTCCAAACATTCGATAGCGATTGAAGGGAATATTCACTTATTTGAGACGCCACAGAGAACGCCTAAACGATCATAACTTTTGATACTAACAAGCTTTCGCCTCAATGAGCAAAACGTCACCTTTGAAGGAGTACGAAAGCTTAAAATATCAGTAACAAGTAACAAAACAAATTTACTCTCCAAATATTGGGTAAAATGAACGAATTAACTTGAAATTCATTCACATTATTATAAATTATGTGAAATACCAATGCGAGATGAGAATTTAACCTTCAATGTTTAAGACTACGATTTTGTTTCAAGTGCGATCTAAAAACTAAGAAGAGAATTGAAGAAAGGATTCATTTAGAAGCACAAGATCGATTGACGAAAATGATATAACTAACTACTATCGTTAATCAAGTTGATTTGACAATTAAGAACAGAACATCAAAATGTATAACCATTAATATCCGAAGTACATTTTTCATGAACTCAATCAATCAACTTAAAGATCAGGAAGCTGCTCTCTTACTTATAGTAATTAAAGCAGTCTACATATTATTAGATATACTGATAACAGATATCAGGCTACTTATAATCGAAAGATGATTAATGTCAGGATTGTTATAGAAAACTGACAACATTTTAAATTGTAGTAATGACCGAGAGGTCAGTAAAGAGAAATCTCTAGGGAAAAATATCGATCTTATAAAAGCAAAATATTGTTGGTTTTTAACTACTATGCTGTTCGAAATAATTGGGACAAAGGATAAAAAACAATGTTTTCGTAAAATCTTACATTTTAATCAAGTAAACACATACAAAATTGCGTAAATTCTTCATATTAATATGAAGTATGTCCTCCTTACGCAGAAATAACTTCTTGAACTCGTCTAGGTATCGATTCCACTACCGTAGCGCAGATTTTCTTCAATTCGTCATCATGAAACCACACCTGAATTGCACTTATAATCATTTTTTCTTTTGTTGTGCAATCCATTTTTGCTAGTCGTTCTTCAAAATATTCCATAAATTCTCAATGGTGACCATGTGATCAGGTGAATTCCTCGTTCAATCGGGTTATTTCATTCTCACGCATAAAGGCCTAGCTCTTGTTTGGAATTGAGGCAAGGAGCCAGGTCGTGCTGAAATGTTTCATCAAACGTTTGCATGAATAGGACAATCCTGGGGCGCAATATTTCCATATATTTCACTGAATTCATCATCCCTGTTATAGAAGCTAATCGTCCAGTGCCATTGGTTGTGAAAAAACCCCAAAACATTTGTTTCGAAGGATGTTTTACTGTTTACTGGATGTGATCAGGCCGCAAAGTTTCCCCATGACTTCGTCTAACAACACTTGATTTGTAGCCTTGAACAAACAAATGTGTCTCATCACTAAAAACCACCTTCTTCCAGTCGTCCACACTGCACGCACGGTACTTTTTGGCCCATGCCAAACGTTTCTTCATCATTTTCTGGGAAAGCAGCTGCTTTCTTCTTGGTCTTCTTGACTTACGGCCAACCTCCAGCAGTCGTTTTCGCACAGTTGAGGTGCTCACCTGAACATCAGAAACCATTAAATCCCTTTGAAGATCAGTGCTTGTCTTTCTCGGATTAATTTTGCTATTTCTTATCAACAATTTGTCTGTTTTTGGAGTAGTTTTGCGTTTGCGGCTACAGTTTCCTTTTCTTTTTGGAGACGATGAGCCACTTTCTTCAAATGTTTTTAAAATTCTCGAAACGCTGGACTTTCCCACACCAACAGCTTCAGCTATATCTCTTACAGTAATTGATGTGTGTTCATTAAGCGCGATAATTTTGGAACGCTTCCTCGGAGAGATATCCATCTTTGGACAAGACAATACAGCACGTATCAAAATTGAAACCACCAACTGTCGCACCGGTTGGCTCACCACTGAATTGTGAAACTGAACTGGCGAGGGAAAACCGGTCAGAATGTAAATGATGGTCAATGCCGAACCCTCACGTCACCTCATGTAGTAAACAAGTGTCAAGGTGTTTCGGCCACCCTGGTACTCATATACTTATTAGAGTAACTCAAACGAAGAAAAAAAATGTTTGACCCAATTAATTGGTTTTTAAATGTTTGTCCCAATTAACCGCATAGTATATAAAGATAATTTTTTTGGTGTTGTATACTTTGCTATTTTTATGATCATGCATGTCTATGATTTATGTGAAGTAATGGAAGCAATGTAGGTAGAATAAAAATGTTTAAGATACCGAAAACTTTCAAAAATATGATTAACAAGAATGAACCAATATATTCCTTTTTCATGCATATCTATATATCTCCCTCTACTTCTGGTCCAGCTGAAAAGATGGAGATTTTCTCAAAGAAAAATTTTCGAGAAAATTTGTATTTTCTGGAAGAATTCGTTGATAATCTGGGAAACCACAAAGAAACTAAAATTTAATGATATATAATTCGTACGGTTTTTCCATTACGATTATTATTCTATATAGGGATGAAACGATACGAGTAAATAAAAGAATATACTCGATACATTTTTTCGGATACTATGAACTTTTAGTATCGATACTTTGAAGTACAGTATCGAGTAGGAATCGATCAAAAACTCAGAAGTACTCATATGAGTACGCTAATGTCACTATTCTACTTTAACTATTTTTAAAATAGTTGATACCGTGTAGACAGGTATCGATACGCGATGATCGATACAGTATAAAGTAAAAGTCACGAAATACCTCGAAAATATCGTTTCATTGCCTGAAATCACCTAATAAATAGCAGTCAGCACCGCCATATTTAATTACCATAGACATTGTATTCATTCCTGCCATTTTCCTGGCATGTTCGTTAACTGAGCACTTTCTAGCAGTAGTCGTAGTTTGTTTTGTTTTGGAAAATTTTATTATACGATTGGAAATGGGTCCTTCGAAAAATAGGACAATATTACCCAAAAATTAACAAGACGAGCGCAAGATGGAAAAAATACTTTGGAACCGTTCCATATTGGTGTAATACTCCTAATTTGCATAATCATCTGAAAATCCACTCTGGTTTTATTGTTCAATACTCGTTTAATTTTTTTTCTAAATTCACCAAAAATGATTTTATGCGAGTTTCGATACTTTACATTCGATACGAGCGAGTATCGTTACTTTTCAAACGATACCCAGTAAGTATCGATATTTGACAGGTAGGTACAGTAACAGTGAAAGTATCGATATCTCAATGGTATCGTTTCATCCCTAATCCCTTTAACAATGAATAAGTAGGTAAGAAATCGTAATGAATATTTAAGTAATGTGATTATCCACCTTTTATCCTATCTACACTTCTGCCATTCTATTCAAGTTTTAAATGTAAATGATTGATATTTTTGGTCCATAACGACTTCTGTAATAGCTATATTTACACCTTCTGCAATGGCATATAATAACTTTGAGAATTAAAAATGATTTGAAATGATACAGATCAATGAAAACTGTAGATGTGATAACGAATTCAATTAAACCTGTTATGGAACGGTTAAAAACAGTATTAGTTTTGACAACGTCGATGTAGCTTTCTAAATTTATGGCTTCAGGAAGGTGTTGGAACATCTTGTAACATGCCATTAGCAGGACATTTCTTAATGAGGCCAGGTAGAAACCCGAGTTCTTGGAGAGAGGACCCACCAAGAGTGCCACATCGGCGCGTTTATATCATTTTCGAAACGACCATTAGCTTTGCATATATTCGGCATAACTTCTGATTAATTTCAGAAATTTATAATTTGTATATTCTACCTTACTACGTCCAGGTAAAAATTTTGGGGAATTTGAATTGATGAATGGAACAACTCTAGATTCGTATAAAAAATATATAAATTACGACCAGTGCCTACGTAAAAAAAAGTTGGGTAGAAAAAGAGATATGGGGTGTGGAAATGGGCGATAAAACAGCTACAAAGCTGAAATGACACTACATTAAATAAAATGCTTTTGATATGTGTTCCTCACTGCGAAATTAGAATATTCTACATGCAAAAATAAAGTTACCTACACTGAAAACCAGAAATCCATGATCTGAAACCTACCTGGGTCAGTCGATCTTGTGGTCAACAGGTCAAATTGTTGAGATTTAGGTTATATAGGTCAAGGGAGCGGAGTTCATCAATGGTTCTTTGAAAGAGCATGCATTTTTTGCGAATTTTTAGCGAAGTTGACTTACATTTCAAAGCATTAATTCTACGTATTATTTCATACTCAGGGCTTGTGTGAAAGTTGTTCTTAAAGTTTAATGAAGATTACGAACAGCTCAAGAATACAGGTTCGGAATCGAACCCACCAGCAGCAGAAGGACGAAAGTGTTATGAGGTCACTATATCGTTGGGCCACTGAGTCTCTAAGATTGGTTTATATTAAATTTAGTCATATTTTTGTGTTAGATGTTCTGTTTAATATACAATTTCTTCAATTACAGTTATGAGATTGAGACCGACATATCCACTGTTCCAAACAACAATCAAGATTATAATCTAATGAATTACACATTATTTTTATGATTGATCACTGAACTCACGAATATACAAAATGATAATTTTTCAATATAAGTGAAATATTTTCTATATTTGAGGTGTAATGCTGTAAATTTTTGAAGAAATCAGAAATTTGACATAAATCAAAGGTCACAAAAATATTTAAAATCAACAAATTAATTTTTTTTCTGTAGTAGATCAAAAAAATTTCCAACAAAGAAAGATTTTGCAGAAAAAAATTTATAAATCTTCGTGCACCAGTTGGACGTTTTCTAATAAAGTAGACTGAACGGCACCACATTTTTAGAATAGGTATGGTTTCAATGTTCTAAACTGGCCACTGTTGATAACTGTTGAATGGTCCCCAAGACCGCCAGATCTATCGGAAAGCGAATATTTTTTGTAGGTATATCTGAAAAATACGATTTTTAATGAAATGAGTTATATTTTGCAAGTTACGAATGAAAAATCAGCTAGAAAATGCTAATATTTTATCAGATATACTGCTTTTTCGCTTTCAATATTGTATTAACAAGAAAGTAGAATATTATTCTAATAACTTCCAATAATTTGCAAGAATTAATTTCTGAGAAATAAAATATAATACCATTTTCTAAAATATAATTTAGTAACATTATCGACATATTTTTCGAAATATTTTGAAAATCAATGAAAAAAATTGTGAAAATTAATAACCCTAGTGAAACATGAATATAATATTATGAAAATACTACTCAGGGGTGCTTTTTCATAAATATATCAAGGGGTAGTTGGTATGATAGGCACTTGATTATCTGTTAAAGTGCTAAGAAGCTTGTGTTTTTGTTAAACACAACAATCATTTACAAGTCATAAATTCTGAAAAATGAAACTTTCCTGGAATCATTTAATAACTTGTATAACTTGTTTTAATTATATATCCTATTTTATTTTCTCCCTTAACGTTTTTTCAAATATTCCTTCTCGACTTCCTACATTGACTATCAGAATAACTGATTATATATTTTTAGCAATAACAGGCGGTTTATAATGTGTAAAAGTGAATTTTACGTTTGATATTGAAAGTAATTTATAAAATTCAATGATTCAATAATTTTGATGAAGTTAAAAAGTGTCAACAAAAATGAAGACCTCTACATTATTATTATTATAACGATTGTTCCCCATGAGGAGAGCGACTGAACTTGAATTCGCAATTATTAGGACTTTTGCTTCTTTTTTTTTGCCTCACAAAAACGCTTCATTCTCTCTGAATGCTCTTCCTCCCGTTCATCTGTCCATTTTACTCCAGGTTGACGATTTGAGTTTTTCTCAAACTTCACATGTGCGATTTTTTACCGACATTCAGTGCGATCGACAAGATTTTTTATATTGATCTGTTGTAGATCCTTTTGGGCCTCTTTTAGCCACTCTGTTCCGCATTTACTATTCATAATTATATCGAGTAATTTCTTCGGTATTCTGGATTGTTTCATTCTGTAGATATGTCTATAGAACTTTGCTTGTCATTTTCTGATTTCTTTCGTTATCGTTTTTGCATTTTGATACTTTTCATTCTGAAGTGTTTTCATTCAAATTCCGTTTCTATTGATTGGCCTGTAAATCTTTCTGAGAATTTTTCGTTCTTGTTCTTTATTTCTCTAATTCTTGAATGAACGTCAATAACCATTTTTTCAGATGCGTAGATTGCTTCTGGAACAATCCTTGTGTTATAATGCCTCAATTTGGCGACTCTCGAAATGCACTTTTTGTTATAGTGAGCCCATGTTAGTTTGTAGGCCTTTTGGAGCTTGGTAATTCTCTGTTCATTAGCGATTCGTTCTAAACCTGAGGCCTGTATAACTTCCCGTGATATTTAAAATGGCCGACTTGCAGAATTTCACCATTTTTTGTGATCAGACAGGATTTATTTATTGTTTTCTTTCCATGTATTTGGTTTACTTATTATTATATATATATATATATATATATATATTTACATTTTTTTGAGAGTTTTCTGGTCTATCGATATTCAAAGAGAAAATTCATATTTTTAGCAATTTCAGCTTTGTTAATTTTTCGGAATATATAATTTTCAGTAACAGCAACGAATTGATCATTGAAATTTAACTATCTATCTTTCTTTCAGATATATCACAGAAAAATAGTGGCTCAGTATTTGTTTATCATCTTCATTGCCATGGTAAAATCTCATGTTACCAAATCCTTTTACTTAAATATATTTATAAAGCGTTTCTTCATAAATTATTGATAATTAATTTCCTCTGGTTTTGGCTGCTCATGTATTTTTATTGCTAAAATTTTCGTTATAGTTTAATTAATGCCTGTCGTTCATTTTGTGTTTTATTGTAGGGCAGTTATTTCACTATTTTTATTTGGTACGAATATCATCGTTTTGAATATAGACAGACAGAAGAACCCCTAGTAAAAATAAAATTCAGTTTTCATTCTTATCTTTCTGAAATTCCTATATCATTTCAGAAATAGAAGAAAATTTTAATAAAAACTCGTAAAATATGAAAGAAAATCGGTAAAATAGCTAGGAATGTGCCATCTGAACAGTAGCCAAGATGTGGATCTAATTACAGACAGGATTACTGTTTGCTTGCTTCCGCGGCGTACCTACTACCTTACCACCAGAAGCATGTGTCACTGTCGTAACGTGAAAAAACTGGCGAATCTTGTAGCTGTTACTCATTACCAGAGGTGGGCACACTTAATCACGCGAAAACCAGCCACCACGTCGCACGGTGCATAAAGGCGAACATTCTTCGAATAATTTACCTCGGCAGTTTACAAGTTGTTCCATTCAAGAAACAAATTTATTTCTTCTATCCTCGTCCGTACCTACCGGACGAATGTTCGTATAGTTGCCGTTCTTCTGTGGACGATTCTAAATCATGCCTCTACTCCAGAAAATGTGGTTCAATTCCATCAATCATTTCTATCGGTTAATTTCATCTATAGAAGTGAAGGACGTTGTTTTTGGTCAATTTTTTGGTATTTGTTTTGACATTTGGTAAAGTGTATCCAATAAATTCTATAGACTACTTACATAGTACTTACGATCAAAAGTTTATAATAATAATAATAAGTTCTTTATTCTCAACAGGTATAACACCCAATTACAGAAAATAATAACAATGTTGAATACATAACTAAATAATTTTAAAAAAATTTTACAAAGAGCTCAATCTAATCTAAAAAAAATAGTACCTTATAACTACATTATAGCATTCAATGAAATATTACAAAGAACTCAATCTAAATCAATTCATTTTCTGTTCTGAGACATTTGTTTCCTTGTTTAATTTTTACTCACTGTTCAGAGATTTACTTAAATAATTGAATATTTAGATATTGTTATTATTGATTTCGATTACTTATTATATTTGATAATGTTTTCTATTATTATCAGTATTTTTTAATATTCTATATCTTTGTTATTATTTATATTTTCAGTCTCCCAATTTTGTATTTCATTATTTATTATGTATTTTCCTGTAATTGGGTAGCTACTTGTTGAAACTTGTTAATATTATAATTATTATTAATGATGTGCAAATAGCCCGAAACGTATTACATGTTAAGTGTATTAACCAGTATTCGTATAATGAATCAAAATGTTCTCAATTATAGCGTAGATCAATAGCATTTGTAAAATTAGGTCTTTTTATTCGAAATTACAGAAGAGTATCTCCACGCGAATTGTGCAAATTTTATCACGGTGTTATAACTGTTATAATTTGCGTAGATTTATACAGTTAGCGATTGGAGTATAATTTAGTGGAGTATATTTATAATGTATTTGATTTGATGTGAATTTTAAATTTTTTTAACAAATATTTATCAAAATTCAGACAGATGACACTAGATTCTATATGTTTTCATGTCAAATTTGAATTTTTTCCAACGAATATTCATCAAAATTCAAACAGATGACGTTAGTTTCTTTTGAAAATTACGAATTGTTATTTTTCAGTTCGAAATAGGGTTTTCTTTTTTATGTCAGCTTTTGTTGAATATCGGTCATCATATGGGCGATTTGAATCTTGAATATTTTAACAAATATTCATCAAAATTCACACAAATGACGTTAATTTCTATTTGTTTTCATGTCAAATTTGAATTTTTTCCAACAAATATTCATAAAAATTCAGACATATGACGTTGGTTCCATTTGAAAATTACGAATTGTTATTTTTCAGTTCGAAATAGGGTTATTCTTTTCATGTCAGCTTCTGTTGAATATCGGTCATCATAAGGAGATTTGCATCTTGAATTATTTTAACAAATTCAAAATTCAGACAGATGACGTTAGTTTTTTTTGAAAATTACGAATTGTTATTTTTTATTTCGAAATAAGGTTGTTGTTTTTTGTGTCATCTTTTGTTGAATATCGGTGATCATATAGGCGATTTGCATCTTTCACACAGTAGATCGAGATAGTAATCCGGTACTCCTGTCGTACTACTGACGTAAATTCTTGAACCAAGTGTTTTTCTACCAACACTGCGTTTTTCTTTGATATTGCCTTGAATGAACAACTGCAGTACTTCGTACTAAATACGTAAGTACAAACTACTATACTGTTAGTATTACTAAAACAAAAAAAATCATATTTTATTTCAAATACAAGTACAATTATAAGTAACAAAGTAGTATACAAAATCGATATGAATTACTATAAATAATTTGAAATAAATGAGTAGTAAGCAGGTTGACTAATAGTTCCCATGCACTACAAATTTGTATTAAAATAGATTTTATAGAGGCAATACTTTTTAAAAAACAGGTGTGCCAACGATTAAAGAATTATTAGATAGAATCTGGAAAGTCCGAGGAGATAAATATTTTTTATATCTGATCACTTCATTCTATAAATTTCATCCAAAATGTTTATATATAAATATAGTATGGAACAATTTTATTTTATAGTAGGAGTTGCAGCAAAATAGATCAGTTCTTTCAATTTGCTCAAGCTTTCGAAGACTTCAAGAGAACTATCATCAGTTAAAATACCCCAAGTGTTAACAAGAATGGCTTTGAACGTTTATAAATCCAACTTTGTAAGTTTCATGAATATTTAAACAAACATCGCTTGTTTCTTTTGTATTTTAATTGATTGATCTACTCGTGATAAAGAGATAATAAAGTTTCGAAGAATTGAATTGAGTTCTTACTATAAAATATTAATTATATGTTATGTTAACAGTGTAATCTCGATTATATCTGAATCGCTACTCAGTTCATTCCGAATGAACTATTGGTGAACAAAAATTTCGATTAACCGAAAAAATCCTAATTATCTGAAAGGTGTCTGGGATTCCCCGACGAAAAACCCGAATAAAGTCACTTTCAGAAGGCCTACAGGCTTTTGAGAATGCGTTAAATAATGGAGATAACAGCAAGAAAATGTTTTTTCCCATGATGTTTTTTTATGAAACGTAGAAGTGATATTATATTATCAGGAGTCTATAAAGTAACAGATCTTAATAAAATATCATAACCAAAAATTCGTACGTCTAACTGGGCTAATTATTTGACCCAGTTAACACCATAAGCAGCAGTGTATGTATTTAAAAAATATATGATACTATAGAGAAACTGGATGTTGTTAATAATAAATATAAAAAAATATAAATTGCGATAACCTAACTACATATAGAATCAATAAACTTGAATTGCCGGAGCACAGATATTCGTCGCTGAAAAAACACAGAAGATGAAAAAGTTATTCACTGTAGAAATAAATGTCATCACGAGCAAGTAACACAAGATGTCTATTAAAACTCAAAGACTGTTGAAGAAGGTCTTATTTAAAATGTTTTAAAGTAAGTAACTGTAAATGCAGCTATATGTATATATATATATATATATATATATATATATATATATATATATATATATATATATATTCATATTTTCAGAAAAAAATTATTGAATATGTATATGAATATATATATATATATATATATATATATATATATATATATATATATATATATATATATAACGGGGTTTTTAGAGGTATAAAACTTTAAGTTGGCATTACTGTTGAAGATGGCGACCGATTTAACCGCTAAGAAATGATTTATTCTCAGTTTGGTTTGGCAATTCATCACGAATAGACTCACGCCTCAACAACGCTTGCAAATAGTGTAGAATGGGCCGAAAACGAGATTGCCGTTGTTCCCGATTTTCATGAGCTTATTTTGTTTAGCGATGAAGCGCACTTCTGATTGAATGGCCACGTCAACAAACAAAACTGCCGCATTTGTAGTAAAGATAATCCTCAAGTGTATGTCAAAACACCATTACATCCAGAAAAACTGATTGTTTGGTGCGCTTTATGGGCTCGTGGAATCATTGTTCTGTACGTCTTCAAAAACGATGATGCCCAGAACGTTACAGTCAATGGTGATCGGTATAGAGCCATGATTACTAACTTTTTCATTCTTGAATTGAACAACCATGATGTCCAGGAGCTGTGGTTTCAACAAGGCGGTTTCAATGCAACATGTCACACAGCTCGTGCCACAATCGATTTATTGAAAGACACGTTTGGTGACCGCCTAATTTCACGTTTTGGACCTATGAATTGGACCAAGATTTTGTGATTTAACACCTCTAGACTACTTTCTGTGGGGGTTATGTAAAGTCACTGTTCTATGCGGATAAGCCACAAACGCTCGACTATTTGGAAGACAATATTTGCCGTGCTATTGCCGATATATGGACACAAATGTTGGAAAAAGTCATCGAAAATTGGACGTCCAGATTGGACTACATCATATTTAAAATGTAATGCCACCAGATTCGTGCCAATCGAATGATCCATCGTTGTTTTATTGCAATTCAAAGTTCTATACCTCTAAAAAAACACCCTTTATATATATATATATATATATATATATATATATATATATATATATATATATATATATATATATATATATATACATATCTCATTTCGTATATGTAGGGTTGGAGATAACAGTAATTAATTTGGAAATTCTTAGTAAAGCTATGAGCATATTACTGCTATGCCATATGTGAATAGGTACAATCAAATGCGCAATAGTTATTAGCAGCCACCATCCTGATAATACGATATTAATTATAACCAAACATTTACTACAACATATTCCCACTGGACAATACACCCCATTTCAGATAGCAAACCACTTGATCAATCGGTCAGTCAACGGGGACACAAAGCTAGTGGGTCCCCACTTAATTAATAATAATTATAATAACGTACCTATTGCAGTGATTTATACTCTGATGCAGACCGCGATATGATTGATAACAATCGCCGGTTAGTTCGTCCGCGGACACCGCGCGAATTCCCATGCATCGTGGATTACACCGTGAGCGGGGCTTCCGCTTCCTGACGGCCAGGTGCCCCCCTTGGGAGGTCGGTCGCGGGGGAACCACGCTTGCCCGGTGGACCGTAGAGCCACCTACGCCTGTACAGATATAATTGTTTACTATTTTGGGCACGCTGAGTTCAGCGTTTTTGACTGGTTTTATGTAACTGATCAGTGCAATTTTATTTAACCAGCAATTTTGCACAAATTGAGTACTGCAAATATAAACAAACACTCCTATTTGGCAGAATTTTAATCGATGTTCAATCTAGGCTATATAAATTGGCATAGATGATTTGATATAGATATTGTGAATTTTTGCAGATAACTCGTTATTACAGAATTATAAGCACAAAAATAGGAATAAAAAACCATTAATAGGCGAGTATAATTGCTTATAGATCAGACTGAAACAAGAAAATAAAAAAAATAGGAGTACCCCAAGGGTACGACATCATCACCTCTTCTTTCTTCAAGAATGTCTCAAAATTATTGCTGATAATCCAAGAAAAAGAAATAGAAGTTGAAATGTGTACCTTGAACGATCTTTTAGTTCCAAAATAATTCCTTGAACTGTTACTTTGAAAGAAGATGTTAATATTACTAGTAGTAATCAAAGTTTTCTCTAATTTTAATCTATACATATAATGAGAATGTAACGGATTGCTGTCTGTACATGGAAGATATATGAGAAACAATATTATTGGAATCTTTATCAACAATAGTTGATAAATATACCAATATTTTTAATATACCTATAGCACAATAGTACCTACCGAAAACATTGATTGTGTTCTGTGTTTGTCTGTACATTTGTGCACGCTCTTCTCAAAAACCTCTTTTGTGTTGGATGTAGTTCTCACTGGTTTATATTTTGGTAAGCTTTACTTAACATCTAGTGTTTATTTCATGTCAATACGTTCATAAATAAAAGAGTTAGAAATTTTTTCTAGCATAGAACATTGTATAACTATCTGTATCTATCTGTTCTTTCTCTGTTCAGTAGCATTGACTGAAACTTTACTAAACATCATAATAATGGTCTAGTTAAAATTATATAGACCTATATACTATCAGACTATATCAGAATATATAGACCTCAATACTACTAGACTTATAAAGCAGACGAAGCTCTGATATAGAGCTTTGAAGTAACAAAAAATATGTATTTGGTAAAGAAGTTGCCTAGTGTCGTAGATGAATGACTGTTTTGACTGGAGATAGAAGTGGGTAGATGACTCATCACAGGCAGTCGTGACAGGGTTGGTGCGATAATCTTTTCTTCTTCGAATTATATCTACATATTTAGACCAAAGGCGTGTTTTAAAAATGAATCATATCAATAGTATGATTATAAGGTTATACGAAAAACAGAGTAAAATATTGACCGAAGTCGACAGAAGTAAAACTATCACAAATACAAGGCTAGGTACATAATTGATCAAATGACACGGAGGTTTCGCTTATCTCTTGGTGAAACATTATGTTGAAAACAATAAATTAAAAATTAACACGCTTGACTTAAGTTTCACAATATATTGAAAATTCTACATATGTTTCGGGTGGTTAACTTAATATCAAGAGTATACAATGTTACTGGTAATATTGTATACTCTTAATAATGGGTTAACCACCCGAAACATATGTAAAGTTTTTAATATATTCAGTGAAACTTAAGTCAAGTGTGTTAATTTTAAATTTATTGTTTTTAACTTAAATTACAATTAATTTTTTTTCGATTCGGATTTTTATTTTTATTTCGATACGGAATGAATACTTACGTATAGTATTCATTCGGATGGTGGATCTCCAGTATTTGGAACATATGATAACTTTATGATAACTTATCATTCAATGACAAGAATCAAGTCATATCAAATGTATTATATATATAATATATTCAACTTACACTTCGTAATGATCATAAAATCGGGCATATTGAAAGAGATAAAATAATAATATGATGTTACACACCTAGCAATCATAAATCAGTTTTTATGAGTTGGTTACCAGAAAAATTCAAGTGGAATAATGAGAATACGTTATATATCACAGAAAAATGTATAGATTTCGTTTGAGCGATATTCAAGAGCTTCTTTAGATAAAACCTTCAAGAGTTCACGAAAAACAACCGATGCATTTTTATTGATTTCCAAATTCGATTTTCATGAAAATATGGTTTATACTTGATGGAACTTCAACAGTTATTAAATGACTAAACCAAGTTCTTCCATTCACATTTTTCCTTGTCAATTATTATCTGTGTAGATTTCACAATGTTGGAAAACGTAAAAATTGCTTTTTTTATTTATTTATTTCTGACCCTTAAAGAGCAATATTTGCTGGTAACAGAGTCTGAATATACATAGCAGATTTTTAAACGAACAATAATTCGCAGATGAATTTAACTCAAACCTTACAGTAAGATTGAGAGTGGAACACATTAATTTTAGAAACACATTTGATAACATATTATAGTATAAGATACTTCCTAATGCCATGGCACTTTTTTTGATATTATTGTTACATCTTTCGACTGGTACTGAATTATAGACATCGACACTTTGATACAATGTAGAATTTTGACATACACATGTTCTCGCAACTCTTTTTCGTAAATCGTTTTTTATCTAACATTAAAGATATGTTTATCTTTAACTAAACACAAAGTTGACTGTGCGCCCAAAAAGTTGTTTTCGATTGAGTGGACTAATTTTGTTTGCTTTAGTTTCTTTAATTCATTTATATCTAATATTGAAGTGACAAGTTATAACTGAAAAAGTTCCTTTTGCTATTAAAAAAAAAGAAATAGGTACTTGATATTTAAATAAAGTTGGTTACTTCTATTATTTTATTTAGTTTGTATACATCATTTAAAAACGTTCTAGGAAATACAAAGTAAATAAAAGCGTGAATTATACGAGTTTTTCAATTGTAACTGGTAAATTAAATTTCCCATGTACAACTGCTGTCCTTAAACGTTTCTGACAATAAATCGAAACTACAGTATTTGAATTTAAAAGTTATGGCTTATGACTTCAATTAACTTCATAGTTGATTTATCATTACTAAAACGTCGGCATATTTATAGTGGAAAGTACTATTCATACCTAATCTACGCTACCGTAATGTCTTTAGTAGTCCCCTAATGCATTTTTTGCGTGAATATATCTTAAATTGTCGACTTGATGCGATAATGCTAGCCGTGGTATTATTAATTAATTCATCATAAATGACACGCTATGGAAAAAGTGTTTCACAAATATTTGCGTTCTTGTGAAATTACACCTCGAGAAAATTGATCCAGGAAAATATGCTCGCATTGTTCCACTTATCTGTCAAGGTCGTTCCTGACCTTTGGACGTATGTCATTTTAGATTCGTACGACTTCTCAGAGCATAAATATGTCAAGATTTTGATAAGTTATCAGATCGGTAATTATCAATTATCAATTAATATATGTGCCACAATTTAATGGAAAGATTTTGAATCTGCTCACATATCGATGCACTAAATATTTCAGTTTATTTCGTAATAGTAATAATCTTTATTTTATATAAGTCATCCACAAACTACATGCCAGCATAATATGTGAGAAGGAAGGCATTAAATTGTTGTCGAAGATACAGATGTAAAAATAACAAATAATATTTTTCTTGACTTTTTTTTACTTGAGTGATAAAATTAGGCTCAATTAATGTAAAAAAAATTGGTTGATTTCATAAGATTTCTTCGGAATATGTTTTGACGTTTTAATTTCTAATATAAAATGCCACTTTCTTGCGGAAAAAAAATGAGACGTGATGGAAAGAAGATTTGTATGCATTGTTTATTTTGTATTTTGCATTGTTTATTAAACGATGCGTATAAATAAAAAATCAGGACATTTCAAGGCGGGTACTCAAATTTTTTGAAAATTTGTAACGCAGTGTAATCTTTATTAAGGTCTCGTTCACCTCTGACGTTCCTTCTTTTACCTATCGCATCCTCTATAGTATTCAATTCCGTATTTTCTGACAATAATGATCATCCCCAAATCAGATCGAATAACCGAGGCAAATTATCGCCGTTATTAACTGAGTCTTAAGTTACGTATCCGTAAGATGATAGTTCTGAGCGACCCTGAGGCCGGTATCTCAACTCAAGTTAGGTACGGCATGCGGGTGTAACCCCAGTCACCGCAACGAACTTCGCTCAACGAGTACGTCGGTATCGGTATATGTAAAGCGACACTGGACACGGCGTACCGACGGAGTAGGTACTCACCGGCGATATGCTCAAGTAAATTTGTCGTGGAGCCAGTGGTACTGTCAGCTCAGGATCCGGAACTCTGTGACCTCCGATGTAACATGGACGACTCGTGATTCTATCTCTGTGGTTTCCTGATTCCTATGATTCTTTGTTTCCCACGAAATGGTTGTCCGAAACATGCAATAAAAGTAGAATAATAATAAAATTATAATAATAAGTTCTTTATTCTCAACAGGTATAACACCCAAATACAGAAAATAATAACAATGTTGAATACATATCTAAATAATTAGAAAAAAGATTTAACTGAATAATTGGAAAAAGATTTAACGAAGAGCTCAATCTAATCTGAAAAAAATAGTAACTTATAACCACATTATAGCATTCAATGAAATATTATGAATAACTCAATTCAAATCAATTCATTTTAGTCAATTTTCGTTGTTCACATAACTCCTGATAATAAATTCTATGGAGTCAAAGTGAATGTCACAATTATTGGCAACTCTATTGAATGTAGACTCCATAAACCAAATGGGGGATTGTATTAGGGAGTTGGTCCTCGGAGTCTCTAGGTGGAATAATTCTGTGTTACGAGAATTTTGCCTAGGAACACGAAATTTCAAAGCGGACAAGAGAGGAGGACAATATTATTGTGCAGTAATTTGTACAAAAATTTGAGTGATAAAGTTTCTCTTCTGCTCTGGTATGAGATAAAACTAAATCGACTCAATAATTCGTAATGATTGACTCCTCTCTGTGGATAAACTTTATCCTCCCTCCAAACTAAGAATTTCAAAAACCTTCTCTGAATAGCCTCAAGATGGCGTTGATGGCAAGTGTAAATGGGATGCCAGATCGTGCTGCCATACTCCAACTTGCTACGGATTAGGTTATTAAATAGTCCTATGAATGTTGATGAATTATTAAAATATTTGCCATTACGTATAACGAATCCATATTTTCGCAGCAGAACTATATATATAAATATAGATATGTACATAGATCGATATTCATTGATATCAGCGTTATATGAATACTAAAATTACTAAAATATTACATAAAAGGATTTTTAAAGACTTCGATTTGACCTATACTTAAAATATAATATGTACAATGTTAAAATTGAATCAAGAATATCAAATAGTAATTTAGAATTGGTCGCATTGAGTGAGAATCTAAAGCAAGGTTAGGTAGGCAGATTTCTTACAGTTACTGGTATGGAATTGTATATTTTTCTATTTGTATCCTCAACATTCATTTGTCATAATTTTCAATTTAGAAAGTTCAAATAGTTATTTATTATCAAAAAACAGAACGAAACAATTCAGAATGAACAAAACCTGAAGAATCGAAAGTTTTCTGTTGGTATATACATATCTACATCTTTCTTGTTCTCCCATGAAAAACTGCGTACACTTTTCTTCTGATGCATCAAAACTCTGTTCACTTCAAATAAATTTCACCAAAACACTTCAAGGCATGCGTGTGTAGATAGCTCTGCATCTGCTCCTCCTCTTAGGTATACGAGAGTCCAAAATCGGCTGATGTCCAAATTTTTTGTACAATGCTAAGATCCCAAAACAAAACGGCTTTTGGAAACTTGTTGGTTCCATCTTCAGGGCCACTACAAGCAAGATTCATCCAGGGGTCCATCGAAGGAGTTGTTTGTTTTGTTTGGATATGTTAAAAGATAGGTATAAACATTGCTCAACCCTTGTGTGTCGTTCTTTCTGTTTATTGGGTTTGTCTGCCTTCTGATATTTATCATTTCTAGGATCAATCTTTTGTTGTATTTGCCATTCACTTCCAAAATTTCAGTACTTTCGAAATCTATTTTATGGTTTTTTTTCCAGTGAGTGTAGGGCTAATGCACCTGAAGATGGAACCAACGAGTTTCCGAAAGCTAGGCATGGAATAAAGAGTATGAAAATCAGTAGTATCAGTCGAATTCCCTTAACCATTACAGAAATATAGAAACAACGACTGTGATTTGAATTGTATATATATATATATATATATATATATATATATATATATATATATATATATATATATATATATATATATATATATATATATATATATATATATTTTTTTTTCACTATCATTTATAATTACTTAACATCTTGTAATACGATTCCAGCATTCCTGAAGAAGAACTGAACCTTAGTTCGAAATATAGAATTACTGACGATTAGTCTTGATTAATTTAATAGCCCAAATTGCCGATAACCCAACAATTTTACACTTATATATATATATATATATATATATATATATATATATATATATATATATATATATATATATATATATATATATATATATATATATATATATATATGTTCAGAAAGGTTTCCGCGGTCAGATGTATGCATAAAACTTGGTTCTTGGAATGAGCCGCGTTCTAGATTTATATATAATCTAGACGTTTCGGCTTCCGTTGTGAAGCCATCTTCAGGAGTTAGAATAAATTAGTAAAGGTAAGGATAACTCGGTTACGTGGCCTCAATCTGCCTACTCCACGAACTGAATGAAGGAAAATGAGGAAAGGTTACCTGGATACGTGGCCTCAATCTGCCTACTCCACTAACCAAATGAGGAAAACTAGGAACGATAAGAAATAATTCGGTTGTATATATATATATATATATATATATATATATATATATATATATACATATGCATAGCAAGTTTGTGGTCGTTTTTCTCTTGTCGCACCTTCCCTGATCTCATACGAGTTTGATTTATTTCGTTCATGCTGAGACGTCGGCTACTACTTGCTTCTTTAATTCATAGCCTGCTTGCAACGGTATTCCGAGATAAACGACTTTTAGATGCACCCGTGTTGCTTATCTCTTGCATCTTTCGTCTACCGAGTCGCCCCTTAATTAATTTGAAATTACTTTACGATTCCACAAGTCGAAACGTTTTTCTTTCGAAGTACCCACCGCAGAAACAAATGAGCACTTCACTCGGTTCTTTAACTTCTCACCGTAAAATATGCTAATTAGTTAAATATTTAATGCAGAGTAAATTTGCGAATGTGCGGTTGATATACCTGAATGAAAAATTATAATCTATTTTTTAATTAGAAATTTTATTTATCGACATTTGTGTTTAGAGACTCGTGTGAAACTGAAGAATAAAATGTTTGTTTTTAGGGATGAAATGAGTTATTTTTATGATCCATTCCGATAAATTCAGAAAATCATTTATATTAGTCCTTTGAAATAAGAACTATCGCTTTTATTGGACTGAAAAATTGGAAAAATAGTGTCGTAGAAAGAATGGAAGAAATATAATTAAATATGTTTGAAACTTCACTTCATTTCACAAAAAGTATATTGCAGTAACATATATTTTCAACTCTTTGTCCATTGTCTACATCTAGTGAGAGTGTGAGTAAGTTTATTGGTGCTATACAACATGAATAACTGTTTTTGCATGAGTCTTCCTATAAAAATACAATTATTGAAAAAATATATGAATATAAAAAAATATAAATATCTACGGGGGTGGGGTGAAAAGTTTCTAGCCTGACAAAGAAAAACGATGTTATAACATTTGATTTTTGGTTTATTTTTCAATATAATGTCCATCAACATGTCTCGAATTTATACATGTCTCATAAATTGTGTTTCTCATAAATGGTGTTCTAATTTAGTTACACCAGTTTCAAACTTAGATTCAGACTTAATGAGCTCCTCTTCACAAGCAATACGAATATTATTCAAATCAAATCCCTCAAAACAAATGCTACTGTCATCTCCAAATAAAAACAAGATAAGATAATCCGGAATGTTATTTATGAATATCACAAGTTAAATAGGACCAACATTAGATCCCTGCGGGACTCCTATGAACTATCACAGAGTAGATTCATCGTCCATTGAATTTATGTTCTATATATTTCAAAGCTGACAAATACCTGAAAAACTTGGCTAAATTACAATGAAATTATTCATAATTTTTCAAGTTATCAGCATATTATCGAAATTTAAGTGGTGTTGTTCCTTTAACTTTTGAAATGTTTGAATTAAATTCGACTGCAAAACTACAATTTCCAACGAAACGTTAACGAAAAATCATATTTTTCATTAATATATCTACTATAGAACGATTTCAAGTTTGAATACAATTTTTCTTATCTCAAAATGAATATTCCATACTAATTATTTATATTCATCATATTGAAAAGAAGCGTGAATTAATTATATACCGCAACCATCATAAAGAATACTTCTTAAATACGATAGAACTATTAGAAGTTAATATTATGATTGAACAAGTCATCTACTAATGATGAACAAAAAACCGTTAACAAATTTGATACAGTGAAATTAATGAGGAGTGAATCAGCCTACTTCGACCTTTATATTCCACAGAATAAAATATGACATTTGGGAAGATCTATGAAGAGGTAATTCTCTTATAACAACAAGAGCACATTGGTTACAAAAATATGTCACAACTAATAAAATCACAAATAAATAATGTAATAAAACCAGGAGTGTTGATTTAACCAATATTAAAACGCAACCGTAATCCGTAATCAAAATATCTCATCTTCTATGTTATTATAATGTTATTACGTGTTCAAATGACAGCACAATTAACATATCAAGCAAATCGCGCAATAAATCATCAACTTATTACAATATGAATTGATGAGGAATGTAATTAACAGAATGTTGACAGGTTTTTTATAGGGCACATTATGTAGGCATTCATTCCGTTACACTTTCGTTTTGCAATATTCTTTGTCAGTTTTTTCACCACGAATTTGTCCAAATTTACTACATAACATTATTAAAGCGAAATACAAGAAATGCGTGAATGTTTGATTCCTTTGTTGTACAATTTATCAAAAAAAAACTGACAGTAAGTTGTATTGATCGTAATCTATAACTCGCTCGCTTATTTATTCCTAGTGCGTGGTTGTTTAATTGGAGGAGAATTCACTTTTTAATATTTAAAATGGAGTGAATATAACGCCTACACAAATTGCGTAAATAGTTTCTGCTGTTTATTTTATTATTGAATACATGTTCAAAAAGGTGCACCTGTGAGGTAAAATGCATAAAACGTAAAATATAAATGTTATATAGGCCCTATATTATTTGATTATTCAAAAAAACAATACACTAAAAACCAATAGATATATGTTAATTTTATATGTTAATTATTTTGTTTGGGATTTCATTTCTTTGACCAAAAATACCAATGATCCCATTTTAGTTATAAAAACATCATCCTTTTGGTTGCAATGGTCAACTCCACAAAAACTAACAATAGATATCCTCATTTTCGACTCTAAAGATCGTTGTTGGTTGCAATTTTTGCCTAACGTTTTATAAGCATGATTGGTGAGCATATTCACAGGCCTCCCCACTTTTGATTATGCGCTTCAAAGGATCTATAAGTTTAGAGTCGACTAGGAGATGGAACTTGCCATTTTGGCCGGCAAAATGTTGGGAAGAAAGTCTGTTCAACAACGGCCCTTAGGAGCTAAAGCCTCAACGATTTTTTCCTAATCCAATTCTTTGTAATGCCCCTTAGAATTTATATTGTATAAGTACTTTAAAAAGGCATATTTTAATAAGAAGTTTCTTCTCAATAATATTTGAACATTTCAAAATATACTTAAAAAATAAAATTCAAGAAGTAACGGCTGTTAATTAGACAACAATTACCTAAGGATAAGATCCTAGCGATCGGTATATGAAAATAAACAAAGACTTCAATCACTGGCCATATTATTTACGCCTTTCGAGATCTTATAAAGCAGAATTAATTTCATAAAATCAACGGAAAAACAGAACGGTTGAAAATAAATCAATGGTAATGATGACAAAGAAAAAGACTGCTAAATTACAGAAAAATTTATTATAACAATATAGAATAAAAATGAGCAACAGCAAGGCGACAATAAACAAAGTCCAAAAAGCTTCAAAAGCAATCTACTCCGAAAAACTCAGACAGAATGTCGACAGAATTCGAAGTACCTTAATTGTAAGTATGTTGAATAACCTTAATAGCAGAAAGCATTGGATGTAAACATTCTTACTTCTATTCAGAGGTAAGCATACCTAAACGAAAATGTTAACAAAACCAGGATTGTAACGCCACTGAGAAAAATAAAGCAAAGTTTATTCGTTTAGTATTTTGATCTAATTCGTTGTAGTATTAGAGATCGTATTAGTATAAGGATTAGTACTCTTCAACAGAAAATTTGTGGTCTGGAATATTCATCAATGATTCAAATACAATCGAATAGTTTTTTAAATATTATAATTCATTTCATTGTAAATTAGTATTCGTTTTTATGATGTAACATTGTTAATATTTTGAAATTATATCCGGTAATTTTTCTATAGAACTTATATTGATAAATTGAATACCCGAGAAGCTTAAAACGTTCCTTCAAAAAAGCATTGAAATTCTTAGAAAGAATATTTGCTTCAAAAATTTATTTCTATACGTATTTTCTGGGAGCATTTTCACCTGGCAACTGCGTTGCTGAAATGCTATTGTGATAATTACAATCAGCCTGCTTGTCAGAAGTATCATACTCATACTTTTCGTCATCGCGCAGAAAGGAAAAATCTCACCGTATCGCAAAAAGTTACGCATACAGCAACAAACATAAACAAGATAGCGAAACAATAGGCGTCGCCAAACTTGTACCCGATTTTTTACAAGCCGAAATCGACTTGGCTCAGATAAAATGGAACGAGATAGCGAAGTCCATTCACTGCTCATTTAAACGAAACAGGAATAGGAAGTACGGTCGATAATTTTATCAAGAAAAAATTGCTATGGGCGTATCGACGAAAACACGACAATATTATGTTTCAGCTGATAGAGAAGGTATTCACTAATTGTTCTGTTTGGATTTTGCGTAGCCATATTTTCGCAGTTTCGGATATTCAAGGATATGACACCTAATAAAATAGCATAGATATGTGAATACTACTCTTAGAAGCATTTAAAAGTTGCATTCATATAAGTGTGTTACCAAGAGATGTCGCCATCTGTTATTTGACGATGACCAAGGTTATATGTCAAATGACTTTTATGACATGATAAATCCATTAATATACAACACATAGATTAACCAAATCTGAGAGATATTTTGAAAGTGCAAAATCGTTTTCCCTTTGACAGTCATAAGACTTCGACTGACAGTTTGCCGCCACTTTAAGACATAAACTGGCACGAGGATTTATACCTAAACCAAGATTCATACCAAGTGTATCTGCTTCACACTCATTAAATTTCGATGAAACTTTTGTTCAGTCATCTGACAAAAAGCTTGTTCATACATTTCAGTTAAAGATGAATAATTAGGAATATATTCCCTAATCAATTATTTAACGATGACCAGTAGTATATTCCAGATAAGCGAAATTTGATATTTATGATAAGTTATAATGAAGTATGCATTTCTGAGATGTATCTAATGACCATTCAGAAGTTACCATCTTTTCAATATATTACTTCTGTTACATTCCTTTGGTATTTGATGATGACGTATAGTTTCAATGTTGTATGTCGTATACCTAACCATCTTTTTTTTTATATCATGCTAGATCTTTCAAAATAACAATGTGATTGATGTATATGCTCTTGATTGAATGTAGACATAGCATACATTTCAGTTTATGACCCAGTATCTTCTATTTGACAATGACCAAGATAGTAGGTATGTTTATTTATGGGACATTACTAACATTTATATAACAATGATATAGTAATACTCAGACAAATTCTCAGAAAAACAATTTCTCATTCAAATACTCAGTAAATTCCTTGGACAATTTAGAAGTTGTATGCATTATAGCCTAATACTGATCCCTCGTCAGTTATTCGATGATGGTCAATGTTATATGTCATATAGTATTATTATTCTACATCTATTGAAGTAACGTTGAGATGTATCTACTCTTGTGACCATTTGAGTTTGCCAAAATTTCCTATGTTACTTATATATTCTCTCGTTTCTGCTTGTTGACGATGACCAATGGTATTTGTCAAATAAGCTACCTTTCTTTTTCATTTTATGCTATATCTATTAAAGTAGCCTGAAATGAGCTAGTCTTGAAGGTATTTAGAAGATAATTACCATTTAGTGTTACATATTACAATATTAACAATAGGTTCTGACACCTGTCATTTGACGATGACCAAGTTATTATGTTAGATAAGCTTCATTTAATATTCATAGGAAGGCCTAATAAAATAGCGGTTAAATTCAGAGTAATACCAATAAATGTCATTTGATGATGACCGGTCATTATATGATATTGAATATAATACGTTATTCTTATTAATAAGCATGCAATACTTGATAAACTCATGCTGAGATTCAGCTAATTTTGCAGTTGCATGCATTTTAGTAGAAGGAACAGTATCAACAATAAATTTCCTGATCTATTGGTAATCAATATTTTGCTTGAGTCAATACATACTGAAATACAGTAATTATTTTTAGTTATTTCATTAACTGATAATTAATATGTATTTATTCCTTGCATATTATACCCCATTAGATGCTGTACATCAAATTGATTCTTTTTTACATGGCAATTGAGGGAACATAATTACAAGTGTTTTATAAAAATACTTCGTTAAGAGTCACGAAATTGTTTAATGTATTAGACATATGTTTCGAGTCACTAACTAATTATCAAGAATTAAATGAAACTAATTTGAATTATGATAATGGGTTGATAAAATAATAGTAGAATAATAGGTTCGTGAAATTCAGCAAAGTGTTTTAATTATACAGTCCATCATTTTACAACTCTTCCATTGAAAATACGGTTGTATGCACTTACTGTACATTACATTTTGACCAGCTGAAGTCATCAAGCAACATGCAACGTAGTAAATTCATTCCTTGTAAGCAGCCCTTCGTAGAACCCTTTTTCTACAACCCCTCGACATATGTACATGAGCAATTATTCAGGGAAATTAAGCGTCCACTGTTTGTACGCAATCTGACCCAACTATATGAGATTTGACATTATTTAATCGTGTTCTGAGTGAGTCGAGATTGAATTATGCCACGTTTGACGGAAAGGCTTCAGCCTATTCAATTTTAACAGAAGTGAAATAGAATCTAGCAACGTCAACTGCGAAGGCATATGCGGAGGGCAGTATGCAGTTATGTTAGGGGTAGTTTGATTTGGTAATACCATTAACGAATATTTATGTTGATTTAACTGATTGTCTTTATTCTGGATCAATCAAACCATTACGATCACGAACATTCATTAGAAAATGGCTGAAATATGACGAAAACAATTAAAAAGTGGAACAATTTCAATATTCAAATAAGACAAGGATTTTTGTGAATATATTTTCTAATTATGCAAATAAATTCACAATCAATGTTGAATTAGTTCATAGCTTGTCTAAGTTGATTTCAAGTGTAAACAAAATATATTGAACACATTTCATACAAGACAAATCATTTAGAGGCCAATACAAGTATGAATATATTTATTAATAGTGTTAGCGTTTACTTGATGTAAATCCGTTATATTTGAATATGAACTTAGATTCAAACACTTGAATTGAATTGATTTACACTTTATTGACAACATTGCATGACGCGTTTCGTCGTTACAAACGATTTCTTCAGATGCTAACAGAATACTGAATTCTGTAAGCATCTGAAGAAGTCGGTGGTAACCAGGATACCAACTTGGGGGTCTTCCTCCTAAATTTAGGGGGACAAAATGTTTAGGGGCTTAAAATTCTCAGAGGTAATCTTAGGGGTATTTTTAAAGTAATCCAAAATATTTCCTATCATAATTTGAATAACTAAAATGAATTTTGATTTCTATCTTGAATAGAAAGATCAATTTCATGATGACAATATTCAATACTATTTCTTAATGTAGGTTGGTTAAAAAAATTTTATAATTAGTAAATAAATAATTTAATTTTTGTGCAAACTAATACCTTATAAACTGTTCCTAATATTCATTTCCAAAAATTTTATGAAAAATTTTATTCAATTTGAAAAATAATAATGAAATGATATTTTAATAATATTAAATAATAATAAATATTTAATGATATTTTAATTTTGATAATAAAAAACACTTAAGTACCTTACAATTGCAAAATAAAACCTTAATATATTTTTTTTTAAATTTAAATTTTGAAAACAATTCTAGGGGATTTTAAGAGTTTTTCAATTTGACTACGGGGGCAAAAAATTCCAGAGTTGGTAAGACTGGTGGTAACAACGAAACGCGTCACGCTATGTTGTCAATAAAGCGTAAATCAAAAGTTTAAGTGTTTGAATTTTAGTTTAAATTGAATGAATATATTTGACAATATCTTCAGTAATTTCAGAAGAAATTTATTACTTAGTTGTTTGATAGCGTTTGGGTTTCATTACTGTTAAAAAAAATTTCTGGTTAAAAACGTTTCAGTAGAACTGTGACAATTTTTTACTACTGTTTGCATTATACACGCTTGTTTGCCGTCGAGGTTTGAAACGAAAAACCTCCACACCAGAAGAAGTTTGAATGCATTTAAATTTTTATTCCATTTACTCAATGATAATCTCGACTGTCCTAAGCTTCTGGGTAAACTCAATTTCTTTTTTCCTCAAACGTGTACTATACCAAGCCAGACATTTTACTTAAGAATCCAGAGAACCAATCTTCTCTCGTAGCAGCTTAGCTTTGCATGTTAAATTGCAAACCAGGTATCAAGCTAGTGTGATTTGCACTGGGATTCACTTGTTTCCATCATGAATGTATATTTAAATGTTAACCATTGAGATATCTTGATTTCTTTCCGGTTTGAGTTCTGAGAGATTTGTTTTCGTGTTTAGTTTTTACTCATTGTTTAGAGATTCAGTTGAATAATTGAATATTTAAATATTGATATTATAGATTTTGATTATTACATTTGATAATGTTTTTTATTATTATTATTATATTTTAATATTGTACATCTATGTCAATATTGATTTCTTTAGTCGCCAAATTTTGTATTTAATGTATTCATTATGCATTAATAATGACAATGATAATAGTCTTTATTCTCATAATCAAATACATTATGAACAGAGAACATTTCAACATAAAAACGAATTCACTTACAAAAGAAAAAGCCTAGCTAGAAAAATGCTTATCATGATACTATTATGATTAGTGTTATTATCAATTATATTTCGTCATTAATGAATACTCTTCCCTCGCTTGATAATGTACGTGGCTCGACTGATGAATTCCTTTTGGAACGAAACACTCGGTTTTGTTGAGTAATCAAGAGTGGCGTTGATTTCAATTTTCCCTAACATTATCCTTTAAAGGACAATGGATAGTATAGACGTCATATCAATGATTTTACGCCACCGCTATGCTATTAATATCTCAAAAACTTTTTAGAAATACTAAATATTGACCATTTTCATAGTGTGTGAATTTACTGTAAATTGCTCTCCTATTAGCACTGTTAAAATCGCTGATTGACCTCAAAATAATTCAAACTTTCAATGAAATAGTTTCTCTAGCGACATATCAAATTATCAAAAAATATTCTCACCTTCACGAATATTATAAATTGAGAATTGTTAGTGTGGAGTAATTAATGTGTGTTCAAGTTTGTTTAAAACAATGACTAGGTGAATTCACAAAATGAATCAGTTCTAATCAAGTTCAGTTAGTCGAATCGAAGAGAATTGACGAAATAATAACCGTTCGTCTAATGCCATGGCATTCTGATAGATTATTACCAACAAATTGATCGAAATTATCTATAATTACATTAGAAAATCAAGGAAATAATTTGCTTAGTTACACTCAATGAAGCTTTAACTAACCTGTTTCTAAAATTGCTATATTAATTGTTCATATGGTCAACAACTGTTACTTGTTTTTTGACATAATATTGCTGTATTTCCACATATTCACAAAGTAATGAAAAATATGTTTCTTTAAGAAATTGATCCCCAAATTCAGGGTACTAGTTTGTATCCCTTAATTTCTATAACGACTGATCTCTTTCGATTTGAAGAATATATACTATTTAATAAAAATAAACAATAGATTAGCGATCACAAAAATTGTCAATTTTTCAAAAATTGTGAAGATTTTCTTCCGAATAAAAAAAAATTTTTGTCAATCGAATGATCCATCGAATTTTATTGTAATTTAAAGTTTTATACCTCTGAAAAAAAATACCGTTTATTAACAATAATAATGATAATACTCATTTAGCTGAAGCTATACAAAAAACATACATATTTTGAAATGTCAATTTTAAATTACATACATATATCTCTCGCCCAGTACGCCATCGAAGCACTAATGTCTCTCGCATTTTACTTTTTCACCATGTTTCATGGACACCGGCCGTAAAGCCTACACGATTTAATTAATTATTAATCAACACATAATATATATCTATCTCATTATTCAAAATATGCTATCTTAGTTCACGCTTGAATATATAAGATATTTAAGCGTTATTTATTACTAGTAATAGTACTTGATACTTTGTAAATTATTGAAAGCATTCAACTCGTCATAGTATATGCTATTTTTAGATTTAGAAAGCTTACAACTTTGTATATAGAAACTACCAGTATTTAAAGTATGATACCCATGCACATCACTGACATATGTTACATTTTTTATTAAATTACATGGAAGCATTTGATTTTTTATCTCAAATATGAATATATATGTATTTGTTGAATTTTTTCCCTAGTCAAACCGAATAACAAAGTGGAGCAATATTCAAAATGTGGTATTATTATTGATTTGAACAACTATAATTTCACATATGTCAAATGTACACATATGTACAAATTTTTTCGTATTCTTTTCAAAAAATTGAATTTTTAGAGATTTTAGACGATATGAAATCAACATGATCAACATAATGCCTGACTATTCAACTGACTTAACGGTTTTTCTTGTACCCAAAACTATGAACTTAGATTTTCGAACATTTAGAGATAAGCTAATATCACATAATCAATCATTAATTGCAGAAAAGTCTCTATTGATCCACTCTATCAAATTTTCAATATTTTCAATATATTTATATATATATATATATATATATATATATATATATATGCTCAAAAAGCGTAATCCCGATATTCGAAAGAAGTAAAAAAAAATTTCTGACTATTATATTTTAGTAGACATTCAACAACAAAGTATTTATATTATAATTGTAACATTTTATTTACACAAGTATTCGTTAGCAGAAAAGGTCAGTATGTTCAAAATGGAGGCGTGTTGGCTTGTTGCTAAATTTATTCAATTATGTTAATACTCAATTTACAGTTTATATAACATCAAAATCAACTACTCAGATGTAGAACCAAATGAACCAAATCCTCATTAAAACAATAATCAGAGTTCACGGAAAAAAATTATGTACAACAGTTCGTTCAGTTGCAAAGTACTCAAATAACACTTTATTTTTTAAATAAAGCCTATAGGTTGTAGAAGTTTGTATTTAAGTGAAAATTGGGTTGCTGTTTTTTGAATATGAAGATAAAACTCAGTTGTGTTATGTCTTCTGATCAATAAGTATAACACGTATCACTTTAAAATGCCTGATGAGGCTTGATAAACTCACAAAATAAAAGAATCGAAACACGGAATGACTTTCATTCATATTTATATGCATATTTGAATAAAATTCCTTATTGACTGCCATGAACTCTTCCAGTTCGTATTTCGTCAATATTACATAATTCCTATTTCATTAAGACAACACTATCAGCTAATTGATTTAACATAGCCAGACAATAAAATCATTATTGGGGAAAACACCCCTTAATGTGCTTTTTTGGGGCATTTAGATCGCGTGAGGTTGGCAATCAGTAAAACTGATGTATTCGACGTGGAACTTTTGACAGTTAATTCCTTCCTCCCTAGTTGTTTAAGAGCCACCATGATGTCATGCTTACGATGATATAATGGGAAATAATGCGTTTTTTGGTAATGAGCACATGCACTTTGATGATTGTTCAACTGGAGGGAAACCTGCGAAAATGTCATGGAAAATCTATGTGGTGCAAAGTTCAATATACTTATTGAGTGTCGATAGTGTAAATTATATTTGTAGGGAGCTCGAGCATTTGTTAAGGCTATTCAAATTAAATGCCCTACTTATTGAACGATAAAATTCTAACTAGGATAAATTCTAACTATTTCTAACCATTCTTCTAGGATGATTTGATTTTATCAGTTGTGATATCATATCAAAAACTCTTTCTTTCAAAATTGAACATCAAAATTTGATAGTACAAAATTGGAACTTCTTAACCGTTGTACTACCAATTTTGTTTTTAGTATCTGTTGTCTTTCCTCTTTTGTAATTGGGACCTGTCCTGCAAAATAGTCTATGTTAAATAAATAAATAAATAAATTTCTTCTTTTCACATGAAATGACTTATTTTTCTGTATATCAAATCGAGTAGTTTATGTTTATTCCTGCGTCAAACATTGAATGCAGATCTAGATCTACATAAAAAAAATGTAACGGCTCGCTGTCTCTACGTTGAATATATATAAGAAAAAATATTAATGAGGTCTTTATCATCCCAATATCACCCAAAACACCGATTGTTGTAATTTTCATCTGATAGTCTATCAGCTGCTTTTTGTCTCTTTTTATCTGTGTCTGTGCGTTTGTGCACACAAATCATAGATTTTATCTGATTCAGATGTACTTCTCATTAATCTTTATGGTAATCTTCACTCAACATTTAGTGCTTGTTTCATGTCAATCGATTTGTAAATACAAAAGTTAGGCCATGAAAATGACTCACGTCGAACATTCCTTAAATTATATCTATCTATTCTTTCTCTCTTCAGTAGCATTGACTCAACCTTTACTAAACCTCATAATGATGGTCTATATGAAATTATAAACCTATATACTACTATGCTATATATTAGGTTATCTGGATCCATATACTACTAGACCTATATACTAGACGAAACTTTGATACAAAGCGGCGAACTAACAAAAATATGTATTTGCTAAAAAAACACCCGGCGTCGTAGATGAAACAGTGTTTTGACTGGAGATGGAAGTGATGTGATGACTCATCACTGACACTCGTGACAGGGTTAACGCGGTAATCTTCTCGTTTTCGAATAATAATAAATATTAAATAATTAAAATCGTCGATTAAGTTTTTCTAAAAGGTATCACGCCGTTTTTGACTGTTGTTTTTTGGATATTGAGAAGTTCACCGGGTCAGCTAGTAATAGGAATAAATTCATATATGTTCACTACATGTTATTCAAATAAACTTTTGTTTGGGGGCATGATCCAACTCAGCAGATTTCTACTTCCGAAATTACCGCTGAATATTTAGCAAAATGTATTACGTCAACCGTGAGGCAGGACCTTCAGTAATTAAATTTATCGCGCAGTCGGGAAAGTAAAATAGAAAAGCCGCTTAATTACGTATACGATGTATGTAGTGAGTATATCATGCATGCAAGCTACTCGTTTCTCTTGTCAGAATTCCGTATGCGGCCCGTACTCTGTCTCCTATGTAAATATGCGCGACAGAAACAAAGCGCTGCCATGTAAAATTATTAATATCTCATTAGTGGTATGCCATACGCGGCAGTGGTGGAGAGAAAAGGAAAAAAGGATCCTTCTTCGTTAGACCGCATAGATAGTCCCCCAGGGATATGTTGCTGTTCCTATTTATTTTTGGTATTCATAAATGACCTACTGGACTATCTTCCCTTAAGAATGATTTCATTTGTAGATGACAGCAGCATTTCTTTCATGGGGTTTATTTGAATAATATTCGTGATGCTTGTTAAGGAGAGCACAAAAGGGCTGAACGTAACTGGTAACGTCCTTGTCTATGAATGATGATAAGACAAAGTGCAAGACCTTCAGCTCAAACTATAGTGATAAAACTATAACGATAAAAATGAATTGAGGTATGTGAGCATCCCTTATACACACGTCCCCTAAAATCATTGAATTCTTCAAAACTAGTAATTTGAATATAGCTTTTTCAAGTCACAGCAGATTGGATAAAATGGTTTTTAATAACAAATTGTCCAAACCCGACCCAATGAAGAAGTCTGGAATTTATAGATTGGACTGTGAAGAATGTAAGTCATCATATATAGCCCAGAATGGAAGATGTTTCGAAACTAGGCTAAAAGAACATTTAAAAACGGACAATCAGCTTTTCGGGAACATCTGTAGTCGACAGGATATAAGATCTCACCCTGTTTTGAACAAAATATTCTCCATTACTGTGAAAAAGGTATGAAAATGAACTACCTGGAAGCCAGGAAATAAATAAACTCCAAAAATCTGATAATTACAATCTTCTCAATGATCAGTTGGACCTAAACCACTCCCCATTGTTAAACCTCTGATAGTTTGGAAATCCCCATGATTTCCATGGTTCCATGTTCTGTGGATAACGAACATAAACGGAGTTGATATTGATGTTCTATATTCTACTACCTCCAGGGATCGAACTACAGAATATATCAAATTTAGAGTGTATTCTGTGGACCGAACCACAGAACATACCAAATTTAGGGTGTATTCTGTAGACAGAACTGATCTGCAAATATTTAAAGGATGTGTTTGCAATATGTATTCATTCTTGATAATGCCGTAAAAGGCGAAACTAGTCGAATAACGAATTGTTCAGTTAGTGATTTTTAGACAAGTATATATTATTACCTTTCATTTAAATATGAACTATCACAGAGTTGATTCATAGTCCATTGAATATATCAAACTATGGTGATGTCACCAAATACTTTGGTATACATCTTAACTCTCACCTTTCATGGAGACCACACATTTAATCCATTGCTGAGGCAAAGTAGAAGTATATTTTTGCTACTGTAGAGCGTAGCATTGAGGAAGACCCGAATGAGTTCATCCGCCATCGAGCACAGGAATTAGACCTGTGTGTATCCACTTTATGGAAGATTTTGCGGAAGGATCTTGGTTTGCGTGCTTACAAAATCCAACTCGTGCAAGAATTGAAGCCAATCGATCATCAAGCAAGGCGTAGAATCGTCGAATGGGCCCAAAACGAGATTGCCGTTGTTCCCGATTTTCATAAGCGAATTTTGTTTAACGATGAAGCGCACTTCTGGTTGAATGGCTACGCCAACAAACAAAACTGCCGCATTTGGAGTGAAGATAATCCTCAAGTGTATGTCAAAACACCGTTACATCCAGAAAAACTGACTGTTTGGTGCGCTTCATGGGCTGGTGGAATAAATGGTCCGTACTTCTTCAAAAACGATGATGGCCAGAACGTTACAGTCAATGGTGATCGGTATAGAGCCATGATTACTAACTATTTCATTCCTAAATTGAACAACCATGATGTCCAGGAGCTGTGGTTTCAACAAGACGGCGCAACATGTCGAAACAGTTCGTGCCACAATCGATTTATTGAAAGACACGTTTGGTGACCGCCTAATTTCACGTTTTGGACCTGTGAATTGGCTTCCAAGATCTTGTAATTTAGAACCGCTAGACTACTTTCTGTGGGGCTATGTTAAGTCTTTGGTCCATGCGGATAAGCCACAAACGCTTGACCATTTGGAAGACAATATTCGCCGTGTTATTGCCGATATACGGCCACAAATGTTGGAAAACGTCATCGAAAATTGGACGTCCAGATTGGACTACATCCGAGCCAGCCGTGGCGGTCATATGCCAGAAATCATATTTAAAATGTAATGCCACAAGATTATCTTTCGAATAAAAAAAATTCTTGTCAATCGAATGATCCATCGTTGTTTAATTGCAATTTAAATTGAGATGGTGATACTCACTTCCAATTCTTATCTATGATGTATCAATTTCCGTTGAAAATTACTGTCTTCAGTATAAATTGAATCATATTCGGTTATTTAGATATGGTTGTATTATATTATATCGTATAATTTCATGCTATTCTATTATGGTTATAGGTTCATTTCAATCGGGAATTTATATTCTTGTAGTGATATTAAAATATAAATGAAATACCATAAAGTTGAGAAAATTCATTTATGAATTCTATACCGATATTGATTCAATAAAAGGTGGAACATTTAAATTTACAAAATTAATTCGAAAATCGTTTTAGTTATCAGAATGCCATCAATATTCGGGCTTTTCGAAATATATGTCGTTGAGGAAGAAACTCAATTAAATAACTAGAATCAGTTATGGAGAGGAAATCGAAGATCGATTTAAATCAGCCAATAAGTAACAGGAAGTCGAAGACTTACCTATCTATTATTGATGCTGATTATGCAAATGGACCGAACAGGAAAATTGTAAGTAGTTATATTTTAATGATTCATGATGAAAATTCAGAAGGTATTTTTTGAAGGGGCACAGTGTGGCCCTATGCAATGTGGAAAACAATGTGAAAATTAATGTTAGGAAAATCTGAAGTCGGATCAGATTCAGTTGGATCTTATTCAATGTCTGTTAATTTGTAGATCAGAAGAACACGTTGTTCTTCTGTTGAAATATACCCCCTAAATATGTAGAAAAAGGTTAGAACATCTTTATCCATTATGGAACTACACTTAATTAAAACATATTCTCTGCGCTTCTGACCTATAGGTTAGTTAAATCAGGTGAGTATAAATGATCAAAAAAAAATATAGCACCTTGTAATCAATCACCATAAAGAATCATTATAATACGTCATGGTTCATGAAATTTATAAATATTGATAATAACCAATACAGAAGAACTTTACTAATTGAATATACTTTAAATAAACATGAAAGATCGAAAACTAATTGAAGAAATATCTATATATTAATACTTGAGTAAAAACTTCGTACCTATCCTCAAGAAAAGGGGTACAAAGTTTTACTTTGAATAAATTAATATATTAAATTGAAAAAATGAAAAGAAGAAAACTTTGAAATTGTTCTCATTAGTAGAGTTAAATATTGATAATTGTGAAATACAACTTGCTCAAATGCTTAAAAGAAATCATAGAAGAGAAGATATACTCGTATAATTATTTTTAAAATTTGAAAATTTTATGAATTTTTGTCGATATTTGATCACTGGGCCATAATTAGCCTGAACACTTCGTATTAAAACAATCATAAAGAGAATAATAATAGTATTAATAATTCGAAAAGCTTTTTCTTCAAATCAATTCATTCATATGCTTAAACAGTACATTTTAATCATTAAACCTTTGAATATAAATGTTTGAACAATACTAGCACAGAATTTCTTAAAAAATATCATCATGTGTATCATAAATTTCGCTTTTCAAATACTTTCTTTAGAAAATAATAATTCTCTACTTATTTTTCTTATGTTTCTGGATGAAAATGGCAAAGGAAACCATGTTCTTTCGATTTACACGCTTTTGTAGCCATTATGACCTACTTTTCATCATTCAAAATTCAGACTGAAAATGGGGTTACACTCCAAAACAATTGTCGAGCTTTTAATTCAATATAAATTTAGTAAAACAAAGCAAAATGGTTATATATATTATTGTTATTATATATATATACATTATATATATAACATTGTTAAATATATTACTCAATATATTATTCAATATATTTAACAATGTTTCACAAATTTACTTACAGGTTAATTTTAATTTTTAATGTATTTGCATCAAGTAATGTCCGTAGATATACAAGAATATTGCTGTGTTTAAATACCACTTTCACATTCATCTTCATTTCAAATTGGGCATCTTTTGATTATAGATTTCAATTTGAAATCATTCAAATAAAAATATATATTTTTCAAGGAGATTGTGTACGTTCTTCAATTCCAATTAACATTGACAATGTCAATCGACCAATCATACAAAACATAGTCGATCATTGTTCAAAAGTATTATTTGAATAAAAACACTTCACTAAACCCATAAAAATCATATGATTTTATAGATATAATCATTGATTCAATTTGATTTGTATCAACAATTGTGACCAATAAACCTTGCATTTATTCATCAATTCTATAAACCCTTCAATTCGTGTTCCCATTAAACCAAATTATTTCGCTTGTATATAATTAGCACGTCCTAATTTAAAAACGGGATATCGAATTTCCGATTTACATTTTCCTGAGAAAATCAGGTTCCGACGTCGTCCCGTCAAGGTACAGCAATTCGAGGGTGTGCAATAACTGTGCAAAGGGTGACTTCAAGCGAGCGGGTAGCTGAAAGTACGTATGTGATTTTATGTACCGTGGGAAAGCCACGATGTCGCATGTTCTGGCCGAGACACCTGTTTTCTGTATGTGTGTATCAGTGCAGGAAACATCGTGCGTTACAGATTTACGGTATGCATGTGAAAATATGAAACGTATAAATTGTTTTACAGAAACTTAGGGGGTCGTGTTCTACAATTTAGAGCGCGGACCTTGTAATTATTCCAGCCGAAATAGAGTAGTTCGGATTTGTGGGAATAGCTGCGGTCACAGATTGGGGGGCAGTAGCGTGGATTTGTGGGAAATGAAAAGAGAAGATCTGCATTTGAAAATACGCATTTATTAAATCTCATTTCAACAAAACTTTAATTGGATACGCAATATCAAACGAAATTGGATAATTTAGTTTTAAGTGCATCGAATGATAACACTTATCTACTTCCAATATTTAATGAAAAATTTTAATGAAAGCAACTATTATAATTCTATAAAATGAAACTACAGAATTACCAACAATAGTGAAATCAATAGTTTTCACTTGAGTTAGAGATAGTAATGATCAAACTTTTTCAGTTTCTTCACTTCAATTCAATTAATTTTTACCATAAAATTTTTCATTTAATTCTAGTTCGTTTCAGAATTTGAACTCGAATTTAGTGACAATAGAAGTCGAACAAAATAGTGAACTATCAATTGAACTGTTGTGGAGAAAATACTACGAAAAACGTAAAAATATAATTTTAGTAGTATTTATTGTAATATATTGAACCGTATCAGTGGTTAATAGGCAGACCACATGTTTGTTTCTATTCGTTTTCATAACGTCGTTTATATACTGGCTGAATGTTCTCTTTGTAAAGTCGTGTTGTTTTTCTAAATAATTATGTTACTAAATTTTAAATCTTGACCACATTCCATGTCTGTGAGTATTCTGTGACTGTTGATCATTTTCATTGTTTCAATCGTTTAATTTTCATTTGTAGATCTCTTGAAAAAGTCCACTAAAAACGGACGAAATATCGGGAAATAAAGACTAAGGAACTAACTCTTGGTACCTGGCCCCTTTCCCAATAACTTTTTTTTTATAAATTTAACTCAAGGGTCGATACATTTTCACTTTTTTTAGCATTAACAGGCTTTTTTAATATGAAAAAGTTTATTTTTGTTGACGTTTCGTTGTTATATTACAACTTTGTCAAAACTAATGAATAATTGAATTTATGAGTTACTATGGATATCAAATGTCAAACTTAATTTTTAGAAAAATCAAATTAGTTTTTTTTTTTTTTTTGTATATTCACTTATTGATTTTCATTATCAGAGGAATTGATAATGAAAATCAATAAGTGAATATACAAAAAAACTAATTTGATTTTTCTAAAAATTAAGTTTGACATTTGATATCCATAGTAACTCATAAATTCAATTATTCATTAGTTTTGACAAAGTTGTAATATAACAACGAAACGTCAACAAAAATAAACTTTTTCATATTAAAAAAGCCTGTCAATGCTAAAAACTTTCAAAATATATATATATATATATATATATATATATATATATATATATATATATATATATATATATATATATATATACGTATGTATCTTGCAAAGAGCATTCGTAGTTTTAGGCATTATGGTATCCAATTTTTTGAGTGATAATCTTCTATTCCATAGACGACAAAATTTTCGTAGCATGTTTTCACTATAAATTGAGATAAAATCTTCTACAGCAGAGTACCTACCCACAAAGATATTCCACCCTCTATGTCACTCGAATCCTGATCGTACAGAAAGACAAACTGCGTAAAATAACACTCCATTCTAACATCGAATTGACTTGATTAAATGAGGTGACAGGGTGGAAATTGAAAATCAACACAAACATGCACGCGCTTGCTGGAACACACAGGTGTCGACACGTTCATATATCTTCGCAAACTTCGCGTGTTATCATCAAGTCATTAGATTATGTCTGATGCTATTTTACGCTTTATTTAACGCACCCTCGAGATGGGAATGGTAGGAATGATTCCGATGCAGAAGCGTTCGAAGGGGTTGTAATATATGGCGTCAGGTGAGAATATATCCAGTTTATCATCGGCTCATTGTTGCCATTATATTGGGGAGTATATTATCTTCTATTTACCAGAGTTTGCAGAGATAATTTCCTTATCGCTAATACATTACAACACCAATATATAATAATAATTTCGATAAATTATTTGTTCATCCACATCGCATACTTCATGTTGACTCTATTAAAAACAAACTCTTCTTAGCAAACTAAGTATTAAACGAAATAAGCTTTAAAAGAAGATAATCAAATTCTTCAGACTTCTTCAAGACGTAGAAGTCTTGAAAATGAGTTCACGCTCGAAACATGTCGACTAATTCATGTTGTTGAATATAAACGTGAAACATTAGGCCAAGAGTTTAATTTAATTCGATATTTAATCATGTTTCACCAAGAGTTAAGCGAGAATTCAATCTCAGTCATTAAAGAGGGAATTTGAAAATTGAAAATTCCACTAAAAAGTCGAGAATATTATGGAATATTGTAAATCAAACATCTGGTGAAAAAGGGAAGATTGCATCTCAAATTCAGAATGAAGCAAGACCTCAAGAATTAGTAGACAAATTAAACAACTTTTTTGTCAATATAGATAGCATCTACACTCAAAGAGAATATGCCTCCAAGTATTTTCAGTTCGTAACAACAATTCGATCTACTTGTTTGAGATATCTGAAAGCGGTATTGTTGATACAGTTAGAAAGATCAAAAACTCTAAATCTACGAGATGGTATACCAATTCATTCAGTTAAGCCATGTGCAAGCTTATATACAAAACCTTTGGCACATGTGATGAACAGGTCATTCATTGAGGGTGTGTTGAGGCTGATGACTTGGCTGACACTTGAGGTGTGCCCAAAACCTTCCCAATCTTACGTCCAAGCCGAACTGTTTCAATTTTCTAACTTCCAATAACTTCTATAGTATGAGTTAATTTTTTGGGGAAGTTGTGCATTAACAGAATCGATATTCTCAAGACAAAAGTGTTATGTTAAGAACAATGTTATGTTTCAGTTATCGGGAATCATACAGGGATAGTTTTAGGACTAATGATATTCTGGCATTGTTTGGCTTATATATATTCAGAGTTTTGATGTTTATGTACCTTCATCGATTGTATTTTGAAAAATTTAAAAATTGTAACAGTACAAGACGTACTGAATCTCATTTTTATCCTGTATTATTTAATCATGTCATACTTTGAGTTTAACGCAAGGATCACCCCTGTATATGGGCTTGAAGATGTTTAATGCTCTTCCTAAATATTTCAAATGTATATCTAGCCATAATTCTTTCAAAAAAAGCGTATATAAGTTGATTATATTATTATTGATTGTGAACCTCATTCCGTAGCGGAATTTATTAGTTTTTGTAGTAATGTGAAATGAATTGAGTTTTTCTTTTTTTCTGGCGATTTTATTTTTTTGTATTGCAATAATTTCTTGAATTAAATATAAATATATTATTATTATTGAAAAAAATTCTTCTCTTTTTGTTTTACTATTGCTGAGTTAATTGTGTTCCGATTTCAATTGAACACGTGGAGAAATCAACCCACAAATTCAAAGAACTGATGGTGTGCTATTTCACTAGATATCAATAGGAGTATTTCGTAATTTTTTAATTGGAGCTTTCTTATATGGAAACTACCGCGTAAATATTCGAATCTTGGAAATATCCACCCAGGATTTTTGTAATAATTTTTCCATAAATATACATAGTAAGCACCTCGTTTGTCTATATTTTAAATATGTCAGTGATTTAATCTGAAACTAATGTAAATCAGATACTTTTTTCGATAAAACAACGTAATTAATTAAGCGGGAATGAAGTCCTTAATGTTAATATGTCCTCTCTTTGATCGACGATGTCAATTGAAAGCTTCCGTTTTAAGGTTCAAGCATTTTGGTTACAATACTCTCAGGAAAATATCAGTTTTCTAATTCGCTTTCAACGGTAACCGGTTGAGCGGTTCTGGAGTTGGAATACCCAAGTAATTTAGTAATTAGATACATCTTGAGATTATCGAAAGCTACTCCGGAGGTTCGATGTTTTACGTTGATACAGAGGAAATTCTGGGTGTTGATCATTTTATTCGACGTTTTTGAGTTCTGTGAAACACGAGCATAACAGAAATTATTCGGTGATGTCCAGCGTGACAAATAATCACATCCGGCTTCCGGTGAATTGGAATAAGGGCAAGGACAATAATTTGAGAGGAGCACGAGCGTTGGAAAAAATCAGAATGAGAACATTCAAATGACATAAGTTTGAAAATTAATAAGTTTTCACTTAAATACCATTCCCTATTTTATGAGCTCAATTTTGTTAACCTCTCGGTTAGGGGCAGTCCATTAATCATGCGAGGCTCGAATGGGGGGGGGAAGGGTCCATAAAAAAATCACGAAAATCACAAGGGAGGAGGGGTGTAGTAATATATCACAAGTATTTTTTTCGTCAAACGCGCGATTCTAAACCCCGAAAAGCGGCGTTACATGTATTTATTTTTTCGTCAAATACGTACAAATTCGAAAGCAGCTTGCAATGTGACCTTGATTCACCGTTGTGGCTTGATGAAACCGATGTTGATGATTAATGAGGCCGATACTTGGTTAAAATTAATATCAATAATGAGACAATATTTAAAATTTTCTCATAATTTCAATACAAAGACGACGTTTTGAAGTACTACTTCTTTATCAAATGCTGAATTAATACTTAATTAAGGGATACCAACCAAATGTAGGAAAAGAAATCTTAGTCATATATTATTTGTATCTTTTCCTATATTTAGTTGGTATACCTGACTTACGAAATTCATTTTCAGGTATACGATCTCTTTTGTTATATATCAGTTGTGTTCTTGTCGTCATGCGTATTTGTATTAAAATTATGAGAAAATTTTAAACAGATGTTGTTCAACCAAGCACTGTGCCTACAACTAACTTGCAAGATGCTTATCCAGTTATTGGTGCTGTGGAAAGTCTTGCTAATCCGTGGTGTGAGGACATTGTAAATTAAATTATGTTCATGTATTACTACAAAAAAGTTTTTCCCACTTCTTTCATTATTTTTATGTCAGTCCAAAACAACTTGCAACCTTTCTGTTTAACTCTTACTTTCTATTTTTGATTTTTTTTATTTCCTCTAATAAAATTTGATGATACTTAAACTTGTATTTTATGATAAATATTTTTAAATTTTAGATTCTTTGTAGTTGAAAAAATACACGTGATATAGATCACCAAGGGGGAAGGGGGTTTTAAAATGCCAAAAAAAACATCACATGATTAATGGACGGCCCCTTAAGGAGATCAACAATGCTGGACTTCGCCGAAGATTATGAAAATGAGGACCTTTCATTATTATTCTTAAAATACTGATGAAATGGTAACAGAAGAAAGTGTAAATAAAAAATGCTATGCATCCCCAACATAAAAAACTCAACACGAAAAATCAAAAATATATTCAAAGGAGAAAATGATCAACTAATAACATAAAATCAGAAAATAGTGAACAAGTAAAGATTATAGGATATTATAAATATACATACATAGTATTTAATAGATTCATAATATTATGATAGTTAATTATGAAACACTGGCCGAATTTTCAATCATTCTTCATTTTTTTTTAAATCTGAATATTAAATTGAATAGCTCAGTTTAGCAACATGTAGTGAATAAGTGGAAACAAAATGAGAGACGTTTATTGAAAGAATGTTAGTTAGGTTATCTTCTCTGCATAAACTCTAATTCTTGTATTTTCCCTTGAAGAAGACACAAAAAAGTGCCGAAATTTCGAGAATGTAATGAATAAATGAGTTTTCAAACAATTCACAATACCGATTATTTCAGTTACCTAATTCTATTTACAGAATTCTTTTTTTGCTCATATCACACTTGTGAATTATTCAAAATAACATTTTAGCATAGCTGGTTATGTGAAATATAAACAATGTGATGTCTCCACTATCCTTCTAGGGATGAACGTTAGAGAATATTGAAATCGATGCCCACACGTATTGGAAGCGTAACACTGTTAACTGTTTCGTACTACAAGGTATTCGTCACTTACGTCAGTCCAACAAACGAAAGGCATTGACTTCAATCCTCCAATATCCTACTGTCGATCATGAGTCAGAAATATACTGTAAAGTCGTATGCATATATAATGCATAGATTAATTTACATCTACAATCTTAGGAATCAATGGAAAACACATGAATACATCTACATTGGAAGTTTCACACGTCCTTATCAATTAAGATACTACATTTTATAACTCGTTTTTAACAATTTTATAACTAATTGTTTTCGAACAATTTTATCTAATTTGATGAAGTAGTGCCATCTAGATTGCGGATGTAGAAACGCTCGCTGATCATTTATTAAAGTGTGCTGAAGTGACTTCTTTTTTTAGCCAGCTCTGCTGTAATGTTCTTTTGAATATTTTATCAGAAAAATATGGAAAAGAGGTTATAGTGTAATTTTAGTATACTAATTTATATATATTTCGTTTTTTCGTACTCTTATATTACGCTTGATCAGTAGACTTTGTTTCCGGCCTCAGATAATTTGGGATAGATAGTTTTATTTCATGTGTTGCATTAACATTGCGCTCACACTTGTCCTAAAAATTGTATATGATTAAAGAACAAAATATATAAAATAATAAGTAGCACACAATATAAACAAATAAAGACGCATCAAACAAACAACTGTGACAAGAAAAGCCTCCTCCAAGCGACCTAACCGAACAAAACTGAATGAAAAGTACTCCTTGAAATTATAAAACGGGTGCTTTAGTAAAAAAGCTTCAATTGTCTCCGTGTATTGTTGGGATGGTAACATTCTTACAGGATTAGGCAATTTATTGAACAATAAGAAAAGTAAAATGTAAAACAAAGTAGAATGATGTTCTTCAACAGTTGGTTATAAAAGTTGTAAGGCTATTCGAAATTTGCTTGCTTCCTTCACTCTAACACGCCAAATTCCAACAATAAACGTTGTAAAATCAATATAAGCATTGAATTTTTAATTACCACTAAAGATACAAGTCATACAAGAACCACTGAAATTTAAGTGGGGTTAAAACTGGTGTTTTTATTAGTGTTTTTATCTAATGAAAAAGTGTAGGTAGTTATAATAATATTGATTAGAGTAGCAGTACAATTGAATGACATGTACGCATAGTAAACGTATCTTGTGTATCACATATTTGTAGTTTGTCTTTTGAAAGCAATATTTCTAATGTGAAAGGGCAGTAAGAGGACAAATTTTTTACATATCATCAGCCAGCAGCACCACGCTTTAGACAGAGCATATATCACGAGGATGTTATTTCTAAAGGGCCTAGCCAGTAAAAAGCCTCTTTCCCGAGAAGAGAAATAATGGAGTTGACGTAGAAAAACACACACGTACATGTATTAATGCGTTCATCTCCAATGCCCATGATTCACGACAAGAGGAAGGTCATAGACGTACTGAAAAAGGTTTATGAAATCTACTACTTTTATAACGAAAAATTAGGAGAAATGTTCCGAAGAATTGGGAAATTTTTCTTGAATTTTCGTTCCTTAGGTTAAAGAAACTTCAAATTAGATATGAAATTGTTCTTAGTTATATTTAACAAAAGAATTTTAAATATATCTGCTTTTAATATCTTTCATTTCCGTTTTTAATTTTTTTAAAGTTTTTATGTTTTTAAATTATTATTGAATTATTTTTTCTGCTAAAATCAGCGATTTTATTTGAGTTTTATAATATTGTATTCAAATTATTCTTGGAGTATTTTGAAAACAAGAACTATAACATTGAGTTTTACTACGAAAAAAGTTTCGGTTATACGTCTTAAGTTGAACTGACTCGTATTACCTTGATGTAAATACACTTCAACCATAAACTGATAAAAAAAAATCACGGTTTTTTGGATTACACAATTCTATTTAGAATGTAACATTACAAGCTATTATTGGAACGATTGTAAACAGATTATACTTTTTTATTCAAGAGCTTATATAATATTTTAACAAGAGCAATTCAAAATTTGGAGTTTGTTTCGAGAACATGTAAAACATGAGAACTTTTGAAAATTGTGTCCATTTTATAAGTTTTATTTTTGGTTCATTCTGATTAGTATATTCGGATATTTATTTCTCTTGTTTTTTGAAATTGTTTTTCTTCAAATATGTATAAAAAGGTTGCAGTTTTTACTACTCTTATTATTTTTTAAAGCTCCAATTCGAATATTTTGAAAGCATTTCATGAGTAAATTATTGTTTCCTAACAATTGTTGGAGTGGAAGCATGTGCTGATAAACTTCAACATTTCACAAGGAAATGACGGTATATTCTTGGTGCAAATAACTCCATTATGATTATCGTTATAATGGATAATAATGGATGTTCAATTATACATAATTACATAGTACAGAGAGGGTGGGGCAGTTTCTCGGCATCCAACAATTCATAGTCGTTTTTTTCGCACCACTGTGTAAAATGAGTAATATTTAGGGTGATTTTTTGAGCGTAGTTTTTTTTAAATCGAATAAAACACTCTATTTGCATCATATGTTCAAAATTTTCATTGAAATTGATAACTTGACCTTTGCCATATACATTTTGAAGATAACTTCATGTAAATGTTGTCTGCGACTTCATATCAAATGGTCCATTCGGAAGGTCCAATTTGACACATGCTCAATTGCTGAGAACGGCGATGAATTGATATTTCACGATCCTCATTAACATTGTACGTACGGCTGCAATAATCTCTCCAGTATGCACTGTACGCATGCGAGACAATGGTTTAATGTCCAACAAAGTAATTTTGGTGCGAAATTTGGTGAAAACAGCACAAATTGTTGATTCACCAGGTCGAATATGATCGTAACAAACGATACACATTCTTCACAGAGCACGAATTTCGATAGTTAATTTCAACAATTTGGAATCATTGCTCGTTTGTTAATCCTTCCATGATGAAAAGGCAGAGTATACTCAAAACTTTTCACTTTTACAGATGACATTTGGATGCCATTACCAACCAGTGCCGCCAACCTAAAAAACTTTACTCTTAAAAAATCACTCATTAGAAGCTGTAGTATTCTGGCTGTGCTTGTTATATTTTGTTTATCACTTTTACCTCACCTGCACTACTAACGTTAGATACCCCTATGTTAAAAACCACGATTAAAACATTGAAGTCCAGGATTTTATTTAGCTACCCCTCTTATATAGAATCCTGAATATACCTTCGCATAATTAGTAGGAGTTTAATCTCAAGAGTTTAACGCAGAACCTAAAAGTGTTTCTATTGGAGGGTACTTTGTTAGTACCTTCAAAACCGAGCTAATGAGTATTATATATCAAATATTGTATTCTCATTTGGAATGCGCCGCCACTGGTGTACGGTTCAACTGTCATCATTTCAGTCGGAGCTAGGGACCAGTGACAGGCCAATCTCGTTTCCGAACTTCAGGCGGAAGATTAATAATTCCACTTGTTTTTGTGATATTTCACATGTTAATTACTGATTATCCTGAGCTATTCGTAGTAAATTAGCTTTCGGTCAGTTTGCTTGTTGCTACGAGGCACACCGCTAATTTGTGAATAGAAAAAAGGTCCCGTCTTATGGAATTTATCGATCACAAATTGAAATATCACAATTGAAATATCCTGCTATATTTATTTCTGTTTGAATTCATTTGAATAACCAGAAAATTCACCTTAATTATTGATGACAATAAAGACAATCTTTATTTAATATATTTCTTGAAATTTTCATATAATGTGAGATCTCTTTTCTAATTAACTCTTCCATTTCATAAAAACCGAATCAATTATCAAATGAAATGTGAACTACCTTGATACAGGTTCCAAAATTATCATATGTACCAGTTTAGGAAAAACTATAATGGAATCATTCGGCCATTTGCAAATTTGACATTTCATTTAATTTTAATAAAATTCAAGGGAAATTGAGAAACGCCCATTCTCCATCAGACTATTTTATAGTTCAATATCTAATTTCTCTTTAGTGTAATTTCGAATCATTGGCATCAATCAATATATTTCCAAATATCGACACTTATTTTAGGTGAACATTTAAAAGCAACCGTAGATTATAAGAGCCTATAAGACCTCAAAATTTCACACCATCCCTAACAGAAATCTAATTTTATGACTTATTTTCATGTTTATAATGCAAATAATGCATCAAAAGAATTTTAAATGAATTACCTGCTAAGATCGAGTAATTTTGAAAATATTCTTGACATGACTAATCTTGTTATCGAACAAAATAACAATACGATAAGGTAGATAGATAATGATGGGGTTGCTTACAAATAACAACTACCATACTTTCCAAAACAATTAACTGAAATTATATTGAAAATAGGGTAAAAGTGTTTCTCTGTTTATTCAGTTAGACTCATTTCAATTACCGCTTAGTCATTTTTGAAGCACCTCGTCCTGATGCAAGTTTAATCGATATAATATTTGTAATTTGGAACTTGAAATATCAGAGAAAAAACACAATTAAATCAAAAATGAAAAATGTTGTATATAATGTATAATGTTGTATAATGCACTTCTCAATGATTGAGCTAAGACGATGATAAAATGTTTCAATTCAAAGTTTCAAAACTGATTTTTTGAAAACAATTTTGATGAATTGTATTGTACTTGGTATTTGCTTGATTATATCATCTTTTTAATAGTGCGCTACTTTTAAATGAATTTTAGCGATGATTTATTATCGGATGCTTCAATTGCTGGTTAAATCCGTTAGTTAATTTATCACAAAATTACAACAAGCTTCCAACTTGAAACGACCTTCATTTAAAATAAATATTAAAACATTTTTCACCTGGAGGCCAAAGACAGATCAATCAAGAATACTAAGAATTGTGTTGAAATCGTCTTAGGTTTTATTTGAAATTATTTTTTACTTTTCATTCTATACTGAAAAAAATGTGTACTCAGTTTTTTCAATTCATAATTCAATTCTCAATTAAATAATGAATGCATCTTATCGAGACAGTGAATATATATTCTGGAAAAACCTAATTCAATAAAAAGTCATAAAACACATTCTTTCCTTCTATCCAGTTTTTCTCATTTCCTATTCACAAATTATATTTGTTTTATATATCACAGTAAATATCTAATAAATTTGTAACCTTATTATTCATTAAAAAAATTTATAATTCTTCTGAATAAAAAAAAATCGATAAGTATAGGTAACATAGCTAAAACCAAGAGATACTTGTGATATTATAACCATATATCATATTGAGTCAATGAGTATTTTATATCTCAGTGATTTTTTCAATCTTAAAGAAATTAACATTCACAAAATAAAAATTCTACGTGATACAATTGTTTACTTTCTCGTTATAAATACCAGAATAAAAAAAGATTCTTATCTCTGACGAAACTAATTTTTAGAAATAAAAATGAGTGAAAAATAAGGATAATATCTAACTAAAATCGAAAGAAAAAGAGAATTGAATGATGATATTTCATGTAAATTTTTTCAAGACTTGATTTTGAAAGACAAAGATTTTTGATTGCAGATTAACTGGTGGTGATATCATCTACCTACTGACCATTTCAATTTTGGAAGTTGTGATAATCTTATTGGTTACATTTTATCAGCTTAAATCCATAAATTTCACGACTTTTCAAATATAGAACAATTTCACCAATGAATTCAATGAATTCTACTCCACATCATATATTGGTTAAATAAGCAAATGGGACGAGATTCGTGGAGATATTTTTTGAAACTATGGTCAAAAACATTCCTAAATATAGGTATCGCTGGTAACGACGTTGAAAGATCTTCAGGGTCTCGTCAGGTAGATCATAAAATGCTTTTAACGGTTGCAAGTATGTCGTAAAATCTTACTTTTTAAATCGAAATTCCAAGAAACACCCTCCTAGAATTTTTCAATTCCAGCAGACTGGTCGGCGGCGTTACATATCAAGAGCTAGAGTGAGATGGACGCTTGTCAACGCGAACCTTCTTAGTTGTGTGAGGATTATTTCTGCCGACTTATTTCGGATAATCTGCGAAGATTATGTTCCTTTTTCACAAACTAGAATGAAGGCTTATATTTCCAAACTAATTAAAAAAAAATACGAGAGGAAGTAGGAGATTATATACTATCTTAACAAATCGCAACTTAGTATCTTATTTTCTGTTCTTGCCAACATTACGGTAAGAAAATCACTGCATAGCCGGCCTAAAATTACACTTCACTTTTTATAGCTTTTAATTGTAGCACAGTAAAAAAAATATTTTCGTGATTGTAATATTACATGCAGAAGTAAAATGAAAACAAGTAGAAAAAAGTAAATACGAGAAACAGTATTTTTTCGAGGTGTTATTATCTATTCTCGAAAGAATAAAAATTCCTAAGAACATTTTTTCGGGAAAACCCAAATTGAATTTTCAATAAAACAAGTATCTTTTTATTTACAAGCAATTTTTAAACTTTTGAAACTTGAAGAAGAAATCAGAGTTTCATCAAATTAAAGAGGTCATATTCATCAAATTTTTTACCAAAATAAACTCCTTGATATGATTTACACAAAGATAAATTTTAATATCTATAAATGAATTATGCTGAATTATATAAAGTTATTGCCGTTTTTTATTTGATTTTTCATTTATTAGATTTCTAACCATACTGAAATTTTTATTTTCTTCAAAAATGTTCGAAATTTCTTTAGTAAAATTCAGATATACCTCGAACATACATATATACATATATATATATATATATATATATATATATATATATATATATATATATATATATATATAAACATATATATATATATCACCTGAGGAGTGTTGCCGTGGTAGTGAATATTAGTGAAAGATTGTTGGGTTATCGGAGATTTAGGCAATTAAATTAATACACGACTAATCGTCAATAATTCTATATTTCGAACTCAATTTCAGTTCTTCATCAGGAATGCTGGAATTTTTACAAGATGTTAAATAAATATAAGTGGTAGAGAAAAATACCTACATCTGACATAAGTTGTTAAACTAACAAAAAACAATACAGAAGTCAATATTGTCAATAAAATATTCAATTGGATGACTTCTGTATTGTTTTTTGTTAGTTTAACAACTTATGTCAGATATAGGTATTTTTCACTACCACTTATATTTATTTAACATCTTGTAAAAATTCCAGCATTCCTGATGAAGAAATGAAACTGAGTTCGGAATATAGAATAAACCAAATTTGAAAACTGAAATCCTTTTATAAAATAAAATTAAAGTGATTCGCTGAGTTCATTGTAATACATGGTTCCATATAAATAAAATAGAAAACACTCGATATTGTTTCACAGAATTTTATTGAATCCTCTAGAATTGTTCAGTTTCACTTTAAAAAAGGGGGTAACACCCCGAAACTATTGTAAGGCAATCAATACAATTTTGTGAATTCCCTGTTTTTCATTGAATTTATGTGTGCTTTTATATAATTATTGTCAACTTAAGTCCCTATATTTAATATCAAAACTGTCAATTATTTTTTCAGCTATGTTTGTAATATTTTGCAGTACTTTAACGTACTTTGCAGTACTGTTTGCAGTACATCAATGAGGAATGTATTTCAGTTGTATGTATAACTCTAACTCGATTGCTGAAAAGCAAATAAATAGATATAATTGATCGATAAACAATGAGACTTTCAGAAGAAGAAATATATAATATATTCTTATTTAGTATAGAAAATCATTACTATATATCAACATGAAAAATCGAACTCATTAAATTATATTTCACTATAAGTAGGATAAGAATATACGATATGACGGCTGCACCATCCTACGAAGTATAATGTTAGAGAGTATTGAGATCAATATTAAACTGAAGGGAATAATAATAAAAATAATAATAAAAACTTATTTGTTCCCAACATATATACATCGAATCACAGAAAAATATAGCAAATTCTACACAAATAATATTGAATAAAAAAATCAAAAATGAGAGTATAAGAGAACAAATACAACAAAAATATAATCAAAATAAATTGAAATAGTAATAAACAATAACTATATGGAACAAACTGAAAATAAAATACTATCTATTACAAAGTCACACGTAGTCTACAGAAGTTGATGAAGTCAACGAAAACGAAAATAAAATTCGTTCCAATAGTAATATAAAACAACCAAATGAAACAAACTAAATTTAAAATATTATATATTAAAAAGTCATAGTAGTCAACAGAAGTTCAGGAAAACATCACGACATCCCATTGCCCTGTTCTGAATGGCATGTCAAAAGCACTGATAGCAGATCAAAATGGATATCACATCGACTGAGTCTCACATCATAAAGATTACATGTACAGTTGATAGGAGGACGTGACATTGATCTGCTCTAATTGACATAAAATGTATTATTCCGCCTCAGACCAGGCCTTGGTACTCGAATATTCAGTTTGCTGAGAAATGGCGAGTCGAAGAGAATATTAGACCAAATCGTTCACTAATTTAACTCCCACACTATCGGATAAGATCAAATGGTCGAAGCCTCTCGAAGGATATGGCCCATAACATCTGTAGTACATATACTTAAGACATTTCCTCTGAGCTTCCCCCAAACGGAATGGAAGCATAAGACAGAGTGTTTCGTTCTACATGTTACTCTTCAGTTTGTGACACATTAATCGCTTTTAAATCCTCAGTAACATAGTTATGACTTCAAAATGAACTGCTTCGTATTCCAATACATCTTGAAAGCAATGAAATGTTGAATTCATAGCTGGTTTTTACGTGTAGTCCATCTGATACAGCAATAAAGTGCTTTTTAATCAGCCGAAGGTGTGTAGCGCACTCATTGAAATACTGTATGACACACTTCTAAGGCAATTTAAGGCCATTGTAATTAGCTTAATAGTCGCCGGTCGGATTGGATCTAATCAATCATTTTGATTCTGAAACAACCTCAGAAGTTGCATAACCGTTTGCGAATCGCTCCGGACACTTCGCCAACTACGCCTGACCGCCGCATTGTCGTAAATAATATGAAATGAGTTAATCCAGATTTATTTACATTAATTTCGAACGAGTTAATCTGGATTTATTCACTGACGAGAAGAAAAATTTATTGCTTTTTACTCGGTTCGGTTTAACCGTGACCGGAGCATTACTGGAATTATCTCAAATGGTAAATATTGCACCTACACAACTGGTTAAAAAAATGACAAATCGATAAATTATTTACTTTTAATTATTTATGTTTGTCCACTAAGAACTTATTCTGTTGATAAATACAAGTACAATAAATAATTTTTCTACTCTAAAAATCTCTGAAAAATTGTATTAATTCATGATGTTATAGAATTATCAATACCAACTCTCAATATTAATGTTTAATGTTTGAACCAGTTTCTTTATTTGCTATGTAATGGGTGTTTTTTTTTAGAGGCATAGAACTTTAAGTTGGCATTACTGTTGAAGATAGCGACCGATTTAACAGCTGAGAAGTGATTCATTGTCAGTTTAGTTTGGCAATTCATCATGAATAGACTCACGTCTGAACAACGCTTGCAAATAGTGTTATTTCATTTCGAAAATAATGGTTCTGTGCGGAATACTCATTGCGCACTACGTCCATTTTATCCATATGCGCACTTCTGGTTGAATGGCTACCTCAACAAACAAAACTGCCGAATTTGGAGTAAAGATAATCCTCAAGTGTATGTCAAAACACCGTTACATCCAGAAAAACTGACTGTTTGGTGCGTTTTATGGACTGGTGGAATCATTGGTCCGTACTTCTTCAAAAACGATGTTGGCCAGAACGTTAAAGTCAATGGTGATCGGTATAGAGCCATGATTACTAACTTTTTCATTCCTGAATTGAACAATCATTATGTCCAGGAGCTGTGGTTTCAACAAGACGGCGCAACATGTCACACAGCTCGTACCACTATCGATTTATTGAAAGACACGTTTGGTGACCGCCTAATTTCACGTTTTGGACCTGTTAATTAGCCTCCAAGATCTTGTGATTTAACACCGCTAGACTACTTTCTGTGGGGCTATGTGAAGTCATTGGTCTATGCGGATAAGCCACAAACGCTTGACCATTTGGGAGACAATATTCACCGTGTTATTGCGGATATACGGCCACAAATGTATTTAAATTTTGACCATTTCAATTTTGGAAGTTGTTATAATCTTATTGTCGACATTTTATCAACTTAAATTCATAAGTTTCACGATTTTTCAAATATAGAACAATTTCACCAATGAATTCAATGAATTGGTCCACTCCACATCATATATTGATCAAATATGCAAATGAATTATTGCGACTAATTGAAACATTTATGCGATGAATAGTTTTCAATTGTGCCTCACATTTCAAATAGCTCAAGACTTCAATTTCTGATTCCAAATTCAGAGTTTCAAAAGATATTACTGGTAATCGAACATACAAAACTAAAACTTTGAGTGAAGGAACTCAGATAATGAACCAAAGAAACAATTAAAAAATTTTATGACTATATAAGGAATTAGGAGATCGAATTTTTCGAGTTTTTCGTCACTTAAATTTATTATTCACTTATAGGTACACAAAATAAAAAATTAATAAATTTAATTGAAGATGTCCAGACATAAGCATCTTCGAATTTGTGTTCATTGCGAAGGAATTTGCGTTCTTTTATTGTACTTGATAGTAACACCCCATTTCCGGACTAATAACTATCCACCTGGACTTATAAAACCCATTACTCCGCGTTTTCTTCGTCATATCGATTGGCACCTTACACCTATTATACCATGATTGTTGTTAGATCAAAAGGTCGAATAAACGTGAATGAAATTTAACTAACCAAATAAAAATGAATATGCTTCTTCGGTATTCGTGGCTTCAATCCAACCAGATTGGTAAGTCGCACGAAGGGTCGGACAAACCTACGACGCTACCACATCATTGGAAATGTGTCATACTCTCTCTATATGTTGGGCAAAAAAACGTACTAGTTTAATTTGTCCTCGTATCTCGTTCTTAAACGATAGGTTATAAGGATCATTTTTCCTTGTTACAGCATCCTGCAGCTGTGTGCCCAGGTGCGTGCTCCCTTTATACCTTCCCGAAATGTAAGGACAATGAGTGGAAGAAAATATTGATGGTGAATAGCGGTTTGCGTATATTAACACAGGACTGGTTTAGGACGATTATTTCTGAATTTTAGTTCCGGGTAATGTTTTTCTCTTTATTATCAAATATATATATATATATATATATATATATATATATATATATATATATATATATATTTCAATATATGTTAGTATCAGCACGTTAAACGAAAATTTTATATACCTTTTCAATAAAATAATTAAAAATTCGACTCAGTAGAAGTTTCTATCTGAAAGATTAATAACTTTTATTTTTATAATAATAAGTATTTATTTTTTCTACAGGTATAAGAACACACTGTGAAAAGGACAATTACAAGCATAATTCTACAACGCATAATATAATTTTGAATCAGTATGAAAGAAAATATGAAAGATCGTGATAATGAACGTTTATGTTTTTTTTAATATATCTAACACATAATGGAGAAGAAGTGCATAAAGCTGGTTTTCTATATGAAACTTATGCATTAAATATACAATATTCACACATACATACACATTTAACCAAATGGCACGTAATAGATAAGTCGGCCACAGACGCAAAACAATTGTATCTAATACAAATATCTGTTTTTTTTTCTTTTTTTACATATTATCCTAAATATCCAGGGGTTGAAGAAGGTCACGAGACCTTATAACTTCCCACTGTAATCATTTGTAAAAATTTCATGAAATGTAAAATACTAATTATCTCAATAAACGTATTTGATTTGATTTGATGATCTATATATTCTTTGGTCTCATTGAAAGTAAAAATGAGAAATGACGCTTCAAAACGTTTTCATTTGTGTAGTTATTCAACATTATTACAACATGCTAAAAAGTATAAACAACACTATAAAAGAAGGATGATATAGATGAAGGTTTATCTAATTTTTGACAAAAATATTCTTATAAAGATTCCAGTTAAAGATTTAATTAATTTCATGGTCGAATTTTGACCACAGGTCGACCAAAATTTTGTATATTCAATACGTCATAAAGAATATTTCTTGGAAATATATAATTGTGGAATTTCTCAAAAAAGCCATGACCAAAAATGAAACTGACAACTACCGCCATTTACTAAGTACATCCATAGATTATTATAGCTGTTATTTATAATATTCTGTTTTTATTTATTACTATTTGGTAGAATATTTCTTCTGGAAAATAACTTTCAATTTAATTTTAAATGGGAATTATATAAAATGTTTGGGATGGTTGATAGAAACACAATCTATATATTGTTGCTCCAAATAGTCGCTATTAATTATAAAAAAACTCTATTTTTAACTTAATATGAGTTTTTAGATACTTTCTGATCGGTAGAGAAGAGAAATATATTTTTGTTCTGTTACTTGAACAATTCTATGAGCCAATTACTTAAGTAACTGAGAATTTAAATACTGTCAATCACTAAGAACAAGTTTTTTCGTTTTCCAAATTTTAACGAGGCTACACTTTGTAGCAAAACGTTAATGAAAAATAAAAATTTTCGGTTTTGCTACTTCCTATTACGAAGATGCAGAACGAAGCAACAACAAAAAAACCAAACTTAAAAAGTAAAAACTACTAATTTTGACTACTGCCTTTTTCATTTTTCTATACTACGTCCTCTGATGGTTGAATATTAAAATGGATCTCAATCAACTCTTCTTTCTGTGTGTATTGTCCCTTAAAATTGTAGACAATATGTGAAAAACTATAGAAGGGTCCCAACAGTTCTGTTCCGGCTCTGTCTAAAATTTTCGAGACATACAGTTTATACTTATCGTGTTCTTAGATTTCATAACTAAATGGGTTTTTTCGAGTAATCATCAATGATTTTGAGATATTGGTGTAAATATCAAAGAATTTCTAAAATATTGATAAATTTCAGAAAGTGAAACTCATTACTCGACATAGAGTTGAAAATAATGCCTACGTTGCCGTTCTTCTTTCTGCACCTTTGCGCATTTCAGACTTTATCTCGTTTGGAATGTATTTTATTTCAGTATGAATTTTTAGGAAAACTTTTATGCAGATTGAACGTGAATCATGTATCAGTATTGTTCTTTCATTATGAATTTATATGAAATGTTTTCCTCTTAATATATATATATTGGGCACTGAAAAAACCATATAAAAGTCAATAATAATTGGGCATATTGAAAGTTTTTGTAAATTACCCAAAAAAAATTTGCTAAGAGTATAAATTGAATTTTCGATTTTTCCTGAATAAAACAGTTATTGAAAACTTTGATTTCCATTAAAATTATTATCTGAATGTTCATTTGAATTAACTCATTTTTCATATTACAAAGGGTAACTAGATGAACAACCCATTTTTTCTGAAGTATAAGCAGAAAAAGGTACCTCGTCATTAAAATCGCTTATGAATTCAAAAACTATTAAAAAATTGTTCAACAACTCCATAAATGTAACCAATAAAGCGATGCTGAATAAACGCAAACTCAGATAAAATCTATTGTTTTTCAAATTTTATACAAAGCTTGACACATTTTTTGACTAATAAATTTCAATTTGAAAATCGCATAAAAATTCCCCTAAAAATTTGATATAATGCGAAGTGCTTTTAAAAAAATTAATGAAATATTAGAAACTGCATGGAATATCTGAAAAATGTTGATTTTGTGATCACAGGACAATATGATGACAACAAATTGTTTCTCGATCAGGTTCAAACGGAAACGCCAAACCATTTATGACGCTTCAGATCATCAAAAAGTCATAGACCCATATATGGCTCTGAACTGAAAGTTACGTCGGTAGTTTGACGTTTCAACACTTATTATCCGCTTAATATATTCATAGATGCGAGTTTCTGCCTTTGTTTTGCGTTCGCTCGTTCACAAGGAAGACCACTAGAGGCGTGTTTACATTATTCGAGAACCGATAAAACGATTTGACGAAAAATAATTTCAGAAAGCAGCACGTCGTAAAAATCGACACTACAGTCGCCAAGTAGTCATAAAAACTCGAGCTCTAAGAAAAGAAATATCGAAGCATTTAAATGCGAGGGCACGCAGAGATTAGTCTTTAACATACTAAGAAGTATTGCAAAGCTTGCTAGATCTCAACGAGGTGTATTTAGTAAAATTTTCCCAATGTTGGAAAATAACTGCGCTGTATCGGAAGTCACCGGTAAGGAATCATTGAAGTATTTTCTATTTGTTTTATATCAATCTAGTTTAAATTTTTCGAGTGTTTCAAGTGGATTTATTACGTATTTACATATAGCTTAAACGCTGAAGGTTCGTGTGCTTGATGATTTAAATACGATTAAAAAGGCTTTCCTATATTAGATATAAGTTTTGTCCATAGGAGTTACTAGTGATTTTAACAAGAGTAAGTCTGTGTATTTTAGAAGAAATTTCAATGCTCTCTTTTTTAATCAAAATGCGAATTCATTAAAATAAGAATTCGTTACACGTAAAACATGCATTTCATATTTTAGAGAAAGAATAATTCGATATTTAACATCAGATTTCTTTATTAATTGCCTATTTACTCCCAAATAAGCAGCATCTTATTCGTCTTACTTATATGCATTAGTGGGTAGGGGGCCGTTTCAATCAGATCCAGGACCCCTTGGAAGATTTCGAATTAAATTCCTCGAAGTATGGCGGAAAATTTGATTTTTATATTTTGAAATGCAAATAAAAATCTGTTATATTCTCTCAGACAGAAAATCATGATTTTTAACAATTCACTATAACAATTTTTAAAAAATGGGAACACTAGAGAGAAAATCTCATTCGTGTTTCATTTTCGCGGTTTTCGAAGAATTCTTATAGAACTTCAACTTCAGTCAGTTGGATATAAGAAAGTATAGCCAAAGAATTGAGACCATTCAACCGTTCCTTTCCAATTATACCTTGAGAATCCTTTATAGACATGAGCGTAGAAGTTCCGAGGACCCACCCCTATCCAGTTTCTTGATCCGCCACTGGTTATGTGGGTCTCAATACTTCTGCATTCGGTTTTTTCTTCGGAGTAACACGTTACCGCGATGAAAAATTGACACGAGGCTCTGTATTAAATATCGAATTAAAGCATAACACAATTTTTAATGTTGTAGAACTTTCAAGAATGGGTAGGTCTACGCCCATGATTTCGTCAATTTTTTGCTCAATACATTTTATATTATATTATTCATCCAGTAGAGTCAAATTCTATTGGAGATATGTATAATGAAAACATGTTTGGTATAATCCCAAGGCAAAAAATTCATACGAACCTTGTGTTTCACTGAAAATTATGCTTATAAAATATTCATTTTTTTCTCAACCAATAGCAGAACTTAGAACAAGATAATTCGATAATTCCATTCATCTAACTAGCGCAAAGATAAATAAGTTATAATCCACATAAATATAGATGGAGAAGAAGATAAGTCCGAAACTAAAATATTTAAGTGCATTATGTAAACATAATACGTTCTTCTTTTATTATATCATTATGATGTAAAAGATACGGAAAAGAGCTTTATTGTCATCGCCCTGCAGTAAAACATCGTCTCCTAATTATTGTCGATTTAGATACACGGTAGATATCGATATTGATAATGTACAGGATGGGCCAGAAGAAAACATTTCAATGAAAATCGAGGTTTCCATTGATTCTATAATTCTTCAATTATCTGTTAATCTGCTGTTGTTAAGGAAGAAATTATTCAAACGATTCATCGATCATTTGAAAAAAATGAAGTATACGCTTTCACTATGTATTTCAATTTTTTCAAAATTTAATCAAATTGTTAACTGTCATTTTCATCTGTGTTTGTTTCTCCAACCTGAACATTCATGACTTCGATATGTGAGATAAAATTTCGGAAATAAAGCTTCAGATGAAATAATCTATCTATAGGTAGATTATTTCATCTGTATATGAAATATACAGATGAAATAATGTATATTGGTATATGTATATTGGTCCAAGAACGTATAATGAAATACCTCTGGACTTAAGAAATACTTCTAATTCAAAAAAGTTCAAAACTAAAACAAAAAATTGGATTAAAACAAGAAGTAGACATTATATCCATAAACTGATGGAAATAGCAATTGGTTAACGGGATGAGCGTAAAAATATTTTATATGAATTTTTTTACCTAAATTAAATTGTATGTATTGAGTTGTATTTAGATCTGAATGCAATATTTTTCAAGTTAAGTTCACCACAGGCCCTGGTCTTTGTGAGCTAACCATTTATGTTATATTTTTATTCGGGAAATGTTATTATCTAATACCCATTATATTGAGATCATTTCTGAATATTATTGTATCCATCGATTATTCTTGAATAAAAATATCATTATTATTATTATTATTATTATTATTATTATAGATGGAGCGAAAAGTTCGTACCACTTTAAAAGTGGTACACAGATTTCGCTTCACTTAAATACTTTAAGTGGTACATAAACGATAAATTCTGAATTTTTTACCGATCGAAAAATTGACATTGTTCAGAAATTTCAGAAATATTGTCGTCTGTGTTAATGAAAGATAATCCGAAATTGCTAATTCCAGAAAAACAGAACTATTAAAGTTGAAGTTTCTATATTTCAGAAAATGATAGAATTAGAGGAAAAAATTGCCTCAGACCCAATCCAAGCATCTCTATTTTGAAATTATAAAACCCTATAATTTTTGAAGTATAACTTTTCGAACAGCTGTATATATATTCCAATGATACATGGTTCCCTTTTTATGGTTCACATAATTAGAGTTGCAGTAATTGCCGCGAATCTAGACTGTGAATCTATGTTGAAAATTCGATTACTAAAGTTCATATGTCATAAATATACCGTATGATATAGATGATATCTAACTTTGACACATGTCACGCATTCGATGTTAATGTTACAAATTAGGGTAAACTGCTGTCCACCCTTTATTCGAGTTTCTTACTAGTCGAATCGATAAATCAGGGTTGGACAACATTCATGTACAGTAATTCCACTTATGAGTGTACTATCAACCTTCATCAATTAATTTAATACTCAATTAGTTACAATTGAAAACTTGAAAAATATATTGCAATATAAAGATTGCAAATAGTCAATATTCAGCACAAAAGTTTTTCTGAAATTATAACGTACTCCCCTCTAAATTGTTGCATTGCACCGGCTAGCTCTAAAATTTGTGAGACGTTATAAATTCACTTGATTGAATGACAATACAGACAGTGAAACTGAATAATTCTGTTTAAAATTTCTATTCAACATCTTTTGATTCAAGAAAACAATCAAATTCAGTTATTTTAATAACTAAATATAATTTAATAACTAATATTTTAATATAATCAAGGGTCTAATCTTGGGCCACTGTTATTTATTCTGTTCGTAAATGATCTGATGGATAATATTCAATCTCCACATTTGATGTTCGCAGACGATTTGAAACTATATCATGAAGTTAGATCACAGGACAACTGTGTTCAACTTCAGCTCGCACTGGACCATGTTGCTAGTTGGTGTGAGGACAATTATTTGAGTTTGAATGTGTCAAGTGTAATGTTGTTTCTTTCACAAGGAAAAGAGACCGAATTGAATGTGATTATAGCGTCGGTGGTCAGGTTCTCTCTCGTTCAGATAAGGCGAGAGATCTTGGTGTTGTCTTAGACCAGAAGCTTTTCTTTGTCCCACACATCACCCAACTTATTTCATCTGCTGCGAAAATATATGGATTCGTTATACGTAATGGCAAATATTTTAATAATTCTTCAACATTCATAGAACTATTTAATACCCTAATCCGTAGCAAGTTGGAGTATGGCAGCACGATCTGGCATCCCATTTACACTTGCCATCAACGCCATCTTGAGGCTACTCAGAGAAGGTTCTTGAAATTCTTAGCTTGGAGGGAGGATGAAGTTTATCCACAGAAAGGAGTCAATCATTACGAATTATTGAGTCTATTTAGTTTTATCTCATTGCAGAGCAGGAGAGAAACTTTATCACTCAAATTTTTGTACAAATTACTGCACAATAGTATTGATTGTCCTCCTCTCTTGTCCGCTTTGAAATTTCGTATTCCTAGGGAAAATTCTCGTAATACAGAATTATTCCACCTAGAGACTCCGAGGACCAACTCCCTAATACAATTCCCCATTTGGTTTATAGAGTCTACATTCAATAGAGTTGCCAATAATTGTGACATTCACTTTGACTCCATAAAATTTATTATCAGGAGTTATGTGAACAACGAAAATTGACTGAAATGAATTGATTCAGATTGAGTTATTTGTAATATTTCATTGAATGCTATAATGTAGTTATAAGTTTCTGTTTTTTTTAGATTAGATTGAGCTCTTTGTTAAATTTTTTTTTAATTATTCAGTTGAATCTTTTTTCTAATTATTTAGTTATGTATTCAACATTGTTATTATTTTCTGTAATTGGGTGTTTTACCTGTTGAGAATAAAGAACTTATTTTATTATTATTATTTAGTTGGAAGATCTTTCTTGTCTTGAATCCGTTTGTTCTCTGCTTGTTCAAAACGCCTATTTTCACTTTCCACGTGGAAGATGGAATCCAAATCTTCAAAGTCACTCAAAATTGGGTGGAACTCAAATTGAATCTCTATTTCAACTCCAGGAGATATGCTGAAGTCCTAATTTGAAACTCCCGTTTCAACTCCAGGGGATATAGCGCTTACAAGCTCACTCAAAATTCACAACGATAAAATATTTTATATTAACATATAAACAATCAGGATAACTTATCAGTCGAAATACTCGATACGAGAAATCCAATATCGGAATCAATCTATAACCGGAATATCATGCGTACTTACATCATTTCGAAATACGATTATTTCATGCGACGCGGTCTTAATATAACAATATAATATATAACAATTATCTCTTCAACCAGTGTAAAGTATTTTGAAACGTTACAAATTATAGAATCTTTTTATTTGCCTGAACACATGTTCGCAACTATATTTTTTAGATTTACGAGTTTGAACTCGTGAAATTTTCCTGTATGTGTATGAAGAAAAAAGAAAAAATCGCTTTGATCAGTCACTTAGCGTATTGTGTCCTTGTTTATCCTACTCGTCAGTGTTCATAGTCGACCAAATGTCTCACATCTAACCTGCTGGCAAATGTCGAAAGATATGCCATAGCTTAAAAAAAACTCGTGAATCTTTTTTTTTGTTATTTGCAAATGTTAAGTGAGAGCTGTATACAATCATATCAGATCAATCAAATTGGAGATTTGATATTGTCATGGCGTTTTTGAGGAATGATAGCTTTTTGCAGCTGAGGTGAATTGGGTACTGCAGATCACTGGGCGATGTAAAAACACTCGTAATAAGATTGATTCAAACTCGATAAAGCTACTTCATATTGTAAAATTTTATCTACCTTTCAATTTATACGTATTTTCACTTTATCATTAAATAGTAATGAAATTTTTGATCTATTATATGAGCATACTATTCAAATATGAGCTCTGAATTTGTTAAATTATTGAGTCATTGAATAGTTGTATATTTTGGGATATTTTAGATATAATTAAGATGTCATGTATCTTGTTGGCTAATGATAAATTCTTTTTAATAAAAAAAACATTTTTTTTTCTCAAAAAAGATATATGAGTAGTTGAGCAATTCCTTTGTAATCGCATAACGAAAATTTTTGGATTCCATTTTTGATTTTTATTAACGTTAAAATCAAAGACGAGAAATGCACTCTTGTATTTGATCTCTTCATATCAATTCTATCTATACATATCAACAAGAAAATGGCACATCTCGAATAAGCCTAAAATGGTTAAAAAATACAAGATAAAAGACTTTTTATCTTGTATTTGTCACTTCTATATTTCTTATTATTATTATTCATTTTTTATAATGTTCTTAGAAATAAAAGGCTTTTTTGGTTAAGACAATCTTCATTTTTATTGAGTCTCGATATGAATCTCAATTTCGAAATTATTCAATAATCAAAACATTCATATTTATATAGAATAATATAATAAATTATTAAAATTCAAATATTATTTAATAATTTAATAATTATTCATCTAAAATTATTCAATAATCAAAACATTCTTAATTATATAGAATAATATAATAAATTATTAAAATTCAAATATTATTTAATAATTTAATAATTATTCATCTAAAATTATTCAATAATCAAAACATTCATAATTATATAGAATATTATAATAAATTATTAAAATACAATTATTGTATTTGTAATAAATGTTGGATTATTTTCAAAATTTGAGATTTCAGAATAAAAACAGCATATTGTGCATTATTTTTCCGAAAAGTTTGGATGAACATTGACGAGTTTTCTAATCCAATAACACGTTTTTTTACACGTGTGATAATTTAAGCTATTATCTAAATTCACATCTGGGATACAATTAAGGCAACGCCGGCGACAACATTAGGCCTTATTTGGTCTGTCAGTTGCACACGAAATAGAATAATTACGTTAGGAAAGCCACGAGGCTGAATTTTATTGACTCACTCAGCTATTAACGTTAACTCGTTTACTGAAAAAATTCAACAGTATTGGCTTCAAAGAATCTCATCGATTGAATTCGATGTTTCAAGAATGAACGACTGAGAAGAAGAATTTCGATGTTTCATTATTTTTTCAGAAATATGTATAACTAGCTGAACCGACGAACTTCGTAACGCCCAACCGTCGACAGACAATGAATTTAGTTATACGTTCTAATAGAATTTAATTGATAATTTTAATTAACGTAATGAAATGAATACAACCTAATAGTCATAGAATTGGTGGGAGTAACAAGTCTTTGTTTTATAATATTGTGAATTAATTCGAAGGAGAAAAGATTATCGTTCTCACTCTGTCACGAGTGTCAGTGATGAGTCATCACTCCACTTTCATCTCGTTGAAAAAGTTTTTTCAACGATTTCAAGTTTTATATTTCAATACTCATTATTCTATTCCGGACTTAGACAAATCCAAAAACACAATAATTATAAAAACTGTTCCAATCATTCTTGAGTTACAAAAAATATAACGTGTAACTTACACCTTAAAAGTTGTGCGGATATGTATTTTTTGTTGCCAAATCACAAAAATTGAAAAATGAAAATTTCGCTAGAAAACAAAAAAAATTTTAGGGGTAAAGTACTCCTTATCAATTAGGTGCATGAAAAATCAATAACAACCAATAGTCAGATCTACCGAGTATACATATAAAATTTTATCAAAATCGGTTAAGCCGTTTCGAGGGAGTATGGCATCTAACACTTACAACTGAAACTGTATAGAGAGTGAGAGAAAGTTCATTGCGTGAAATAGATCATTCGAGAATCACAGGAGCACTGCCTCTGCGGAATAGCTCAATATCAATGCTCGATGTTGTTATGTTTGATTTACACGAACATAAAAATAATCTGATAGGTAGTTAAGTGTAGTTAATCTACAAACTGCAGTTAGCTAAAATAAGGTTTAGGTCCTGAGGAGAAATATGTAGTTAGAAAGATATAAAAATTCTAATTATTTATTCATTTCAAACAATTGTTTCAATTTGATTTCTCAACGACAGGGGACACATCGAAGAAAAAACAAAATTGGTGTTTTTATTCAATGCCGAGGATTTTCATATAATTATTCACCTCTTAAACCTTCCTGAACGTTCACAAATATTTAAAGACCAAAATTAGCCAAATCGGTCCAAACGTTCTCGAGTTTTAGAGAGACTAACGAACAACAATTCATTTTTATATTATAGATATGTGTGTTCGATTCGATAATAAGAATGGAATATTATTATGAGTATTTTACAAACTTAGCCAGTGTTTTAAAAAGCGATTTGTATGAACGCCCTGGATGGGGGTCAATTAGAAAAAAATAAATGATCAGTGTCATATTATGTCATTAACACAAATCTTGTAATCTTAAAAAATTGGAGAAAATCTTCATTTGGGAGAATGAAGATTACCTTAAAAATAGTAATTGCAATAACCTGAAAATTGAAATTATAGATCCCGAATTTAACGCTTTGAAAGATTCTTTTTTATCGTATCCAACCTACACAAAAATCATTCTTTTAGTAGTTACGACTTATTTTTCCAGAATTGCCCTTTCATAATCATTCGTTCCTTCGTACATTTCGGTATAGCTATTATTAGAAACAATTTCGCGATTACAAATTTCTTTTTCATTTTTCTACTTCGCAAAAACTTCACGTAAATCGGAAAATATGTTTTGCAATTTTGAAAGCTATGAGTCTATGGAAAAAAAACAAATCGAGGAAGGAATCTATGGTTCGAATGATATATTTGCTTAGTTACGTTTTTGTGTTTGACCAATAAAAAATTCCTAGAATGAGCTTATAATAGTAGACATTCAAAAAATTGCCACGAATTCTCCTCATTAATATTTGAAAATTAACTCAAATCAAATATGATCGGAAAATAAAATGTTATAATAGTTATCAAATATCAATTGTTTTCAATGTATAGCTTCATCTTGATCGCACTGTATGGTGTATCAACACTGTGGTTAGATACTAATATAAATAACTAGTTCCATAATTACTGAAACGTTCCTTTTAAAATGTTCGAAATATTCCTACATATAGTAAATTACCATCAATCGTGGTTATTTCTGGAAATACACCCTGTATACAATATATTACCAGATTACAGGATATACACTTATCATCGATACGTTAGATAATTGAAATCCGGACCTGAACCTCACACAACAAATAACACTAATAGGATAATTTCTTTATATATTAATCATTCATAAAGCACGAAATTCATAAATAACGAAGAACAATGGAACGATACAATAGGTTAAGTCAAACATCCGAAAAACTGGTTGAAATATAATTCATCGCACTTAATTTTACGCTTACATACAATTAAACATTATCCATTTGTAGAAATCTCTCATTTTTCTGCAACGAAATCTGAAATCAATTTATATCGCAGCAAAAGTTACAAAGTGAATGAAATTAATAGAAATAGAAGCCTTGAAATCGTTGTTGAAACGGTTAAGTTTTAAATAGTTGGGCGAGTTTATAACGTAGGTATTCAGACCCCTGCATTTTAACTCGAATTGATTATCTACTATACCATGCAGCGAATGTTCGTGCTAGTACTGTTAGATGGCCGGACCGTCGGCTCTCCACTAGTATGTGTGGCATATTTTTTAGATGCACAGATACGAAACCAAGTATATTTTAAGGCGACTATGCTCGTCATTGAGATTTACAACTAATTGTAAAATTTTCCAGCACGGGAATGCTTATTCCCAATTAATTTAGAATAAATTAAATTGCCTTTTGAATAGCATAGTGCATCAAGAATTAATCAATATTCTTTCGCACTATCTAGTATTCGCAGATCCTCCTTTGCTTACCACCTTAGCTGTCACAAAAATAAATTAGGTGGATTTCTTTAAATATACGAGGTGCATAATTTACATATCACAATGGTTAACCTTAACATTAATATATCATAATTACCTATAGTGATACAAGGTAAAACCAATGCAAAATTGTTTTTTAGGTTTTAGGTTATCAATTATTCCTTTCCTACCATAAAAAATAAAAATGCATCAAATTCTATTTTGAAATTGTTTGTCAGTTTTGTTCATCATTATTAGACAAAGTACGTTATTGAAGCAGAGCTATTAATTTTTGTGAAATTTGATACTCCAACAAATGAGCTTTGAGTAATTTTAAATTTGACGGTAAATGGTTGAAGATTTTAATACCTACTCTGATAATAGAGAAAGTGCTAAAATTTAGCTGTTTTATTGTTAGGAATGAGTAGCATATCACTGTTTCTTGTTGAATACTTATGATTACTATTCAATATAATAAACCTACCTTCATTTTCTTTAACATATAGTTGTAATCTTTATTGTAGAGAAAAGAAATTTCTTACAAATGGTAGAAGTTTGACGAATCATTCTTCCTTTCCTCCAAAGATAAAATGATCATAAATTAGGAAATAACACAAAATAGTAGATAAAGATACAAAATTAAACCAAGATGAAACTAATGATTGAAATCTAATTAGTATAAACTTCGTAAACTTACTGATTAATTCACCATAAAACAGAAAAAAAAAAAATGTATATAATGCACAAAAAAATAAGTCATAAAAACTAACACATAAAAAGATGTGGTGAGCATGTTCATATTAAAGACTTTGCCTTGAAGTGCTTGCTCCGAATACTCGCTGACAGAATAGAAACAAAATCTCAGAAGATATTTCTGATGTTAATTCTGAATTTATTGAAAGAAAGGTCTTTGAAATGGGAAGGTAAGATATTGTATAAATTATCTATCGAGTTTTTTTTTGACTTATTTAGAACATACTTAGTTGTTCAGATATTATTTGCGTCTCTTGTATTATAATTATGTAGATCAGAATGTTTTATCAATGTATCTGCATCTGGATCTCTAATACCGTCAAATGAACTACTGCGATGGTCCTTCTAGTGTTGAAAACTTCTGAAATTGAAGTACTACCTAAGTCCTGTAACAGCTAAATCACAGGTAACGTGTACCCAAAGAGACAAATTCGTCGTCAATACCGCGTCCTGGATATTCGGCGGTTGCACACATTCGGCAATTTCCTGCTATTATCAGGCCACCGGGATGACGGCATAATCGCCGGGGAAGGACTGACCGCCGGAAATTGAGGGCGTGCATGTACTTACACTTCCACCAGGAAATGAACCATGTCAATTGGATCGGTGGCCGCGACAGCCGATAGGGCCGAATTTATGTAGACAAACGCGCGATCGGAACGCGTCAAGATTTATGGCGATGGCATGTGCGTACAGACGTCAAACGCAGTAGGCCTTGACGGACGATTTTGCCGAAATTGCCCGTGTACGTATTACGAAGGCGTGGCGCGCGATTTTCCTACGTCAATACCAGTCAATAACAACGACATTACGAACGGACTGTGAATACAACGTCAAAACAACGAGATTCGGCGATGTTTAACTTCAGATGATTATTATATGCATGAAAAACAGCCGTAACATACATTGAACAGAAGAAACAAGTAATTAAATTATGTTTCACCAAGAGTTAAGCGAGAATTCAATCCCAGTCAAGAAAAAACAAGTGTTGAGTTCAGCTTTTGAAAATGGTGTAGCACCCCGAAACAATTACAACTAGAGATTATGCTCTCAAAAGAAATGAATTCAGTTTTGAGTCTGATCTTCCATTCAGCCATCGAACGAAAATATTGGTTCAAACAAAAATATTGGTTAAATTTATATTTACAATAATATAGGTACAACTTTATTTGAAAAGAAAAAAAAATTACCTCAGAAATATTAAACATTTGAGACAATTTCACATGGTGAAGAACATTCGTGTTAAAAAAAAATAAAACATATGATACAAAAAATTGATCCATACATTATTGCCTACATTCGAAACATCGAAATATTCTACAATTTTGAAGCAATTAATTTAGTTTTGTTACACTAATCCAAGTTTTCTTCATTAATCGATTGGCCGATACTTGATGAAAATCTAAATAGTAACAATAGTATAACATTCTGTAATATTCATTATTCTGTAAGCATCTGAAGCAGTCGTTTTTAACGACGAAACGCGTCATGCTATTTAGTGAAAAAAGTGTGAATCATAAGTTCAAGTGTTTGAATTTAAGTTTATGTTCAGATAATAATTGATTGTGAGAAGATCTAAATTGATGTTTCATTATTGATGTTAGTTTTTCCCAAGTATATTCCTCATCAATGAGTAATTAATAAAAACAAATCCTGATTGAGGATATGCAAAGGATATAACAACAGAAATTTCAACTACATGGTATGAATGAGCAAAGTGTACCGAAATAATTCATAAATTCAAACAAATCTACTTAAATATACTTATATCTACGAAAATATTCCCTACTTAGGAATCACTATCAACATAGACGAATCAACCGAAAATATGGACAAAAATGCTAATACCTACCTACAGTTAACCTATAAGGTTAACTTATAGCGGAGAGGCTTCAGCTATAAATTTTTAGAAAACTTCATGAAGATTTCAACTTTATTATTAGTATAATGAGGATAAGATTCATATTGTTGGGAAGCGATTTTTTATCCTGAGGCCTAGACTGAAAATTGACTCGCTCTCTTTAAACTCTACTACATATTAAGATGAATAATTGAAAATATAACTCATGGTTCAGAAGTTAATACAAAAAATGACTGCCTGCCTACATGTGAAATAAAAATATTGGAAATGTCTAATCTAGTTCATAATGTATATGTTCTCTGTATCTAAATATTATTTTGATTCTCATTAGACTAACACAAATTAGGTCTTATCCTCAATCTCGAAAAGAATTTCTCTATAAGTAGAGATTGAAATTTTTAACGAAATTTAAGTAGGTACTAATTGCTCATTTTATATGTCAGTAGATATTCTTAAGTTTCATGTACATCCGAAATAACTTTAATGTTTCAAATATAAACACTCGGCTTGGTTTCACAACTAAAGAGTTTAACTTTTGAAAATGGGGTAACACTCCGAAACAATTGTCAAGTATTCATTATAAATTTTGTGAAACGCAGCCAAGTGTTTTTATTTGATATATTAAACAATGTTTCACCAAGAGATCAGCGAACATTCAATTAAATTTATACAACATAACTTTATCTATTGAAGTAACTATTTCCAGATGGTGTCATTTCTGGCAAAACAAAAGAAAGAAATTACATTTTCATCTTAACAATATGCTTTTATTGCAGAATTTTCATGTGGCAGAAATGAAGAAACCAACAGCTCAGATTTGTATCAGCTTACGTTTTTAAGTTCTAGGTTATGAAACAAATAATTTGTTATTCAACATTTGTGTAGAAAACACAGGAACACGGTTTAAATTTATATAATCGATGGATTCGAGATCTTCAAAAAACTCTAAGCATATATTATCCATCAAGCATTCGATCTGAAAATTCGAAATTAAAATTCTATGACATTGAATATTCCAGGAATATTCCAAACATACATATTTTCGAGATTGGTTGGGTACCTTTCCTAATAAAGGTAAAACTTGATAGGTGATTTATCTGCTAGATGGCAGGAGTGGTATTTCTACAAGTACTCAACTTCGTAAAAAAAAAGGTAGATATCAAAATCGAAAAAAAAAATTGTTTTCAAATTTAATTTCATGTTAAATTAATTGAGACACTTTAGTTTACTTCTCAAATAGTATCTCCCAAAATTTTGATCATAATTATTCGATCTAGATCTGATAGATTAATCAAAGGATAGATGCCGAGAGATAAAAATGAGGATATTAAATAATGTAATTTCAGTAAAGGAAGTTTGAAATTTGGAATATTATTGTGACCATTTCATTCACAATTCTTTTGTGCGTTTGCTACTAGTCACCCATAGTTTGAAATCATTTAAAACCCTACAGATTAAGTTTTACTTGTACTGTAGGTACCTGTATCTTTTCTTGTCGATCACAAGATCTTATCTGTTGAGAATTTGTGAAAATAATTTGAAAAAGTTAGAAATAAATACATATACGTTCGGAATACTTCTAAACTCACAAGCATACGAAAAGTTCTTCTTTATCATAGACAAAATCTCACCTAGGCTTAGAAATAAAACTTGACACCATGCCGTTACCTAATGACTGTCCTCGAAATAACCATTAAATCCTGACATTTCTGTGAGCCTTGAAGGATTAACTCAAATAAATTACCGCGAAATTTCGTTCCGTGTCAAAAAAAGTTTTGTCAAATTCTGGAAACATAATCGTCAGGCTATCAGGTGTTCTCTTTGGCTATTTTTCATTTATATATATATTTATACAGAGACAATATCCCATATCTATGTACAGTAAACATAGATATATAGTTAATTGGTTTTATTGAACACTATATTTCTTTGCGGACTACAAATTTCTTTAAAATTAGCAATTCAGAACAATTTCTTCTATATTTTGTGATTTCTCCATATGTTTTGACAAATTCACAATAATTACAGAGAAAAATTCTATGTCAGTTAATAATGAAAATTTCTCAAAAAGTTGATATTCAACATTAAATGATGCTTTCAAAGAAATACTCTCTTGACATATTGATAAATTTTTTACGTGAAAAAACGAAATAAGTAATACTTTCTAAATTTTCACATTTATAATTTCGTTAAGAAAAACAGAGTAAAATTCATATACTTGAATTTATTGTTACTAACTCACAGTTTTGGTGATATAGTTATATGTTGATGGAAATGAGCAAATCGAATCAAAAAATGTATTCCACCAGTAAACCAGGTTAGAGCAAGACATTAATAATTATTATATCATATCGGAGATATGTGGACTAAGACATGGAGAATTGAACTAAATGAAAAGAAATCTATACAAAAAGAAAGGCATTATAAATAAAATGAAGAAAAATGTATTTTCTAATAGGTCGTAAGTCCCAATTATTAATAATAATAATACATTTATTCCCAGCAGATATACATCCAATTACAGGGAAAATGACAAATTGTACACAAATAATAATAAATAAGAAAAAATAAGGAGAAAACAAAACAAAGAGAGTATAAACGAATATATAAAACGAAAATGAAATTAAAATGAATTGAAAAAGTAATAAACAATAACTAAATGGAACAAACTGAAAATAAGATATTATCTTTTACGAAGTCACACGTAGTCAACAGAAGTTAATGAAATGTAATTGAATATAAACTTAAATTCAAACACTTGAACTTATGATTTACATTTATTGTCTACATAGCATGACGCGTTTCGTCGTTACAAACGACTTCTTCAGATGCAAACAGAATAATCATAAGTTCAAGTGTTTGAATTTAAGTTTATATTCAATTATAATGGATTTATCAAGTAAACGCCAACACTATTAAGAAATAATGAAATGTAGTTGAAGAAGTCAACGAAAATAAAATTAAAATCAATTGCAATAGAAATACAAAGTAACCAAATGAAACAAACTGAAACTAAATATTATATATTAGAAAGTCATGTGTAGACGATTTGAGAACAAAGTACCCAGAAATATAACCGACGTCCCTTTCTAAGTTGGCTATAGTGACTTACATAGAGACCTCAATGGAGAAACTGTTTAGCAAATTATTACCCAGTATGCCACTAAACATGAAGAAAGGCTTCATCAACATGTTAACATCAACGCGATTTATTTGTAGAAAACACGAACATTATTCCATTTTATTAGTTGTGATTTCATATCGCAAACTCTTTCTTTTAAAATTGAACTTTAAAATTTGAAAGTACAAAATTAAAACTTTTGAACTTTTGTACTACTAATTTTGTTTTTAGTATCTGTTGTCTTTTCTGTTTTGTAATTACGACCTGTCCTGTAAAACAGTGCATGGTGAATAAATAAAAATAAATAAATTAAGAGAAGACTTAAAAGAACAAAAATGTTTGAGTAAGTTGAGTGAAAATAACTGCGAAAAACAGTGCCTGTTTTACATATTAAGTTTTATTGTAACTATAATATAGGAATAGAATACTCCAAGAAACACTGATGTGTATACTTTAGTTCAAGTTAGATAGTAGTAAATCAGGTGATAATACTCACCACTCACCACAGGCTACGGTCTTTGTGAGAAAATGTATTATCTTTGTTTAGGCAACAAAATTGACAAGATAGAATTTAAAATTAGAATACTGTTGTTTCACCTATATAATTTATTACGAGAACCTTAAATAAAAATTATTATTATTATTATAAAAATAATGAAATAAATTTATTGAGAAATATTCTTTACATTGTAAAATTACATTCATATCAATTGATATTTACAAACTAAGAAGAATGCTCATGAATTCAGTTTACTGATCTTCCATTCAGTCCTCGACTACAATAATACACAACTTCATTTGGAAAGAAAAGAAATAAATTACCTCAGAAATATTAAAAATCTGAGACAATTTCACATGGTGAAGAACATTTGTGTTATGTAAATACTAACATATGATACAAAAAATTGATTCCTACATTTGAATCATCGAGTACTCTTCCACACTATAGTATGCCTTTGTTAAGAGCAGAGATTTAACTCTCCTCTTAAACAAATGAGCTTTCAGTACTTTCAAATTCGATGGTAGATGGTTGAAAATTTCAATACTCTGATAATAGAGAGAGTGCTCAAATTTATCTGTTTTATGCATAGAAATAAGTAGCACATCACTGTCCCTTGTTGAATACTCATGATTACTAATCAATTTAATGAACTATCTTCATTTTCTTTAACATATAACAAACCTCTATAAATATATAAACACGGTAAGGTGAGTATGTAATTATTAATGAAGATAGGTTTACAAGATGTTCGTTGATGAATATTGAATATTAATCGAAGTATTCGCTTCTGTGTAATAAACACCCTATTTATTTCTGTAGAGCAGCCCCACAGCAGAATATTATAATTTAGATGACTATACAAGACTGTAATACACATTCATAACACAGTTTCTAGGTACAATGTCCTTAATTTTACAGATTGCAAAAAATGAGTTACTCAATTTTTTACATAAGACATAAATGTGTGATGTCCATCTCAAATTTCTGTCTACTTCCAAGAAACTTTGTTGATTAGGATGATGATCTAGTGATAATAAAGATTATAATTATCATTAATCATAACCAGATTAAAGTGAAATCTGGTAGGTACCTATCACTTCTTTTCTGAAAAGAGCAAAAATGCAAATGGTTCAAATCATAACTGCAGTTATATGAAAATCACGAAATAATATGTACTTACGGTTACTCTTTTCCATTGAACTCATTCAGGAAATGAAATTCTCATGTATTAGAATAATGAATGAACGGGAAATGAGATAGCTACTTTCTGATTAAATGTATTCACCTGTATTTAATTTGACGTTATCTGAATATTTGTGTACGATATAGTCAATTTGTTCTTAAAAACTAGCGATAAATTGTCTCTATCGGATAAACTACTGATTTCGTCTGACAAACGGCTTGAATTAGAAGTAGTAATTGAATTTTAATTTTTTTAAATGAAGATATTGGATAATTCAATGCTCATTGTGGAAGAAATATTGCGCTCATTATAATAAATAAAACATTTAACAGTGTTGAAGAAACCATTTAAACCATTTAAATTCTGATACACATCAAACTCATAAAATGTAAGATTGAGGATGAGAAAGAAAGAAAGAAAACTTGGAGTTTATTTGTTCTGAACTAGTGGTCAAAATTTGTTCATAATTCATTCAAATTTCAAGTTTAAACTTCATTAGATATCTTTTGTCGAAGACTTTACCTCTATATCATCATTCTTTTATGATTTACTTCGTATTGTACTTTTGAGCAATTTGTCTTTCACAAATCTATATAAATGAAATTTAATCTACGAAATGGATGTAGGTACGCTCAAAACTTCAGAACCTACAACAAATTGTATAATCTTCCTCTTTTTGGGTTTGTTTTGACCAGAACAAAGTTCGTATAGAAAAAAATTCAAAAATTGAACCGAAAATATTCAAAAATCTTTAAGTTTTTGGAGAGAGTGAGGGAAATGTCAATATATTGACAAAACTTCGAGAGTTTAATGTCAGTTTCTCAGACAATTATTGGCAACTTCAAGAATATTGACAGATAGATTGACATTATTTCATATTCAATTACCTTTCTTTAAGTAACAGCAAAACGGTATTTTCTGATATTCATTTCTATTTATTGTCGATAAGAAAATCACCAATGCTGCGTCAAAATATTGTAAGCGTCAAGTATTATATAACGACGAAAAATCCATTTTCAAATTACGTTTTGAATAAAGAAATATATTCAGATTTTCAACGAAATTACGGTCTTCAGGATTTCTCATATAATTAATGAGAGATGTAAGGAAGAAATAGTTGCTAATAAATCATGAACCTTCATTTCATCTAAAAAATTGACAGGTTAATCACTTCGAATATATGGAACGTGTTAATATATGGAATTAGTGATAATCCGACTCAATCGAATGAAAACATAAATAGTGTTTAATAGATATTTGAAAATATTCACTAAAAATTATTACATTGTCAAAAGTTTGCCGAGTTACCTAGTTATAAATAATTATGCGAATGAAAAAAAAAGAATAATAATACAAATTATACAATGAAAATGTAGACGTTTCATTTCGTTATTTTTTTCCAGTAACATTCAATAAAACCAAGAGGACATAACAATTAAAGCCTCTGGACCAAAATTAACATATAATTGAATATAGGATAAAATTAAAACACTTGAACTTTGGATTTACACTTTTATTGAATACATAGCATGACGCGTTTCGTCGTTATAAACGACTTCTTCATACGCTTATAGAATACGAGTACTCTAAACTCTAGAGTATTCTATTAGCGTTTGAAGACGTCGTTTATAACGTTCATAACTCTAGAGTCTAGTGTATATAGTGTATTCTATTAGTGTCTGAAGAAGTCGTTTATAACTATGTAGTCAATAAAGTGTAAATCATAAGTTCAAGTGTTTGAATTTAAGTTTATATTCAATTAAAATTATAACGTTATGTTGACATGTTTCGAGCGTTCAGCTCATCATGACCAACTTGTTATAAAGAGTCTTGATAATGAGCTGAAAGTTCGAAACATGTCGGCTCAACGATTTTAATTTCATTGTACTATTATTCAATATATTTGAGAAACATGAAACAAAGAGTTTCATTCAATTTGTAATTTAATCATGTTTCACCAAGAGGTAAGCTAGAATTCAATCTCAGATATTTTGATTTTCATTTAAAACATGTTAATGTATAAATTCATTAGAATTCGAATTAGAATTTTTCGAATATTACTTTGTATTATTATGATTTGGGATGTGGATGATGTTCTTTGAAGTAAATATGTGTGAAAGGAACTTAAATTTCTGAGTGTATTTCAAAAATATCTGTTCAATTGTGTCTATCAATCAAGTCATATTTTAAAATTGTAGTTATCTCAAAAAACCATATATCTGTTGAATAATCTAATACAAATGATTTTTTTTGTTTAATTATGGTTTCTTGCTGTTTCCTCAAGCTATAGCAAAACATTGATATTCCAGAGCGTAATTTCATTTTGTCTAATGATCACCAAGATGATGAAATATTTTCTCTTCATCTATTGAAGACGAAACGAGGTTTTCATCATCGATCTCTTTAAACGGCATAAAAACCAATACGAAACTAAACCAAATTAACAGTTACCAATCACCCTCCCTAAAGAAACTGTGGTATGGAACTGAACAGTTAGAACTACTCTGATTTTGAGCAAAGAACACTGTCTCCACAACGTCCTCTATATTAATCAATATTCGTAGTGATTATAACGTCTATTTCACAAAAATTCAACGGTTTCTGAAGTATATTTCCTCAATTAGATTAAAAGTGCCACCAAACTTCCGATACTAGAAGAATAATGATCGAATTTAGTGAATGACAACTGCGCCAGAATTCCTTGAATTGCCCTGTCCCGACCAAGGAAATGGTCACGTCTTGGCGCAAGACAAGGTTCCTCAAGGTAATTAATTGGATTTTTTTTAGAAATTTGAGGAACGTATAATTTAAAAAATCTAATCATTAGATGAAGATGTATACGAAATTAAGTATCTCAATCGGTATCAAATAGGTATTTTCTGATGAAAGAAAAGACCTTGATATTATGACTCCACTATTTATTTGAGAATTTTTCAAATAGGCTTCTATGCGCAATTTTCTGATCGAAATTTCAAAGTTCAGTTAAAATTTACCTTTGCTAGGTAGATTGAATATTAACTAAAATTCAAACACTTGAACTTTTGATTCACACTTTATTGAGAACATAGCATGACGCGTTTCGTCGTTACAAATAACTTCTTCAGATGCTAACAGAAAACTATATTACTAATATCAAAAGCCCCGTGTCCCAAAAATGTCTACAACAATCGGCATCGAAGCAGAAATTACTCTTAAAACGAAACATATCGATCAGAATATTGAATATCAAACAGTACAGTTAATCAATAATCAATCAAACAAAATTAAGAAGTTTGTTCAAGTTAAATCTATCAGAATGAAATCAGAATAATGAAATTATCTTTACGAAAGCTGGTCTCTTAGCTATTTCTCTAAATAAATCTTATTACATTTCAAAAGCAAACACTTTTATAGAGTCCCAAGACTATTCAGTAAGTATTAAAGAAAGATTCAACCAAAAAATATCAATTAGAATTGAAAAATGCGTTAAAAGATGTTAAAATGTTCTAATAGATGAGCGCACTAAACATAGAATAACCCTTACCAACCCGCAATGTCAATCATCAAATTCCCTAAACAAAATTTCCCAATCAGCCCCTTCCACTAAAATCTCGTAGATATTATAAAATCGTATTGTAATTTCAAACCAAAATTTTCCATCAAGAATTCCTATGAATTAATCAATAAAATTGAAAACGTAAGACTACCTAGTAATTCTAAACTTAATGAAACAATATTTAGAATTTCTCATAATTTTAATACAAATACGCATGTATGAGGTACTATTTCTTTATCAAATGCTGGAATAATACAGCATTTGATAAAAAAGTAGTTCTTCGAGACGTCGTCATGCGTGTTTGTATTAAAATTATGAGAAAATTCTAAATACTGTTTCATTATGGATATAAATTTTCTCCAAGTATCGGCCTCATCAATCATCAAATTGTAAACTTATTTCTTTTGATTTAGTTAATCTATTTTCTTCTATTCCACCTTCCCAATTGAAATAATTAAAGACTTGCTTTTCAAAAATAACGTGAATATAATAATTCAATCTGAAATAATCATGTTATTAGAAATATGTTTGATTCAAAATTACTTTATGTTCAATGACAAAATTTATAGTAGCAAGAGTGGACTTATAGTGGGAAATCCGTTGAGTCCTCTTTTAGCTGAAATATTTATGGACTAGTTAGAAAATAGTATTCAAGAAAACCTGAATTTCAAACAGTTTGTATTCTGGTATACATATGTGGATAATATAATCACTTGTTTTACTGGTACCGATCGTTTGTTAAAAACTTCGAAAATTTCATTAACGCAGTTCATCTGAATATAAAATTTACAACCGCAATAAAATCTGATGAATCCCTTAATTTTTTAGACTTGACAATTACAAAATCAAATTTCAATTTTCTACTGAAGACGTCATTTGTAACGGCGAAACGCGTCATGCTGTGTTGTCAATAAAGTGTAAATCAAAAGTTCAAGTGTTTGAATTTTAGTTTATATCCAATTATAATGGATTTATATCAAGTAAACGCCAACACTATTGAATACTTTGCTATTATTACATTATTCTATTATATATATTATATATTATATTATTCGATCAATTCTAAAAGAAAAAACAATTAAAAAATCAGGAAAGAATCCTAATTTTCAACTATCGTTCAATAATGCAGTTTAAGCAGTAAGAAGAGTCTTTTCATTTGTGTTCTTGATTGAATAAAAATCAATAACTTATACACACAAAGGAATTCCGATTTTGATCGACAATAATTCTGAAAACACAATACAAACTGAATATAACCACAGAAAACAATGAAACATTCATCATTATAATAATTATATCATAACTTATGCAATCAATAATATTTCGAATACGAATTGATTTTGATGTTCATTATGTAAAATATTAGAAAATTTTGAGAAACAAATTGAATTTCACACTTATAAATTACAAAAAAAAAATAGTAAACGTCTAAGTTCAATTTATAATGATATAAATCGAAAAAATATTATACAAAATTCGTTTGGCTCAGTGTATTTATTCTGTATTTTTAGAGATATAGTTTGATATTCAATCACAATTAGATTTAAAGATTCATATAATTATGAGGGATTACGAAAAACTTAGTTTTTTGGCATACTGAAAGTTTTTCAGAGGTTTTACTACAACATAAATGTGAATATACTTACCTCAAAACAAATTCTGAGTCTGCATTCCTCATAAATTTCCCTATATAAATTATTAATTACCTATTTATTCATTTTTGACAGATGTTTTTGAAATGCGTATGTCTCAATAAAATTTATTTTATTGATATTGCTTATAGAATATAATAATATTTTTAACAATATGCGAAAGATTTAAGAGCTATGCGAACAATTTTCAAATGTAATAGATATACTCCAATCCAAGGCATGCTAAATTGTTCAGAACTAATGTCAGTTAAACAGAGAATACTTTTTGCTACATATATTTATATTTAAAGTTGAAAACAAATTTTTCCCATATAAAGTAATAAAAAATGTCAGTGTGTCAGTGATATGCACAGTTAAATACAAGAAATGCTGACAATTTCTACATGCAAGTTTGTAAGCTTTCTAAACGTAGGAATAGTATATTTTATGAAGGATTCAACGCATTTGATAGATTGTCTAGCTCCATAAAAACAATTAGTGACTTTAAGGTATTCAAGCGTAAATTAGCTTGATATCGTTTTAAGTTCGTTTTAATCATATAATTGTAAATAATATATTTTGAACCTAAATGTATATATGTTTTTGTAATAGCTATTGCTAAATAAATATAATTATTATTAAAAAAATAAAATACGTTTGCCCCAAGACCAGCTCATGATCAAAAGCCTTCAAATATTTTTCCAGAATATTGTATTTAAGGTATCTCACAATAAAATCAACAAGTTACCTCAAAATAAGAAACAATAAAAGTTATTCGTTAATAAGTTGACGTCGTACAAAAAGTCAATAAAACTTGACATGTATGGCATGATGTTTCTTATTCCCGTTTTCATAATTTCAAATGATCATTGTAATTTCATTCTATTATCAAATAAACTGAAAAAATAGTAAACTGAAGAAACTAGGGCTGAGATGCGTGATTCATTAACTATCACCTACCAAGAAAATTCTTATAAGAAGTCCCCTTTGTTAACTTATAGCATTAGCGGAAGTCATTCATCACTGGATACAAAATATTTAAAGTCATCGATATATTTGTTCGTCATAGGTGCATTTCACAAATATGCAGGCTACACCCTACGGAAGAGCACTCAGTCTCTCATCCTCCAGGTAAACAAAAAAGTGTCAGAAAAATGGTAGTTTAGACGCGGTGGCATACCAGTCCTAGGCTGGCTTTACGATAGACTTCGTGGAACCGCTCTTCGGGGGGGCAGGTTGGCCGCTAAGGACAATTAGTCAGGCCACATATAATTTCGTACTGACTGGCTGGATGTCAACCTGTCACTCGAATGGAGACTTTTACGATTTCCATGGAACTTGACCGTTAAAAAGTCAATTACAGTCGATCAGTTTCTTTCTGCTTGGCACGATCGATCCTGACAAAAACAATTTTGGCCTTGACATTTCGGACTTGGTCGAAACAAGTGCCAGCGAGGTGAATGAATCGAATGTCGATTAATCGAAAAAGATTTTCGCCTAATTTTTTTCCCGAAATGTGGCGTGATGGTTTTATAGTTAGGTAATTAATTTATAACAACGGAACACTAATGTTACACATTAAGATAGTGAATGATTATTGCGTATCAGTGAAATGTCTATACACAGTGTTTCTTTTATAAAAATCGTAATAAATGACACGGAAGTTTCGCTTATCTCTTGTTGAAACATGTTTAAAACAATAAATTAATTCAAGTAACCCCAAGTAAAGGTTGATAATATATGTATTTCTGTAAACGGAGAAGCCATTGTTCACGATGAACATATCAAATACTTGGGTACAATTTTGGATTCGAATTTAAACTTTCACGCACACGCATATTATATAACGAGAAAATTTTCGAAAAAAGTAAGATTCTTATCACGAATCGGCAAATCTTTGTCTATGAATACAAAGTTGTCACTCTATAAAGCCATTGCACTTCCTCATTTACAATTCTGTTGTTCCTTATTGTTTCATTGTCTTCAATATCAAATAAGTCGATTAGAAAAAATACAAAATAGGGCTACGAGATCTATATTAAAATGTAATAGATATACACCTGTCAAATCCATGCTTAATGTGTTAAATATGTTATCTGTTAGCCAAAGAGTTGTGTTTAATGTACAAGTGTTCATTTTTAAACTGAAAAGAAATATGTTACCAACCTACATTAGTGATAGAGTTCGATTATTTACAGATGTACATACTTATAATACGAAATTCAAAACAGACTTTATCCTTGGAAAATGTAACACCACACAAAAGCTAAAATCTATTTTGTATAAAGGTTTAATTGAATTTAATGAACTTCCTGCACATATAAAAAACTGTGAAAGTTTAAAAGTATTTAAAAGACTTTTGAGAACGTTCATCTCAACCAAATGCAATACAGTCTAAAGTCACTCTAATTCAATTGGGCTTTGTTTCTGCTAGTACTCTAATTGATGTTTATCATGTGATATTAGTTAGATGCTAAGTATAACGTTTTTGTTTTTCTATTATATTATGTTATTTACATATATTGGTACTTTACTTAATTCACAGAATTTTACTTTTCATTATTTTAATTTTTAATTTTTAATTTGTTATTACTATATTTTGTAATATTATGTAGCAATTCTGCTAAATAAATACATTATTATTATTAACCCGCTGAATTCATCGAATCTTTCATGCATTCCTCCATTTTAAGTAGTGCAATGCTGCTTTTGCATATTATAATTCTAATGATAAGGACTTAATTTGGAAGTGTAACTTTGTAGAGATTTTGAGGTTCTTAATCGTGAGTTTTCACATATAAAAATTCAATGAAAATTTGTGAGACTTTGTATCTGCCTATCGTTTAATAATTCAGGTGATGATAAGTAAAAGACAATTTATGAGGAATGCAGACTCAGCATGCTGTTATTAATGTTATGCATCAAGATAGTGAATAATTATTGCGCATCATTGAAATGTCTACAGTGTTTCTTTTATAAAAATCGTAATAAATGACACGGAGGTTTCGCTTATCTCTTGGCGAAACATTATGTTGAAAACAATAAATTGAAATTAACAACTTGGTTTCACTAAATATATCAAAAAATTATGAATTTTGAGTTCTCTATCAATTCCGAAATCCATTAATTTCCAAAATATTAGTATTCAAACAAAACGCCACACATTGATTTCAAAAGAGTCATTTCATTATTTTTAATTGAAATATATTTTCACATATTATTTTGAACTGATTGATTTTTCAGGTTTATTTCCATGATTCGAATTTAAATGAAATATAAATACGTCAAGGCATAAAAACGCTTACAATTAAGAAGTTCAGCAAAAATCTGAATTTAAATAGATCGATATAATGTTCTTAGAAAAAACAAATGTAAAGTACGTACAATACAGTACAAAGTATAATATAAATATACATATGACGCCCATATATTATATAGTTTTACTTGAAAATTAATTGTATAAAAAATTTTGAATCTTTCAAAAAACAACACGAAAAATCAACAAGCAAGAAATGTTTCCACCTATAAAGATTCTCCGCCTAATTAGGGGAGAGTTGTATAATATCGAATCACTAAGGGCTTGCACCTATAATTAGGAAACTGTTTGATATTGAAAAAAAAAATGGAATAATTAGTAGGACATTAATAATTAGTATAACATGTAGGACCAGGTACGCATAACGTTAAACAAAAAGTTCCAAAATTTAAACAAAAAATAATTATCAATTATCAGTATTTGTCAATTCACAAAAAAATATTAAGGCACGGTATTGTCAAACTGGTCCGATAATATCGTGCCTAGGTTTGACAAAATCGTGCCCACAATAATTGAGCACAAATGGGCAAGTAAGAAGAGTAATAATAAAAAATTAATACCATTCTAAGTGAATTTTTTTGCGTGAAGATAGGGAGATCCAAATCTTTTTCTAGAAATTCAATCATCATATAAATCATCACGTAATAAGTATTAACAAAAACTTATTATTATTCGCCTATTACGTTAGTTTAAGGGTGGTTTAAACTTCAACAGAAGAAGAACTTTCGTCTGTGTAGTTCATACCATTTTGCTACTTAACATTTCCCTGTAGAATAGCTTCCAAGGGAATATATTATACTTTTTACTTCTATCATGTGAGGGTATATCGTCATAATTTTAGTGATGTCTCAACCTTTACTATCTCATCTTTTTCCTTCTTTCTCTTCTTCCTTGTATCGACATAGAAATTTCAACCATATTGGTTATATGTAATCAAATCTACAAGAATCAGATGGAAGTGTTTGCAGTTGATATCAAAAGATCCGTACAATTTTTCTGGAGCTGTATAATGTTTACAACGTTCCAAAGAGATCTGGATGCTGTAATCTACATCGCCTAACAAATGACTTAATAGACGTACAGATTAAATCAATCTTACAAGAATTCCAGCTACTATCATGATTAATGGTGATCATTCGTTGGTGCGAACCATAATTGAACTCCAAGATAAAAAATTATAAAAATTCCGTGCTGCCATTTAGCTGTAGCATTCATTAACACCTCAACGACGGTGACCCCCGGCTTGACGTGGACAAATCACGAATTCCATAGCAAGGCCTCATCACCGGATAAATTTATCTACTGTCAAACCTTCTAAGTACCGACCATTAGCTCAGAAATGTGCGGTATTATAACTATTGCTTTTTGTGCCCGGTGGCGGCAATTATTAATGTCTTCTTCGGATGGAAAGAGACGAGAATAAGACTGATGCGGAAGACCATTTCTGGCCCATCAGTAACAATGGCTTTATTTCAGTAAAACTGCAGTAAAAGAGGTGGGCGATTTTCAGTTGATGATGATGATCTAGTTTTCAATACTTCTACTTCACGTAATTTGAGTTAATTATTGAAGTAACGCTGAATTCATCAAATCTTTCATTAATTCCTCCATTTTAAGTAGTGTAATCTTGCTTTTGCATATTAGTTCTAATGATAAGGATTTAATTTAGAAGAGTAACTTTGTAGAAGATTTTGAGGTTTTTAACCGTATGTTTTCACATATAAAAATTCAATGAAAGTTTGTGAGACTTTGTATTTGCCTACCATTTAGACAGCATAAAACTATGAATGAATCATTCAGGTAAAAATCAATAAAAAATTCTTCTGATGATTAAGGACATTCTCAGAAGAATAAGACTCTTATATGTGCGAAATTCTATATATGGTTGGTAAACCGGTATCTAAATTTTCTTCTACTTCACTTGTTCATGAGCTGCAACCTATCAATGCGGGTGTGCCTCGGCGTGATTCGGCCAGTACAATATCTGCTATACACTTTTGATATAACAGTATTTCAAAATAATACCATTGCCACTCTAGCTGATGAAGTCCTTATATAAGCAGTGGAACGAAACATTGAAATAGCTACTGAAAAGCTTCAGACGATAATTAACACGATTGGTAAATGAACTGTAAAATACATGTTAATAACAAACTAGTATCATACTCAAATACAGCAGAATATTTGGGGATGACACTAGACGGAAAGTTCCGATGGAAAGCTGACTTCAGGAGAAAAACGGAAATAACTAAAATACAAGAAAATGTATTGGCTGATAGGATGTGTGTGCTTCTACATTATACAGTTATGGGGATGTACCAAAGAGATGAATCTCAATATCATCCAACGATTTCAAAACAAAATACTGAGAAATATTACAGACGACCCTTGGTATTTTCGCAATATTGACTTACAGGGACATCTGATGGTTTATTGCCCAGTATGCCACTAAACATGATAAAAGGCTTCATTAACATGTTAACATGTAACGTGATGTTTTGTTAGACAACTCGAACATGAAGAGAAGGCTCAAAAGAACAAAACCGTTATTAGTTAATTGAGTTGAAGGACTGCGAAATTCACTGCCCGTATTACATGTTCAGTTTTAGTGTAACTCTAATATATGAATAAAATCTGATGAGTATACCTTGATTCATGTTAGATAGTAGTCCATGAGGTTGAAAAAAATTGCTCATTGGTAACTGTCACCAGATTGTGATGAAGAAAGTGCTTAGATTGAGTATTTAATAATCATGAAAACAAATTTAAAATTCTGAACAAGCGGTAGTTTATAGAGTTAAAATTTGGGCAAGTTCATCAGTAATAATGGATATATTTCCTTGTAATTATTGACCGCATGTTATATACCTATGAGACGTATCTTAAGGCCTTTCCGTTTCAGTAAAGCACACCTTTGAGGGAACGCAGAGTCAGCTTCGGAGCTCCGTGTAACAAGGATACAATGGTTATCGGATTTAATGATATCTCTATAAGATGACAGGTGCCAGCGATGGCGGTCAGAGTTCAAGAGGCGGTCGACTTTTGGATCCGTACATTTCTGTGGTCTCATTGTGCGAAGCAACGCCGCGCTTATCCGACGGTTTTCGTATTCCCAAGTCGATATGGCCCCGCTGTCTGTCGGACTTGAAGGTAGATGGACAGGACACTTAGCCGGTCGTTAGAAGATGGGATGATAGCAGAGGTATTTAGAGGTTCCTGAGATTGCGCTGCTTTGTACATTTACCGAAATTGCAGTTAAGCAAGAAGTAAATCAAGTTATATAGCGATAAAAATAAATTAGACGCAAAACGGGGCACTTGCACTTACCTTATGATGTACTAACAAATAAATATCTTCACTATTCAGTCGGACTTCCATTGCCTATAAATTTAAGTTCAAATTCTGAAGCAAGGGCTATTATCAATTGTTATCAGCAGCAAATAAAGAAATTAATTGATGAATTAATAGGAGTGAACTAAAAGAAACCAAAAAAAAAATGTGTGGCACTCGGCTATTAATTTTTTATTTATGCAGTTTTTTTTCTCTGATATTAATTCAAGTTACACTTTTGGAGCGTGGTGACCGATAGGAAAACAAATTTTTTTTTTATTGAATAGATGAGAAGTCAATAACATTTAAATTATTTTTATTCTCTTACAATACATGTAGGTTATTCAGGAATTTTTATCATTGAAACTATAGGTTTATTGTAATTGAAATAAGAAACAAAAATTTGAGACTCGATATCCTCTAAATATCTGGAAAATACCGCGTCAATGGTGGTCCCATATTTTGTTGTGGATTCTTGTGGATAATTATTTATATTCTTATTCAATTTTTCCGAAAAAAAGTTGTAAACCGTTCTGATTTTTATCAAGGAAGTTGATGTTGAAATCACCAACCAAGATAAGTGGAAATTTATTACCATTTGTACCAAGTATTTTCGACCCTTCTTCAGTGTACGTCCAGTAAAATGCTATGAATGAATGTTCTACCTCGTCCAATTTTAGATTTGGAGAAATGTAAATTGCTACCGTGACTATGTGTAGGCGATTTCTAAGTTTGCATAAGCATGCACAAATATCTCCAACAAATGAGCACCTAACATTAACATCGCTAACAATTATCAATTATCAATAATTATCGCTAATTATCAATTCATTCATACTTTTTCAAATTTTAATATGCCTCATTCATTTTAAATTTAATCGTAATCCAACTCAGTGTCGAAGAAGTTTAGTTCAAACGCGTGTAAAAATCACACGCACTCATTTTCATAACACGTCATGACTTTCTTCTATGACGTAAAAATTGTCTCGATTATTTATCAAACCCAATCTTCGATTACGTTTTCCTAGGACATTTCATTCGTCACCTCACGCACAGTTTGACAACATGCAAACAAAGCATAATTCATTCAAGCGTTGAAAAGGTGGGAGTCAGAGGGTGGTCCCACTTGAGTGCATTATTGAGTTTATTCTTGTATAATTAATTCCCACAACCGCAATACAAATTATTTTAATTTAAGGGTGACGGTTCGCATGTTTTCCTCTGCGGTTTCGATCATTACTCATCCAACAAGAGTTTTTCTACAATTAGCTCGTTTTGCTACAGAAATTTAATTTGCAATCAATAATCAATGATAATTTTTCACTATTAGAATCAATCAGCTCTCGAATTTTAAATAGTCAATAAATATGAACATAAATAACTGTTTTTACATACACCGCACCTTTAAAATATGATGTAAACGTATATAAAAAAAATAATTTTTAGTAAATTTTTGGTACCTAACAATATAATTAAGTAGCACAGGGTTGAAGAAGGTCGCGAGATCTTATAACTTCCCACCTTGTAATTGTAAAATAACAATGAATTGTAATGTAAACAAAGAACTCGATAAAACGTCTTTTCATTCAATCATTCCCACGTGAAACGAAATTTTGTACCCCTTTTCAAGAAAATTTCACGAAGGGCACCAAATTTACAAACAATAGATACCATTGTTACTTTATGATCAATTTTTGTCTTTAGCCTTTAATTATTATATTTTCTTTGATCTTGCTGAATGTCAATAAAAAAGGTATCTCTGAGGTTGTTTTCAATTGAATAACTATTTATAATTTGTGAATACTACTTGCCTTAAAGTATGAAGGAAATCATTAAGAAGGAATGATATAGAAGACGTATAATATTTGACAAAAAGACCTTAATGAAATTCAAAGTTAATAATAAAAGACTTTATTTGAGTTTTAATCACTGAACGACTATTACTTATTATTAATCTATTACTGTATAACTTTTTCCATGTATTTCCAATGTTCATTTGATTAGAAGTTTGTTTTCAAATTATTCGTTAGTTTTGTTGTTTCACTATATTTTTCTAGATAAAAATTCCAAATCAGCATCTAATTCGTAGTGTATTCAGTCACTTTTTTATAAAAAGGAATATTTCAATAAATTTTGCGAATGAAAATTATTGCTAATAATTTTATTCAATCTGTAATCGAATAAACTTTTTGATGATTGACTCTGTTGTTGGTATTCTGCTCTGGTTGGTGATCTGGTGTTGTTAATTCAGCATTTGATAAAGAAAGAGTACTCGTCCTGCGTATTTTTGTAAATATATGAGAAAATTCTAAATATTATTTCATTATGAATAAACTTTTCTATACGTATTAAACAGATTCACAATTTATGTCCTCAATGTATACCAAAATTGTTCTGCTATATTGAAAAAATTTTCAATTTAATATTATGATTACGATCACTATGAAATATTAATGCAATATTTCTGTGTGAAAACATGTTTGTTTAGTTGCAGTTATAAAACCAAAGCGACAAAGTGCGTGTTTGACCTTTTCAATCTTCGCGAATAATGATTGCACCTTGAATTTGCATACAACAGCTATAAATAATTGTTGTCCTAGTGAGTATATTGATTGATCTCCGTACGAGTGTTTATTAATATCTTGGAGTGTGAGGTTATGACCTTGTTTATGTGATGAATTTACCGATTTTTAATCGCTTTGCGTGATGACCGTTTGATATCAATCAACGTTTTGATTTTAATGATTACAGCTGAGAATGTCAGTGGTCCACAAACTTTGAAGAGTTCAAGCTACTTTAATATTTTTTAATCACCGAGTAACACATCTTTCTACACCCAAATTGAATTTGCCATTGGAATACAGCTGTCTACATGTTCACCTGTCAATCGGTTTCTGTATTTGCCTGTAATAAATTTCATATTAGAAAATGAAACCTTACACAGATATGTAGAAGTGAACATGGCATTTACTTAATCGAAAATCATTTCAACGAAAAGAAATATATTTGCTTAACAACAAAATGCAAACTACTTTCTCTGCTTGGATTGAGAGATTCAATTGAAAGGTCATTTTGAAAATTAATGAGTTACATCTCACCTCAGCGCTGTCATCTTCAACATCTTGCATGTCATAAGAAAAGAACTCTTGAGCATCAATACCTGCAGAATCATATGTGATAAACAATGTTACAAATCAAATGCTTTTGAAATCTTGAAATCGTTTAGTGAATTAATTTTTTTAATCTGAAGGAACTGCAGTATGTTCTTTACTGTCTTCAGCAGATGAAAAGATATGCACATGAAAGGCTGTTCTTACAAAAACCCTTCATGTAATACATATCAACTTACAATAAAACTGTTCATATTCACCCTGGGACAGATTTTTCAGGCCCTAGAGCTCCATGTGTTTTGTGTCTGACACCACATCTGAAATTTTTCGACCAATATCTTGTACTTTGTACTTTGTCTGAAGCAGCAAGTTGAGTAATTTGTGATTGAAGTATATGTACTTTAGATGTTATGGGCAATATCATCGAGGGGCCGTTCGATCCTAACCTATGATCTGGAAATTCAATTACCAAAGACGAGGCGTGAAAGGTTTGGTCTAACGTTTTCCTTCAAAATTTTGCACAATTCGATTGACTCGCCATTTCTTCTCAGCAAAATTAATATGCGAGTTCCAGGACCTGGTCTGAGGAGGAATAATACATTCTATGTCAATTACAGCAGATCAAATGTTAGGTCACATTCTCCTATCAACTGTATATGTAATTTTTATGATGAATGTGGCGTTCAATGAGATATCTATTTTGATCAGTTATCAATGAATTTGACATGCCACTCAGAACAGCGCAATGGGATGTCGTGATATTTTGATGACATATTTTCTGTTGTCTACAAATGTCTTTGTAATAGATAATATTTCAATTTTAGTTTGTTTCATTTGGTAATTGTATATTACTATTTCAATTACTTCAGTTTTTTTTCGTTGTATTATATACTTATATTCGCTTATATACTTTTTTCTTCATTTCTTCTCATTTATTATTATTTGTAATCAATTTATTTTTTCCACGTTATTGGATGTGTATCTGTTGGGAATAGATCCATTATAATTATCAATAATAATAACATGCATCTATTCTTCTTCTTTTTCCTTCGATTTTGGCCGACTATGGACCACGTGAAATAACCTTTCATGAATATTTTTCTCCATTCTTTCTGTTCCCCCAATACTCTTTCATTCGTTCTCCATGCTCTTTTCTCTTTCTTCTGTCCATTTTGCTCCAGTCTACTTTTCTTCCTTTTCTTGAAAACCCCCGAATCCCTTGATCTTCTTCCTGAATTATTCTCTCCTCTTCACATCCTCTCCATAGATTTCCATCTCTTCCATGTCTTTTCTGACCTCCTTGATAAATGTTATCTGAGTCTTCATTCATTCTTCTAATGTGTCCGTAGAAAGTCACTCTTCTTCTCCTCATTGTCTCAGTTATCTTCTCTGTATTTGTATAGATCTCTCTATTGCTTCTCAGTTCCCATTTTCCATCTTCATACTTTTTTCCCAGGATCTTCCTGGGACCAAAGTAAATATATAATTTTCTTTTTTTCCCACCTTTTCTAACTGTCTGGCCGTATTCAGTGCGAGGCATTATGAGGCATAAAGACCCTCTGGCTTAATAACTGTATTGTAGTGTCTAAGCTTTGCATTAATAGATATGGACTTCTTATTGTATATATTTTTTGTCAACTGGAATGCTAATTCCATTTTTCTTGCTCTTGCATGGACAGCTTCGTTATCAAGAGAGTTTGATTGAGATTTTGATTGAATTAACTCTCCAAGGTATTTGAACTTGTTAGCCCCCTTAATTTTCCCATGTTTTGTTGGAATCTGTCTTGATGTATCTTTTTTTATTGGTCATATATTCTGTCTTTTCATATGATGCATCTATTATTATCCTCAACTTTTCAATTATGTTTACAAGAAGAGCAGAATCTCACGACAACCAAACCTTATACCAGTTACTAGTAGGAAGGAGTTGCTGTATGGAGCAGTAGATCACCATAATAGGATTCTAGTTCTCCTTAAGAGTTCTGAGCAAATGCTTCTGAAGTGAAGGAGCTCTGACTTTGATTACTCCAAATTGACTCCTCCCAGGATACTAATTACTCTTAGATGAATGAAGTAGTTCAGTTTAGAGAAGTCAAGCATTGAATTTGAAATTCCACTTCGAGCTATCAGTAGCTCTCTACCTACATTTGGCAATCTTTGGACCATATCTATAATGTATAAAGTAAACTTTCCTATCTTATATTCATTTAAAAGTAATTGTTATTCATGAATAGGTTCATACGAAGGTCAGATCTGGTAAAAATCAAGAAAAAGGGCCACTCGAGGAATCAAGTTCCAAATATTTTGATATAGGAAACCCTACCGCATCAATTCCATCGTATCCCTCACGACGAAACCTAATGACGCGTATAAAACAATGTGTCATAGGACATAAACATATCACCGACTTGTCGTCTTAAAACACGCATCCTGACGTGGGAATGTGTCGAAACGCCGCAGGGAAGACGCCGTTCGACGCTGAAACACAAGTAGCTCCCGGTATTACGCCCGTCCAGGGCAAACAGTCTCGACTGAAAATCGCGCTAAAGGTGCGCACCCATGATCAGATATCTTCTCTGTAACTGATACATCGCTATTGTCGCATAATTATCGCAGCCTAACTCTACTTACAAGCCATGAACATAGATTTGGCAACGCCGCATCAGCTCATTCCGGTAGACCGATCGATCTTCGAACAACGGTCTACTACATGTTATAATTGCCTTGTAATTGACTTATAATTAACTTTTCAGCGAAACGGTACATTGTATAAAAAATAGTTTTAACAAAAATTGTAGATCATACAATTATCTATAGAAATTAAAAATATACTTTTTTTCTAAGAAGAACCATGTCTGAGTTATAGCGATTCAAAAGTTGTTTTTATATTATGTACACTAACAATTTCACTTTATCAATTAGAATTGACAATTTGCTATAATTTCATTATTTGAACCATGATTCTCCGGTGAGAGTAAGTTTAATGCATATGTCAATTTCTTTAAACATTGTTTGAAATGTGTACAGTAATTTGGATGGTTGAACGATTCTGATATTTCATATTTTTTACGAGCCAGCAAATTTTCAAGTTGAGACCATCTAGTTAATTTCAGTTGTATTGTTAAAATCCATTTTAAATCATTAGTAGACAGTTTATTTTCATTAATGAAGACATTCACTAAATCTACTAAATCTGATTAATTATTTGTATACTGTTTATTTGTGAACATTCAATTACGTTTGATAGAAAATCTATACTGTAAACAAAACATGCTGTTATTTTCAAAAATGTTTATATTCCACGATTCACATATTGAAATCTCTCTTTACAAAAATGTATCAACAAAATTACAAATTGAATCTGAGTTTTCAAAGGCTTCATTCAATTTCTAACAACGTTCCTTCAATGATATGGTTCTTTCAGCTGGATATTTTCTTTAAGCGTGGACTGTTTTTGATAAGTAGCGGGGTAAATTTGGAAAAATACATGGCACTGCATTTAAATTGAGTTTAACTTGAGAAGGTATTGCTCGTTCATCCATCTGCCAAACGATGAATACCTTCTCTAATAAGTGCACCCCATGAAAAATGTTTGACACAAACTACTTGATATTTTATGGGGGTCCATGATGCCCTAGAAATATTTTTTTCATTGATTCATTAGGTTTTCATCCTTTTGGAAAATGAAATACAGAAATTGGTGGTTCCGGACTCGAGGTAAGTTTTGTAGTTCGACTTGTGTCCAGGTACACAACAATGACCTGCATGTTAATTTTTGTGCAAATATCAAAAACAAAAACCTATAACAGATTAGTTCTGAATAAGTACTGAATCTATCAAAGGGTAAGTAACTCTACTAATCACAAAAAAGAAACAATTCTAGCAAATAATGTTTTTGTTAATGTCTGAACTACTCAGTCAAAACTTTAGCAACAAGTAGCTATTTACATACAGTTTTAAAAGGTATTCCTTAATATGTTGCTGAAAAACAACACAGTAGCACTTTCTTCACTCTATACATCACATAGCACAATAACTAAAACGCGGATTTTTGTTTTCACACATTTATGAGATGGAAAAAGTTAGGCATTATTTCTACCCCTCCTGGTATAACCAAAAAAAGCGCAACGTAAAACACAACAAATATTCCTGTTTATATACGAAATTTGCGGGAAATTTCTTTCGCTTTTACTTGAGAACTTCAAACATCGCTTTTCACAACTTATTATTGGATTTGATTGTGAGTGACAATGAGCAGAAATCTTCATTTCTAGGTCCTACTTATATGTTGCCAGAATTAATAATAATAATTAATAATAATAAAATTCATTTCTTCTGACTTTTACAAAGTATGGGGCAATGTCATTGAAAAGAGCAAAGCAAAATATTAGCAAAATAATTTTCAAGTACATTTCTAGCTCATGGCTTATAAATAGAGTTATTTATAGCTGTGTAATTATATTTTAAAAGGGTACACTTCTGCTGAAAGAGAATAAGTTTTTCAGAAATATAGTGACTAAAAATCAGTTATCTATAGGCATCTCTGAAATATGACATCCATATTGGTATATAGGTAGGTACGCATTTTTACAAGTAATAGCGGACATATTGAGTGCTTGTTGAAATTCAATTCATTTTTACCTAAGATATCTTATCAATTTTTTAACGCTTAATCTAGATCTATTTTGTAATTTGAACTCATTTTTATTTATATATCCCTTATTCTTCTTAAAACCAGGAATTCACGTGTAATAAGGTTTTTTTTGAAGCTTTTCAACACAAATTCTGTTAAAATGATGAAATACAATCCGTTTTAGTTGGTTGGCAGATCTCTTCGTCCACGCGATACTTTATATTGTGAACCATATTGTATGTCCTCGTACAGCTCCTCCGGCAAGCAAGGTTGGATTTCGTGCTATCGCAGTAGACGAGTTCTCTTTGAATTCCTACGTACCGGAGTTTCAACACCTGACAGAGCTGGTGAACGAATCGGTTGGAAGATAAACATCGAGAGAATGTGGGAAATATGATTACAGTAACACGCAAAAGTAAAACAATTTTTTCTAGGTTCTGATCGAAACTGAAGAACACGATACCGATTTTATTGTTGGAATATATCTGTTCGTAATTATAAAATTCTAGTCTTCAATTTTAGTGCCTACTTTTATACTACAGCGCGTTTTGAAACTAACTGTTAATATTAATGCATATTTACATCATTTTAAAAAAAACTTTTATCTACAAATGTAATTTTTCTGTAGTTGTTCAAAGTTTGGAAAAGTTTCTGTAACTAGGAAATGCTTCTGTTTTTTGATACTCTGTATTGTTTTCACCGGAATTCACAATGAACGAATAAATAAAAATTAATTTTATGTATAAATATATTAGTGCCAATGTTTTCATCAAATTTTTATATTGCTATATTTACCTTCCTATTAATAATATTCATTACATTGTTCGAAATGGACCTACATTTTATATAAACATTTCTCATGAAGCTTATCTCGAATTTGTTCAAGAATTTTCATTATATTCAAGTCCATACTCTACTTTTTCTATAGAATATCTGGAAACTACAGTGTTGAAAATTCAACACATTGATCTGAATACTAATTCACGAATGATGATAATGCAACTAACAATTCATTGATGTTTATATATTTATTGCTTTGTTAGCATACAATAATCAAATAGCTTTTAGCAGTATTGAATTTTTTTCTTTAATTTTAATTTATTTCTGAAATTTTGATGTGGAAATCAAGAAGTAAACTACCTACCACACTTACACCATTACAAACGTTCATTTGTTGTTAACGTTTCGCTATAAATTGTCCAACAACTTTGTCCAATTTTTTTTTAATATTTGGCGGACTTATAATTTTTAAACAACAATTATATATATATATATATATATATATATATATATATATATATATATATATATATATATATATAATAGCGGAAGCAAGAACGCTAAAACTTTTAATATGAGACAGCTGTTTGTGCAAGCAATCGAATGATGTGATTTCTATTCCAGGACCCCAACAGAGGGATATTAGAAAATATTACCCGTAGTACCCTCTATTGTTCTCAGCGGTGCACCACGGGGGTGTTGGCCCTGGGGATGATTTGCAGCGACCCATCTATGATCACACTGCTCTACAACCCTTTATTAGCCAGAGACGGAGAATATGTAAGGCCAGTGTTAATATTCAGCTCGCAAAAATACGGTATGTAAACCACCTAATTCACCATTAGTACAAACTAATTATAAAGAATTTATCTTTATGCTAAAATTTAGCAGCTAGTTTCATTTTCAACCTCATAATAGTACCTACCATGTATAAATAAAGTTTCTAGTTTAACAGAAAAAGAATTTATTTTATCCACTCATTCCCAATTATATATTTATTGCTCAATAAAAAATATATATTTTTATTTTTCTCAATGAAAATATATAATTTCTAGTTATATTTCTCAAATACATTTAGTTTGTCTAGAAAATTTCTGGCTGTAGAATACACTACTGACTTTTATTTCATAAAATATAATACAGCAGTATGCAATGTATTTTATAGAAATGAAAAATTTTCTAATTCAAAATATGCCACTACAAATTTTTGAATTATTATTATTAACTATTTATTTTGTAGCAGTTTACGCATTTATAACTGAAATAAAACTATATTGCTCAATTATAAAACAGTAATTGACTTCATTTTATACAGTTTTTGACGTTTTTCACAAACATTTGGAAAGAGTGTTAAATATTATGATGATATTCTAAATTGAAGGACAGATGGAAAACCAAGTACTATTTCTCCACAATTTTTCACTCCCTAAAGACACTTAGATATTTGTTTTTTACACTTAATGTCCTTTAAAAGGACATAATACATTTTATGTCACTTACAGCAGGTCAAATGTTGTCACGTTCTCCTATCAACTGTATATGTAATCTTTATGATGGTTGTTGCGGTCGATGTGATATCTATTTTGATCGGCTATCAGTAATCTTGGTATGCCACTCAGAACAGCGCAATGGGATGTCGTGATATTTTCCTGAATTTCTGTTGTCTACATATGACTTAGTTATAAATATTTTTTTAATTTTAGTTGTTTCATTTGTTTACTAGATAGTACTATTGCAATCGATTTTAATTTTATTTTATTCATCAAACATATTTCGTTACTACATGGTCAACTTCTGCTGATCATACGTAACTTTGTAATAGACAATATTTTATTTTATTTTTAGTTATCTGGTTATTGTTCAATACTATTTCAATGTATTTCAAATTAATTTTTTCGTTGTATATATTCGCTCATACTCTCTATTTTTGTTTTTTTCTCGTTAATTTTTTATCATTTATTATTATTTGTGTACAATTTGTAATTTTTTGTAAATTAAAATTTTTTTGTAATTTTTTCTCTGTAATTCGATATATATCTGTTGGGAACAAATGTATTATTGTTATTATTATTATAAAAGTGATTGAAAATAATGAATATTCTCACAGCACTAAATTTCGAAAATATTTCTCGGATAATGCTATAAAAATTTTCATTCATTTTCCATAACAAAATCTGTGTTGTAGAAAATTAAGATACAACACGATTTGTTGAAAAAATTGTTTTATTTCTCAGTAGAAAGTACCTAAATATTCTATTCAATTTCGAACAGTCTTTACTTAACACACATTACTCTGAAAGTTTCTTATCACTAAGTTGAATAGATTGAAATTTTGTAAATATAATAATTATAGTGAATGACACGGAGGTTTCGCTTATCTCTTGGTGAAACATTATGTTAAAAACTATAAAATTAAAAATTAACACACTTGACTTAAGTTTCACTGAATATATATTAAAACTCTACATATGTTTCGGGTGGTTAACCCATTATCAAGAGTATACAATATTACATGATATTGTAACAGAGTAATATTCTATACTCTTGATAATGGGTTAACCACCTGAAACATATGTAGAGTTTTTAATATATTCAGTGAAACTTAAATCAAGTGTATTAATTTTAATTTTATAGTTTTTATAATTATAGTGATTTGAACCTCAGTAGGGTGCAAAGTGGAATATATGCGAAATTCTCCCTGTAATCAACACACCCCAAAAATAAAGAACCGTAGATCAATATAAGAGGTATTATAAATTATATAAATTATATATTCGAGTTTACCTTAGCAAACCCCAAATGATTCCATTATATTTTGCATAATCATTAAATTATATATCTGAGTTGACCCTATTTCGAATTTATTGTTTTTCATCAGAGTAACGGACGCTACTGGCTTCGATTACCGATAAATTCGAACGTTCGAAACACCTCCTCAATTATACAAGACTGCAATTTATTCTCCCGTCGCTCCAATCTCTCGCAGTTTGTCCCGCTTACTTACCATATGGCATTACGTATAAACTACGTGTGATACGACCGTTTATTTGTGCTCTCAATACTGCCCATTCTTTTATGCATGCCCCCTCTTATCCAATCATTCGATTCCTGCTCGTTGAGGTTAACTAAATGATTACTTCGTATTGTGGATGCGATTACAAGTACACTCGCATGGGAATATATGTTTGAAGGGCTTGAAGAAAGCGTGATTAATCAAAACACGTTAATTGGATGCATAATTTACCAGAATTTCGAATAAACATGTTATTTTTCAATTATTGTATGAAATCGGGATTAGTTTACTTGGGGCATATATTTGTGAATTGAGTTAGTTCAAAAACTTATAATATCAGACATTTTCCTAGAATTTTCTTGTCACTGAAGTCGAAACGAGTTATGAATGAATATTTTCATATAGTGAATCAGATGAAAGCTTTCGATACATGTTATCATTTCATTCCTTAATTTCTTATTGAAAAATTGAAATAATTTCCATTATTTCTGAAATTATTTATGTTTTATTTTGAAATTTTCATTATTTCTAATTGGAAAATAACACAAAGAATAGTCAATTTATAATATACTTATTTGTAGATATATAGGTACATAATTTATTAAATTAAATTCAGCACTAGGCTCAATGTTTCACGATTAGGTTATTTCACAATAAAATTACTTTCAAGACATGCTCGAAACATGTTGACTATGTAATTTTATTGTTAAATAGAATTGAATATAAACTTAAACACTTGAACTTAGGATTTACACTTTATTGGCTACATAGCATGACGAGTTTCGTCGTTAAAAACGACTTATTCAGATGCTAACAGAATAATGAAGAAGTCCTTTGTAACGACGAAACGCGTCATGGTATATACCTAGTCAATAATGTGTAAATCACAAGTTCAAGTGTTTGGATTTAAGTTTATATTCAATTATAATGGAATTTACATCAAGTAAACGCTAACACTATTAAATAGTTAAATATAATCGTGAAATATTAATCCTAGTATTGAATTTAATTTAATATTTAATTATGTATCACTAAAAGTTAAGCGAGAATTCAATCTCAGTTATATACATAATTATTATATAAGCGTGTATAATATAAGCTAAATATAATATAAGCTTGAAAAATTTCAAGCTCTTCAGGCTATATCATGTATATCGAGATAATTGATGAATCTTATTCTTTACTACATGATAATTTAGCATGACAAGAATATCGTTATTAATTTGCAAAAGTTCTTTTATTCTCTTCTTATTACATTTGATTTCATTATAAAAAAAGGAATGTTTGTATATTTGTAGAATACTTTCTGTATAAGAAGAATTTAATTGTGTCTATGAAAAATAAGAATAAATTAAGTTAAAGGCGTTCACGTTGATATGTCATACATTCTTTTTCATTCGGTTTCAATTCAACATGCATGAAGATGATCGAGTGGCCGAAAGTGCAATCGCAATAGAAAAAATCTTAATTGTTATTATAAACAACATGGGAATCAAATCGTTTGATTTTCATTTATAATTCATCAATTAACGTCAATATATTCCTGTATTTTCCGAAATATTATTTGGATATAAGTATAATTCAATTCTTTATTGAAAACAGAAAAATTCTAATGAGGGATATACATTCTTAAAAATTTATTTTTTTGTGGATATGAAAAAATCTTTCTTGATTATCATTCGATTAATTTTTATTTTTCAAATTGTATGATTTTACACAGTTTGAAAGACTAATATTTTGTATAATTGTGAATTTAGCAATGGTTTGAACACAGTTTTCAACACCTGATTGTTGGTATTGTAAACCGAAACAATATTTAAGTTAATATACCTTTTGAATTTCTTAAAATTGTATTATGATAGTTATAATATTGAAGTTATAATATTGAACTGAAACTTAACTATTAAGTGAATTAATAGCTATCGCCTAAAACAATTTCGCATGTTTATCCAATGCCAATAAAATTAGATTATTTTGAGGACTACAGTCATCAAGTAACAATTGTAACGACTTTTTTGATGACCAAAAAGATAAGCCTTACCTTGTCCATTCGAATAATTTAGATAACTTCCATAAAGTCACAGATCTTAACAATATTTGGAATATACTCGTATACCCTCATTTTTATTCATATTTTCATTTTAATGATACTAAAACCTGATAGTATGCCATTATTAAGTTTTTTTCGGACTAGCAAATAACTTCCCTTTTTCGTTTGTAGCACTGGTTTAGTTTCAACTTATTACCTTTCATCGAAAATAATATGTCAGCACGAACATGATGGATATGTTTGAAATTCTTTATTGCCGGCTTTCTGCTAATGAAGTACGTGTTTTCTGTTCTGTTGATGGCGTTTTAACTAGAACTTCCGCTAATAACTCCAATATAATGATTTAGAATCAAGAATGAGTTGGCAAGGCGAATTCTTCATTAGCTAATTATCCATGAAATGAACCATAGGTGTTACAAACTCGACTACTGAGGTTAACGAGTTTACTCACTTTAGAAGGACAGATGGCGTTGTATCACCATCGGTTTCAATTATAAACGGCAAACTACAGTTAGTACAATTTGCTTGCGGTACTTCATATTTTGCGGTACTATGTATGTTCGGTAGAGTTTCGTTCATTAATTTATCGTTTCATACTTATATTCTAGATAGACAGAAAATAATAATGGGTGATTTTTTCAGCGTAGTTTTTTTTTAAATCGAATAAAACACTCAATTTGCATTGTATACCAAAATTTTTATTGAAATTGATAACTTGGCCATTGCCAATTACAGTTTAAAAATAACTTCATGTAAATATTGTTCGCGGGTCCGAATCAAATGGTCCATTTGATCAAATGGAACATTTATATATTTTAAAATCTTCAGCAAAATATGTTATAATCTAAGTTGAACGTAGGACATCAATCATCTATCGTAACTGTATTCCGGTAGTATATAATTTGATAGACTAATTAATTAGTACTTTTCACTTTGACAGATGACGTTTGGATGCCATTAACAATTACTGCGCCAACCTGAAAAACTAAACTGTTAAAAAATCACCTGTTAAAGACAACTATGAGAAAGATATTCATGAACACATCGTACCTACTCACATTTCTTTTTCATTTATCTTGATGGAGTAGTAGTTTAGGGGTCGGAATGACATACTATGACATACTTTTTATTCCGTCAAATGCACGTTGAAATGTTTGTCATGACACACTTTTTATTCTGTCAACTATTTAGTGTAGCTTTCAGTTTAATGTAGTGTAGTGTTAAAATAACATAATATCGTGTACAACAGGAAACGTGATATCTTTACAGTTCTGTCATAGTTTCGTTGTGTTCTAAACTTCTAATTCTAGTAGATTTTTTATCTCAGAATTCGTTAAAAAATTGAAAAGTTATGTAATCTTTATGATAGGTGTTGTGGTCGATGTGATATATATTTAGAACAGTTATCAGTGATTTTGACTTGCCACTCAGAACGGGACGTCGTGATATTTTCGTGAACTTCTGTTGTCTCTATATGTGACAGGGAGGTTTCGCTTTTCTCTTGGTGAAACATTATGTTAAAAACAATGAATTCAAATTGACACACTCAACTTCAGTTTCACCGAATATATTAAAATTTCTACATATGTTTCGGATGTTTAACCCATTATCAAGAGTATACAATATTACTGAATTTCAAAATTATGTATTTGCAATGACCAGGTGAATTTTTCCGGGAAACCAGTGATAAATTTTGTGGTTTATGATATATAAGTGAGAGCAAAAGTACATTTTGAAATTCAGTAATATTGTATACTCTTGATAATGGGTTAACCAGCCGAAACATATGTAGAGTTTTCAATATATTCAGCGAAACTTAAGTCAAATTTGTTAATTTAAATTTATTGTCTACATATGTTTTTGTAATATATAATATTTTAATTTTATTTTTGTTTCATTTGGTTACTTCATATGACTATTGCAATTGATTTTAATATATTTCATCAACTTCTGTTTACTACGTATGACTTTTTATTAGATAATATTTCATTTTCAGTTTTTGCCATTGAGTTATTGTTTATTACTATTCCAATTTGTTTTAATTTAATTTTTCGTTTTTTATATTCGCTTATATTCTCTTTTTTTGTTTTTTTCCTATCTATGTTATATTTTCCTTGTAGGTGGATGTATATCTTTTGGGATTACATGTATTATTATTATAATTATCATTAGCTCAGACAAATAGTGGGGACCTACCTTTAAACACGAATTTCTAGAGGCATATACGCTAACATAAGTTATAATATGCGTATACCCCAGATATTTAACATGGTCCGGTGAATACAATGCAGCTCTGGGCAATTTGTACAGGACCATCAATGTGTGGTAATTACCACAAATGGAAATGAAATTCGGATTTACTTAGTTATTCTGGATGGCGGCAGAGAGTGGATAGTGAAGATGCAAATAGATTATGGGGATTATACGGATTTACATATTGAATCATATTTGATGGAAATAAACTTGTGTTTGTTTTTTAGTGGAATGAATTTATTCAGGCTTCTGTTTCCAGATAAATTCCATCATTTGAATGAGTTTCATATTGACTTCATCTGCGCAAAGTATTTTTCAATATATTCATTTGCAAGGAAAATAATGTGTAAATTATTGATCAATCAAACACATTTTAAAATTTTCAAAACTATTTCATATGTTGTCTCGGTATACAATACCTTCTTCAGAAGGATGAAAGCTGACATAATAATAATAATAATAATCTTAATTTGAGATTCTCGTGATACAATTATATAGGTGAAACAATAGTATTCTAATTATAACATCTATTTTGTTAATTTTGTTGCCTAAACAGAGACAACACATTTTCTCACAAAGACCACAGCCTGTGGTGAGTAGCAGAATTGCTGTGTAATAACAAGTGAGTAAAATAATGTGAATTGAAAAGAAGTATATCTATTTATATTCTGCAATATTTAATACCTACATACATACATATCAAGGAATCTGTTTCAATAATTTGAGAAAAAACTTATCAATGTGAAAATTTTATAACAATATTGGGGAGAAGCACATAACAATATTTTAAGAATGTGTAACACTATCATATATTGTTTTACAACCATTTTAGCTTTTAAATATTCATTTAAATGTTTGAATCATACCATATCGTATCAGAGACTCCGCCAGAGCTTTGTAAATTATTGTTAGATGCTTTACGTCTAGAATAATTGAGAGTTCTTTAGATTTGGATATTAATCCTCTAAACTTAACAACTAAGTATTTACAATGTAAATACTTAGTTGTTACTAATTACTAATGTAAATACTTGTTGTAATTCCTAAGTATGTCCAAGGAATGTTGAATGTATTTTCTGCTATTTTAATTCTCATTGGTTCACTGGGTGGAAGTAACCGATTATCTACATCAAAACGAATGTATTTCGTTTTATCGATACTAATAGATAGAAGGCTATGTTTTAACCAATTATAGATATTCACAAAATCAGATTCAGCTTTGGCTTTGATATCGCTCCAGTTTGCCCCGGAGTCGCAGTATAGTCTGCAAAACTGATTATTTTACCTTCACTCTGCAAGACAAGAAAAGTTTATTCATATGATTGTGAACAGTATTTGCCCTAATATTGTTCCCTGGGGTACCCCATATTCTATCATCCTTATATTACTGAATGTATTGTTCACCTTCACTGTTTGGTTTCGATTTGAAAGTAGCTTTTGAATAATTTCAGATGGACACTTCTGTTCTTAATCGATATCACTCGAACTTACCTGATCTCGCGTGGTGAGATCAATTCAACCTCACCCAATCTTATTCGATCTTTCAGAAAAAAAGGACATTTTAGCCCAAAACTTTGACGAAAATGCGGAATAGTTCTTCAGAATTTTTCCTCACACCTCAGATATGTTGATTATTATTTGCATTTGAGGCATCGAAGTTCAATTCAACACCAAAATTATAAAGAATTATTTCTCGTTGAAACTTTTGATGTTATCGGAAAAAAGATACTCTTTTGCTTCAATCTATAAACATTTCTTTGGAATAATGAGATTCACTTGAAATTTTGAACAATTCTTGTTGAGTCTCAACGAATATGATATTGTTATTTGTTTTAAAAATGACTTTGACTTTTAGAAATATCAACATTGCACATCCAAGGAGTCTATGGAAACTCTAAATTGATCCAAAATAAGTCTGAGATGCGGAATAGTGTAAGGACCTATGGTCTACGCCTCATGTTAAGCATTAACCGAGTAAGATTTATTTCCATGAAGTAAATGAACGAAGTAAATTTTCAATCCAGACAACTTAGAGAGAAAAAATGACGTCGCAACCTGGGTAGTGCGACGCCCTTTTGGATGAGTTGCTTGAACGAAAAGAAGTCCCTCATTATAGACTCAATGCTGTATTTGGACAACTCGCATTTGAAGAATTACTCACCGGAATAGAGATTTCGGGACTATCCTGTTATTTTAACATAAATTAAGTGAAACAATCTCGACGTTGAAAGCCGAAACGAGGATCTTCCCTTATTTTTTCCGATATTCCTTGGAAATAACCCCCTTGAACCCTTCATCAAGTCGACCTACGGTGCTGTATCTATTTGTCAAAGCGACTCGCCTGGTCGAAGAGCAATTGCGGTCTCTTTTTATGTTTCCGGTCCACCGGAAGTTCCGCCCGGCTACCGGTCGATATATCTACGTGCAGTTGCAGATTAACTTCCTGTTTCCGCTGCCAAGATTCATGTTTGAATGACCCGATTTTTCGCTGGTTATTTTTTTCGCTGCCTCTCCCGAAAAGCCAGCAACAAATGAGGAAGTGCGCACCCAAACCGAAAGTTCATTCTCGTGAATTATTTGTTGATTCGTTGAAATTAATCGAAAGGGCTTGAATCATGTTGAAATCCTTGAAATTCAAGTTGTAATTCAATGAAAAAAATTGTAAATTATTCACAGTTTCATTTGCTTTGCGTACAAGGTTATTAGAAATATTTGAATTTTAATGCAATTGAAAAAAATTGAGGGGAATAACTAATTGTCGATTTTCCTAGTACTATCGGTATTATTCCTTCCGGAAGATCATCCTAAAACTTGAGGAAGTATGCAAAATCACATACGCTTCTTTCACGATTTTCGTAGATGCCTTAACAAGATTTTTATAGTATTCATTCTCAAAATTGCCTAACGCATCCACCATTTTGTATACAATTGAAGGTTTTTACTTAGTTCCATGTCAATCGATTTTTCGATTGCGAACAAATTTTCAAAGCAAAAGCAATACTTTCACATAACTATTCCACATCTTCAACATATTCCCGCAATACTTCCCAACTGAATTTTATTAATTGGTTGATGTTTTCAATTTTCTTTTCGAATGTTTTTTAGCTTTGTTATTTCTTTTATGGACATAGTTTTTCAGAAGAGTCTTTGTCACACAACGTATTATTGTTCTAATAATTATTAGAGCAGGATGCACCTGGCAATTGTGAAGTATACTCTTAAATCATGTCCGTCTTATTTTGTAGACTTTTATCAATTTAATAATTGATGAGGCCGATACTTGATGTAAATCGATAAACATAATAAAACAATTGTTAAACTGATTTACACATATATTAAAAATAATTAGTCTGCACGTAGCATCTGAAAAAGGTGAATCTCATCGAAACGTACGTCATACAGTATTATTTTTAATATATGTGTAAATCAGTTTAACAATTGTTTTATTATTTTTATCAATTTATTTGCAAACAATCAATTCTCTATATAGGAGTTATGAGAGAATCTTATGTAATAATATTAATAATGATAAGTTCTTCATTTTCAACAGGTATAATACCCAATTATAGAAAATAATAATATAATGTTGAATAACAACTAAATAAATAAAATGAAAGAAATATACCAAGAGCTCAATCTAATCTAAAAAAAAAAAATTTAACAGTAACTAATAACTTAATAATAGAATTCAATGAAATATTTCAAAGAACTCAATTTAAATCAATTCACTTTAGTCAATTTCCTTTGTTCACATAACTCCTTATTAGAACTTCAATGGACTCAAAGTGAATGTCAAAATTATTGGCAACTCTATTGAATGTAGACATTATAAACCAAATGGGGGATTGTATTAGCGAGTTGTTCCTTGAAGTCTCTAGGTGGAATAATTTTGTAGTACAGGAATTTTGCCTAGAACACAAAATTTCAAAGCGAACAAGAGAGGACAATCAATACTGTTGTGCAATAATTTGTACCAAAATTTTATTGACAAAGTTTTTCTTTTGCCCTGAAATGAATTAAATTTAAGTTGTATTTTATATAATTTTGTTAATTTAATGCAAGGATGCTCCTGCAGTGTGTATCATTTCAGATTTTTATTCAGAAATGACAAAACGTTACAATTCATATTTAGTTGAATTGACTCATTAAAATTAGAATCTCTGTAAACGTAGCCAATGGTGGAGTTTCGAGATGCAAAATGGAATAAAGTCGCGTATAATAAAATATGAGGTCTTCAACTAATTCAACATTTCGATTGGCTACAAAAACCTCGAGGAAATCCACCGTTAAATTTGAGCCTAAAATCGTATATATAAGGCTAGGTATTTATAAATTAGATGTCACGATAATCAAAATTGAATAATTTAATATGAAACTATGGAGTATCGAAAAAACAAAATAATTCCATGAACCTTCAATGAATATTCGTATTCAAACTGTTATATTTCCAGATTATTCAATCGTTTCCTCGCAACAGCTACCTGCAAACATGCCGATTTCTTGATTCTGCAATCAACCACCTCCCTCGATGCAAGAATATCCGCCCTCTCTTCTACTTTCGTCTGGGATGATATTTCGGTAATTATTGTCGCTGTAGGTTTTCAGCAGAGATGGAAAATTAAAAAATTCCGCTTTCAAGAAAAAACACTGACAAGTTAATCAAGACGGAGATGACTCGGCGTTTCTAGAAAACATCGTACCGAATCTTTACTAATAACGAACCTTGAATTGAGGACGCTTCGCTGATGGTTAGAAATATTTATATTTCGAATATTTCTTTCGGGCTGAGCAGGGGTTTCAAGTATTTTAAGAATTAACTGAAAAGATGAGATAATACATTGGTGTGAAATCACTTGAAGTGAATACAGTTGAAGATTTCTCCTTTTTTTGTGGATCAACCGTTTAATCTGGTTCTCAACGGCCATTGAGGTTTATAGAAACATTACCCACTATATGGAGTTTAAACTTATGATAAAATAGAGCAATAATTGAATGAATTCCAAATTTGAAGCAATAAAGCGAAAAAAGAATGTTATATTCATTATTTTGAATCACCAGAAATTTAAATTTTAATTCATATTAAAAAATGGCACTATTTCTAGAATGTCCCGATTGATTTGATATTCTCCTGAAAATAGATTAATTTCATAATATTTTTCCATTACTAGCAATGTTTATTTTAAAAACCTTTTTCAATCTGGGACTTTCTGAACTGCTTGCCATTTTTATAATTTAAATAAAACTAAGTAATTTTCTGATTTTCACTATAAATACTTTAAAACATAGCAATATTGTTTCGCCAACACATTGGATTCATCAGATGTTGATGACAAACTGAGCTATTACATTATGAACTGCCTGCATTTATCCTGAAGAGTGTGGAAATGACCATAGAACACTTTTCTTTTGAAGTAGGGAAATGACTATAGAACATATTTCTTTTGAAGGGTGGGAAATGACCATAGAATACTTTTCTTCGATTGCCTTTTACTGAAATAAATTTAATGAAGGAGAATTATTGATTGAAAGTCGATCGTTTAATAAACTATTTTATTTCTTCCTCTTATTAATTTCAATGGCTTCTAACAGGGTTAGTTTATAACCTTTTCGTTCTGTATGTAATATTTTGAAGTTGTTGTTGAAGACATGCTCCTCTTCTATAAGATGTGTTGCATAAGTATAATCGGTTTTATTTTTTTCGAAGCATCTTTGGTGTTCAGATATTCTAAGTCTGAAATTCCTGCCAGTTTGCCCAACATATACTTTGGGACAAGTACCGCAACTCAATTCATAGATACCCGATTTATCATCAGGTGAAATTTTATCTTTCGCATTTCTGATTCCCCTGATGACCCACGGATTTAGGGGTTTTGAAAGCTATCGTTCAAATTCTATCAGACTCACAGCTTCTGAAAATTAGTATTTATATTACTTTCATTCCTTAAACAATTTTACGAGGCTGAAATCGTACTTATTGGTAGACGACTTGAACTACTGGTAGGAACGTCAACTCAAAGTGGAGAACCTCGAAGAGAGGAGTCAAACTCTTGACGCCACCATAGTAAATCTAAATTTGATTTGCTCTAATTTAATCAAGTGTTTCTCTGGTGAACTCATATTTGTTTCATGCAAAATTATCTCTTTTCACTTCTAAGCATCAAACCTGCTGATAATGTTTCATTATGATTGTATAACGACAAATTATCAGATAAAATTTCATCACAAAGTGAAAGTTTGGAGTATTTACCTAACCTGCAAGACTTATTCAGAACTTCGATATCACGAAATCAATAATTGAACCAGCATCTAATAAAGGTATTAGTATTCAACTTTTCAATGCATTCAGTTAGAAATGTACGTTCGATTGGCCGAAGCAACGATCCACATAATCCGGGCCGCCAATTGCTAATTAATAACCATGACATCTCTCAATTATCTCAATAGTACCTACTCCGATTTACTCCAATCCGATTGTCGATTCAAACGAGGCATTAGACGGGATCCACCAGCCCAAATCCTATACCGCGATTCCCTTTCAACAGTTAGCTTCCTAGAGCACTGTTGCCATAGGTTACTGCCGATTTGAATAGAATAAAATCGGCATAATTAGGCTGCATCGGTTACCAAAAACGACACGTGGTAGACGAACAGCTTACGGTTCTTTAAACACTTAAAGTTGTCGCCCTTGGCAAAATTGGGGGAAGCCTCATTATCAATTGATAACAGAAGCAGAAATGGTAGTTTTACAGTGTTATGCTGATCTGTGATTGGTAACCATGACGTGAGGCAGAGGTTTAAATTTTTCCTCCATACAATTCCAATTTTTTTTTCGAGTTATCCCAGCTTGAAATTTATTCAAATTGTATTTGGGTTTCGTTTCACTTAACATTTAATCTCAAAAAACATTGCACATTTCATTCATAAGTCCCCTAATCATTCGAATTTCATAAGAATGTATTCACATACTGAATGTACATTTTATATGAACTGAAATGATTCTACACGACTTTTCTTAATAAATTCGCATAATGTTGGTGGCGCAGAAAAATTGATTATTTTTTTGAGTGAAGGTAATTTTTGACTATAAAAACTTTCAGAGTCTATTTGAAATGATTAAATGTAATGTAATCAATTTGAATTCCATAATTACAGGTGGAACAAACATAAAGTATTTCACATAAAGCATTTATGTAAAATAAATTCAATGGACGATGAATCTACTCTGTGATAGTTCATAGCTAAATGAGAGGTAATAATAAAAACTTGTCTGAAAATCACTGACTTTTAATAATAATAAGTCAGTGATTTTTAGACAATTTTTCATTATTACTTCTCATTCATTTGATTGAAAGTTTTTTTTAATATAACTCCAACTTTAACCAGAGAGGTTTGGGTAATGTTGGGTTTAGCTGGATAAAGCCCGAAATAACCATATTATTTTATAAATTAAATCAACTTTATCCAAAATCGTTAAAAAAATCGGACAAAACTAGCTTTAGCTGGCTAAAGTTAACATAAGCCAGTCATACATATCTATATATACGTATATATATATATATATATATATATATATATATATATATATATATATATATATATATATATATACTCGTATATATAAAATATATAAAATTAAACATCAGAGTAAAAGGATTGCCGTTCGTGTGAATACTTTACTTTCCTCTAAACTCAATATTTCGAAACTTCATCAGGTGTATACTAAAACTTAAATTAGGTACATTATCAGAATACATAATACCAGAAAATGAAACAGTTCTCAAAACTTACAAATTTAAAAGCATTAAAATATTAAAACGTACACTCATATTTCATGATCTGTCAGTAGGCGAGAGAGAACACTGTCTGATAAGAGCAACATACCAATTGCGTTGTTTTTTTTTTAAATTTTTCATGTTTAAGAGATTGCAGTAAATATTACTCAATTTATCAGTGTCATGTTTGTAGTTCACACATTTCTTATATTTTTTTATGCAACACATTCCAAGGAAACTTCTAGTCTTATAACTGCAATGCTGTTCTAAGAGCTTTGCAATTATTTTTCATTACTTGATGCATACAAAGAAGCCAAAATCAAAGCAGTGTTTGTGAAGATTGGTAATCTTATCTTTCTGCGAATAGGAGAAAGTTATTAATTTGCCCGAAGGGCATTTTGAATGAACAAAACACTTTATCAAAACAGAACAAACATTTGAAAGAAATGTGCAATAGATCTGATGTCTCAATTCTATTACAGAAAATATCATTGAAAAACATAACTTCTGACCATTATCTTAATACACTTCCGGAGAAAAATTTGAGATGTACCTAATCTCACACATTGGCAATCAAAGTTTACAAAATTTGCATATGAAAAAACATTACATACTATGCTTTTAGATTTTTAAATATTCAATTAACAGTATAAAACATTTCGAAACATTTTCTTGCTGAAATAAATAATATTTTTTGAAATACGATTAGTTTTTATGCTGTTAATACATTGTAAATTATTTTTATATGATCTCCTTGGATATAACTCAATATAATTCCTCAATTAGGAATTTCGGTGAATGTTCATCCATCCAATATTCAGAGGCCAATTCATCCGCTTACAGACCAGTCGATAAATCAAGTAAGCACCGAACGCGTTCATTTCTAAAGAAAAACATGGAACGCAGTCTATAGCGCGTAACACGTCACCGTTATACTTTACATCATTCATGAAAATGATTTCTTGTTTTCACATAAATTACTGTATTGTGCGTTGTTCGTTTAAGGCCGCTTCATTCCGCATGCACATGTAAGCGAGTCAACGCTCAAAACCAAACAAATGGAAAGTATATTCATTAATTCCGATGAGGTAAAAAGGGGGAAGAATGGCACCCTCGCAGATGTGACCCGAGCTAAAACCAACAACACATTTTTTAAATTAATTTATTGCCTGTTTAAGATAGTCTATTAATGTTTTTAGCAATAACATGCTATTTTCAATGTTAAAAGCTTTATTTTCGTTGACGTTTCGTTGTATATCACAACTTTGTCAAAACTAATGAATAATTGAATTTTATGAGTTACTATAGATATCAAAACGTCAAACTCATTTTTTTGAAAAAACTCGAATTGGATTTTTGTTTTTTCAGTATTCAGAGGAATATTTCTGGCTCAGCCTTCGCTTTAAGTCTTTTTCACCACGAGGAAACCTCTGAAAAACTCATGGTAAGCCAGGTGATTTTAATGAGTGTGATTTATATATACATATATAAATATATAAGAAAATAAACACTAGAACATTCATTCGAAAAATTCAAATTAATCAAGAGAATGTTATAGTAGAGCTAGGTATGTGAACGTGTACGATGTGATGTCTCCATTATGGATATTATTAATAATAATGTCTCCATTATTATTAATGGAGACATCACATCGTACACGTTCACATATCTAGCTCTACTATAACATTCTCTTGATTAATTTGAATTTTTCGAATGAATGTTCTAGTGTTCATTTTCTTAAATATTTCATTCAGTGCCATAAGCACAAACAATTTCATTTCCTTATATAAATATATATAGTTACCCATAGTTGAGTTTTATATACTAATCCGGAAAGTGTATATTGATTCGTTTATGTGTGTGAAATTGATGGTAGATCATGAATGAATGAGTTTTGGGATATGATGTTTGGTGATTGTTGTGTGTTCATTTTATGAGTGTTAAATATGATAAACCTCACAAATAACACTCGAAAAATGAACACACAGCAATCACCAAACATCGTATCTCAAAACTCATTCTTTCATGATCTACCATAAATTTCACATAAACCAATCAAGATGTACCATATATGTACCATAAGTATATGTACCATAAGAACCATGTGTACCACAGCGTCCACATCTTGGTCCACTGCTTTTTCTTATGTTTTTGAATGATATTGGCGAATGTTTTACATATATCGTTATAGATCTTTATGCGGATGATCTCAAAATATCGAAGCAGATAAAATCTTTCAACGATTATTGTCTATTACAGTCCGATCTTGATGCATTTTCTGGATACTGCATCCTCAATAAGTTGCAGCTGAACTTGAACAAATGCCATCATATCCTCTTCTCCAGAAGTAAAAATCCTATGTCTTCCAATTTGACTCTGTCAGGTCAATGTTTGATTGAAGTCAGTTCAGTGATTGATTTGTGTGTTAAGCTTGATAAGAAACTTACCTTTGAACTACATATTGAAAGAATCGTCCAACAGACTCGCAGAAATCTGGGTTTCATATAACTAATGACTAGGCCTTTTGGTCGAATTGAGTCTGTTATTGCCTTGTATAATTCTATTGTGAAATCCAAGATAGAGTACGCGTCTCTAGAATCTAAATGATGATAAATACACTAATAGATTAGAAAATGTTCAGCGGAAGTTCATTAATGCTCTTAATTTCCGTTTTATTAGGAACCGTCATGGATTCTCATATGAGAGTAACGTGAAATTTTATAGGTTGGAATGTTTGAGTTTGAGACGTGAGTACTTTGATATATGTTTTTCCTACAAATTACTTAATGGCTTAATAGATCCTGCTGCATGTATAACCCTTATAAACTTTAATTGTTCTCTACATATAGTAAGAAATCGTACAATACTGGTTCTTGGGCAGAGCAAAACAAATTATACACCCATCCATAGATCTAATAGGCTAAACTTGATAAGTATAGAGACCAACTTGGATATTTTCTCTCCGAATTCCATAACTTTTAAGAGACATTTGAAAAAGAGATTATTCAAAAGTCGATAACAGAATAATTATCACTTCTTATAAAGTTACTCTTTATGATGTATTTCTAATCTTTTTTAGTAGAATTAGATGTTTTCTTTGTGAGTGATAAGATTTAACTCAATGCATCGAAAACTTTATTTGTTAATGTGTGCCTCTATTATAGGACAGTTTTAAACTATCTCTTTAGTGAGCCCTCGTATGTAAAAAATAAAAATGAAAAAATAAATGAAATACATATACAAATACATATGAATGAGATTGAATTCTCGCTTAACTCTTGATGAAACATAATTAAATATTAAAATAAATTAAACTCTTGGCTTAATGTTTCACGATTTATTTAACAATATGTATAGTCAACGTTAGCTCATTTTCAAGACTGAGCTAACGCTCGAAACATGTTGACTATACATATTGTTAAATAAATCGTGAAACATTAAGCCAAGAGTTTAATTTATTTTAATATACAAATACATATTCTGGATAAGTATATAAAACTCAACTATGTGTAATTATATGTATGTATATATGTATACCATGAGTTTTTCAGAGGTTTCCTCAAGGTGTTTCTCAAAAGATTCACAAACATGGTTGGAACTTTCTCTCAGAGGGTGGACTACTGTTGAATGAATACTTTCAAAATTGTCCTCAGCAATATTTCCAATAATACTTTCAAAATCACACTATTCAACATTCCCTATAACCTTGTTTTTATTAAAATAATATACGATACGATCGATGTATTGAATAGCAATCCTACTGTAATGGAGGCGGTGCGGAGACGGTCATCTGTAATATAGTGGCGGCGAACGGAGCGTTCCATGTTCAAGATTTAGTGTTGTCACATTACGCACAGGGGTCTGCAGTCGGACCCGGTACTCTAGCAGAGAAAAAGCCCTCGATAAATTTATATGCGATAAATTACAGTCGCAAATGCTAAGTAGGTATGTGGTGAATGTTTCTGCAGACGATTGCAGTGCGATGTTGTCAATATTCCATTCGAAAAGAACCCCTCTACCTAAAGAAGACACATAGACACTTCTGAAAATGAATATCAACGAGAAAAATTAATTAAAACAATTGCAAAATTTTTCAAATTACGTGTACTCAATGCACAAGTATTTGATATATAACTCACTTGAATTGAAGTGAGAAACAAGCAGTATTCTTAAGATTTCTTATCTTGACATTTTGCTGTTTATTCGCGAAGATTGAAACGTCAATTATTTGACGTTTGGGCGGCCTATATCGATTACTTTTATTTAGCCAAAGCTTTAAATTATACCTTTGTATAGCCAAAGTTGAAATAATGCAATTTTTTCCTCTCTATCATTTTGTTCGAACATTTTTGAGTAATTAGAAGCTATTGGATTCATAGCATGAAACTCTTCACAATTCGGTTACTTTTGCAGCAAAGAAACTGTTCATAAAAAGAAATACATTTTTTTATGATAATAATATTTATTTAGCTGAAGCTATACAAAAAAATCTACATATTTTGAACTGTCAATTTTGAATTACATACCTATCTCATGACTTAAAATATACTTTCTTATATCACACTTAAATATCTTGATACTAGTAGTAGTTTTCAATATACTTGGTAAATTATTGAAAGCCTTAAATCTGTCATAGTATATGCTATTTTTACATTTAGAAAGTTATAACTTTGGATATGAAAACTGTCAGTATTTCTAGTATACCCATGCCATCACTGACGTATCTTCCTTTTTTTATTACATTAAATGGAAGCAGCTGATTTTTCATTTCAAATATGAAGAATATATATGAAGCAAAGAGTATTCTTTGTTTTACAGACATTAGTTCCAAAGAGTTCAGCATAATTTTGACAGGGGTATACCCATTGCACTTTAAAATTGTTCGCATGCCTCCATTCTGTAACTTTTGTAATTGTTGTATTTTTTCTTAGTCAAACCAAATAACAAAGTCAAGCTGTATTCAAAATGTGGCATTTTTATAATATTCTTCAGTTTGATTGAGAACTGTGCAAGTATTCTGAAGTCAAACTTTTTAATTTTCTCCTTGGTTCAATTTCATTCAGTATAATTTGGAACCGTGCATCCTTACAATTCTCATATCTAATTGAAACGATTTACATAAACGCAATCAGAGAAAAAGATGATTAAAATACACGTCTTTGTCTATTGAATGTCGGAAGAAAGTTATATATATATATATATATATATATATATATATATATATATATATATATATATATCTTGAAAAGATTATCTCGGCAGGTATTCTGCAGATATAGCATCCATTATCCCAACAGGAGATTCATCAATTACTTTCGAAGGAGTAACAATTATCTAGTGCTTTATAGCACTTACAATATTTGTTGATTGAAAACACATATTAGTGAATTCTATAGAATTTTCTATTTTGTATCATTAGATTATGCTTCAAATTCAGAGCAGATACAAAAATTAATGAAAAAAATTCGTGATTGTGTTTGTAGCTTGTTTATATAACTTTTGCATCAACCTTATTTATCTTTATCTAACTTTTGTATCAACCTTATTTATTGTATTCTATCTAAACGATTCATAGAAAAACTAATAAAACTATGAGTGGATGATATTATTTTTTCCATATATTTCCCAAAGAAATATAAAAAATCTTATAATTAAAGAATATTGGATAATAAAAGTAGGGTTAACTGTGTAGTAATTCATTCTAAATTCTAAACAATGAATGCAAGTTTATAAAAAAGTAAGGGAAGAAGCACTCTTGCCTTGATAATAAACATAAGTTCGTTTGAACATATCCATAATTGATAAAGATTATTTATTATTCAAAATTCTCGTATAATTGAAAGCATTTGGCTTAATTTTCCAAAATTTGTTGATATTATTTTGGCAGATATTTTTGGTCATGAAACCATTATCAAAAGTTTGAGACAACTTATTGTTACTGTCGATTGTATTTAAGAGTTTTTGTGGAATGTGACTAAAAATTTTCGAAAATGCTTCATAAAATCGGAAAAAAGGGTTGTTAGATTTTTTGAAAATGGACTTACACCCCAAAGCAATTATCAAGCAATAAATATCATTTTGTGAATCTGAGAAAGATATTTTTTCAATTCATAACATACTTTTTCGCTCATACTTATGGGTGTAAATTCTCGAAAATGTTGAAATAGTTTGGCAACACAGCGGTCTTGTAACTGGCGATGAAAATTTAAACGCGCGCGTATCAAAATTATTATGACTGCAGGCATCACAATCGTACAGCTTATGATAAACGACCTTATTTTATATCCCTAAACGTTTATTATTGTCGCAATTTTACGAGCTGCCGTTATAATTGTTCGAAAGACATGGGTGGTGTATATAAATAAACCCAACTTGATTTCAACTGTGCTATAGGCTTAAGACTGAAAACCAATAAATTTAATTTCTTCACCTCTTCGCCTTTCAATCGTTGAATATTAGCGTATTTAAAGGAGGCATTCCATTTGTTCGCCGTTTTATTATGCAATTATTCTCCTTATAAAAGAAATATACCAAATTCTTTCAGATTCTTTATGGTAGCTCCGTTTTCAACTGGAAAAATATCCAAAGAAATGGAAGAAATATACTTAGCTTTTTGTCTAGTCATCAAGATATATGCGAAAATATTTTCTGAACATTGAGAAATTTAATAATAATTGAGTTTTTGAGAAAAATTTTCAGTTTGTGCTAAATGAAAATTCAAATTGAGAAATGAAGCAGTTTGTTAAAACTATCATAATTTGATATTATTCGATGAGGGATAATATTAAATTGGAGGAGGAAATTGGATGAGGGATTGGACGAAGCAATCTGTCATTGGATCTGTCAATGAATTTCATAGAAATGAAGATTAATAAGGGGATATTCATTTATTACGTAAGACAATTTCTATCGGTTTCTAGAGAAACATTGAGAAATTTAAAATAATTCAGGTTTTTAGAGAAATTTTCAGTTTGTGCAAAACTGAACTAGATGGAAAATCAAATTTAGAAATGAATCAGTTTGTTGAAAATTCTATCATAATTCAATACAATCCGATGAAAGGACTTGGAAGAAACAATTATCATTGTATCTGTCAATGCATATCATAGAAATGAAGATTAATAGGGGGATATTCATTTATTACGTAAGACAATTTCTATCCATTTCTAGCGAAACAATGAGAAATTCAATAATAATTCAGTTTTTGAGAGAAATTTTCAGTTTGTGCAAAACTGAACTAGATGAAAAATCAAATTGAGAAATGAAACAGTTTGTTAAAACTATATCATAATTTTATACAATCCGATGGTGGGATTCGAAGAAACAATTGTCATTGGATCTGTCAATGCATATCATAGAAAACAAATTTAATAAGGGGACATTCACTCATTACACACACACGTGATACAATTTCTACCGATTTCCAGCGAAGCATTGAGAATTATAATAATAATTCAGTATTCGAGAGAAATTTTTAGTTTGTGCAAAACTGAACTGAATGAAAAATCAAATTGAGAAATAAAACAGTTTTTAGAACTCTATCATAATTTAATAAAATCCGATGGAGGGATTTGTAGAAACAATTGTCATTGGATTTGCCAATGCAAATCATAGAAATCAAGGGGAAATAAGGGGATATTTATAATGTCTACCGATTTGTAGCGAAGCATTGAGAATCATAATAATAATTCAGTTTTCGAGAGAAATTTTCATTTTGTGCAAAACTGAACTAGATGAAAAATCAAATTGAAAAATGAAAGAGTTTGAAAGAGAAACAATTGTCATTTGATCTGTCAATGCTTATCATAAAAAATGTGTTGATTAACGGTACATTAATTTATTACGTAAGACAATTTCTATTTTAGATTTAGAATTAGATTTAGATTATTTCCATTTATTAGAAAGACGATTTTTGCCCCATTCCCATTATGAGAAGAAATTGAATATCGATGAGAGTATGGGGCGCGCCGAAGAATCCGTGTCCCCTTACTTACCATTTTTAATTTATTACAAAAGAATCTTCAGTTCAATTTTCAATCTTCATAGAAATTATTTGTACGTATAATGATTTATTAAGTCTAGGCTCGGTTTCACAAAATATCATTGCTTCACAATTTTCAAAATCTGGACCCCATGGTTACCCCAATTTCAAAAGTCTTCTTTTGGAAATGGGGCAACACCCAGAAAAAATTGTCGAAAAATAATTCAATAACTTTTTCGTGAAGATAAAACAGGTGTTATTTATTCAATATAATAAACAATGTTTGAACCATCAAGACCACTGTTACCCCCCTTATAAGGAAAAATAAAACGTGATCGAATTCTTTATTTCGATGAAGATATTCCAACTTTTACTTTCCTACAATTATCTTTGTTTTTTTTTACAATACAATCAATATTTTGATTATTTTTTAAACATGGGCTCATCTTCTTAATCTAACAATTCACTGTTGTGGGGACGTTTATCGAAGTAACTTCTACTTTGGCCTAGTAGGGCACTATAACAAATTGCATTACTCTACACTCTTTCCCGCGATTATAAGAACTTAATGAAGAATAAATTTTCAATTTGTTTTCCGCTTCATCCGTTGCTAAAAACGAAAGGGTGAGTCGAATCGTCGTTATCATCGCTCGGAATTCCCATCGAGGCTATGTTTAAAATGAAGACATCACTCAGCGATCAGTTGAAATAATGACGATTTTAACACTCCCATATTGCTTTGTGCCGCTTTAGTTATTCGCGAGAAAGGATGACTACGGTTAGTCGATATTGCTACTCAAACTTTTGCATTTTGGAGAATTATATCGATAGAATTCGATTCTCTCCATTTTATTGTGTACCATACTAGACGTTATTTAATAATAATAATAATAAAATAATAATAATAAATGTCGATAAAACGAATTGGAACGCTTGGCTCAAGATTGGTTATATGTTTCTAGAAACTGCAGGATTCATACGAGCTATCCAGGATCAGGTGATTAATACCAACAACTACAAGAAATACATCATGAAAGACCCAACTCTAGTTGACAACAGATGCATAAAGTGCCAGGAGAAGACTTGAAACATTCAACCCATAACTGGAGGCTGCACTTTTCTTGCTCAAAACGACCACACTCATAGGCACAACCAAGTAGCTTGCATAGTCCATCAAGCCCTAGCTGTAAAGACCAGACTGTTGACAAAAGATATAACGCCTTACTATAAACACAAACCACAACCGGTGCTAGAGAACAGTAATTACAAAATATATTATCATCGAACTATCATAACAGACCGTACGATACATAATAATAGACCAGAGAAAGTTCTTTTGGACAAAATCAACAAGAAAGCGTAGATAGACATAGCGGTACCTAACACTCACAACTTGATGGACACCATTCAAGAAGAAATCAGGAAATATACGGACCTGAAGGGTGAGATACTTAGTATATGGGATATAGATGCGGCGTACATAAGACCACTCGCAATATCAACAACCTGTGTAGTCCCGAAAGTGCTACACGAACACCATACAAAGCTGCACTTGGACCCGAGGCTGTATATAAAGATGCAAAAAGCTGAGGTGCTGAACACATGTCACATAGTCAGGAAATTCCTGCATGGATAAAGTAGCCGACAGATTGTTGAGTTGCTTAGGTTTAGATCCGCAATTCAACTATTAAACCATTGCCGGAGCTGAGAATAACTGTAGAATAACAACAAAAATAATATTGATAATAAAAATAGGTTCTTTCTAGCCTTTTAAGGCACCTTTTCCTTCTGGCGAAGATGTCATTTCAAAGCCAGTTCTTGATGTACAATCTTTGCTACAACCTCATGGATAAGTCCTTTATTCTCAACAAGTACAGGGTGTCTCGAAACGATCCAACTATTTCAAGAGTGAGCGAGAAGCGAACAAGGCGCGGGGGAGGGGTGGCGCGAGCGTCGTTTACTAGAGCTTTTCTTAAATTTTTAGTTGCCTTCATGCCGTACACGAGAGAGCAACGTTCGTTTTGCGTGCGCGCGTATTTCGAGAACAATCGATCACTCATTAGAGTTCGACGGATGTATCGGTTACATTATCGATTGCGTAAGATTGCGGAAACTCCAAGCAATGCAACAATTTTAGCTTGGATCCAGACATTCAATACAACTGGAAACACTATTGGCGAAATCCATCACGGGCGTCCAAGGACAGCAAGAACTCCTGGAAACATTTAGTGAGTTGCAGATTCTGTAAGCCGACAGCCTCGACTCAGCGTTAGAAAGCGTGGGTCTCAGCTGGGGTTATCAAGAGCGACAATTCACCGCATAATGCGATCTGATTTACACCTAAAGGCCTATAAAATTCAGATTGTGCAAGCTCTTCATGATAATGATTACGAATTAAGATTGAATTTTGTGAATGTTATGTTAGAGAGATTTAACAATTTCAACAACATTTTTTTAGCGATGAGGCACATTTTCATTTGGACGGATACGTCAATCGTCAAAATTGTCGTTTTTGGGGAGAAACGAATCCACACACATTACATCAGCGCCCGTTGCATAGCCCCAAAGTGACTGTGTGGGTCGCTATGTCAGCGAACTGCATTATTGGGCCGTATTTTTATGAAGACAACAGAGGACATGCAGTGACTGTAACTTCTGCTCGCTATGTGGACATGATACGCAATTTTTTCGGGCCTCATCTGCAACAATGTGGGCATTATAACCGGCTGACATGGTTTCAACAAGATGGGGCCACATCGCACACCACTAACAACTCTTTAGCTGCATTGCACGAGTTGTTCCAAGAAAAGGTGATTTCACGAAGAGGTGATATTGTATTAACTTGTGATGTTGCATAATAAAATGAGAATAAATATAACAAACAGCTCAATCTGATCTGAAAAAATGTATAGAAAAATAAGTTTACCTAAAGTAAAAACACCCTAAGTAATAACTAAATAATAAAATTAAATGAGATATTACAAAGAACTCAATCTAATTCAATTCATTTTAGTCAATTTCCCTTGTTTACATAACTCCTAATAATAACTGTTATGAAATCAAAGTGAGTATCACATTTATTATCAACTATATTGAATGTATACTCTATAAACCAAATTGGGGATTGTATTAGCGAGTTGGTCGTTGGAGTCTCTAGGTGGAATAATTTTGTGGTACGAGAGTTTTGCCTAGGAACACGAAATTTCAAAGCGGACAAAAGAGGAGGACAATCAATAATCTTCTGCAGTAATTTGTACAAGAATTTGAGTGATAAAGTTTCGCCAATACCCTGCAGTGAGATTAAGCTAAATCGTCTCAATAATTCGTTATGATTGACTCCTCTCTGTGGATAAACTTTATCCTCCCTCTAAACAAAGAATTTCAAGAACTTTCTTGGAATGTCCTCAAGATGGCGTTGATGGCAAGTGTAAATAGGATGCCAGATCATAGTGCCGTACTCCAACTTGCTACATATTAGATCATTAAATAGTCCTATAAATGTTGAGGAATTATTGAAATATTTGCCATTGCGTATAACGAATCCATATAATCTCAAGGCAGATGAAATAAGCTGGGAGATGTGTGAAATGAAGAAAAGCTTATGATCGAAGACTATACCAAGATCTCTCACCCTATCAGAACAAGAAAGAATCTGACCACCGATGCTATAATCGCACTGATTTCTGAGAATTGATTTCTTTTCCTTTTGAAAGAGACAACATTACACTTTAAAACATTCAAACTCAAATAATTTTCTTCACACCAATTGGCAACATGGTCCAGCGCGAGCTCAAGTTGAACACAGTTGATATTTGAATGATTATCAGCATATTTTGTTATAGTGGTTGAGAAATTTGATATACCTATTCATTTCCTTACCACAATTTCAGATCTAATTGAAAATCGAATCTGGTACACCTCATACTGTTAGTTTTATTATACCTACATGTTATTGAATTATATACTGGCGCTTTCAACCTACTATTCAGAGATTAAGTAGATTGGTAAGTAGATCATTAATTGAATATGGATATGTGGTATTTATGTTCCTAAGTTCAGTAAACTAGTGAAATAGTGAAAATGAATCGTGAATAAAACTTGAGAATATATGTGGTAATCCAGTGAATACAAGACAATCGTTTAATATAAATATTTATGAGTGAATTAAAGTGTACCAGCATATATGTATAATACTACCTTTGATATATACATTTCCATGTAATACACTTACAGTGAGTTTCGCAGTTCAAGAAAATAATCAACCATAGCAAGAAAAAGTTTTCTGTTTACTTGTTCTATAGGACAACAATTGGACAAATGTTCTAATGTATAGCTAAAAAAAGAGGAACGAAACATACAGATGGGGTAGATTTCACTCCATTAAGCTGATTATTTCGCTTTTGACCTAGGAAAACCATTGAAAACTGCTAAGTGAAATAAATTAATCAAAATTTCCTTAAATTAATATGAAAAAAATTGATAAATTCAAAATGAAATTACAATTGAGAAGAAGTATATTCCGATTGATTCCAAATATTATAACAACGGAATGCACACAAAAATAACTTCTGAATGTCCGTTTATTTGATAAGATGAACATCAATAAAAATACAACACACATGAGTATATTGTTGAAAGATACATGGTTCAAACTCAACATTTCTCTAGATTGCCATTAGTTTCTATATGCACTCTCAATCTGGAATTATATTCATAGATTCCATGAAATACCGAGTAATTATTTTTCTCCAAAAGGATCAATACTGTCAATCCATAATAATATGGATTTTATCACTAGAAAATGATGACAAGTTGAAATAACCAATCTCTATGGTGTTTTCATTCAAGATTGATAATCAAATTCATGAAAAATGGTAAAAATAATAGAGAGTTTAAGCTTTTGGTACAGTAGTGCCTCACATTTTTCTAGCAACATATCTATTTATGCCATTTAGCTATTCTTCAGTGTGTTCGGTATTGTTCGATCAAATGTAGAAGTTTTTATCATGATGATAAAGCAAGCGAGCTGAAGGAGCATTGTTTTCTTCATCATTTGAAACACTTTGGCTTGTTAGTCCTTGATGGCTTTTGTATTGGGAAGAAAAACATCTCAATTTTCTTCTTATAATTTTTCCTCATCCTAATATTCTTCTGAGAAAACGTACCAACAGATCCATCCTGGACAAGTTATAGTCTTTTGCATCTCATCAAAGAAAATTAGGATGATGGAGTCATTTCTTTCTCTTTGTACCCTGTTTAAGTTGTGATGAGCAAAAGTATTTTGCTCATCAACACAATCATTTTTGTCCTTTTGGTGACACAAAAGAATGGGATCCATGGTGTATCAAATAACATTCACCCCCTCCTAAGTCCCTAGAGCTGGAAAAGGAAGAAGCACATTTTTTCACTTCTCTTTCAAGTATGCGTGACAAACGCAGGGAATTATTCAGTGGAGCATTCACTTCTTCAGCCAGATCGCAGAAAACAAACATAGTGAGGTAGTAATATATTACAGAACATAGAAAGAGGAAGAGGATTCCGGGAAAACACTGCCTCAGCATTTGTCTCATAGGTTTGGAGGCAGTATTCTATTTATGTCACGAGAAACCTTTGAAAAATCTCACCAGACCAGTGTGCCGAAGGATTTGAATCGAAGATACCAGCTAACTAAGGCTGCAATCGAACGCATTTTCGATTTATAATTGTATTCGAATATCGATAAACATTTTGGACAGCCCTATTTTTGATCGAGTAAATCCAGTTCCGTACCAATTTACGGTGACCGTTCTGTTTTGATTCAATCACGTAGATAAATACTCTAGTAGTACGACTCGACGTACTTTTCCCACGATTGCTACCGCGTTTCTGATGAACTCTATCTCTCTCTCTCTCACTTTTTCTATTCATTTGTCGGTAATTCGGATTTATAAGGAAAGATCCAGAGCGGATGACACTGACAAGTCAATTTCAGTGTGAACTCTCAATTTCAACGATTTGTTCTAGTACCTGAAGTCATCAAGCAAGCGAAAGCATTCTCAGGCAAAAAGCAGAATAATTTAAAAGCGCCGGAAGAAATTGAGCATATCAAATTTAATTCATTTTTTTGAGACCCGAGCATTTTCATATCTTCTGTACTGCTATTTTTTTTCTATTAATCGATTCATTCAACCCTGCTGAATAGCTTTAATGAAAATGTGTTTCATGCTATTAACCTTTCGAAAGATTTCTTCTCCAAGAAAGACAAGAATCAACTTTCTACTTCTCAATGTTCTACCCTTTATACGAGTCTCTATGATTGAAGGATATAATTTACACTGCACTAATTTGTGAATAATAGTTCAGTGTATTATTGAAATTTCCAAAATAGGAATATAAATTCCGAAATCAGTTCTTCTAATGCTTTAATTAATTTATTGTTTTTGAAAGTTACATAACAAAATTTATTTTGATTGTTGTTCAAGAAGAGTTTTCATTTTGAGGAAAGTTTAATGAAAGTTGAAATTCTCATCAACAACCTATAAAATATTTTTTTATAATTTTAATGTTATAACATAATCTGATGAAAAATTCCAATACTCTAATTACTACTATACGATAAGAATATTTTAGAAAATGAAGATATACATTAAAAAACTGTTTTTTATATAATAATTGAATTTGCTCAGTAATTCACTGATCTGGTGAAACAAAAATCATTTTTTTTAGCTTTTGTTAAAGGATGGTAACTGGGTGTAGAGAGTACAATATCGAATGATATAACATAATAGTGACATATTCATACAAAACTGTGGACAAATTGATTTCTATTGTTTGTTATTTATTGAACGAAATATGAAATTACCAGAAATCCAATACACCGATAACTAAAGTGTAAAATTGTGATGATATCAATATTGTGAATATTTTCTCGTCTATGGCGTGAATTATCGAAAATTCTAAAATCTTTTACTATGTAAATGACATCGAAGATATATAATACGAGTATGTCTCCTTTCAATGGAAAATATTTTTATTAGTAATGCCAAATATTTGGGATTTTTAATTATTCCAATTCAATTATTTTTGAAAACATTGCTTTTTAATATGTTCATTCAGAATCTCAGTATCTTCCACTGAAAAACTATTATGATAGTTTTGTACATAGAGCAGAAAATATTGAATGTAAACGAAGACATAAAAGAAGAGGAAATTCTCATTGTACATCTAGTTTCGCATATTGCAACTTATTCAAATATGAATATATTTAAGTAAAGGATATATTCAAAGGGATGAGAAATAAGAAGGAAATAAAAAAACCGCAGAGAAACCAGAAAAGAAACACAATAATACAAAGTTCATAGAATAAACGTTCTGCTTTTCTTCGTTTTTCAGCGAAGGAAGTCTGCTGTTCAAACATTAAAAGTAGAGGTTGATATTTACTTCCTTTTTTCAGGCTTCAGAGTTCACTAGAAGAAAATAGTTAACTTCTATATGGTCAACGAGTAAACTATGAAACTTTGATTTTTCATGCAGGTTTATTTCCATTGCTTCTAAGAGATTTATTTTTGACCTTTCTCACTGAATGCAATATTTTAGGTTAGAACTATGTCAAAATGGTTGCTCATGAAATTTTGAAGTGAAGCTCTAACAAACAATTAGTAGAAAAATTTAACCATTCTGGAAATTTTCTCCAGTCCACAATTTTTTTTGTGTACATTTCGGAAACTTTTTAGGAAGTGATTTCGTAAGTAAGTAACTTTATTCAGCATAGCTAATAAAGTTTACAAAAGAGAAATTATATATACAAAATTCAAACAAGATATTTCTTCCTTAAATATTATTTTTTACAAAAAGATACAATAATTGCTCAAAATCATTATGATTCTGACATTATTTTATTTTCGGATCTAGACTATTTAATGAAATCATTCCTTTCGCACATAAATTATTTAGGCATTTAGATGTACTGCACTTATCAATATAGAAATAATTTTGATCCCTAGACGTTGTTTAATAACCATGTACATCTTCAACGTATTTTACAGGGTGAACGATATAGTTAAGGACCTTGCCATATTTTATTTTATAAATAGTGTACCTATTGCACTTCAATATAATCCTAAATGCTCTATTTTGGAGCTTTTGCACCACTTGAATATCATTTTGAGGCAAGGTGTATTATACAGTTGAACAAAAGTGTATATGTGGTAATATTATCGACTTATACAATAGAAACTTTTTGAAGACACTAACATAATTACTTATTCTAGCTAAAAAATAGGTTTTCTTAAAATTTTACTCAACACATACCTAATATGATTTTCGAAACTCAAATTGTCATCGATGATATCACCTAAAAGTTCAATCTCACAATTTGTTCCAATGATACATTATTAACTTTGATTTGTATATCACACTCTCGTCTAGATAATTTTGCTTTGTTTCTAAAATACATTTAGATTTATCAGTATTTGATGAAAGACTATTATCACGCAACTATGTATGCAAACTATCAAGGTCACTATTAATTTTATCGGCTGATTCTTGTAAATTATTCCCAGTAGTATACAACATCATGTCGCCAGAATATATGGAAATTTCACAATTCTTTACATACTTAATTACATAGGTTATAAATAAATTGAATATTGGCGGTCCCAAAACTGTTTCTTGTGTAACTCCATAACCGAATGAAATGTATCGTACAATAAAAAACGAACAGCTGAATTCTACAATACGTTTCGGGTTACGAATCCAATGTCAAGAATTCTCCAAAATATCTTCAAAGTTTAGATTGAAGATGTTTCAATTATGATATTGATTTCAAAATGTTCCACCAAGTGAGCGGAATCGATTGACCATTTCAATTTGAAGCAAATTCTCAACCATAGTAAATATGAATTTGTTTGATATTATTTTCATGAAGAAATTCGTCTATTCTTTCTGAAAATTACATCTATTCAAGCCAATTACTTTTGACCACGGAGTCTTGGTACTCCATCCACAGGATTTAATTAACGCAACCTCCTCTTAGCATCATGGGTCGATGCGCATCCAGATTGGTCAGCAGCCTCATGCATACCGAAGATTGTAACTGAGATGAACTGGAAAAAAGGCGGAAAAAAGAGACAAAAATCGAAGAAGTATATACCATATGCATAGCGTTTAATGGCGTTCCTTAAACGTGCAGCAAGTATAGCGGGTCACAAAAAGCGCACCGATATTTATGCAAAGTCAGCGTTATTAACAAGGTGCAACAAACTATCAGCCTGTTCGTGAGGCGGAACCAGAGACGACTCGTGATAGGAATGGAGTGTTAGATCGGTAATAAGAGTATAGATTTCGAATGGTGAAAAAGCCCCATAACTGATCGAAGTAATGCCGAGATGTTCTATTTTAGTGAATAATTTTACGGATTATCTGACCGAGCTGGGTCGGGAATTCAACGAATAAACAATTTCAGATGTATCATTCTTACCACTTTATGTATGTGCCAAAAATATTGAAAATATGACCGAGTGGATCGATACAGACCGTTCTGCAAGTTTATCTATAAATGTTCAAAAATCTAACCTCATAGTTTTTGTTACGAGTAAAACCCTTAAGATTAATGAAAATGGGGATAAAACCTTAAAAATTATACTGGGGAACAGCAATTTTGTTGTCTTAGATCTGTTACTTGTTTTTGACCAAGTTTTGGTCTCTGAATTCAAAAATATCATCAATTTTTCTCTATAGCGTAAAGGTTTTAAACCGCATGATACCCTGTCTTCACACTAAAAGTCATACAGAATGGCCATACAGAGGAAAATAAAGTGGGTACTGAACAAACATATTGAAATATTCTATTCATACAAAGGTTAATATTAAAATTTAAATTGTGATATAAAAAAATAAAAACACAAATTAGTTTAAAAATTTTCGCTTATAACTTTTCCTGGAATCTTAAATCTGGGGACATACTCGCTTGATGCTCCAACAGTAGTCAACCATCATACTGACATCCCATCTACCTTGATACCTTACCTCCATGACCTTCAAATCTTGGTGGAATCGCGCACCCAGTTCATCACTAACATCGCCAAGATTTTCTGAAAAGTTAACAAGATGGCTATGTAAGTAATGCAGTTTGATACTCATGTTACAGCCAAGTTCTTTGAAGTTTTCTGAAAGTTGTTGAATAATTTCGATGTAATTATGGACTCGTAGAACACACTTCAAGTTACGTTTTCTTTATTATCTATAGACAATCGCCATTCACTTGCGTTATAGTCTGTAGTTCCCAATTATTTCATTAAACGAGCTATGTTATGGCGATACACAAATCTATAAGCACTCCGATAGAACTGCAGAAATGCACTTCCTATCAAGAAGTTTTGGAATCAGCCTGTCAATTTACCTCTGAAACAGCCTAAAAATCGAAGTCAACAGAAATTATATTACAAATTGTTCTCCAGTGTTAGGTACTGAACATTAAAACACTGAACAGAAAATTGGAAGAGTAGAAACACTAAAATATTTTAGGCATTATGTATGGCTCCCTTTCCCAAATTGAAAATTTATTTTTCTTCGTCAACAACTTCGACTGAGAACGTTTTCTATTCCCTCATTATCAAATTTATCATTTCCTCGTAGTATCAGTAGCCTGAATGTCAGATATGGAGACAACACTATATCATCATCCCAATACACTAAGTTTTTTGGAATATATGTAGACAGAAATTTGAGATGGACAGCACCTTTTGATGTTTTATATAAAAAATTGAGGAACTCATTTTTTGCAATCTCTAGAACTAAGAACATTGTACCTAGAGTGTGTATTACAGTCTTGTATATATATTCACTAAATTATAATATTCTGCTGTGGGGCTGCTGTATAGAAATAAATAGAGTATCATTTGTCAAACAGAAGCAAATATTTTAATTCCGATTAATATTCAATATTCATCAAGGAACATCTTGTAAAACTATCTTCATTAATAATTACATACTCGCCCTACCTTGTTTATACATTTATAGATGTTTAATATATGTTAAAGAAAATGGAAAAATGAAGATAGGTTCATTAAACTGATAGTAATCATGAGTATTCAACAAGGAACAGTGATGTGCTACTTATTACTAAGCATAAAACAGTTAAATTTGAGCACTCCTCTATTATCAGTGTATTAAAATCTTCAACTATTATGTAGGCAAAAATGTTTGTATCATATATTTGTTTATTTGTTTACCAATGTCCCTCGCCATGTGAAATTGTCTCAAATGTTCAATATTTCTGAGGTAATGTTTTTTCTCTCTTTTTCAAATATAGTTGTATTTTATTGTATTTTTGTTTGAACAGATATTTTCTTCGTGGGCTGAATGGAAGATCAGACTCAAAACTGAATTCAGTCCTTTTGAGAGCATTCTTCTGAGTTGTTATTATTGTATCAATTGAATGAATGTAATTTTACAATGTAAGGAATGTTTCTTAATAAATTTTATTATTATTATTATTATTATTATTTTTCAAACAAATTCATGCATTCAATAGATGCAATCAGTTTCAAAAAATCGAAAATCACAATCAAGTGCAGATAATACCAATAAGATGACTGACCATGTCTTAAAATGCTGGCCAACTCGCTTCGAAAAGAACTAGATCAAATCTAGTAATTAATTTTACTTGAGTGGAATACTCATTATTTCATCCACATCACATTTCATTCTCCAACGTTAAGCCCTTAAGGCTCAGATTCAAAGGGTTGAAAGGGCTCTTTGAGCTAACGAGGATTTTTATTATCAAAAGGAACTCTCGATTTGATTTATTTAATTATTAATGAAGTAGTTCAGGAGCCAATGTTTTCCCTACAGAATTTAATTGAAATGCCGTTGAAAAGTTTTAATCAGTCTTCGAAGTTAAACACTTTAATTGATAAATACTCTTCGTTTTGTGCTGCGCTGCTCGGATTTTCTTATTTTTCATACTCCAGTGATTTATTTTAATTTAGTCGAATTCAGAATTTGTTGCGAGAATTAAGAAAATTCATTATAGTGATTTGAAATTGTTATCCGTATCACTTCGCATTGTTTAGAGTATTTTGAATATAGCATAATATTGAAGTAAGAGCGCAGAAATTTGATTTTTGTTAATATTTTGCAGAAAAATAATTGTTAGTAGGTATTCAAAAGCATTTGTTCGTATTTTAATTCGTCTTATTAACTGCAACTTGCATGATTCTCGGGTTTTTAATTACTAATAGCTTTGATCAAGAAATTCTAACTGTTCTTCTGTGAAAAGTTAATAATAAATGCAATAAACGATGAATCAACTCAGTGAAAGTTCACATTTTAATGAGAGGTAATAAGAAATACTTGTCTAAAAATCACTGACTGAACAATTATTTATTCGACTAGTTTCGTCTTTTACGGCATTATCAAGAAAGAATACATATTACAAAGATACCCTTAAAATATTTGCAGATCAGTTTGGTCCACAGAAAACACCTAAATTTGGTATGTTCTGTGGTTCGGTCCCTAGAGGTGGTAGAAAATAGAACATCAATATCAACACCGTTCTATGTTCGTCATCCATAGACCAGTTGAACCTAATCCATTCTCTGTTAAATCTCTGATAGTTTGGAAATCCTACCTCAATATTTTGTGGATAACGAACATAGAACGGAGTTGATATAGATATTCTATTTTTTACCACCTCCAGGAACCGAACCACAGAACATACCAAATTTATTCTGTCGACCGAACTGATCTGCAAATTTTCAAAGGTTGTCTTTGTAATATGTATTAATTATTGAAATGCCCTAAAAGGCAAAACTAGTCAAATAAATAATTGTTCAGTCAGTGATTTTTAGACAAGTTTTTTTTATTAATTCTCCTTTGAAAGTTAATAAGTTTGTCAGAAATTTTATTCGAATTGCACAAAAAATATGCCGATTCTGTCATAAAAATTAGGATAGAATTTTCAAAAATTGCTGTCGCACTTTTCTTCTTCGACATTTTAGAATGATTTCTTCGTTTTCATCGTGACGTTTTGTGAAATCAATAATTCCTTGTTGACATATGTCATGATTAAATCTCAAATATTCCTACTCCTAGGATAATTTTCAAGTCACTGCTATTTCCAGGCTGTAGCTAGCAATTAATGTCAGCGAAGGATTTTTAATGATGAACTAGTATTTTCAAGTCATCACGTTAGATGGTAGTTACGATTTCACACCACAAAAACCCGTCACGATTTCGATCTACATCGAATGCTTGCTCACGTGAACTCAGTGCAGGAATAAGCCACATTATATCTGATTTTTTTTCAATGAGGTCAGTGTAATATGGAAACTACATTCATTTTACTACTTGGGAGATCGATTTGTCTTATTTATTCGTTCAAAATTTGTTATTATCAAAGAAATTCCATCTAACTTCAATATTATTAATACAAATAATGTACAAGCCCCAAAGTAAATTCGAATATAATAAAGGGTGAGTTTCTAAGAGTTAAGTTGTTCAGGTTGGTGGCACTGGTTGGTAATGGCATCTAAACATAATATGTCAAAGTGAAAAGTTTTCAGTATACTCTGGCATTTCATCATGGAAAGATTTACAAACGAGCAACGATTGCAAATTTTTGACATTACAATCTACAATCAAAATTCGTGCTTTGTGAAAAATGTGTATCGTTTGTTACGACGATATTATGGTCGTCATAATCGACGTGGTGAATCAACAATTCGTGCTGTTATCACCAAATTTCGCACCAAGTTTACTTTGTTGGACATTAAACCACTGTCTCGCATGCGTACTGAAGAGAATATTTCAGCTGTAGCGTACAGTGAAAGAGGATCGTGAAATGTCAATTCGTCGCCGTACTCAGCAATTGGGCATGTGTCAAATCGAACCTTCCGAATGGTGCATTTGATACGGAGCCGCGGACAACATTTACATGAAGTTATCTTCAAAATTTAAATGTTGTATATATATGGAGAACATCATGAAACTCATAGGAAGAACATAAATAACTCATAACAGAAATTAACATGAAGTTAAGAGTACTTATATTGGTAAATTGGATTATTTGGAAAGTCGACAAAAATACAAACTGATAACAGAAAAAAAATTGATAAAAGTTCACAGGTTAAGAAATACCTGAATCAGTGCAACAGTTATTAGTCCAACAGTTATAAGTAGAGGGACCTAAATTGAGTTTTGAAAATGTCTGTCTTTGAGCTGAAATTAACTTACTCTCAATTTCAATTCTTAAGTTAAGAAAAATACACCTGAAGAATTGAATATAATATATAATATCTAACGCAAAAGGAAGTACATAGGGCAAATATGGGCCAAAAATCACTATAATGTCTGATAGCTGTAAAAAGCACCAAGTATATATATATATATATATATATATATATATATATATATATATATATATATATATATATATATTTAACACACCAATTTTTCCAGATGCAGCTGAAGCAATGGTTATGTACGGTCATTAAATAATTAGACAAACAGAAAAACACGAATGAAAAATTCTCAGAAAGACTTACGGACCAATCAATAGAAACAGCATTTGGATAATGAGACCCGAAAACGAACCTTATCAAAGGACAAATACAATAACGGAAGAAATCAGGGCACTACGGGCAAAGTTCTATGCACATGTCTACAAAACAGTCCAGACTACCGAAACAGTCCAGAATACCGAAGAAACTACTCGATATAATGACAAACAGTAAATGCGACACAGAGTGGCAAAAGAAGTCCAAAAGGATCTACAACAGATCAATATAAAAAACCTCAAACACAGCACGGAGTATTGCTATAAAATCTATGAACCTATGAAAACCTGGAATAAAATGGACAGAAGAACGGAAAGAGCATTCTGAGAGGATGAAAGATCCTTTTTCGGAAGCAAAAAAGGTGATCAAAAGCCCTAAAAATTGCAAATTCAAGTTCAGTCGCTCTTCTAATGTAGAATAATCGTTAAATATATATATATATATATATATATATATATATATATATATATATATATATATATATATATATATATATATATATATATATATATATATATAAACGTGACGATGTTATCCGGGCGTTCAGTCTCACAGTAAAAAAGATCTCTGCTTATTGAAACAAATCAAAACTATTTTCACATCCAGTTTCATTGACTGATGATAGTTTTAATTACATTAACTGTATCCTTGAAGTAATTTTCCAAAGAGTGGCAACGCCGTTTCAATTTAACCATAATTAAGCGTTGAAACTCATCCATATAGAATGACGTTGAGAACTTCACAGGTGACGCCACCTGTCATTCTATCATTGCGTCTTTGTTTTTTGATTCAGTAATTAATAAAGGCGAAGGAGGCGCTGAAATTCCATGTTGAGAAATAATTCGGAAGACGAAGCGAAGCGTGTCCGATTCTGATGTTTTCTCGTGAAACACTTCGATGATCTTGCGTTTCGTCTTAGATGGTTAATCATCAAAGCTTTCATGTGTGTAATATAAGCATGAATATTGTGAATCTGTAAGTATTTAGGACTCTATGTTTTGTACCCAGGTATTTCTTTATGGCGAATTTTAATGTCTCGTCCATATATCATTTGTGATAATTAGTTTTGGTATATAATTGAATAAATCTTCTAAGTTTAGCGAAGCATTAATTGTGCAAAATTTATCATATTTCTAACTGAATTAAATCGTTTATATAGCATGAAAGTTTTCATGAAAGTGTTTAAGGGTAAGGTAAAGAGTTGAATTAATTTAAAGTGAACAATAGAACCGTGAATTCAAAAATTTGTTTATATTTTCACACATTTGTATAAAAATGTCCAAATTTTCTCTTAGGTGTCCAAATTTCTCTGGATAAGATACATCTAATTCTGGGAAATATATTTCGACAGAATGAATCACTACTGCTTCAATCATCCCTTTTCCAACTCAAAATGTTTTTCAGTCACTTATATTCTAGATTCCAACATAGACGAAGTTTGAGGAAATTGATTTGTCTAAAATATTTGTATTGCAAAATTCTTCATTTTACATTGTTCAATCACTCTTGTGAACCTGTATGGACTTGCAAGATTCATTCTTTTATATTTCAAGTCAAAACTAAAAGAGTCTTATAAAATTGGCGAAGAAAATGTAAGTGGTATCATCGAGTTTTTTAACAATTTAATCTATTAAAATATGTTATATTGAAACACTAAATATTTTCGAATGCAGAGACTTGAACTTTCAACTTCTGCTTTAACTGTTGCTGAATTTAAAGAGTGGTAGAGCCATTCATGTTCCATGATAACGAACCACTACATAACTTGATTGAGATTGATTTAAAATCATTCAAAATGTTGCTAGAAACTGCTCTTTCTTCTCTTATACAGAGTGTCTTATAAAGTTGATGAAAAAATTGTAAGTAGTATTATCGGGTATTCCTTTTAACAATTTAATCTATTAAAATAAGTTATATTGAAAAATTGAACATTTTCGAATTCAGAGACTTGAACTTTGAACTTTTGCTTCAACTGTTGCTTCATTTGATGAGTGATACAGCCATTTATGTTCCATAATAACAAACCTCTACATACTTATTAGTAGAAACTACTCTTTGTTCTTTTATAAAGAGTCTCTTATAAAGTTGGTGAAAAAAATGTAAGTAGTATCATCGAGTATTTTTTTCAACAATTTAATCTATTGAAGTATGTTATATTGAAAAACTAAACATTTTCGAATTCAGGGACTTGAACTTTCAACTTCTGCTTCAACTGTTGCTTCATTTGATGAGTGATACAGCCATTTATGTTCCATGATAACAAACCTTTACATACCTTATTTGAGATTTGTTTAAAATCGTTTTCAACATGTTGTTAGAAACTGCTCTCTCTTCTCATTTGCATTTTATCAATGATGATTGTCATAGCGAAGCTGAGTGAGCATGTACAATATCACCCCTCCACTATCTTCAAGGAATAAAGTTAGAGAATATTGAATTCGATGCTACACCCGCAGGACACGCACAAGACAGAACAAACCATTTCCATCAACAACAAATTCATCAGTCAGGCACGTATATCACCAATTGAGCTATCTGCAATAACCTACGTATAAGGTCAAATTCAAGAAATTCAGATTTGCTATGTCTACCACCAAGTGAGGCAATGATTTCCATCTTAAATAACTTATTTATGGCGCCCAAGAAAAGCTAGCAAGTTCTGAGAAAGTGATTTTATATATAAGAGTGTATAGAAGATCTTTCAGATCATAGAAACACCAAGCACTAAATACATATAGTCGTAGGTGTCTACTTCAAATTTCAACAACTATTTTAACATGTATCAGCGTATTATGAAGTTTTTATATGCCAAAAAGATATAATGGTAGACTCAATATCAATAAGCCCAAAACAGTAGCCTCTCTTGATATTTGATTAGAACAGAAAAATATATGTTAACGAAAGTTACCCCTTAATTGGAGCTTAGAAAAATCGTTCAGTATTTTCAAGACTTTCAATTCACATATAATTCAGGATTTCTTCAATAAAAAGATTTTATTGGTGAAATTTGGTAAATTGGTAAAAATGATAATGGATGTAGCATAATTTTTCTTGCTACACATATTAATTGGCTATACATAAGGAATAATATATACGATGAAATAATTTAACTGAGTCGTAGGTGAATCATTTGCTCAACGATCAGTCGAAACATTCAGTAAGAGATTTCCTAAAGCAGCTTAGGAAATCAATGTGAAAACATAAAGTAAAATCGCTGGTTGCTGTGAAACAATTTCTATCGTAATAATGGTTGTACTAAACACGAATACTTCACAGGATTCAAACGTTATGTTAACTTCATCTTCACCTCCAACGGAGATGAAGAATTCAGCTTTCAAAACATGTTGCTGTAGCATTTGCTAATGTGAAATGAAATCTTCGATAAAAAACTATGTTTTCACGGTTTGAATTTTATTTCAGTTCATTCGCCGATATTCAAACAAATCAAAGCAGTGAAAAATTCTTTTCGCTTCAGTTCGTAATTTTCGCAATAACTTTTCGATATATAATTCCGGATTCAGTATCAGCTCAGTTCTACGACTATTACAGCATGGCAACATTGATTCGCGTTTCTTCGGTATAGGTTCCTGGTACAGCTGTCGGTCGATTTTAATTGATAGCGGCCTCTCAAACCGCCGAGTCACTGCCAGAAGGTTGGAGTTTCACACCTACCTGTAATCCGACCGTAACCAGAACTCATCAAAATTATTTACCGCCGCGTGAAACCTCCTCCGTTCCCTGCTTATTTAGATCGATATTTTCGATAACAGATTGCAGCCACAACACCCGAGGTGTCGTCCTCGATTCAATGATCATGTGGACTTCCCTCTTCATGGTTTACCATTGTTTTTTCCTATTTCCGGATTCGCATCTGGGACAAACTACGTATGAGTTGACTTAATGAGTGGAAAGTTCATTTCACTTAGTCTAGGAATTTTTCACAGACCAAATTCAGAAAAGAGGTAGTGCAGTTATTGAGGAAATGCTCCACAACTTGATTTATTTTTCTTTGGATTTTGTCTTCCAAAAAAGGATGGTGATTGCTGAAATATTGTTGATTGATGATATTTCCACTTATAAATCTACAGATGTTTTCTATGAATCCATGGGCACAGAGATACACTTTTCCAGAAATCATATTCCCTCTCCAACCTGGAATTCTTCTATTGTTTTCCGTTTTCCAGTTGATATTGTGTGTCTCCAAACCTGTCGTAAGTTAATTTTGGATAACCACAATTTAATTCAGATACAATCAACACTCAACACACAACACAATCAACATTTTTTTTACTATTTGATGCAGTTCCTAACGCTAGAGACCATGGAGCAGATAAAACTCAACAGATTTGCTCTGGTTAACAATACGTATGGAGTAAAAAGTCCTCGTGAAGTGTTTGATCATCTGGTAAATCATATTTCAAATTCCAGTCAATCTATTCGAAAAATTACTTTGTCATCTTGAAGAACACGGTCACCTTACTCTTCTCCTCCTTTTCTCATTCATTTGAGTTATGTTTATCGTATATTTATTTCTACGAGCGCACTAAGGGGTAATTCCCCATCGTATACTTTTCAGAATTTTCTTAAATTGGACATTTGATGCAATTAAATTGTTTTTCAAAGGAAAATTTGAATACTTTAGAACAAATTGAGAAAAAACTCGAGCAAAGATGCATGAATAATAAAAAATACCACTAGTGACACCATAAATTTACGATCATTTGCTGCCTAAAAAAAATTTACTTGAATATCAATTGATGTGTCTTGGAATAGAATACCCACCAGCAAATGGGTGATATGTAGAATTAAAGTTGCAATTTTTCACCAGAGCATCCAGCACCCTCGTAATCTCGTACTCCAGTAATCCCGTAAATTACTACAATATGCCTGGACCTTGATTTGTCAAATATACATGCTGATTAAAATACCCGAAACCATATCACAATTTATCAAGTACGATGAGGACATAAGGATTAATAAAAATATGAACTATTTTTCAACAAAATTAATAATAATAATATTAATGAATTTAATGATATTATTATTAATTCAATGAATAAATGCATCTCAAAATGTACGATGAGGACATAAGGATTCATAAAAATATGAACTATTTTTCAACAAAATCAATAATAATATTATTAATGAATTTAATAATATTATTATTAATTTAATGAATAAATGCATCTCTAAATGTACGATGAGGACATAAGGGTTGATAAAAATATGAACTATTTTTCAACAAAATTGATAACGATAATAATATTAATGAATTTAATATAATTATTTTTAATTTAATGAATAGATACATCTCTAAGTATCGCCTAAGCAATTATCTTCTGGAACACTGTTCTAACAAAGGCGCCAAAAATTCTCTCATTTTTCACGGACCACTTCAAAACAATTGATAAATTCTACAAGTCGTTGAGTATAATATCGAATATTAGGCGTTTATTCAAGACTTCAATAATTTCCAGTTTTCAAAATTGATATTTAGAATAATCTTCCAGCAAAAACCATCAACAATATTTCAATATACGCATTTCTTTTATCAACCTAAATTTGAATATTTCTGGCGCATTCACCAAATTACACCCAAACATATCACTTCATTTTAAAATCAAACTTTTCAACTTTTTTAAGGGATAATGTAGAGTGACTGTAAGATATATACGATTATAATTATTAACTCCACTGAATCAGTTTACTCGTTCAAAATTCTTTGAGAAAACAATTTGTTTTGACTGCACATTAAATTTTCATTATTCACTTAGCATACTGTTAAAAATCTCTCTGGAAATTTTACCGAAAAGTTTAGGAAGTTTTAACGCAAAATAATTCATAAATTTAGTGAACAAAATTATTCAAGTTTGTCAATTCATTTCGATAAAATTACAAAACATTTTTCGAAATTCACAAAATGATAATAAAAAATAAGTTAGATAAAACTGAGTAGTTTTGTGATTGTTCTTTTGAAGAACCAGAGAACAATGTTCTATGGTCCTTTGCATTCATCAACATCTGATGAAGCCATTGTGTTAGCGAAACAATATTGGCAATATTGAAATTAATTATATATTACAAAACCACTTAATTTTATTCAAATTATTTTTTATTATCACAATGTGAATTTCATGAAATGTTTCGTAATTTTATCGAACTGAATTGACAAAGTTGAATAATTTTGTTGAGTGAATTTACTAAATTGTTTTGCGTTATAACTTCCTAAACTTATTGGTAAAATTTCCAGAGAAATTTTTAACAGTGCAAGGTAAAAGTATATACGAAAGAGAAATTGTTAATCTTACGGTTCAAGGAACAAATTTGAATTTCATTATCAAGCATAGAAACCATGTTTTCAAAGCTTTCCTTAGGTAATTTTTGATGACTTCAAAATTCCTATGGCTTAGAAAATAGATTCACTTATTGAATCATTCAATGCAAAGGATAGTTAAAGAAGACGTATATGCCCTAATAGTATACTTCAAAAACTAATTAGAATGCGGTATTACGATTGAGTAAATTCAAATTTTCAGCAAACTTTGATCCGTCACAAAAAAACTGTATCCTGATGACGACTTTGCCAAATCTAGAAATGATTGCAAGAAAATCGTCGAGCACTCTTTGACAAGTCATCCGAACGGTTTCGATAACTTGTGAAAAAGGGGATGCAGGATCACAGTGGTAAACCTCTCAAACAAAATAATCCCACCGGTAAAATAACGAGAAGCACCTCCTTTTTAGCAACTGTCAGGGGTATCCACGCAGCTTGTTGAGGGGCTGAACTTCAGAATCCACAGTTTCAACCGCAAATCCTCTGGAAGTTTTAGGGAATAATTTAATCGGTTGTTGTCAAACCACTTCAAAATATGAAGCTTCGTACTTCCATTTCCTTTCATCGGAGTAGATATAATGAAACAGTTTTTGTTATCTTCTCTTTTTTCAAATTTTCACAGGTCCACAGGTTCACATGCTGCACTAAAGAATATTGTATGTGGTTAATTTGTGAGCCCAGAGCAGACAAATTTCAATTCGGATACCCTAAAGTGATACCTAGTTCAAAAAAACTCTCAACTTCAGCTGTAACATCCGATATATAACGTCCATAAACCCATCTGTCAAATATGTTCCTTATCTCAGACAAATAAAGAATAATCTCTCTGTATTGGGCAAAAATGTATTTTCTATGTATCATCATGTCATATGAGTAACAACAATTTACCGAGTTCAGCCAGTGCAATCACAATCTTCATCACATGCAATCTATAGTTGAGAAAAAAAGTTACATTTAAATCATACCATTACTTTCATCGTACGGACAGGGTCGGTGGAAGTGGACCACTGACGCCCCCTATTGTTCGTACTTCTCAGCAATCCGGCCGTCGTCGACTTAATTGAAATCGCAGGCGAATCTCCCAGACGGCGAGGCAAATCCGATCTTAAAAAGAGGATGTCATTTCGGCCGGACCCAAATACGCCGGGGAACCCCCTTTTTAATATCCGTCGTAAAGGACACTGACTTATGGATTAATTGATTATAGGGAACGAGAGGAACGGATTTATTGGATTGCCGTCCGGACTTTGTGGCCCGCTTCTAATCCGGCTCGTTGGATATTAGGTCTGGTTAACTCTACGCTGCGGTTGCAGCCCAGATGGAATTAGAAACTGAGGAAGCGGTATGATGATGTTTTCGATTAATTGATGGGGAGGTCAATCGACGAATTAGGGATAATATCAATGAAATATTTGAAAATGATGATGTGAAGTGTTTGAGTGAAACTTCAATCTAGGATTTATGCTAATTTTGAAATTCATTCAAAATGTGTACATTCTGTTTATATATATATATATATTATATATATATATATATATATATATATATATATATATATATATATATATATATATATATATATATATATATATATATATATATATATATATATATATATATATATATATATATATATATATATATATATATATATATATATATATATATATATATATATATATATATATATATATAAATATATGTATTCACTGTTCAATTGGGATTGCAGTCCATGACAGGAAAATCAGTTACCTTTTTAGTATTTTCCAAGCTTTCGAAAATGTTCATTTTCTTCAGGGCTAAAATAGTACAATATTAACAGTTTATATAACAAGGCACCATAGAAAATTTTCCTTACAATTACTATGAAATAAGTCGAAAGTATATTTGTTTATTGAATCTTGAAAATAAATACAAGTGTTCTCAAATGCATTGGGTTCGAATATTACTGCATTCTACGTGTTAGGTAGCTGAAGGAAGCAACGACACTAACTGTATTTCTCAATTCCGCTTTTCAAGTGGAATGTTCCCAGATGTTCCCAAGGGCGTTTCTTAAGACGTTGGCCGAAGTTTTATGACTAATGAAAAGAGAATGAATTTATTTTGTGTATTTAGAGTGGATTTTTCGGTAAATAGGATATCAGAATATGAGCCAATAATCAGAATAACCCATTTTATTTATATATATATATATATATATATATATATATATATATATATATATATATATATATATATATATATATATATATATATATATATATATATATATATATATATATATATATATATATATATATATATATATATATATATATATATATATATATATATATATATATATATATATATATATATATATATATATGTAGCTTGAATTATCTATATCAGATTTTTCGTTTATACCATTACTTGTCTTTTTTATATGAACCATTTCTAGGAAAAGGCGTTTGTTGTAATTATTTGCGTGATCTAAAATGTTTGTGCCATTGTAATTCATATTGTGACCAGTGGCTTTTACGTGTTGGGTTAATGCAGAGAAATTCGTCTTTTGGGTATTTCGCCAATCACTTTCATAGGAAATGATACTTGAATGAAGGTTTTGAGATGCTTGACCTATATATACAGAATCGCAATTTTAACAAGGAATTTTGTAGACGACATTTGATTTGAATTTATATTCTAAAACGTAATTTTTATAAAGTGCGGAATGAGTGTTCTTTTAGTACCAGTCTTACAATATGCTGTTATTTTTCTCATCACTGGAGTATCTAAAAATGGAATGCTATCGTCATTTTCTGTTTCGACGGTCAATTTTATCTAGGGGTGATAGGCATTGAATGTTTCAAATATTTCGTCGATTTTATTTGAGGGTACAGCGCAAATTATATCGTCGACGAACTTTTTCAGGAGGGTATTTCAAAGGAAAAATAAGGTATAAATGAAATCAAAAGATCGTCCATTACATATTGTGCGATAATTGGGGAAAGACAACTTCCCATGGGTGTTCCAAAAACTTGTTGATAGTATACGTCATCAATCGCAAAAGAATTACTGTGGAAAATAAATGTTAATAATTCTGAAGTGGTTTCGAGAGATATGCTCGTGAAATTCTTGATTTTTTGCCAGTGTTTTTTTTATTGATTTTATACTAAGTTCCACGGGTATGTTGAAATATAAAGAAACATCTAAACTAATTATTACATAGTTCTGTGGAATGGATTCGTTATTTATGGATTTGGAAAAATCGAAACTGTCTTTATTATAATATTCATTTTCCTGTCATATGCGGCTGTGAAAATATTTGCTAAAAATTTCTATAATTTGTTATTAGGAGCATTAATTGGAAAAATTATTGGACGTAAGGAAAGTTTAGGTTTCTGTATTTTTGGTAGGCCGTAAAATCTAGGAGCTACGGAATTGTAAATGTCAGAGTTTTTGCAATTTTAACAGAGATTTTTTTTTTTCAAATAGTTACGAGTTTATTGGCTTTTTGCTGTAGGGTGGAAGTAGGATCATTCTTTAGTTTCTTATATCGGTTTGTGTCTGAAATAATTCGATTTGTCATTTCTAAATAATTATTTTTCTCCAATAAGCTACTTGTTACAAAGTTGAAAGTGGAAAGTATAATAGGTAAAAATTATTTTCGAGGTGATTCAATAATTTAATAATCCATATTACAGGTTCAAATCTATATTGTGCTATAAGTCCTAACTCTCTAGGTGCTGCTGGTGTATTCAGAATAACATTCTCAACTCTCATGAGTTGTAGAATCCAATGTATCCAAATATCGCAGCACACTCATCACCTCTTCATCTTGTCTCTCTGGTCGGCGTCGCATCCGGCGTCCAGGCAAGTTCTGAGCGCGTATCGACGCGCCGCGACGCGCTCTTGTTTTAGCTCATTGGGTCCGACCGGACGCCCGGCTAGCGTCGCAATCGATACCGTCGCTTTCCAACCAATCACTGAACGACGCGAGCCTGCCTTCTTTTGTCTCAGCGATCCCGGAACAATGGAGGACCGATGTATCGTCTGGTTTATCTCTCGGCCTTGTATGTTTCACGAACTTGAGAACTATTCGCTCGATTCACCTAGTGAGGTTAATAAAACCGATTTAGGTCGAAGAATACAACCAGTTTACTAGCATTCGAAATACTATTATGAATAGCTCAATGGTTTGAGGGTTAATAATTTTTTTAATTTGTTTTGATAATAAAGAGTATTAAAGGAAAATTACGTTGGTGACATGTAATTAGTGTAATATACGGTGATTTTTCAAGCGTAGCTTCATTTTACATCGAACCAAACACTCAATTTGCATCATATATTATCAAAATTTTCATAGAAATTGATAAACTGACCTTTGTCATTCTCATTTCGAAGATAACTTCATGTAAACGTTGTCCGCAGCTTCATGTAAATGTTGGTCCATTCGGAAGGTCCAATTTTGCGCCACTTTTTCGAGCATTTCGGCCTGTATCCCACGAATTACGCGTGTTATATTATCCTGTAAGGCTTCAATCGTGTTCTTGTCCACATACACTAACGACTTTACATAACATAAGTCCATATGGATTCCATAAAAATAATCCAGAGGCGTCAAATCGCATGATCTTGGCGGCTAATTCACAGGGCCGTTTCGGAGAGATAAGCTGCTCACCAAATTCATCCTTCAACATGTCCATTCATTATTTGACGAGCTGTGTGGAATGTGGCACCGTCTTGATGAAACCACATGTCAACCAAGTTCAACTCGGCCAACTGGGGCAAAAAAAGTTGCTTATTATAGCTCGATATCGTTCGCCGTTGACGGTAACGTTTCATCCACGATCGTCTTTGAAAAAAAGTGGACCGATGATGCCACCAGCCTAAAAACCACACCAAACTATCGTTTTTTCGGGATTTATCGATCATTCTTGTATGGCATGTGGCTTTTCATCACACCAGAGACGACAGTTTTATTTTTGAGTATCCGTTAAGCCAGAAATGGACCTCACCTCCGAACACAATTTTTCGGTCGTAACAAACGATACACATTTTTCACATAGCACGAATTTTGATAGTAAATTTCAACAATTTGCAATCGTTGCTCGTTTGTAAGTCTAATTTCCATGATGAAATGGCAGAGTATACTGAAAATCTTTTCACTTTGACAGATGACGTTTGGATGACATTACCAACCAGTGCCGCCAACCTGAAGAACTTAACTCTTAAAAAATCACCCGTTACAAAACTGATCGAGAATCTTACGCAAAGCTACTATAGGTAAATATAAAATTAGAGATAATAAGATAGAGAAAGAAGCAGTCTCAATAATAATATACAAAAAGAAAAGTTCAAAATATGAAAAAGTTAAACAAGAAATAAATAACGTTACTACATAACCAGAATATTCCAAGAAAGCATATACATGAGTAAAAAGTTAAAATCCTGGAACGAAATTGGCTGGATATAAAAGACGAGAAACTGAGTCTTTCAAATCGATTGATATTTCTCTATTTTCCGCTGAATAAATGATATTTTTCATATTTTATTATTATGATCTTTCAGGATAACGCGGAACTTTAATTTTTTCAAAGATTAAAGTGCTTTAGCCCTGAAGAAGGCCTTTTCCTAAGTATAGGTGAAGGTGGCCATGTGGGCGGCTGCATGGCAAATTTGCATAATTTCCAAGAAATTTTCTTAGAATTCGAGTTGGCAGCACTGATTTCTGTTGGTCTTGGCTGCAACAATTTCCTCCTTTCAGACCCCCCGTTCTTTGGTGAAAGTTTTCCAGTTTCCTACACCCAGCATTTCATTTACTACATTTAACAGCTATGCTACAGCGGAACCTTGACCTTCCAGATCTTCTTCTTTCCAGTTAACTTAGCGTTCGACATATTTGTAACTGCTGTCTGCATCACATGCCCCGCATATCGAAGGCGTTACCCCATTATTGTATGGAGTATATTCGTACCTCCAGCATTATTGTAAGCTTCGTATAGCTCGAAATTGTATCTTCTTCTCCATAATCCGTCCTCTTATACTCCTTTTAAAAATGGTTCATAGGTTTGTAGGTAACTCTTTCCTCAAAAATTTGCAGGATTCCGCAGGAATTTGTCCTAATAGTTTTTCAAATAACATCACGTTTCGGTTTAAATTCTTTCCGTGATCTTCATAAATTTTTTAGAAAACTAATATTTTTTTCATGCTTTCATAATTCTCTAGTTAATTTCTGTTGTTGATAGGTCATCATCATCATCGTATAGCGCTACAACCCTGGGTAAATCTTGGCTGACTGTACAACCTATTTCCAGAAGACCCTGTCTTCCATCAACCTGTAATCAAAAGGGATGTTCATTTTTCGGAGGTCTGATCTTATGTTGTCCCTCCAACGCTTTCTGGGGCGTCCGAGTGGTCTTTTGCCTGTCGGGGTCTCTTCCCATGCCTGTTTCACCAGTCTTTCGTCATTCATCCTTTGCACGTGTCCTGCCCACCTTAATCGCTGGGATTTGATCTCTTGCACAATGTCGCTATCGTTGTACAGCTCTTGGACCTCTGTGTTAGTTTTAATGCGATATCGGTTGGTCGTCGGATCATGGTGGGGTCCAAATATCTTTCTCAGGATTTTTCGCTCGAAGCATCTGAGTTTATCTTCATTTACTTTGGTCATTGTCTACGTTTCGCTTCTATAAGTGATGATGGGTCTGACGATGGTTTACACTTTGATTTTTGAGGTCCTTGTTAGAGTTTTCGACTTTCGATAAGGCTATTGAGTGCGAAGAGACAGCGGTTTGAAGACTGGATTCTTCCTTTGATTTTCTCAGTAACGTCGTTGTTGATAGATCCAACAGGTAGATATTCAACCAAGAAATATGTATTAACTTACATACTAACTCTATACTTTTAATTTGACAAAATCGTTCTATTCATTCTAAATGATGAAAAATGTAAATTAGTTACCAAAACATATAGAGGTACTTCAATTTATTCTTTTTTTGGTGCATTAAATAATCGAAGTAAGTGTTCAAAAAATTCAATTTTATTCCTCAACTATATTTTACCAACTTTGAAACGAAATATCAATGAGTATAATATTCTTTTGTAAATATCTAGTATATTTGAAAACACTTGGTTCAATTCTTCAAATTTTCTCATACTTTTGATATTTGTTTCGTACTACTAACTCATCAACAAGAGTTTAATTAAGCACATACAACTAAGTACAATTAAGAGTTTGATACTTGCATTAAACTCTTGATAATTGATTATTTCACCCGAAGGGCAAGTGTTGAGTATACTAGAGAAATTCTAATATCTTCAATATAATTAGAATATTTTAAATTTTGCGACACATTTCAGTCAATCAAATGATATCATCAATTTAAATATTTCGAAAACATTTTCAATATATTTCGGAATAATTCATCGAGTATTGGTAAGTCTCGATATTATTTTGTTTTCGTTCTAACATTTCAGTCTGTATTCTCTAAAGAAAACCACAAGTTCAATCAGCCCCAATCTCCACAAAATATAACGTCTCAGTCGAGATGTTGATGAATTTCTAGACACGAATATATAGTCCGTATCTGATTAATTTCGTCAGGTGGAAACGAGGCTCTATCTCTCATCATCCAGACAGATGAACGAAATGAACACGTGTTCTAGACAATATTCGACGGTCACGTTTGTCCGCGTCAAACACAAATGTCTAATATCTATTATCATTATTAAACTGTCAACGTTGTATAATCCTTTCCGCTCCCATGTTTATACCATAACACGACTATATTAGGGTAAGAAGTTCGTCATTGTGTCCTACTAAATTAGAATTGAAAATATATGCATATAGACGAACGCTAGGCCGTTTTTATTACCTTTTCTTGTTTATCAAGTGGGTCATGGATGACCCGATATAACTGTTGAACTTTCTACAGGTACGAGTGCCTTGTTAACATCAATTTCGAATTCCACGCCTACGCCGATTGTTCTACCTAATTAATTTTTCCTTCCGTGAATAACTGTTCGCGTTCTTTTATATATATATATATATATATATATATATATATATATATATATATATATATATATATATATATATATATATATATATTTACTACAAGGAAAAGAATTCTCTAGTTCTCATGCTATATTATCGCACTTGTAGATATTCGATATCAAAGTATACTACAACTTTCTTTCGATAATTTTTTCACAAATTATTCATAAGAACATTATAACAATGCGATGAAACAGGAACAATTCGATTTCTCCATTATTCTTCTAGGGAAAATGTTAGAAAATATTGAAATCGATGCCTACAACTTTATCGAAAGAAAGTTAGAGTATACTTTGATATCGTCTATATATATATATATATATATATATATATATATATATATATATATATATATATATATATATATATATATATATATATATATATATATATATATATATATATATATATATATATATATATATATATATATATATATATATATATATATATATATATATATATATATATATATATATATATAAGAAAATGAACACTATATATTCATTTGAAAAATTTTAAATTAATCAAACAGAATTTGAAAAATTTTATTAATCAAGAGAATGTTATAGCAGAGCTATATGTGAACGTGTACGATGTGATGTCTCCATTATCTTTAAGGGATAAATGTTAGAGAAATATTGAAATCGATGCCACACCTGATGGAAGTGCGAGACATATATGTTTCGTTCTGCAAGGAACTCGTCAGTCGCACCACGTCCATCGAAGTGAGGCAACGATTTCAACCTCCAAGCATCTTCTTGTGACTTCAAGTGGAAGATCGTAGAGTAATGAATACTCTACAATTCCATCTATATAAATCAGTAGAAAACACCTCTCTCAGATTACAGAGTCACCAAGCATCGAAATTTCACATATCTTCTATACCCAAAGGTATAGAAGATATTATTCAATATTGTATTAAGAATATTGTATTCATTACTCTACGATCTTCCACTTGAAGTCACAAGAAGATGCTTGGAGGTTGAAATCGTTGCCTCACTTCGATGGACGTGGTGCGACTGACGAGTTCCTTGCAGAACGAAACATATATGTCTCGCACTTCCATCAGGTGTGGCATCGATTTCAATATTTCTCTAACATTTATCCCTTAAAGATAATGGAGACATCACATCGTACACGTTCACATATCTAGCTCTGCTATAACATTCTCTTGATTAATTAAAATTTTTCAAATGAATGTTCTAGTGTTCATTTTCTTAAATATTTCATTCAGTGCCATAAGCACAAAAAATTTCTTCCTCATATATATATATATATATATATATATATATATATATATATATATATATATATATATATATATATATATATATATATAAATGGTATTATCCCTGTGTGAGTTCATTTTTATAATGAGGATTAAATGAAACACAATTCTCACAACTGCAATTTTTGGTTTAATTAGCTACCGGTTTCGCGAAGTATTATTCGCATCTTCAGGCTTCAGAGGAGTAAATCGCACTGGTCAACTATGAGGACATGTCAATTTCATGTGTGTTATTGAATAATAATGGACTAGTACAAATATAGCTGGTCCCAAGATAAAAGAAAAATCACAAATTAAACATAAAACACAAGTCGCACGAATCACAAATATATTACACAATGGTTCTCTTTATTTCACTGTAGTCTTCTCAAATTCACGTCAGACATGTGAATTGCGATTCACATTATAATCACATATATTTCACATATTAATCCTCATTATATATATATATATATTGTTATGGTAACATTTCATTCAATCTTTATAATGATATAGAAATAAACAAAGCTCAATTTTTTCTCAAGGTGATGCCAAATTGATTGTTTGACAAAGTCATATTTCATGCATAACTTGTAAAAGAAATTCAACTACATTAACATATCATTAAATGGAATCGACTATATAAACTGTATGTATGTTTAAGATCTTCAATAATAAAGTAAAATTCATGAAAAATAACTTTGTCGAAACAATCAATTTAGCAAGTTAGAAGCATCACCTTGAGAAAAAATTGAACTTTGCTTATTTCTATATCATTATCATCTTTTTGTGCCCTCATGAATTGACCTATGTCGCAATGCCCGTGAACTTTTTGTATCTGCTTTTATATCTTCTTCTCCATTGTCTTCTGTTATGTCTTCGAAAACGTCAAGGTTTAGTTTTTGGTTAATACCTAGGTTTGTTATCAGTATAAAATTGCACCTTTGAATATAGTCCTATATATTGTTATCTCGTCTGCTTTGGGAAAATTTTTTTCAACTAATAATTTATTAATTTCCTCTGCTTTGCATTTTTTTTCATTTTTTTCTGTTGAATTTTTCTTATGAATTTATTGGGGTTTTTCTTTAAGTCTCTGGTGAATCCTAAGATTTTGAACTGGACGATATTCATTTGCCATTTCGACTCTACTGTAAACTAAAACTTTCAAATTCTTGGTAATTCGTTTTTCTTCCGGCATCGTTTCTTCCGGTAATTCGTTTTTCATTGTTGGCAATTGGAAATGCTGTGCCAATAAACGTAGCATTTGCATTTTTTCATCCATTTATAATTGAGCTCTTCTTTTGTATTTAGATCAAATATACGACATACTATTTGAAAATAATAATTATAATTTCTTACCTAAGAATATCGAAAAACTTCTCACAAATATTCTAGCGTATGCTCGCAAAATAATTTCAATACTAAATGGAAAAAAAATTAAAAAAAATAAAATAGAAACAGTGAAATTGAACTCTATATTTTCATTATTTCATTTTGATAAACATCAAAAAATTTGCTGAAAAACATTAAATTTTCAACGTTCTCCAAAAAATATCGACAAATCGAAACGTTCGGATATTTTTATGGATATTATATCACTTAAATAAAAATGCCTTCGAGTTTGGATAACCATTTACACAATTCATCAATATCAGCCTATATTTGAAATTGACAGATCTGAACGACTTTCGTTTGCTCACCACTATGACTGACAGTTTCACTATAATATCTATATATACCGAAGGAATTGAAATTGTACTGGGGTGACATTCTATTTGTTCAAGTATGAAGGACACGTGACATATAGTTTCACTCTGTTTGCTTATGTTTTATTACACTTATAATTTCGTTTGGAATAATAAAAATATGATGGAAAAGACATGGCTCATTGAGTATCCTTTATATTCGTAAACACAAATGAATTTTTCTGGACGAAATTATGTACAAATTAGAATTTCTTAAAATGGGTAATTTATTGCCTGTAAAGCATATTACTAGCGGTCAAACTTAAAGGGGTTATATTCTGGCTTGTTCTGAGAATATTTGTTTTATGATAGTTGTTGAAAACCCTTTTAGTTCAAAGTTATATACTAACAAAATTTGGGACAGTGAAAACATTTTATAATCAGAAAGTACATGTTAAGTTCATCAATCTGCAATTAAAAAACGAAATGATTTCTTCTAAGTGGATATAAACATTCAATAACCTTGTTATCGACTGAAAAACATTTTTTTAAACTCACTAGGGTCCTTTCTAATTGAGTTACATAAAGTAAGAATCCTATTCCTCACATAGTCCAAATTCTCCATTGAACACCCTGAACTAACGATTTTGGAGATCCCAAGAAGAAATAGTCCAGAGTGTTCAAGTCTGGAGATTGAGCAGGCCATGGGAGTGGTCCATCCTCATTCACTGTGTGGTACATCCTCCAGAAACTCGACGTCGTTTATTTCAAGAAGTTACGACACATCTTTCGGTCTTGATTGCAGGACAAAACTGTACACTCTTCTATTTTTCACTATTAAGACTACAACTAATCCTATTTATAACAAACAAAACATTACATTGTGTGTTATAGTACCCACTACAGAAATATCACCATAAATTTTCATTTTCGCTGGCACAATTTCGAGTACAATTTCGAAAATTGAAAGTGAAGGATCATATATGATCAATTGCATTCGATTCATACAGTTTTTTTTACTTATTGTTATACTGAATTTTCGTATAATAAATGAGTATCTGATAATTTCCAATTCATTATCTCAAATCTCAGTTAAGCTCAAAGAAAAATACTGACTCCATAGTTCTGTTATTAATTGCTAAAAATATACAATTTTAAAGATCAGAAGCAATTTTAATACGTGAAATTCTTAATCAAAACGTGATAAATGAGGTACCGGTTTTAAAATGCGCGTGGTTCATATCCATAGAATTATTCATATACGATATTAAGAACCGGATAGTGAATAAATATTTTCAAAAAGTCAAACATTACGCATAAATATGTAATTAAGAGATATAATTTATTGAGTTAATTTCCCACCTTTTTTCTGAATGTTCTGCAAAATGAATCGTAGTATGCGAAGATAAATTCCAGATTATGATAAGATAGGTTAGTAAATGTACCAACGTTCTGATCTTTACCGTTTTCATCAAGTTGAACTATCATGTTTTTTTATTGTAAGTGATGAGATATTAAAGCAAGAAACATCGGATTAGTATCTTTGGTGTTTCCATTTTGAAACCATTTTTATCTCTCTAACCCCGGTAATTGAGAATCTGACAGATATTTCGAAGATTTCTATATTAATTCATTATTTCCTGAATAAACTGTTATTTTCCAAGTCTTGCTCAGTTACAAATCAGGGTAAAAGTTGAGTAAATTAATTGATAAAAAAATGAAAGTCCGAACGAAAAGTTGCGAAATAATTTGATATAAATAAAATAAAATCAATCACTCTAACCTCACAGTTTGTAAAGTTAAATTGAAAACGTGAAACAAACTGAAGTAAGATGAAAAATTTGAAGAATTCCTTAGAAAATTGAGTAATTATATCGATTTAGGGATCATCAAATTAATTAACGAAGCAGAGGAAACTGAACTTCGTTACCTACTTGAAAAAAGATTTCTGAGCAACTGAATAAAAATTAATAAAGTTAATTCAATATTTTCTGATCTATTGGTGAAACATTGTTTGATATATTACATAAAAACATTTGGCTTGGTTTAAACCGTCGGTTCAACTTTTGAAAATGGGGTAACACCTCGAAACAATTGTCAAGTATTTATTATAAATTTCGTGAAACCAAGCCAAGTGTTTTTATTTAATATATTAAATAAGAATTAATCAAATTAGTGAATAACTAAATTAAACAATGAAGCTTGGGCCAAACATAATTGTTGGTGTTCACTTAAAGACTAAAAAGCAGAGCAACTTAATGAGTAAAAACTCAACCATTGAGTCCGAAATAAACGAAAGTAGTGTTATATAAATGATACGGAGGTTTCGCTTATCTCTTGTTGAAACATTATGTTGAGAACAATAAATTAAAAATTAAACAAATCACTTGACTTAAATTTCACTGAATATAACTATTACAAACTCTACATATGTTTCGAGTGGTTACCCCATTATCAAGAGTATACAATATTACTGAATTTCAAAATGTACAGCTTTACTTATATATCCTAACCACAGAATTTAACACTGGTTTCAGTAAGAATTTACCTATTTGCAATGACCAGGTGGATTTTTTCGTCAAATCAGTGTTAAATTCTGTGGTTTAGGATATATAAGTGAAAGCTGTACATTCTGAAATTCGGTAATATTGTATACTCTCGGTAATGGGTTCACTACCCGAAACATATGTAGAGTTTGTAATATAGAGTGTTTTTTTAGAGGTATAGAACTTTAAATTGCAATAAAACAACGATGGATCATTCGATTGACAAGAATTTTTTTATTCGAAAGATAATCTTGTGGCATTACATTTTAAATATGATTTCTGGCATATGACTGCTACGGCTGGCTCGGATGTAGTCCAATCTGGACGTCCAATTTTCGATGTTTTTTTCCAACATTTGTGGCCGTATATCGGCAATAACACGGCGAATATTGTCTTCCAAATGGTCAAGCGTTTGTGGCTTATCCGCATAGACCAATGATTTCACATAGCCCCACAGAAAGTAGTCTAGCGGTGTTAAATCACAAGATCTTGGAGGCCAATTCACAGGTCAAAACGTGAAATTAGGCGGTCACTAAACGTGTCTTTCAATAAATCAATTGTGGCACGAGCTGTGTGACATATTGCGCTGTCTTGTTGAAACCACAGCTCCTGGACATCATGATTGTTCAATTCAGAAATGAAAAAGTTAGTAATCATGGCTCTATACCGATCACCACTGACTGTAGCGTTCTGGCAACCATCGTTTTCGAAGAAGCACGGACCAATGATTCCACCAGCCCATAAAGCGCACCAAACAGTCAGTTTTTCTGGATGTAACGGTATTTTGACATACATTTGAGGATTATCTTCACTCCAAATGCGGCAGTTTTGTTTGTTGACGAAGCCATTCAACCAGAAGTGCGCATCATCGCTGAACAAAATTCGCGCGATACGTATTCCGCACAAAACCATTATTTTCGAAATGAAATTGCCCTATTTGCAAGCGTTGTTCAGGCGTGAGTCTATTCAAGATGAATTGCCAAACCAAACTGAGAATAAATCACTTTTCAGCTGTTGAATAGGTCGCCATCTTCAACAGTAATGCCAACTTAAAGTTCTATGCCTCTAAAAAAACACCCATTATATTCATTGAAACTTAATTCAAGTGGTTTAATTTTCAATTTATTGTTTTTAAACGTTATATCTATTTAAAAGCATATCTGTCGATTGAATCATTGATTTCAAATTAATTGCGCTAATTAAATTCAGTGATTTATCGATTGTTTTAAAGACCACGCCTTGCAATTTTGTGAATGTTATAATTCATAGCATTGACCTGGTGCATTTATTTAAAAAATAATGAATGTCATATTAGAGATTATGTAAATGACGTGGAACCAAGGATAGCCTTAAAGACATTATAAGAAACTTTATATCCCGCAGTGAAGCTACGTTATCTGTCTAAGATATCTTGAAGAAATTTATGGAGGCTCAGGTAGGAATTTGTTCAAGTCTAATTTCTACTGTTTTAAATATGTTTTCTACGTGTGCTTGCCACTCGTTTTACACGAACGCTGTGGGCGGCGGTTTGGACATTCTTCTGGCTCGATTTCTGTTATAAATGATCACATATGTCCAGACACTGGATTATAGGATAGTCAATGAAAGTATTTTCTCTCTAAATTTTTATCCGACTTGGCGGTTACGTGCCAAAAACAATTTGAAAAAAACCAAACTGAATATAACGGGTGTTTTTTTACAGGTATAGAACTTTGAGTTGGCATTACTGTTGAAGATGGCGACCGATTTAACAGCTGAGAAGTGATTTGTTCTCAGTTTGGTTTGGCAATTCATCATGAATAGACTCACGCTTGCAAATAGTGCTATATTATTCCAAAACGAGATTGCCGATGTTCCCGATTTTCATAAGCGAATTTTGTTTAGCGATGAAGCGCACTTCTGGTTGAATGGCTACGTCAAAAAACGAAACTGTCGCATTTTGAGTGAAGACAATCCTCAAGTGTATGTCAAAACTCCGTTACATCCAGAAAAACTGACTGTTTGGTGCGCTTTATGGGTTGGTGGAATCATTGATCCGTACTTCTTCAAAAACGATGATGGCCAGAACGTTACAGTCAATGGTGATCGGTATAGAGCCATGATTACTATCTTTTTCATTCCTGAATTGAATAACACAATCGATTTATTGAAAGACACGTTTGGTGACCAAGATCTTGTGATATAACACCGCTAGACTACATTCTGTGGGGCTATGTAAAGTCATTAGTCTATGCGGATAAGTCACAAACGCTTAACCATTTGGAAGACAATATTCGCCGTGTTATTGCCGATATACGGCCACAAATGTAGGAAAAAGTCATCGAAAATTGGACGTCCAGATTGGACTCTAGCCGAGCCAGACGTAGCGGTCATATGCCAGAAATCTTATTTAAAATTTAATGCCACAAGATTATCTTCCGAATAAAAAAAATTCTTGTGAATCGAATGATCCATCGTTGTTTTATTGCAATTTGAAGTTCTATACCTCTAAAAAAAACACCCTTTATATTCAATTATGACCTATTATTTGAATCGACGATTAGTTCAGATCTTTTCCGAATATAAAAAGTGAAATAAAATCAAATCTCTTGGGTAATTCTGAAGGATTCACTAATGGAATTAACTAAACCCATTTCAAACTGTTCCTATGCGTGTTTTTTCACCTATTACCACTGTAATTTAAAACAGAATGCTTATATTTCATTGTTTGTTTATATAATCTGAACAGTCGCGCGTATACAAACGCTAGAAAATAATACCAAAGTAGTATTCAATGAAGAGTAGAATATTATTCAAATATCTCTGGTAGATATGCAAAAATTATTTTTTTATTTGGCATATACTGGTACTTGAGAGTTTCATGATTACTGATGATTGGTGAGTAGTCCGAAACATATGTCCAGTGAATTAAACGATCTTTGTTGACTTTAGTCAAATGTTTCGAATTTTATTATTACTTTTCAACAATGTTCAGCAAAAACTGAATTGACATATTTAAATATTCATTATTTCGATTATACTCAATAACTATAATTAATAAGAATCAATCTCTGAAATATAAAAATGCCTATTCTTTCACCAGCTGCAAATAAGAGCCGATGTTGAAAAGTAAGATCACATTATTCTATGAAAAAGCGACATCTCAAAGTATATAGACTAATTCATCTGATGATTTTCATATATATTTGAAAAATGAAGATTCTATACAATTAGAAAATGAGCTGTATGATTTTTCGAACAAAGAATGAGCAGAAATGCTCATTCGATTTTTTGAGAAGTTTTTGAGAATTTTACTTATATTTTCAGTTTCAGTTACCAGAAACAAATTACTCCTTTGGCAGAATTAATGTCAATAAACAATTCTAATGATGTAAATATTGTTGAAATTTCTGAAAATATTGATTGATATAATGGTAAAATATTCGAATATGTATTTTCAAAATATGTATATAGATCAATAATGAGTTTTGAGATGATTCCAAAAAAATTGTAATTTCAATAAGAAACACTTTATAAATATAACAATTTTCATATATAATGAGTGTTTGTCTCTTCTACTTCATACGTTTAATTTGTAACGTACATAAATAATCAGTGAATTATGAATATATAATAAGTTTTGATGAACTAATTATTAGAAAAATTACAAAAATCTCTAAAGTTATTTTTTCAAAAAAATTGTGACAATTTGTCTTTTACCATTATGGAAAGTTTAAAAAATTAATAATTAATGGAAAAAGGAGGCCAAGCTTCAAACTTCCAAATCAGAACTTGTCAGTTTTGTTTTAGTACTGAGATTATTTCAACATTTATTCAGATCAGATAATATGAAAATGAACCTTTAACACCCTGTATTTAAAAATTTTAGACCTTACAGTCAAGTGCTTATAGACTGAGATTGAATTCTCGCTTAACTCTTGATGAAACATAATTAAATATTAAATTAAATTACTCTGTTCGAGCTCACGATCGAAACATGTTGGCAAATTCATATTGTTAAATATAATCGTGAAACCAAGGCCAAGAATCGTAAGCCAGGAGTTTAATTTAATTCAATATTTAAAATGCTGATGGAAACAATATTGCTTGACAGGAACTGGAGAATTCTACTGCAAAATATCACGAAGATATTGAATAAAACCCTCTTCATTATAATATAATAAGTTTTTTATTCTCAGCAGGTATAACATCTAATTACAGAAAATAATAACAATGTTGAATACATAACTAAATAATTAAAATGAAAAAGATATAACAAGAGCTCAATCTAATAAAAAAACAGTAACAATAACTACATTATAGCATTCAATGAAATATCACAAAGAACTCTAAACCAAAACAGTCTAGAACTAGAACAATCTAAATCAATTCATTTTAGTCAATTTTCTTTGTTCACATAACTCCTGATAATAAATTCTATGGAATCGAAGTGAATGTCGCAATAATTGGCAGCTCTATTGAATGTAAACTCCATAAAGCAAATGAGGGATTGTATTAGGGAGTTGGTCCTTGGAGTCTCTAGGTGGAATAATTCTGTATTACGAGAATTTTGCCTAGGAACACGAAATTTCAAAGCGGACAAGAGAGGAGAACAATCAGTACTATTGGGCAGTACAAAAATTTGAGTGATAAAGTTTCTCTCCTGCTCCTCAATGAGATTAAACTAAATCTACTCAATAATTCGTTATAATTGACTTCTCTCTGTGGATAAACTGTATCCTCCCTCAAAACTAAGAATTTCAAGAACCTTCTCTGAATAGACTCAAGATGGCGTTGATGGCAAGTGTAAATGGGATCCCAGATCATGCTGCTATACTCCAACTTGCTACGGATTAGGGTATTAAATAGTCCTATGAATGTTGAGGAATTATTGAAATATTTGCCATTACGTATAACGAATCCATATATTTTCGCAGCAGATGAAATAAGTTGGGTGATGTGTGAGACAAAGGAAAGCTTCTGGTCGAAGACAACACCAAGATCTCTCGCCTTATCAGAACGAGAGAGAACCTGACCACCGACGCTATAATCACAGTCAATTCGGTCTCTTCTCCTTGTGGAAGAAACAACATTATACTTTGACACATTCAAACTCAAATAATTATCCTCACACATAATATAAAAGTATTGTTGTTGACCGTACTTTGAATGTAAAATTATCGATCTGTTTTTGTTTGTGTGGTATCTTTTTCGTGAGTTGGTAAGTTAACTTCGAAGCATCGAACGTTTGAATTTATCATATCAATTGTCTCATCTACGACTTCTTGCAACCCTTGTCAGATGATGTGTATCAAAAAATTCGCCGCGACGCTTGAAATGCCCTCAAATTCCAAACTGTCTAGCAGGATGAAATGTGAAATGAAAATGACGAGATGATATGTGACCGTCCCAAAAAGAGCCGAGTCACCGGGTACGATTCGGAAAGCTGGCTTGGGAGGGACGGGGGCACAGAACTAATATCGTGAAAACATTAATCTAACTGCCATCAAACATTTCGATGGTTTGACGTGTCCGAATCTTTCGAAAACCGCGCCGTTCATGCTGAGTCACAGTCTAATGACCGGTGCGGGACGCCGACAAAGAAGCTGACACCGACGCGTAGTGATCGAGAGTTCGTAAAAGTACCTTGCGGGAATCCGATTGACAGTAAATACAAGGTCCGATTAACAAATTCGTAGTCTAGACCCTTCATTTTCTAGTGATATTAACTAGCCCAGCTGCAAATAATTCCCGTGTATGTTATTTCCTTTATTATCACTTTAATTCGAAAAAAAATCTATAAATTTAATTCTTCATTAAAACACTCGCACGCACACTTACTTTCTTATATAACACCGAAGTACTATCCAGCGAATTTGTGATAAAAGGAGAATCAAACAGATGTGGAGAGTACCTGAGAAATTAATGCAGTGGATATGACTCTTTATGTTGAATTGAAGTTTATCATATAGTTTCACAAAAGATTTTACTTTAACGGTACTTTATAAGTAACCTTATCATTTAAAGTATGCAGTTAGAACATTTCAAACACGTATTTCAATTAAGGAAAAAATAAATGTATTATTTCAGAAGAAAGGAAAGGGTAAACAAGTAATGTTTCAAAGATATACACATAACAGGAAAATTGAAACAAACCCATTTAGTGAGAAGTACAGTGAAATATAGGTACACTTCAGGTCTTTTCACAGACAAAAATCTAAATTTTTCAGCAAGTATCGACTCGATAAATCAATCATAGAAAAATTAACTCTATTCCATTGAAACTCTAAATCAAAAAAGTATAGGATACAACGTTTCGGTACTCTATAGGTAATGTATTTTTTTACGTATCGATCTACATAGCACTCTCGCCTCGACTCTTCTTTCTTTTCGATATATTATGCATATAACAACGATTTCTTTATTTCTCATAAAAATTGGAACATATTATTAGAAGAAGAGAATCATGAAATACAATATATTCATCGAAGTATGACCATTAGTCAAAAATGTGGAAACTAACAATGAAATTCGTTAAACCTGAAATTTGCATTGCTTTAATTTCTCTCGAATAAAATCAATGGGATTCCTTCTACTTGTAATTCCAATATTTGACCCTTCAGCTCAAAAAATATTCAGGTTCTACGTTCATAAGATGTCGAGAAATTATTCTGACAAGTCGAAATGCTTCTTGCCAAATATTTAGTACAAAATGTGTTCTGAAACATCGGAAGAGTAAAAAAATTCTTTTTCCTATTTTCTCAAAAAACTTTTTACTGATTTCCTGTGTGACATTTTGAATCATCCTTGATATACTCAGTTTTCTCTTCGGAAATTGACCTTTAGTCAAAATCTATTCAAAAAACTCTATTCAAGGGTACTATTCGAAACGATTTTCGACTGACCCTCGTACAAGATATATCGTTTAATGTCATAGAGATGGACAGATTAATCGTTAAGGAAGATTTCTCAAGAGTTTTGATCTGTACTTCACGCATTCTAACTCCGCGGTACCATTACAGAGAGTAGAAAATTATTCACTGTTAGAATAAATGTAATTTCCTCCATTTATCATGATATGTAGTAATACCAATAGGTGAAAATTAAAGTCCCTTCACAATCGTGTTAATTTCAATTGATCTTAATGAATACGAAGGTCAAGAATCCTTCGAGAGAAATGAAACGATATATTGAATGATATTACTACACTAATTGGAGAAGGAAATTGTTGCAATTCATTATTACGACAGAGGAAATATTGAATTAATTTTCATAATGGGTATTCCATCAAGCACTTATGAGAGTTGTTCCTTATAAATCTATCCTTATTTGCTCACAATGGTATTGTCATATATGAATCGATATATTAGTATAGTTGAAGAAGAGCTGCCAAAATATTTCATGTTGCTTTCTCTTCCTTGTCTTCAAAGCGAATATTTGTTCTTTCAGATCAGTAGGATGGCATTGTCTATATTTTAAAGCAGAATAACTTGATATATTTGATTAACTGAAGTTATACTCGTATAGAATTCTGGAGGACATCGTGCCTTTTCGAATTTGAATCATTTGGTCTTATTTATTGCTGATTATAGTCAGAAATAATATGTCAATACTTAACTTTATACGATAAAACACTGAGGTAATCATCTGAATATGAGGTCAGTGTTGTGAAAAGTAGACTAGACATTTATGTTAGTAAAAGTAGGCATAATATATTGAAAATTTTTGCTTTATTTATCAGGAATTCAATGATATATTAATGAATTTCCGAATGAAATTTATTTTTATCTTCACATAATTCCTACTCAAATATTCTTACACAATCAATAGCTGTTTCATTCATTTAATTGATACAAAGTCATTAATCACAATTAATTTTCAAGTAAAAATCGATATGTTTTTCTATTTCACAATCAAATGATATAAATGGAATAAATGCCCCATAAATGGTTATATTCATCAATTTTGTAAATTTACACTTTGTAACTTATTTGTTGTGATCAAATGAACATTATGATTATTCTTATATTGTTTTTTTCTTTTGTTAAATTTATTCCATATAAATTATCAAAAGTAACTCAATAACTATGAAAGGAATAAAGGTCAATACTTTTTAAGGAATTTCTCGACTGTGCGATATTTATATTGTATTTAGGTAACAGAAATAATCTGTCTCATGAAGTGTTTAAAAACTCATTTATTCATAACAATCATCTACGTTTTTACACTTTTTGCGTCTTCTTAAAGAGAAAAACAAGCTGGAAAGTAATGACTACAATGATCAGATTGATTATGTAAAAATTATAAAACTACTTACAATTAAAGTTTATGCAGTGATAATAACAGAACTAACATTATTGAACAAATGTCTCTTATTTTGTTTCGACTTGTACCCTACATAGTTGCTGAACTGAATGGTCAGAAATTCAACAACTGTGTTAAAGTCCAGGTCAAATCTGAACAAAATAAAAGACGTTTGTTGAAGATCGTTAGTTTCGTAATTATCTCGATATAAACTCTAATTGTAAGTAGTTTAATATTTTTTACATATTCAATTTGATCATTGTAATCATTACTTTGCACCTTGTTTTTTTCCTGAAGAAGACAAAAAAGTGTCGAAATATCGAGAATTGTTATGAATATGAATAGGACCTGATGAATAGGGAATGATGATTCATAATAATGATGAAACAATGGTATCCTTTTACCATTCAACAAGATCGATGAATTTTTCGAAACGCATTTAATTTTCACTCTTGAAAGTGATGCGTTCGTTCTCGTTGACAACATTTGTGTAGAGAGCACCCTGAGAGTTTTATTTGAAATATTTCGATATTTCGATTGAGTCTCAGTATTTACTAGTATGAATGATTTGTGAATCTTGTATTAATATTTATGAAGTATTAAATATTGAGAATTCTTTCAGGAAGCGGTCTGTGGAAACATGAAAACTCTTACATTCTCGTTTAACTCAATATTTCGTCAAGGTAAATTTGTGACTTCATCAGGAGTACAAGATATAGAGTCTCAGGACGTTAAAACACCAACAAAGATACACCGTGGGTACCGCACGACATATATATATATATATATATATATATATATATATATATATATATATATATATATATATATATATATATATATATATATATACAGAGAGAGCTAAGTGAGTATGTGGTCATACAGTGAATACTATTTTTGTGTTCGTATTGTTAATATGGAAATTTATAACTGTAAATTGGAAAAACCTTGATCTCGGTTTGTTCATGTCTAAAACTGAAACAGATTGACCACTAGAAAAAGTATTAATAGAATATTTATAATCGCGTTATATAATAATATATTACATTAGTCAGTTTTAGAAGTGATTTTCAATCTTGATGAAAGAAACATTTTTTATCTATCATCAAAAACAAAGCAAAACCTACTTATTTAGTATGTATCAAAATTGGTCAATTTTTACGGATTTGTGAACTGAATCTGACTTCTGATTTTGCAATGAATTTATGTGTTAAATGTTTCGAATAGAATTCATTTGATCGATAACATCAAGAACTTATGCCTTTTCAATCATGCAAGAATTTTCTTTTCGCGGAGCAATCCGCGAAGCTTGCAAAATCCTCTGACCTTGGTGTTACAAACTTTGATGTTTATATAGATGTAATTCAATCAATAAAAAATAGAATCATTAAAGGAATGGCAAATTCAATGGGAAAATGATACCAGCAAGCTGCACGAAATTCAACTGAAAATTCACAAAGAATCAAGATTAGCCCTGAAGAGACAAGACAAAATAGTAGCTCGGAGACTAAAAATAGGTCATACCAAACTGATTCACAGTTATTTGATGACATCAGGCGAACAACACAAGTGCGAATACTGTGATAATATCCCTCTTATAGTTGAACATATATTCATTTGGTGTCCAAAACATGAGTCAGTTCTTTACCAACTAGGACTAAAACACAATATCAAAAACATTCTGAGCACAACGACCAGAAGTTCCTTCAAAATTTATCGGGAAATGTGAATTATACAATCTTGTGTAGTTTACACATCTAAAAATAATACAGTTCCATCTAATTTCTCTACAAATATATTGTTAATTATGTTCAGGTATCTGTAGCATTGACACTGTTATTAAGTACATGAAACTGTAAAAATTGTACGATGTGTCAATGAATATTAGATATGTGAAAGATTGTGCAACGAAACCTGCACTGCACTTGATGTCTTGAGGATAATTAACATTTGTGGAACAATGGTTGTGAATCGTGACTTTCATTCTTCAAGTGAAGCCTCCTTGAATATCAAAAAAGCATTTGAAAATATCACACATTCAAGTGATATGAATTTCAAGAACTCCATATTTAGACTGAGATGCTTTCATCCATAGCTTTGTATCGTTTATATATAAATAATATATATGAACGTATAGGAAATTGAAATGAAGAAGTACTACTTATGAAACTATTATTCTGCAAAGCGTTATTACATCAACTCTACTTGTAATAATCAAGTATAAAATTTAATGAAATGGAGCACTTAAAATGTTCATAAATATTCATTTTTAAGGACAGGTTAATAAGATTTGTCAAGAATGAACGACTGAGAAGAAGAAGAGATAAGATTGTTCAGACTGTTCATTCAAACTGAAAGATTTATATTCGATGAAAATACATTTTCCTTTTGAAAAATCTGGATTGGATCACAGCCTTTTTTTACCTTCATATATTTTATTACTTCACTTCTGTCCTATTCATTTTTGGCTTCCCCAGGCACGTGTGACACCGTATTTATCTGTGGCTTCTGAAATGAAAATGAGGTTCAGAGTTGATTACATGTATATAATGTTCATAATGTTTCTAACGTTCAATGCTCGTGTTAATGTATAATAAGCTTTTTAAATGTAACAGTCCTGAATTTTTTATTGTAAGATTGTTATGCGGTCAGAAATCTATTTAAACATTAATATAAGAATCAACAGAGGTACTGTACCATCACATCGTAGTCTACATATTAAGGGTAGTTTTTCGTATGGTGTAGCATCCCTGATGAAGCATATAGTGCCCCATTTCCGTCTCAATGACAATCCTTTCGAGACAAAGGTTAAGCGTGAACTACTAAGCATGTTGTGTCATATTTTCTTTTTTTTTTCATATATTTTTCGATTAATTTTGATTCGATATCATGTAGGTAATCTGGTTCATAGAGGGTGGTACAAGACTTCAAAGAACCTTTATTCCTTTGTGCATTTATTTAAGTGTTTTAATGTATACAATAAATTAATTTATTATCATTATTATTGTCACTTATCCATTCTATTAAAACATATAGAAAATCAACAAGTTAATATTCTTCTTCTTCGTGAGCCTTATTCTCCGTATACGTTTGTGATTACTATGGCCTCATATGATTTTATTTGCCTCAGCCTGAAATAGATCCATAGATGTCATTCCTGTCCACTGTTTTAGATATTCGTCTTCTTTCAGGACCTCTTTTGGCGTTAAGATTGCCCTGCATACTGAGCTGAGGTAGACTGTATTTCTGGTTTCGCATAACATGTCCGAAGTATGTGAGTTTACGTTCTTTGACAACGTTTAAAACCCCTTTTTGTTTTCACATACGCTGTAGGATATCTTCGTTGCTTACTAGCAAGTTACCAACAGGTTACTAACAGGTAATAACAAGTAACCAACCAGTGGTTACTGTTACCACTGTAATACCACGTCTAATATGCTTTCAGACGTTTACATTCAGCGTCGGTCAGAGTCAAAATAATAAATTTTTGAAAATGTATAACTCAAGTATTATCAAGTAAATATTCATGTTGAATTCAAGTATAAACAAGTTAAAACTTGAGTATAATTCTCGTTAGAATGCTTCGAATTTTTTGTCAATATTGCGTAATGGTAGCCGAACCAATTGCGTTGAAAAATGATCAATCTAAAATGAATTCGTATGATACCAAGAATATATTTTTACTGTTTCCTATAAAACAATTATGTTTTTCACGTGTCAGTCAACAACTCAATAAAACTCATTCACCAAGTATGCAGGAAAAAGCGAAACGTCTTTTCGAACTGCGAGCGATCATCAAGTAGGCACATTAATTTCTCGTTTCTACAACGCCCTTCTCGAACTTTTTGTGTTTTTATTTACCGACTCAATACTTCCACGCACGTGGTGAACCGTGAGGAATTGATTTCTTATACATCTGCTTGGTATTTTCTCACCAGTCATGAAATTGCTCTGATGGATCTTAATTGTTCATAAATCGATCTGAATAACAAGAGAACTTTTTGTTTTGATCGTCGAAATGAAATTGACAATTGAAGTGGGCAGGAATAAGTAATCATTTTATAATTTGGTAATCAATAAATATGATAAAATTAGGTGCAGGTATAAATACAACCGGTGAATGATAAACATTTTTTTTGCCAACTACTGGATAATACAAATTGATAAAAATAGTTTCAGAAATATTTAAGGCTATTAATCAGTTCCTTTCAGTGTTCAAGAATAAATATTGAAATGATTAATCTAAGAACACAATTTATTACCGAAGTTTAAAAAATAACCACTTACATTGTAGCAAAATTGTTAACCAAGTAATTAAATAGTAAAATTGATGATTGATGAGCTGATACTTGGAGAAAATTAATATGCATAATGAAACAATATTTAAAATGTTCTCATAATTTCAATACAAATACGCATGACGACGTTTCGAAATACTACTACTTTATCAAATGCTGGATTAATACTCAACTCAATTACTAATTAACTAATTACTAATTGATTAATAATCAGTATTAATTAATTACTGATTGATCAATTACTAATTAATTAATTACTAATTGATTAATACTCAGTATTAATCCAGCATTTGATAAACAAGTAGTACTTCGAAACGTCGTCATGCGTATTTCTATTAAAATTATGAGAAAATTTTGAGATATTGTTTCATTATAATTAAATACTACCATAAAGAGCGTTTAAAGAGCATCTATTGAACAGAACTAGAAATCATTTATCTAATTTTTGATAATGATATTTTTTTGCGTTCCATTTTAAAAACAAGTCAAAGAGGCACAACTTCTTCTGGTTGCAAACTTAATTGGCACATAGATTGCATATTTTCTAGTCGAATAACTCAATTTAGAAGCAAATAGGACAAACAAAAAGGAAATACAAGTAAATAAAAGTAAAATATCTAAATCGAAATGCTAAAAAAACAGTGTTTTCCAAATTCACATACTTTCATTTCTACATTAGGAACGCTACTTCTGACTAACAAAATATTTGAGTACAAAAACTACCTTTACGTCATTACCTATAAAATGTAAAAAATTATATGCTATATATACATAGGAAGTATTAACTTCAATTTGATCACTAATCGATTCGGCCGATACTTGATGGAAATTTAACAACATAGTTTGAGTAAAACTAAGTCGTTTTGTAATTTTCACTTTAATTTAGTCAAGTATGACAATATTGTTTCGCCAACACAGTGGTTTCATCAGATGTAGACGATAAACATCTACATATGATCGACAATATTTTTTCTTTCTATTCTTCAAGCACAGCTCCAATAGAAATCCAATTTTTAGACAACTTGCATTTGATTCGGTTTTCTTTTCTTCTTACTGTTACAACAATTTTTGCATTCTAATTAATCAAATGTGTACCGTTGAAATTATAATTCATTGAACAAGATCTATTAATTTGACTTATTCTACAACTCCAGTAGTGAAATTAACATCGTCGTTCAGATTTAAAGTGCTGTTTCCAACGTTAATAAGAAGACTGAAAATTGGCCTCATATCTTCAGAACATGACATATGATATCAACATGCGATCCAGTCGACGAAAGCACGATTTAAGAACCACTAAAGCCCTTAATGAAGAATAATCCGACGCTTCGATAAATGACTAGATTTATACACAGGTGCGTGTTAAAAAATTAATATAAAGTGTTCCTGACATTAACACTGCAACAACATGGAATTAAGATTTCCTCTTATCATTTATATTCCGCGACTGGGCCTGAATGGAATAACATATGCAGTTGTCAAAAGATTTACATACTGGTTTTTATTTATGCAAAACGCAGAAGGCTCTGTGGTGGATCAGTCACAGCCTACTTCTTCTGGGAATAGTTGGAAAATTAAAAATCGCTACTGGTTGAGTCATTTGTTTTGATGCTACGATAAAAAAGTGTTATTTCTGTTCATTTATTGCTCAACGTTTTCACTGAAAAATACGAGAATATTATATCACAATAAACAATTATAAAGTTTCAGTTGATTATCTGATTAGTTTTTGGTCTTAAATATGTAAATAATAGATTCACTGAAATTATAATATGCTCAATTTGGTTGAATCTCAGTAACGAACATATATCCTAAAATAAAATTCAGGTAAATGTATACATAACTTTTGAATATTTTGTTCACATCGATTCATATAAATTGAATTTCGAACTTTCTTCTCGAATAGTGAAATCTAAACTTTTGGAAAATATAGACGTATGCCTACCTACTTGTACCAAACAAAATATGAGTAGTCATAGAAATAATTGAATGAAGTAATGAAAATCTCTTAAAAAAAGAATACATAAAATGTATTACGAAACCATAAAGAAACAGAAATGTTGTACGATTATTAACGACGAATTAAAATCTGAAAGAATTATCTTTTTCATTCCACATTTCTGGAAGGACTTTATTGATTCTAATCATCAATTATATCAATCATTATATATCTAATAATTCTTGAAAATATGTTTTCATGTATTTTTGGAATGTGATACTAAAAATTAGAAGAAATATTGTAGGTGGCTAATGTTAAATGAAAATCATTGGGGTCCTATGAACAGCTAAGTATTGGGAGATGAAATCAGCTGAATTTACTATCAACAGAAAATCTTCATTCATATTACTTCTTATAGTCCAAGAGCTAGTGAACCCTGGGAGTAACGGTCTCCCTGTAAGGTTAGAAATTTGTATACTTACGATTTATGGCATGCTAAGAGCAATAGCCACGACCTGGCAGGCGTCAGCCCTGCACGTCATCAGCCCCTTTATTTTGAAGGGATAGCTGCTAAGGGCGTGCGAGTGAGAGGTGTTGCGTGAATACCTATAGTGCGAGTGAGACCGTTTATCTAATACGAAGAGACGTATATACCTCTCGAGCAACAATGTAGAGAATCTAAACAAAGATTGTTTGTATAACATCGGTAATGGTACAGTAGCTTCGATCGCAGTACAGGATTACTTAGTGAATTTTATAGAATCAGGAGAAAGATTGAAAGAGAATTTTATAACTGAATGTTCACAGAATGGAAAAAGATTTGAAGAAAAAATTGCATAAGTGAAAATTATGAATTTTGCCTCTGAAAAAAAAAGGAAAAAAATCAAAGTCGGTGATAAGGTTTATGAAATCCGTGTGCAACTTGATTTTTTTGGTCGCCTGTTAGCTCTGTCAATACAACATAACATCGATTTGGAAAAGACGTTATCATTCCCATTACAACTGTTCCATTGTCATTGTGTCATGAAGATGGTACAATACATAAAACTCAGAAATCAGCAATGGTTGAAATTTTGAAGGCAAACGTCAACAGTGAAGAGGTACCAAGACGTTTCGATGTTGTCATTTTTGATGGATTCTTCTTACTGCATACATTCGAAAATATCCCTAAACCCTGGTGTATTTCCAAAAAAATTATGTCGCTAATAACAGCTACACATGCCTCAAGAGAAGATATCATTTTCGACCAATACTTTTCGCCGTCAATTAAAGATTATGAACGAGCCAAACGACAAGAAGTACGAAACATAAATTATTTCATTACCGGACCAGAACAAATTCGACCAGTTGATTTTATGAGAGAACTTCGTAACATACAATTTAAAGAAGCTTTCGTAGATTTTTTAATTACACATTGGAGCACAAATGAAATGATAGAGTTTATGGGGAATACCATAGTGAACTCAAATTACAAACAATGCCATACTTATAGTGTCCACAATAACTCTGTGATTGTCGATATAAATGATGATTTATTGTGCCAACATCATGAAGAGGCTGATACGAAAATAATATACCATACATGCCAACTGGATGGAGATGTTTCCGACGTATTAATAAAAACATGTGACACAGACATTTCAATATTACTGCTCGGAAACATGGACCATCTCCACAATAATAATTTAAAAATCTTTATGGAATATGTCACGTATAATTGTAAGAAATGGATAAATATTTCTGAACTATACACAAAATTGGGTCCTTCTATATGCCAAAGCTTACCGGGATTTCATGTATTAACCGTTTGCGATTTCAATCCGTCCTTTTCAAGAAGAGGTAAAAAAAACCATTCCAAATATTGCAGAAATCGAGTGTATATCAGAAGGCATTCAAAGAATTAGGAAACGCAGACATAGTACAGAAGAAAGAAAAAATTTTCACGATACTAGAGAAATTTGTATGCCAAATGTATGGTTTGAAATGAAATTATTGAAACAGAATTAAATAATGCACGTTATGAAAAGTTCCTTGCCACGTACAACACAAATAACCCTAAAGTGTTCATGAAAAAAGTAGTAAGCTATGATTCATCGAATTTACCAACCTGCCAACGTGAACTACATCAACAATTATTGAGAACTGCCTACATTACAGATATATGGCGAAATTGTTTTTTAAAAGAACCAACAATTCTTACTCCTGAAAATAATGGTTGGAACTTAATTGATAGTCGTTACGATTTTAATTGGTTTGAGGGGAATACGGTTCCATCTAATTTATATGACATACTTTCACAAGGACCTGCTGATTCTGCCACAGCACAATCAACTGAAACTGAGGAATGCATTTCAAGGAACATACAACTATTTTATTCCGTAACATTTTTTTTTTTTTAATTCAGTGGACCAGTGGACAAGCCCAATGGCGGTTCCGAACGGCCATTAGGCTTGTAATCGATGTAAATTACCCAGCATATTTCATTATTCAAACTACTTAGATCATAGACAAACACAAACACCCATGCCTTCAGCGGGGCTCGAACCCGAGTTCTACCGCACCATAGTCGGGAGTTCTACCGACTAAGCTACGGAGACCGGCTCCGTAACATTTGATTGATAGGCAGTCCTATGTAATTGTGCTTGATATTTAATTCTTAACAACCTTATTGATTCATTGGAATATTTTTTTTACTATTTTCAGATGAGGAAAACATTGTTGATGAATCAGATGATGATGAAAACAGTGATAGCGAAATTTCGGATGATGCTGAAGAGAATTAATATTAAAAATAATGTAGATTGCATAAAACCCAATAAAAAGCATTGCATTTACTGTATGCGTTCATGTAGCATTTCTTATTTGCACGACCTTAGCAGCTGTCCCCTCGCCTGTCAAGGTGTTATGCTGTTCAAAACCGCCTGGCATTGTACATATTTACTCTGAGACGTTTAATTGAAAATATGTAAAAATTTCAAGTATACAGGATAAAGTTTATTTTACCTCATCAACTGTGCGTTTTCTAATTGATCTGTCATATACTTCTGCTTATTGTAATCGCCTGTCAATTTTTTTTTAAGATGTACAATAAATAAACTTTATCCTATTAAATTTTCAAATTTACAGAAACAAGTTTTGAAACTCAATTTACTTAACATTTTAAAGAATAAAGGGCATACCTATGCAATCTTTATCGAGCTCTTGTTTTTCGCTCACTTCATTCCCTCTTTATCTATTCACTTTGTATAGAATACCTTCACAATCCAGAATTTCAAAGAACATAGTCTTATGTTCTTAATTATTTTTCCGTTCACTTCTATACCCCTTTACGTTTCTGAAGGGCGTCTTTAAAGATTATTTGATATCTGATTGACATCTGATACTGTCTAGTCTTGTAGAATATTCACAGAAGTATTTTTGATTTTTCTAACTCTTAAGATCAAAGTAGTTAAGTAATCAAACAATGATCTTAACAAACCTTTCGTGAGAGACGTCTTCAAATCATATGCTACAAGGTACAAAACAAGCAAGTATCAGTGATTACGACAACTTGCCTATTAATGGTATTTTCAACACTTGCATAATAAGATTCAAAATTCAAGCGGACATCTCTTATTTGAGCCAGAAGATTTGCAATAGATAAATACTTGCAACTACCCCTGAGCTGAAAAAATATACAAGAAAATTTATTTGCACCACTATGTATTCAAAAACGTCTCAAGTTTTTCCCACTTTTGCAATACATCTTTTGTTTCTGGACGTTAACGCCAAAGGACTTCCTTTCACAAACAAATCTCATATAACCTCGATTACATGCGGAGGGTAAGTCACCGAGGGAACGAAGGAGTAGAAGCCATTTCGTCCTTAAAAGGAAGAAACTTTCTAATTACAACAAGTTTTCTGATTAATCACAGTAATTAATTAGACCCGGAGAGTGCAGTTTTGAGAAGAAGAGGACGGCGGCGGTGGTGGCGGCGGAGGTGCTTTATTCGACGTCACTCGCCGGCGTCGCTTTAGTTTTATTATTGATGTTTCTTCTTGCGCCCAGTAGCGCGGCTCTTGTGTTTCGGCGACCGGATAGATTTCGACTTTTATGTCGACGTCAAAGCGAGACTGACGAGAATTTGCATAGAGCTCTAATTATGGAATTGGGAATTAAATTCGGATCGGGCTCAGCGTTCTCAAGGAATACTTTAACTTTTTCCTCCAATTTTCCAGACTGCCACTACTCCAATTAAAGAGCAGAAGATTTTCAAAGAATTTTCTGTCTACGTTATAAAAATGGATACCATGGGATATCCTGATTATTGAACGATCTCCAAACTAGACAGACAATTGTTGTAAGAATTAACGAATATATGTTGCCAAACAAGCAATCTTAAGGTTGGATGTCTAGTTTCAATTCTTGAATATATATGGAATGAAAATCGCACATATAGTGATGATGAGAGGAAATTTGGAAAATTTATGTTGGGAGCAGACACTATGCGTAAGAAAAAGCGATGGGATATCTGGTTAATACTGGTTGTTAAATTTGTCCAGATTAGCAACGTGTAAGGCAGTGTACTACTTTTAACTACCATTAACTTGATTTAATGGCTGCGTCTCTTGAACTAATATGAGACACCACTTATTTGGTTTGAAGATAATCAAATAATAAGTGAGCTGCACGTATTTTGAGTTACCTCCTTTAGTTTTCAGTATATGTTGAGGCTTTGGTGGTAGGATTAGACTCTTCTTTCTTCAACACAAAGAGATTTGAAGAGATTCAACACAAAGTTAGCAGTGGGGTCTGTTTCACATCTGTTTTTTATCACTCCGCACAATCTATTAGTTTCATCGTTTAGCCATTTCTAGGAAGGTAGTTTTTGACTGCACGTAGAGAGTCTTTTTGCGTTACAGTATTTCGAAATACTCGACTTCTTAACACTTGTGAATATCTGACGGAATATTGCACCTGGATTCAGACTCTCATAAGACTTCGAAATTTAAAAGCTGAAAATAAACACCTGAAAGTGAATGAAAACCTTCGAAATTAAATCATGTGGCCAATAGCTAGGCCACATGATTTCTGCGAAGCTCAATAATGAAATGAATGTTTTCAAATATTATCGTGATCTCCAAAAACCGGTGCGGTTCAACCCTGCGATGCAGTTTAGTAAACCAAAGCCTCTACAGAAACATATTCAACTGATCTAAGATGCACATACTGTTGTAAGCTGCACATATTATAATAAAGTATGAGGATTAGTCTATATATAATATTTATATTACCTCACTGTAATTTTTGGCATAAGCATTAGAAGCATTCTTCTTTATATAAAGAAGAACTGACACATATTTGATAGAGCACATGAGAAACAATTGAATTTTACCTATTTTGAAACACAATATCCCCATATCTATGAAGCTCATCGAAAAAGCCTTTCTCGTGAAAAGGCAAAAAATTTTTTTACCTTTATTTCAAACAAACAGTGTTTGTGATATAAAAAGAGTTTTTAGCTTTTTCAATTGGTTCGGTACTCCTGTTCCTCGTTCAATTTTGTTTAGTTTACTCTTTTTCCTTCTCCATTTTGTTCTTTCAATTTCATGCAAGAAATACTGAATTTTTTTTTTTTACATATGTAATATTCTGAGAATATATATAGAAAATAACCTGACCTACTTTTATATACTACTTTTTATGTATAAACTGTTTGAACTTTTCTTTGTATTATCAAATGTTTAAAAATCACTAAAAACTCTTCTCAAATTTGTGAAACTTAATTCATCTATATCACATCAATATTCAACTCAATCGGTTCTGAATTGCAATTTCCGAAATATTATATTCAAATTATTAAAGTAATAGGTTCAATTGTAAATTAAAGTGTAGCAATACAAAAAGATTCAACCATAAACCTTATAATTCATATGGATCTGGAAAATATATAACAAAGCACTCTAAGATGGAGATCCCAAGTTGCATGACACTGACTGCTTCTATCAATTTCAGGCAATCTGTTTCGCAGACATCCTACCGCCAATTTATCTGTTAAACCATTACGCACAGGGGGTTACAGAATCCTGTACAAAGAAGAAAATTACGCTGCCAATGGCGGAAACAATGACATGTCTCTGGCGTAAAAAACACGACCTCCTTGATCAAAGCGACGCAATGTAACATGCAATCATTGGAATTGGTTGGGGAACGATATAGCCTTATATCAGGTCAGTATTGAATTTTTGTGACCTTTTCCTTAAGATAGGTATTCTGATATAAAATGTATATCAAAATATAAGAGTACAATATTCATATTTGGAAAGTAATAAAGTAATGGGACTTTTTAAAGATGTCTATATGATTTGAAAGACTAAAGTATAACTGCAAATTGACTTATGTTTCTTTTTCATTTTTTTTATTTGTGTTTATTATTTGTTTATTTGAACGAGTTATGGAATTAGATGTATTTCTTCCTCAATTGAACTCAGATCATCAAAGTCTCAGATTAAAGAAATTGTTCAGAACTGTTAGCAGGATGTCATATCTCATTAAGGATGACCAGTACTCAATGAGCATACTTCCCACTTTTATAACTGTATAATTTTGATACGATGATATGGATATGAAAGTCTTTCCAAGACTACTCCTTCTTAGGCCCATTCCGCTGCAGTTTCTTCAGATGTTGGGTTCAACCAAATCAATTCATACTTTAAGTTTTTCTCTTATCTTCTCTTTTAAACTAATTGCTTATTATTGCTATTTGTTAAAGTTGTCCTCGTTTAGCTTGCTCCATCAAACATCCATCTGGTTTAACTTCATTCCAATGTACTGGGCCTCATCAATCCGAAGTACTTCAGAATATATATTCTGAGTTTTTACATACGATTTACTGAAAAACTGTGGAAAGAAAGTTTGAGCAATGACAAAAGATCTTGATCAGGATTATTGAGATGTTATGAAAGGTTCTCTGCTAAGAATCCATTCATCACACAAAGTAAAAGGGACCAGATACAAATTCTCATTTCTTGAAATTTTTTTTATTTCGGTCCTGATTTTTCCATCATTCCAATCCGAGTGAACAAGACGAGATTTCCTCTCCGAAGGGGGAACAATTGCAGATTTTAACAGTGTATTTAAAATTAAAGAACATGGGGGAGCGACCTAGAGAGGGCACCCCGAATGAGTTCGACCGCAAGAATGATACTTCATCGGCTTCTGCTAAGCCAGCAGTGACATGTGCACCCCTCGGGGGATTGATTTTATTCATTACTGCGATACGCCACTCGAGTATCTGTTTTTTATTTGGAACCGAAGTTCCCGTAAGGGTGGACTTCGAGAGGTGTAAAACGTGGGGAAAACTATGCAAGAGTAACGCGTTGTTGCGGTTTGACGATATAGAGTTGACGGTTTTCTACTGCACCCTCAGCTAGCACAAAACTACACGCTTAAATTTTTATCTAAACTTTCTAGGGTACTAAATTTTATATGCTGAATTATATTAAATATGTATATTATATATGACACAGAGGTTTCACTTATCTCTTGGTGAAACATTATGTCAAAAACAATTAATTAAATTAACAAGAGTATAAAATGTTAAAGTAACATTGTATACTCTTGATAATGGGTAAACGACCCGAAAGATATGTAGAGTTTTTAATATATTTAGTGCAACTTAAGACCTAGTGTGTTAGTTTTATTTTATGTATATTGGTTCAAGAAAAATCTAAAGCATTGGTTAGTAGGTTTAGACTCGTCCGTTTTTCTGGGCATAATTTCAATTGAAAAGTTTTATTTTCATTTCCATATTTCATTCTTTCAAACAGGAACAAAGTACTTTTGAAAAAATAAATAGATGCTGATTTATTCGACCTTGTGTAATTGTGTTATACGTTGATAATTAACAGAATTGTATAGTTGAAGCATTAGTAATGAGAACAACTATGTACCAGAATACAAATCTACCATACGTGTAAATAAATTTACTATTAATTTATTATTGTATATGTATTTGTTCATTTTTAGCAATTACTGTTCTTTGAAATTCAAAACATAATGAAAATATATTTATTTCTAATTTAGTTTTTCTAGAATTAAAAACTTAATTAACTAGGTATTAAGAAGAGATAGCATAACAAAATTATTTACCTCAAGACGTTCTTCAAACGAATACATATTTCAATTTGGTCTCAAACAGTAATTTTCAATTATTTTTGTTTTCAGATCAAAATGTATTGAAATAAGATTTTGTATACCTTTATGTTTACCAATTTTTCCCAAATTTTCGAGAATATACTAAAATTTGTTGACGTCTTCCATCATTTTCATTTTACAAATTTTTTGTTTCAATATCACTTCGTTACAGGTGATGTATGATCAGTATTTGCGTCAGTTGGTGATTGATCCATGTTTGTTGATTAAAATTAATTGTTGATAAAAAATCTCGAAATTCAACAAAAATGGCTGCTGAAAATCTTCATAAAAAAGATATCAGATGTCCTACTGACTTGCAGTATAAGGAAGCTGACATACTGGATATACGACAGTTGTTTGTTCAATCGCTGCTAAACTTCACCAAAAAATGATAGACAGTTGCTACTTCGTTGAACATAGCGTCAATACCAGATATAGCAGGAACTCTTTATAAATTCCGCAATACTGTAAATCCATATGTCTCCGTAGCTACTCCTATTTGACACCAAGAATTTTTAATGATTTGCCATTTGAATTAGAAACATGGTTAACTTTAAAGAATTCAAATCTGCCGTAAACTGGATGAAAACAAAGGACAGATATATCATTGATCAAGTGGTGAACATTTAAAAGCTAAAAAGGTTGTAAAACAGAATTTAATATTGTTACACATTTTTATAATATTTTTATTCGCTTCTCCACAATTGTGTTAACAACTTTTCATATCGATAAGTTTTTTTGCTAATTATTGAAATAGGTACCTTGATAGGTATCTTCTTTGTACCTACTCACATTCTTCGAACTCTCCACAGGCTACGTTCTTTGTGAGAAAATATATTATCTTTGTTGAGGCAAAAAAACTGACAATGTAAATTTTAAAATTAGAATACTATTGTTTCACCTATATAATTGTATCTCGAGAACCTTAAATAAAGAATATTATTATTACATTCATTGATTTATTTTCACTTTAGCGTGGTTGTGGCGTTTCATCTATTTCTAAAGTATTTGTTATTTAGTTCTATAGTTGGGGTGATTTCAATTCTTAGTGCTATACGTCTCTTTTTTTTTGTTCGTGATAAAACTGATTACTCTGATCAAATTGCGTGTTTGTCAACTAATCTATTGAAAATTTTCAAGGAGTTACATGTATTGATTTTTTGATACAAATATTAATCATAATTGTCCTCTAATTATCTTTCAAGAAAAATAAATTTTTCGCTATTTAATTATCAGTTTTAAAATGCAGTTGTGGTAAATTTCGTGAAATACACAGTTAGTCTGCACTCGAAATCCGTTGCTTGCTGCAAAAGCGTTGTTATTATTTCGAGTCATCCATGATAATTGCTAATTCTTTTAAATGCTGCACAGTTATTGAAAGAACATTGAATAGATATGACAGCAGTTGAATAGGTGAGTTGAAAATTTGAGGATTGCGATAAACCTAACATCGTCAAATTGAAACTGACCAATTATTTGTGGTTGCTAATGTTTTCAAATTATGGTACTTGGGGCACGAGTAACCGCAAACATTTGGCACCTGCTATCGAATTCCATATGTCGAATTGTGTAAGACTTGAAACAAGACAATAAAATTGGCGGTGTTATTGTTTACTCTCCGTAACAAATAAAATATCTACATTATTATTATATCCTTTAAATGCTCCTGTGAATATTCTGGTTTGAAATTTTCAAAGAAATAATGGTTCAAACCTAAAATGGTTAACACTTTATATTTAATACTCATCAGACGTTTTGACTTCCACATCAGAACCATTTCACCTAGTGAAATGGTTCAAAGTGAATCCTGAACAATTCACCCAGTTATTAGTTATCTTGAGTGTTTGAGTGTCAAATGTCAATTACACGACGTTCACAACAATTCAACATTCAACAAACAACTTCATGCCGAGTTTTGTACAAGGATTCATCGTTAAAATCTTATAAAGTTCAGTTAACACATGAATTGAAGTCGACAACCCATTAAGAATGTGGTCAATCTATTAATTTCATCTAAGAAAAACAAGATGAATATTCAGAAAAAATAGCTTTAGTGGCGAAGCTCATTTTCATCTGAATGGTTTTGTCAATTAGCCAAATTGTTGTATTTGAGGAGAGGAAAATCCAAAAGAAATTCATGAACTTCAAATGAACCCACGAAAGTACCGGTTTCGAGTGCATTATGGTGTGGTGGTGGGTTTGGGCATTATTTTTTTGAAAATAATGTTGTTGCTGCTCCAACTATTGATGGTGCACGATATCGAGATATGATGAACAATTTTTTATTGCCACAGCTTGAGAATATTGATATCACAGACAAATGATTCCAATAAGATGGTAGGACATCATTCCTCAATATATTGTATAAAAAAATCAATATATTGCATGAAGCTTTTCCTTAGCGTCTAATCTCAAAAAATGGTGATGTTAATTGGCCAACAAGATCGTGCGATATAACACTATTGGACTTTTTTGTAGGACTACGTTAAAAGTCTTGTCTACAGGATTCCTCCACGAACAAGTGATCAATTCGAAGCTGAAATGATTCGAACTATTGGTGAAAAGAACATCAATTGTTTGAAAATGTTATTGATAATTTTGATAAAAGAATCACTTACCGTCAGAAGGTAAAAGTGGTCATTCATCAGCCATTATTTTCAAGATATAATTGTCAAATGTCAAATTTCAAATATCAATAAGAAATTGAATTTATTAATTTTACTTTTCTACATTTATCAATTCAGTTAATCTAATTAATAATAATAATAATAATATTTATTTTAGCATTAGCTGTTACAAAATCATACATACATTCAGGTTCAAAATATATTATTTACAATTATATGTTCGAAACGAACTTAGCTAATTTACGCTTGAATACCTTAAGGCCACTAATTATTGTTTTTACGGAGCTAGGCAATATATTAAATGCATTGAATCCTTCATAAAGTATACTATTCCTATGTTTAGAATGATTACAAACTTGTATGTAGAAATTGTCAGCATTTCTTGTATAACAACAGTGCACATCACTGACACATGTTACATTTTTTATTACTTTATATGGGAACAATTTGTTTTTAACTTTAAATATAAATATATATGTAGCAAAAAGTATTCTTTCTTCAACTGACATTAATTCTAAACAATTTAGCATGCTTTGGATTGGAGTATATCTATTAAATTCCAAAATTGTTCGCATAGCTCTACTATGTAACTTTTGTAACTATTATTTTATTTTATTTTGTAACTGTAACAGTTATTTTGTAACTGTTAAGTTTTTTCTTTACTCAATCCCAATATCATAGTGGAACAGTATTCAAAGTGTGGCATAATTAAGGACTTAAAGAGCAATAACTTCATATATGTGGTCAGATTTTCTCCAATTTTTTTGAGAAAATTGATTTTCTTGAAGATTTTAGACGATATCCTGTCGACATGATCATTGAAACTCAATTTCTCATCTAATATAACGCCTGAGTATTTAACAGGTTCTACGCTTTCAATGTTCTGGTTTTCAATTTTGATACTTATATTTTCATCACTAGTTACCTTAAGAATTCTACTTGTACCAAAAACTATAAATTTAGACTTTGTAACATTCAGCGATAAACTGTTAACGCTTAGCCATTCATTTATTGCTGCCAAGTCTCTATTGATCCATTCTGTCATAGTCTGGATATTTTTACTACTAACAAAAATCATACTATCATCTCCGAACAATCGTATAGAGCATTTTTTACATGCAAAACAATATCATTAATGTATAAGGAGAATAGCAGTGGGCCTAAGACCGTACCCTGAGGTACGCCAAAGTCAACTCCAATGCTGGCCGAAATGACACCATTGAATTCAACTTTTTGAGATCGCGAATGTAAATAAGAATTGAACGTTTTGTTTACTAAACCTTCAAAACCAATTTCATTTAGTTTTTTCAACAGCAATGATCTACATAAAGTTTCGAACGCTCTTCTGAAGTCCAATAATACTACAATCACTACCTCTTCTTTATCGATAGCTCTATACCATTCCTCACATATGCTCAACAGTTTTTAATTTATTAACTAATTAGAAATTGCAGTTTCAATGGAAAAGCATTGTTATAAAATTATTTATATTTCATGAATTTTTATTATCACCACTTTTTGTCATCAGACGAGTTTTCAAAACCATATAATTTTACAGATTCGGAAAACTGAAAGTCATACAGTCACCCATCATCAAGTCAGTGGTGTCAATAATAATTGCCAACACGTTTTGCTTAGTACGCCGAAGGGTTCTCATTCAGTACACACTTGGATAAATTACGGTCTACGGTCTCCATACCGTGAGACCAACCAGGGGGAGACGGTAGCCGGTCATCTGCATGCCCCCCGCGGTCTTGACAAATGTCCCCGCCGATGTGCGTGGTGCCCAGGCCGAGGGGGAACAACGTATTTCTACGGATGCTTGTCGCAATGGCACGAGGTGATTAATAAAGTCGCCTGTTGGGAGATCGGGATGACCAGGGAATTCCGTGTGGTCCTCTTGTATTCCATGATTATTTAATAATATATGATATCTTAGACATCCATCATTTACAATTTGATTGCGTTAAAGGAACTATAAACTCGTATTGATTAAGTTCATCAAAAGAGAAGACATTATATGTGAAATTCTCAGTATATTCAATACTTTGATTTATTTTATTTTATAAAATCAGGATATGAAACCATTTTTCATCAATGAAAAATGATTACTGAGATTGAATTATTGCTTATCTCTTGGTGAAATATGATTAAATAAAAATTTAAATCAAACTCTTAGCTTAATAAATGACACGGAGGTTTCGCTTATCTCTTGGAGAAGCATTATGTTAAAAACAATAGGTAAATTGAAATTAACACACTTGGCTTAAGTTTCACTAAATATATCAAAAAACTTTGTAACTCAGTAACATTGTACACTCTTGATAATGAGTTAACCACCCGAAATATTTGTAGAGTTTTTTAATATATTCAGTGAAACTTAAGACAAGTGTGTTAATTTTAATTTATTGTTCTTGGCTTAATGTTTCACAAATATACTTGTGAAAAAGTTTGAAAAAGCCAAAAGTTTGATTTGAATTTTCAATTAAAACTATGATTGTTTTTTCAGATTAAACTAATAATCTTTCACTTCGGCAATAATTTTTATATTTCAAAAAAATTTCAGTTCAAACAAACACACCTTGTCAAAAAAAGTCAAACAGAGATTGTGGCTGTAATCTTGTGCCTTTCTCTATATTTATTACACCATATACCTACATAAAATATACATAACTTGCAGACATACACAAAAGTCCATACCTAGTCTTGACTTCGAAAGCAGCATATTTGCTTTACAGAGGCCATATTATTTATTAGAGTATCGGTTTATTAAATGTGTATTTCAATCCGAATGTCTTCAAAAAAAGTATATCATTCCTCAAAACACATGGCTGAGTTTATAAATGAAATAAATAATTATTTGATAGATTCAGTAGATTCAAAAATTGGAATCTCATAATTTTTCAAATTCTTAAATAAACGACAAGAAAAAATGATAGTAAATTAAAATTGAAACACTTTGCTAAGTCTCACTGAGCATAATTCTCAGTGAAACTTGAGCCATTAAGTTTAATGTAATATTATTCAACATAATGTTTAACCAAGTGATATGCGAAACCTCCGTGTCATTTATTAAAAAAGACAAGAAGAAACTTCCCGCTTGAATACCATTACCATGTAGGTAAGTACAGCTGTCACTCATACTACTGACGACATTATTAAAAATATGCATTTTTGAACATTCAGTCAAAAGTTACGAACAGTTTGCTGTAATGATAATCAATTATTTTGCAATTGGTAACATCAATAGAATTTGAGTATCTATTTTGCGCCATCTGCGGTCGAGTAGTACAACTGTTACATTTTGACGATTCTCAGTTCATTTATGACAGCGATTCGAAAAATCGTTCTTCTTTCACAGAGAGGAATTTATACGGTATTTCCCACATTGAAATTGGATCATGAGGTTGTTCATTCATTAGTTATTCTTTGGTTTATATGTATGTAGAATGTGATATATTCTGGAGAGTAATGTGAGTAATTGAAAGCGCAATTTGAACATGAATTAAGAGAAACTCTATTGTACTTTTTGCACAGTTACAAATCGATTTAGGTTATCATCTCGCAGTTTTCAAACGAATTCTTTCGTTTTTGTTGAATAAGATAGATTTTACGAAGTATTGTCGTGTACGAATTCATCAGGCTTAACAAATTCTCAGTTATTTATATAGATATCGTATGTAATTCGTGATATGTCATGATTTCATTAGGAGCTGTTCATCAATTTCTATGAGGTTTTTAATCATTTTGTTTATTTGCTTCAAAGATTTCATACCAAAAATGCAAGTTTCGAAATATTTCAGCTCTCTTGGGATAAAAATAATTTTTTTCAAAATTATTGAGCTACCCGGAAACACATCTTTGGTAAACAAAATTGGAGAGATTAAGGCATGTTCTCAACAAAATATCTTTTATGTATTCTGATTAATAACTTTCATTTATATATCAGCAAGTATGAAAAAAGTAATTTGTGGTAAAAGTGTCCTTGTTTTCTTAACAGGACATTTTCATGTGATGAGAATCGCTAAGAAATAATAATATTAGTTATAATCTAAATAAGCTCATTCCTTAAGCCAAAAACAATTTCGTTGTCAATAGTTCTACGTACTATGATTATAAAAAGTTATATAAATTGAAAAAAGTTGCCTAGACTTCTTTCGGTCGGTCATCCTAAGTAAGATCGAAAACAATTCACTGGTGCAGCAAATTGCGTAAATTGGGACTATCTCGAATTTTCACACAGTACTTTGCTCGCGTGCAAGGAACCATACCGAAGATACGCCGAAAATAAAGAGCCCTCTCATAACCGATCATTGAAAACATTAGCGCAGATACGCTGCCCGGTAATTTAGAAACTTAAAAGAACTATTATTGTTGTTATTTACCCATCGTGACCAGAATCGGACGTACTCTCTTTTTCGGATTCAACCAAATTGTGGGTTATACTACCATTTATTTCGAGTATGTTCGTGGTATCCTACACTTTCTTGAGATATGTATTACGGTGATAAATATATCTTATATCTTATATGTCTTATGAAACCAATTATCTTAGAGACATTCTGAGTAGAACTTTTGTTGCGTGTTGCCAGAAGGCATCGTGAGAATTATTTGGAATTACATTTTAATTTAACCGGAAGCAAGTGTTCTAATTAGGGATAAAACATCAACCCCTTCGCCTTCGCAATTTGTTTCTGGTCTATAAATGCTATTAGTAGGAGAGCTGTCACCAAATTTGGGTTAGATATTTGAGCAAGCTAAAAACTTGTCACGTATCTCTCCTGATATACCACAATACCCAATTGCAGACCTGGCTGGTGAGTAGCGCGGATAAACGACCCCTACATTTTTAGGGGTTGGGTAGCTGGAAATTCCCACCAAAATGATCTGTCTTTTTGGGAATCTTATCTTTTAGTCATAAATAATACTCCATTAAAATTTCAAGCTGCCTCAAATACATTTTTAACAATTTTTTTGCAAGATATTTTTACACGGTCTGGCAATGTTGAAACTTCGACTACATCGTCTGGCTTATTTTTTTTCGTGTTCATTAATTTACGTGTACACTGCTACATATAGAAATTGCGTTTTGCCTCAAATATATTTATGTGGGAAAAAATAATATTTTCGAAAATTTAGGGGTTGATTTAGCCCCGCTACTCACCAGCCAGGTTTGCAATTCCGTATTGGGGAATATCAGGAGAGATAATATGTGACAAGTTTGCAGCTTGCCTCAAATACCAAACCAAAAATTGGTGCCTGCTCTTGGATTATATATATATTCATACTTGAAGGAAAAATTTTGTTCAGCTCTCAAAATGTATACAGTTAAAGCTTATATTAAATATGTGAGAATATATTAGGATATTTTTCGAAAATTGTATTTGATTTATGAGAATAATATCATAGCAGGACTGGCTATGCGAAAATACGCTTCTTCTTTCAAGGGATAAATGTTAGAGAATATTGAAATGAATACATTCGCATACACTTGATTTAAGCACCAGACAGGCCGTTTCATTCTACAAGGAACTCATCAATTGAGCCACGTCCATAGTCAAGAGATAGGCATTGACATCAATTCTCAAACACCCTGCTATGATTCAGAAGACAGAAATACTGAGTAATGCATTAATGCATAAATCATGCATGTACCTACAACTATATAGGTCCAATACTGATTCTTGATAGACTGATTCTTGAAAATGAGCTAACGCTCGGAACATGTTGACTATTCATATTGCTAAATAAATCCTGAAACATTAAGCCAAGAGTTTAATTCAATTTAATATAATATTTTTCTTAGTTGCATTCTGACTTTAGTCTCCTCAAAAATTTCAGAGATTTCTTTCTTCTTTGGAGATGAAGCCAAAACTCCGAGAATTAAACTCTATTCTAAGGTCCACTCTATTAAAGATCACTTTGAATTATTAATTTCATTTGTATATCAAACATTTCAAATTACTTGCGAACTTTTTTCTCATAGGTAGGTACACATAAATAATTACTTGTATTCCATTTTCTTCAACAATATTGTAGATTCGTTGGTTAAATTATAGCTTAAAACAATTTCCAGACAACTGGTTTTGAACAAAAAAAGCATCATAATATGTCCATTCGTTTAGTTGCCAAGAAGTTATTTCGAGAGTGTTAAACAATTTTGTAGAATTTGTTTATTTCGAGAGTGTTGAAAAATTTTTGTAGAATTTGTTCGAGTGCTTTCAGTTAAACGATACAAAAAATTGGATTTTTTTCTATATGGATATATGATAGCTACCGACTCGTACTCGTTATAAACAAATGAATCGTCATCGATAGAGGTTTCTACAATTAATTTCTCCGATCACCAGGGTTCGCTGTCCGGATTCACAATTTCCACCGTCAGAATAAATCACAATCAAGAAACGTGAAAAATTGGAAACATCCGAGGCGTTTTGTTCGAAACAACCTTCAATTTACCACCTACGTTTTCTTGAGTGAAATATGCGGGTCGCAGGGGGGCGGAACCGGCGTATAGCACTTGTGACCCTTCATCCTCATGAGTAATCAGCCCACTCATACGCGATATTAATTATTTAGCGACAAAAGTTCATCGACTATCATCAAACAGGCAGCATCGAACTCCGAAGAGAATATTCAATTTTTGAGAGGTCTTAAATGTGAACCTTCCTGAAAAATTTAAATTTTATTTGAATTGAGATTAGAAATTATACTCTATTTTCTTCATGGTTAACTTATAAACTCTTTGAAGGGTTGAACTCAGTTAATGAAGAAGTATTTAATAGTGTTGGCGTTTTGATGTAAATCCATTATAATTCAATATAAACTTAAATTCAAACAATTGAACTTAACTAAACAGCATACAAACGAATTCTTCAGACGACTATTATTCTGTAAACATCTGAAGGTCGTTTGAACTCAGTTAATGAAATCATAAGTTCAATTGTTTGAGTTTAAGTTTATATTCAATAATGAAGAAGTAACAACATTTCTGGACTTGAGTAACCATCCTAAGATAGCAAGCCAAAAAATATACGGGCTAGTGAAGACATACCTAAAAGAACAATAAAATTATTGAAGTTAAAAGTGAAATAGAAACAGGAATTCATCCTAAATATTTCAATCAAATCAGTCAATATAAGGCTAGAACTATTCTATCAAGATAGGTGAGGGAGATCAGTTGTATATTCAAGCACGAACTTAAAATGTATATAAAGTTCGTTCAAAAACTGTTGAATTCTACAGAATGCCAACAGAAGAATACGAACTACAATATTCACTTATTTAAGTACGTTCCAATGGCATTAGGACTTACATATTGCATTGGGGAGGAAATTTGAACTTGCTCCTTCTTCATTAATGGTTTAGGCCCTTCATCAAAGGTTTTATATAACCGAAAACATGAACAAATTTTTCAAGGTATTATATGATTTTTACTCTTCCCACAGTCCATGGACTCTTCTAAGCTTTATACTTTCAGCTTATATGAGAAATTTCATTTTACAAATATTCAGAAAATACCTAAATAAGAAAATTTAGATATTTGTATACAAGTAGGTTTTGTTCGAATATTAGAGAACTTTACGTATTTGTGCTGGTGAGTTGAGAGTTTTCGTTGAAGTTTTTGCTTTTCCAATTCGTTCCCTTTCAACCAGTTACCTCTGACAAACAGTGATCTAATGGTGTACTGTTATGGCTCTGTTACACTCCTTCTTTATTCTCAACAGGTATAACACTCAATTACAGAAAATAATAAAAATACATAACTAAATAATTAAAAAATATATATATAACAAAGAGCTCAATGTAATCTAAAAAAAAGAGTAACTAATAATTAGTTTATAGCATTCAATGAAATATTACAAAGAACTCAATCTAAATAAATTCATTTTAGTCAATTTTCTTTGTTCACATAACTTCTGATAATAAATTCTATGGAGTCAAAGTGAATGTAACAATTATTGGTAACTCTTGTATTGTATTAAGGAATTGGTCCTCAGAGTCTCTAGGTGAAATAAGTCTGTATTACGAGAATTTTGCCTAGGAACACGAAATTTCAAAGCGGACAAGAGAGGAGAACAATCAATACTATTGTGCAGTAATTTGTACACAAATTTGAGTGATAAAGTTTCTCTCCTGCTCTGCAATGAGATTAAACTAACTCGACTCAATAATTCGTTATGATTGACTCCTCTCTGTGGATAAACTTTATCCTCCCTCCAAACTAAGAATTTCGAGAACCTTCTCTGGATAGCTTCAAGATGACGTTGATGGCAAGTGTAAATGGGATGCCAGATCACGCTGCCATACTCCAACTTACTACGGATTAGGGTATTAAATAGTCCTATGAATGTTGAGGAATCATTAAAATATTTGCCATTACGTATAACGAATACATATACTTTCGCAGCAGATGAAATAAGTTGGGTGATGTGTGGAACAAAGGAAAGCTTCTGGTAGAAGACTACACCAAGATCTCTCACCTTATAGCCAATGCTTTGTCTTCTCAAATTAACTTCAACTCGTTTGAGCAGTGGAGCAATGGACACATAGTCTTGGTGGAATGCCGGATAATATGTAATTTTGATCGCCTTCTATTGCAGTGCTGTTGCCATAAGGATTCCAATTTGTTATTGTAGCAGCGTTTTGAATCTTTTCAGAATTGTATATGTTCAGTTTGCTGACTGAATGAAGGTGGCCTCTTTACTGTTCGATCTGCAAATTCGTTACCCACAATTTCAACTCTATGCGAGAGTACCCAAAGAAGATTCACAATTTTACCGTTTGCATGAAGATTCTGGTGGATTTCGTATATCGCTCGCACCAGAGGGTGAGGGCTGTAAATGCTTTGAATGGATCTAATGTTGAATTTAAGGATCTGGAGGTTCTTTTCGACTATAAGCTATTCTTCTCTGAACACATAATTTCTATCACAGCTGCTGCTTATAGAATGCTGAGTTATTTGGTCAAAAATTGGGGCAACTTTGTTAATCTTGGGAAAATGAAAATGTTGTACTACTCATTTATTCGCAGAAACTGGATCATTCGTCTATAATTTGGTCTCCTTTATACAATAGTTCTATAGTCGACTTGGAGGCAGTTCAGAGGAAATGTGTGGAGTGTATACTACAGATGTTATGGGCAAGATCCTTCGAGAGGCTTCGACAATAGTCTGGAAATTGAATTATTGAAGTTGAGACGTGAACGATTAGGTCTCACGTTTCCCTTAAAATTTTGCACAATTCTATCGACTCGCCATTTCTTCTCAGCAAAATTAAGTACCAGGACCTGGTCTGAGGCAGTATAATACATTTTATGTCAATTACAGCAGATCAAATGTTATGTCATGCTCTCTTATCAACTGTATATGTAATCTTTATGATGGGTGTTGCGATCCATGTGACATCTATTTTGGTCGGCTATCAGTAATTTTCACATGCCACTAAGAACAGCGCAATGGGATGTGGTGATATTTTTATAAACTTGTGTTGTTTACTCATGACTTTGTGATATATAATATATCAATAGGTTTGTTTCATTTGATTACTTCACATTACTTTTGCAATTGATTTTAATTTCATTTTCATCGACTTCGTTATCTTCATTAACTTCTGATGATTACGTGTGACTTTGTAATAAATTCCTTTTAGTTTGTTCCATTCAGTTATTGTATTTTACTTTCAGTTTGTTCCATTTAGTTATTGTTTATTACTATCTCAATTTATTTCAATTTTATTTTCGTTGTATAGGTTCGTTTATACTATCTTTGTTTATGTTCTTTTTTTTCAATTTTTTCTTATGTATTACATAAACATAATTTTTCCCTGTTACTAAATGTATATCTGTTAGGAATGAATGTATTATAATTATTATTATTAACTAATGGGGTGAGGCGGTTTGTTCAGATATTTGTTCTTTTTCATCTTAATTTATCGACATGAGGGCTGTGCTATCGACTGTGCAGAAACTAGAAAAGGATTGAAGTGTACCTATATGAAATATACTAATATGAATGAAAGCACTTCTCGTGGATTGGTTCTTAAAATTTTAGAGTTTGTCCTCGATTTCTTGAAATTGAAAGAAGTGGTTAAAGTACCCGAGATAAAATTGAATGAACGACGTGCAAAGCAGTTACGCCACTGAAAGCTAATAGCACACAATACGACATTGTGCGTTGAATAGTTTTCCAGAGAATTATCAATTTATAATCTATAAAACTTCCACCAAACGTTTGAATTCCTCCTACCCGAAACGCCTCAACGTCTTAGCGAATTTATATTGATTTTATATTTCCACCGACAATTTACAACCAATAAAAATTACTCTCAATCAATATTCGACCATCTCAACGACGTATTCGCTACGTCCGAACATAAATCCAACACTAATTCAACTAGCGCGTCATCGGTCCCAGCATTTACGAGTGTATTCCAGCGGTTGTAAAACATTAGTATCCATTAAGGCAGGTCTCCAGCGCGGATGAAATATGAACGGAAAGTTCATATTTCAAATTTTAACGTCCCACGTGTCAAAGGTGAACGAGCTGCCAGGACGAGTCTGGGTTTTTCGACGAGGTCGTTTTTCAATTTTCGGCGAACAGATGGAGCGTGTTATGACGTGTCGACACCGTCACGCCTGTGCGAATGCAAAAATGGGGTTGGTTGGTTACGCCGCGCTTGATTTGTCCGAAAAACACTACTCGAATTATGCATATCGGTTTCAAGTACGCGAAATAACTCAATTAGGATGATAGATTTCTTGATTTGCCACGTCTTTCGCTAATACTTTGCAGGAATCCTAAAGGTAGTCCTTTTATTTCAATTTGCTGCTACAGATTGGAATAATAGAAAACGGATAACGAATATTTGCTGTAAATTCAGTCATTCAAGGAATTTATAATATTATATTTTGAGTGGAAAGAGTATATATTATCAATCTTCATGAAAATGAATGATATTTATAAAGCAAACATTTGAACAACTTTTTTTCGTTCCATGTTAATTATTTTCTTTGAATATGCCTTCTTTATTGTAACATAATCTCATTATCAATTCGAAATTGAATTGAAACATTTCTATTTCTATATTTCTTTGTCTTGTATCAGTTTTGCAACTTCGTACTAAGGAAATATTTTGTTTCAGAATTAACAATTGTCTAAGTTATCGTCAAAGAAATTTTATGAAAGCTATATGAATGAACGAATGTAAGAAATGGAACTTGGCAGCTGGAAAAAATGTCAATTTAAAACTTAATATGAATTTTCCAATTCTTTATTCATAACCAGAAAACATAGTAACACCATAATAATAGTTATGAGTAAGGGCATAGATAAATAGGAACATAAAACTCGGAATAAAAGATATCTTTCAACTATATGAGTATCGGTAGACGTTATTTCGTGCATCCTTCAGAAAAATCATGTCACAATGGAGATTTAAACTGCATTGAAACAAAGAATAACTTTTCCAAATCTGTATGATTTACCACAGAGCATAAACGACAATAATACCGTGATAATAATTCTCGCCTTTGTCTTGATAATGAAGTTTGACATTACTTTTTACCAAAGAATAACTAACATTGAGTGATACGTAAGAATTTAGATAAACATGAACATAGAAATCATAATAGAAAATATCTTACAGGTATATGAATATGGGTAGTCATTATTTCGTCAATTCTTCTAAAAAAACATGTCAGTATAGAGTTTCAAACCTCAGTGAAACATAAAATGACTTTTCCAAATCTGTTTTCATTACCACATAGCATAAACGACAATAACACCGTGATAATAATTCCCGCCTTTGTCTTGATAATGAAGTTTGACATGACTTTTCACCAAAGAATAACTAACATTGAGTGATACGTAAGAACATAGATAAACATGAACATAGAACTCGGAATAGAAAATATCTTACAGATATATGAATATGAATAGTCGTTATTTCGTCCTTCTAAAAAATCATGTCAGAATGGAGCTTTAAACTGCAATGAAACATAGAATAACTTTTCCAAATCTTTATACATTAACACAGAGCATAAACGACAATAGCACCGTGATAATAATTCCCGCCTTTGTCTTGATAATGAAGATTGACATTACTTTTACACAGAAATGAACACAGAAATCGGAACAGACAATATCTCTGAGTTATAAAGATATCTAGTGCTGTTATTTCGTACTTTCTTCTAAAAAATCAAATCAGAATGGAGTTATAAACTGCAATGAAACAGGATAACGTTTCCGAATATGTATTCATTAGCATAGAGCATAAACGACAACAACACCATAATAGTAATACCAGGCTTCATCCTAATAATGAAGTTTGACATTCCTTCCTCGCCACATATGGTAATATTGAGAGATATGAAGAACATAGATGAATAAGAACAGAAAACATGAAATAGAATATGTCTTATGAATATATAAATATCGATTTAGGTTATTTCGTGATCCTCATAGAAACTCAAGTCGCAATGAAGTAATAAACTGCAGATGTCCTTGCAGATACCATAAATTGTCCAAACTTACGATGCTTAATTTGATTTCGATCAAAAAGCATTCACTCCATTTGTGATGTGACTTTTTCTAGTCGTAGTTGTCACCGTGAAAGAATTTTTCCTCGATTAATAACTGGGACCCGTCGCTAATTACATTAGCTATTAGCGCCCCCAGTAATTATCCATCTTACCGCTAGGTGGCGACCAGACGCGCAATTAAGAAAGATTAATTATTAATGGCGTAATGTTCCCTAGGCCGCCATCTCCCCCGCTCTTCTGCTAAGCCTGCTGACGATCTTTTACAGCTCATTTGCATTTTAGAATTGCGGAATCCATCTTGGCCGGGTTTTGTTTTAATGTCAAGACGTACAGAGACGATTATTCAGGATTTAAGGCAACCCTTTCTCTCTTCGTCGTGAAGATGATGGGGGACTGGATGCCGCTTTTCTCCAGGAACCCGGAGTTGATGTCGGTGTGTTCAACGAAATGGAAAACGTCATCTTATCTAGGCCGAGCAATCGCTATCAGCGATATTATTTTGAGATACATCTTGTCGCAACAGATATAAGTTTTGGAATAGATATAATTTCTTACTAGAGGGAAATTGAAATTTTGTTGTTGAGACCAATTGGTTGCTCCAACTAGAACCAGATCCAGAAAGGTAACCAGAAATTGACATATTACAGGTCAAAGTTCGTCAGAATACACAAAAATACTTAAGTCTGTTTTATGGTTACCAAAGACTAACAATTCACAGAACACAAAACATGCAAGAGCATTTTTTCGAATAATTGCTTTGTATCAATTGTAATATGTCATAACATCGTGATATTAATATCCCGAAGTTATATTTTCTTTGATGTACCGTGCACAGTGATAGATGTTCACGGCACATCTGTCATACGGCACATAGATGATTTACAATGATGGTAAAGTTAAAAAGCTATTTTTGTCTACATTGCACGATCTACATCTACACTATATTGGTCTATTGTGTATCGTACGTAAAAATTTTTTTGTCTCTTTCACAAGGAGAAGACCAGAATTTGGAAATAATACTTTTTGATTTTTATGTCTGACCATATCTTTCACCAACTTTTTCTACTTAGTGTTCACATTTTTATTCACAGTCAATGATATTTCCTTCATTCCGATTGAATTTTTTGTGTTGAATCGATAGGGAAGGAAAAATACAATCATAGAGAAGTAGCAGTTGAAAATGAGTTAGAAGTAACAAAAGATTGAACAGACTGTGAATCATGATATACAAAGCAGATGATTCTAAGAAAAATGATAAGAAATGTAAGAATTATAAGAACTGAAAATAAAAATTTGTTTTCAACTTCATGTTGCGTTGAAAACATGAAAACATCGATAACTCTTAACTATATTATTCAATATATATCCGGAGTAATTTCCAGTTGTCGAATTTCCATTTACATGGATTTAAAGAATTGATTTATGTTTTATTCAACTCCAAAAGGCCACCTGTTGCAACAAACATGTACACGTGATCACCACGAGATGGACCTTCGTAATCGTCAAGATGTTGAGTTGTTCAAATGTTACCAATTTTGTTTTTTGTCACCAATCGATATCTAATGAAACTCCGAAAGCATATCGTAAATAAAACTAAGTTAATTTCATTCAATAATACCTACTTGTTCTTCTTTTCCTCATTTAATGTTCAAATTGCAATATCATCGTAAAGGTTCTATATACTATTATGTTCATTCATAAACACTTTCATTTGACTGACTTCATAATAATCATATTATAGTTATTGTATGGAAATACAGTGGTGCTTGAAGTTGTTGGTTGTATGGGGTAGCGCGGACAAGACAACAAACAATGGAGAAATATCAGGGAACGGCAACAGAGGCAGAACAGAAGCATAAGTGAGCTAGTTAATAACCAACGTCAGGTGTCTTGGAATCTTCGTGTGGGTTTCCTGATGCTACCGTCAAGATAAAACCAGAAGGATATCGTATTTCCTCATATTCCATCGTGCACCGGACAGTGCCGCATTCTATTATCTTATAAATATTTATCAGAAATAATACGTAAAATGCATTAGGAGAATAGGCAAGAAGTAAAACTCACCTGAGAAGATTCAGTTACACTATAAACTAAAAATTCAGTTAAACTATAAAAAAGATGATTAATTTCTTAGACATAACAATTGAAAATTTTGATTTATTCGTTCTCTATTTATCACAAACCATCGCACACAGATACATTAATTCATAATAGTTCGGTTCACCCCATACAACAAAAAATGTCATCATTTAATAGTATAGTTCATAGACTTGTTAACCTGCCGCTTTCGAACGTTGATTTCAACAAAGAAAAAGCTTAGTTATGCAAATAGCCTCAAACAATGAATACCAACCCGAAATAATGAACAACTTCATAAACAAAAAACTTTTCAAAAGAGCGGTTTCAGAAGTTTATCCTCTTATTAAAGAAAAGTCGATATATAGTGCTTTAACATATATGGGGACACCTAGTTTGAAATTAAAATCACTTTTAGCAAGCTATAAGATTAATATTCCTTTTCGGACCACTTATAACATTGGTGAAATAATCAAAAATAATAAATCAAAGATTAATAAAAATCAAATGTGGCAGTTGTGAAAAATTTTATATAGGAAGAACTTTCAGAAAATTTCAAATTATATTATCGGAACATAAACGTAGTTTTGAGAAACAGAAAACAGATTCCCATTATGCTAACCATTTATTAGAAGAAAGTCATATATTTAGTTCAGAGTTTGAAATATTAAATAGAGAGAATAAAGGTTCCAAGCTAAATTTTCTAGAATCATTACATATTAATAAATTCAAAAATTCGGGACTTTTACTCAATAGCCAGTTAGAGGTTACCACAAGCCCTCTACTTAATATGTTCACTAAGAATATTCCAGTTAGCAGATCAGATTGATTACCTAAGTTTTAGTTAGTTTACATTCAATTTTATGTTTTATGTTCAAAAAAAATTTTTTTTAATTTCCTTTATTTGTTCTTAGAAATCTTAGTTGTATATTTGTATCTTTCCTACATTTTGTTGGAATATCTAACTTAAGAAATTGATTTTCTATGTTCATCTCCAGGTATACGATCCTTTTGTTAAATATCAGTGTATTCTATGGTCCTCATTCCAAGTTAGCCATAGGACATACCTGGTATGTTCTGTGGAAATAGCTATAAGTATTGACTTTGTAAAATTACACATAGTATTAATCCAGCATTTGATAAAGAAGTAGTACTTCGAAACGTCGTCATGCGTATTTTATATTAAATTTGAGAAAATTCTAAATATTGTTTTATTATGGATCGTATCTTATCAAGTATCGGCCTCATCAATTATCAATAAAAAAGATGTATCAAACTTGCATTGTTCACAATAAATATTCAACTTAATATAACCACATGATACATGCTCACGATTTTAATTGAACATAGACAAAAAACATGTCTGTTCAAAAAAAAATCAATTCAGGAACCAGACTTGATAATCAGAATTCGAAACTCTAGTTGATATAAGAATGAGAGGTAATAAGATATACTTGTCTAAAAATCACTAACTGAACAATTCTTTATTCGACTAGTTTCACCTTTTACGGCATTATCAAGAATTGATACCAATTACAAAGATATCCTTCAAATATTTGAGGATCAGTTCGGTCCACAGAATACACCCTAAATTTGGTATGTTCTGTGGTTCGGTCCTTGGAGGTGGTAGAATATAGAACATCTATATCAACTCCATTCTATGTTCGTTATCCATAGAACATCCAATGGAGGTGGTAGAAGTGGGAATTTCCAAACTATCAGAACTTACAGTGGGGAGTGGTTTAGGTCTAACTGGTCATTGAAAAGATTGTAATTATCAGATTTTTGGAGTTTATTTATTTCCATGGCTTCCAGGTAATTCATTTTTATATTTTTTCACAGTAATGGAGAATATCTGGTTTGAAACAGGGTTCTCCACAGGGAGTTTGAAAACAATATTCTCCATTACTGTTGAAAAAATATGAAAATGAACTACTTGGAAGCCATGGAAATAAATAATCTCATAATTCAGCATGCATCTTGTAACAAAAATCTGATAATTACAATCTACTACAAGACCAGTTATCACTAAACCATTCCCCACTGTTAAATCTCTGATAGTTTGGAAATATCCACGTCTACCACCTCCATTGGATGTTCCATGGAAAATGAACATAAAACGGAGTTGATATAGATGTTCTATATTCTACCACCTCCAGGAACCGAACGACAGAATATACCAAATTTATGGTATATTCTGTGGACCGAACTGATCTGCAAATATATAAAGAATGTCTTTGTAATTTGTATTCATTCTTGATAATGCCGTAAAAGGTGAAACTAGTCGAATAAAGAATTGTTCAGTTAGTGATTTTTGGACAAGTAATCATTTTGTCCCTCATTTTAATATGAACTATCACAGAGTTCATTCATTGTCTATTGAATTTATCCAGTTGATTTGTTTCACTTGAATCTAACTTATTAACAATCTAATATTTTATAGTAGTACTACGCATAAAAATCATTTGATTTCAGAAAACATAAAATAGTGTTTATCTCACTGAATCTTGTTTAAAATTTTATAAATACCACATCAATTATTTCTTCGTGTTCAATCTATCCATGTACGCATTATAAAGAAACACGAGAATGAAGACATACCTGTCTGCTAGACGAACCATTAGAAATCGACGATTTGAAGCCAGTTCCTTTACGGTCGCTTCAGATTACGAAAAAGTAATGAACTCATCATACTTTCAAGAAAACACTAACCACAGATTTGTTTTTGTTATGTACTTTATATAGGCGTTCAATCGACATAAAATCAAAAAATATGACAATATGAAGAATGAGTTTAAGAGACAATTCAAATACCACGGATCAGTGAAGCGATTTGAAACGGTGGTTTAGAGTTGAAAAAATTGCTTTCTGGAACTGGGAACAAGTGAGGATAAATAATATTAGACTTATTAAAAATAATAACACCTCATATTTCTGATGATTAATAGTAAAATACTTCCGAGAATTCGAAAAAACTAGAGGAATGATCCCATGAATATCAATTTCACTGGAAATAAATCTTAAACTATTTAGTTTGTTTTGATACGAAATAACAATAAATGTAGTATAATTAAAAAATACTGATGTATGTACATTAAAGTAAATAATGAAAAAGCAATAGTATTCATAGAATAAAATAAGAAATAAAACAAAACTCAGAATTTTCCTGCGTCTGTACCACGAAAGTACAATCTACCAAAGTAGGCTTTGTCAGATTTGAAAATATTCAGAATAGCACTAAAATGCGTATTGATCACATTCACTTTATAATCATTTCAAGCATACTGTAAACTCGTTTGTTTATTTGTCCACTATTTCATACTCATTGATCAAAATGAAAATTGCTTTAAATTCATTATGTAACATTCCCAATTTTTAAAATCTTCGGATAACGTCTTTATGAGACTTCATCACGAAAACAGGTATTATATAACTATTTTGAAGCACTAATCGATTCGGCCGATATCTGATGAAAATCTAAATACATGATTCAAATGAAACTAGGGTGTTTTTTAATTTTTCCTATAATTTAGTCAGACATAATACTGTTTCGCCAACACAGTGGCTTCATCAGATGTAGATGATAAACTGTTTATCATTTTTAGATGTAGTTTATCATTATCATCTACAGCGTAGCACAGGGTTGAAGAAGGTCGCGAGACCTTATAACCTCACACCTTGATTTTGAATTAACTATCTTGAATTCGAATATCTATCAAAATATCATATTACGAATAAAATGACAAGTTTCATTCAAATAAAACAAAACTAGCGAAAAATACGCTGATACTGTGACTAATTCTAATATTTCACATCTTTAAGAAAAGTTTTATTTAGGATACACCACAACATAAAAATTGCATGTATTATTTGAGGAAATTCTGAGAACAAATTAATTTAAAAAACTTTTTTTTTCAGAGGAATGCTGCAAGTAAATCCACAAGCTGACCCGAAGATAATGGCTTATTCAAAGAAGAAGTCCGAGATATAAACCTTATAAAATGAATTCTGAATATCAAATACTGAACTCTCAGCATTCATTTGAATCAATGTAACGTACGACAATAAAAATCGAAAAATATAGAATTGTTACTCCAGAGAGAGATTTTGAGCATTAATTTAAGGTCAAAACAAGCAACTATCTTTATCAGACTGTAGAAAATAAAAATATTGAATGATTGACTATATTTCAAAGAATAACTATTTTCAAGAATCACTGAGAAACAGCAATTTTGTTGTCTTAGATCTGTGACTTGATTTTGACTAATATTTTGGTCTCTGAATCCAAAAATGTTATCAATTTTTCTCTATCGCGTCAAGTTTTAATATTACAGGATACCCTCTTTTCACCCTAAAAGTCATACTAAATGGGCATACAGAGAAAAATAAAGTGAGTACTAACCATACCTACATATTAGAATATTTTATTCATACAAAGGTTATTATAATATTAAAAGTTGAATTGTTTTTATACAAAAAATGAAAAAAAAATTAGGGTAAAAATTTTCGCTCATAACTTTTTCTAGAATGTTCAATATGGGAGCACTCTCGGTTGATGCTCCCTGAACAGTAGTCAGCCATCATACTGACATCCCATCTACCTTGATACCTTGCCTCCATGACCTTCAAATCTTGGTGGAATCGCTCACCCTGTTCATCACTAACAGCGCCAAGATTTTCTAGAAAGTTAGCAAGATGGTTATGTAAGAAATGCACTTTGATACTCATGCTTTTGAAAGTTCTCTAAGAGTTGTTGAACAATTTCGACGTAATTGTGGGCTCGTGTGTTTCCAAGAAAGTCCGTGACAATACTTTTGAATGTCAACCCAGCATTCTTCTCAAATTCGGTCATTGGTTCAATGAAGCGTTCATCTTTTTTAAGTTGCCGAATATGTGGCTGATCAAAGACACAAGCCTTTATCTTCTCATATAACAAGCTAGAAATGCCGAAATGATATACTTAAAACAGTCCCCTTCAGTTGACAAAGCTTTAGTAAATTGCTTCATGAGACCTAATTTTATATCAAAATCGGAAATATAATGTTTTTTCTGTCAACAAGTGTCTGATATGGAATGTTTGGATCACCAGGTTCCAGGTCTACCCAATGCTTCTTACGAGCTCTGCTGTCCCACATACATGGAAAAGAGGAATACTTGGTATATTCGCGTTGCTGGCCAAAAAGGAAACAAACCATTTTAAGGTCAACACAGATGATCCATTGGTGTAAGTTGTATTGCAACAAGTCAATGACCTTCTTTATGTTTACGTATTATTCATGCAAAGAAACTGAATGACCTATTGGGACTGAACCATATAAATTTTCATTGTGGAGGAGAACACACTTTACGTTTTGAGTTATCTATAAACAATCACCATTCAGGTGCTTTATAGTCTGAAATTACCAATTATTTCATTAAACCAGCTATGTTATGGCAATACACAAATCTATCAACACTCCAAAAGAACTGCACAAATGCACTGTTTCTCGATCGAAAGTAGGTGACTTTAGTTCCTTCTTCTAACAAGATTTTTGGATAGTCTATAATTCGCGTTCAGTTCCGCGAAACGTAATAGTATGCGTAACAACTGTAGAAAATAACTTGACGTGATAGAAAAAAACTGATTGAAGTTTTGGAATCAGTATGTCAATTTACCTCTAAAACAGCCTAAAAATGGAAGTGAACAGAACTTATGTTACAAATTGTTCCCCAGTGTAATTATTAGTTCAGAAAGACGAGCTGAAATAGAAAATAAGATATCGAACATAATACTCTATAAGAAACATGATATAATATCACTAAACAAACAATATTTCAGGTTAAAAAATAGTTTAAAGGATATATGTGCCCACCAAGGGTATTTCCAAAAATAAACCCTTTTCGATAAAAAAAAACGTTACAAGATATTAAATGATAAACGCCTAAAAAAATAAACGTTACAAGATATTAAATGCAATTCTTTTTCGAAGAAACTATCGCTATTGAATTTGAGTAATACAGCACTGATACAGATGATAAAATAAAATCAACAATAAATATTATAAATGTATACTAATAATAATATATCTTATATTATTATTTAATAATGGATGATTAATTAATATATTGTTTAATGTTTCCTATTGATTTGATTCTATTTTTCAACAAAGGACTACTGAATATATGTAGGCGGAAAAGTATAAGAATTCCATCCAATCATTCAATTTCACTAATCTCTGCATGGTATAAAACACCTTCCCATGAATTTATGATAGTTTACAATTTAATATGGGTAATTGTCAGGCAATTACGTCATGTTTTTGATTTATAGGATCATTTGATCCCATCAATTTCACCCCGAAGCCAACGAACAGTTCCCAAAAAAGCCTTGAGGCTGACGGCTGAGCAAATAACAGGACCGGGTCATCTAATTGAATATTATACTTAACAATTTATATACAGGTTGTTCGTTGAATTTAAAGGTAAGATATTAAGAAAATATCGAACTGTTAGAAATATTTCTGTGTTCATTTGAATATAAATCTTACACATCTTCGCAGATGTGTAAGATTTATCAGAATTATTTATTGTGTTAGATTTAAAAGAAGATAATGTACACAATATTATTCAAATCTTTTCTGACAGTTCTACTTGTCATTCGTTTGTCAATGTTTCTAGGTTATTCATCTAATGTCAAAAGTTTCATTTTAACATTTGTGTTGATTAATTGTTTTCGTATTTTTATCCTGGAGTTTAATTTTAAATAAACCAAATTTGAGATGAAGGCTTGCTATTCTTTCAATCTGAAGGTCAAACATTTTCAGCTTATTTCACAGATACAATATTTCGTATGGTTATTTTAACTGGCAACTTTCCATGTATGCCAATTTATGGAAAATACAAATTCTCAATTGTAATATATGTACATTGTTGCTTACCTATAAATATTGCAACTAGTTCACTCTGATTGTTACTAAAGAAACCACTATAATATTGCTCTATACGATTGTTCGCAGATGATGCTATGATTTTTGTTACTGGTAAAAATATCCAGACTATGACAGAATGGATCAATAGAGACTTGGCAGCAATAAATTAATGGCTAAACGATAACAGTTTATCGCTGAATGTTACAAAGTCTAAATTTATAGTATTTGGTACTCGTAGAATTCTTAAGGTAAATAGTAATGAAAATATAAGTATTAAAATTGAAAACCAGAACATTGAAAGGGTAAAACTTATTAAATACTTACGTTACGTTACGTTACGTTATTTACGTTACGTTAAGGCGTTACGTTAGATGAGAAATTGAGTTTCATTGATCATGTCGACTTGATATGGTCTAAAATCTCAAGAAAATCAATTTTCTCAAAAGAATTGGAAAAAATCTGACCACATATATGAAGTTATTGCTCTTCAAGTCCATAATTACCTATGCCAAACTTTGAATATTGTTCCACTCTGTAATTGGGATTGAGTAAAAAAAAATCAACAGCTACAAAAATTACAGAATAGAGCTATGCGAACAATTTTGAAATGTAATAGGTATACTCAATCCAAAGCATGCTAAATTGTTCAGAATTAAATGTCAGTTAAACATAGAATACTTTTTGCTACTTATATATTTATAATTAAAGTTAAAAACAGATTGTTTTAAAAAAAATAAATTGTATAAAGTAATAAAAATGTAACATGTGTCAATGATGTGCATAGTTAAAATTAACATTTATCAAAAATAAATTATTGTGTACTTCCATGTGCCATTCCAGCTTACCCTACAAAAATAAATAGCCATATGGACTGCCTCTTTTACATTTAACCTAGTATAATAATATAAAGACTTACTTCAATATTGTGACACTTATAATTACAATAATAGACTGATTACTTACCAAACAAAAGATTCATTTTATAAGAATAATATAAGTCGATTTTGTGATAAATACATTTTAAAAGTTACTAGACAGTTGATTTTCGAAGCCTTAATTGGTAAGATCATTTGAAGATTATTATATTTTACGATATGATTGTTACCTGAACGTTGTTGTCTCAACGAGTGCTTTAATAAAAATTATTATTCTCATTTCAACCTGTTTTATTACAGAAAGCATTATTTTCATAATACGATCATCATTTCTCAGTACGATATTGGAATTATATAAAATTCCTAGGAATTGTACACATTTCCTAGGATTTGTATACAATTCCTAGATTTCATATATTTCCGGTAACATATATATATATATATATATATATATATATATATATATATATATATATATATATATATATTATATATATTGTCTACATAAAACAATAAATTTCTAATCGATAAATCTTTCATAATTTTCCTCAAGTAAATCATCCTATATATAGGCATATCTCTAAGGGCTGTCGGAGGCTCACCAATCATCCCTAATAAGCTGAGACAATCGGCCTGCGAAAGGTGCGTGTGCCAGTCAATATCGCGTGAAGGGAAGAGTTCCGGCCTTTGTCGGAATTTTCTGACCGCAGCGCGTTTTAATTTAGGCACCGGCACGAAAAAAATCCGTAAATTGAATTTGGCATGTAATTTTTGCGTTTTGTGAGGTTCTCATTAAATATGATCCGCTTTCCGTATACAATGGAGAACGAGGACGAAGGGTTTTATTAATTCGTAATTTCGCTGTACGGAATGACTGTGTTTATGTTACGTTTTCTATAAACGCCCACGGCTGATAAGGGATGCAAAATTTTCATGTCCAATCGCAAAGTGATTTGTTCCCATTGTTATTTCGATCAAACTTTCTCATTTCAGGGTCCATCTGATTCTTTCGGGCTATTCAATTAAAAGTTTTTCGAAAAGTTATCGGAAAATGTTTCATTCAGAAAATAATATAACTATTCAAGCATTGATGATAATTTTTCATATTTTAATAATAATAATAATAAATTGTAATTTAAATAAAACTAAGTAATTTTTCCATTTTCACTATAATCAATAAAAACATAACAATATCGTTTCTCCAACACAGTGGCTTCATAAGATGTTGATGATAAACTGTCGTATTACATTGTAGACTGCTTATATTTATCCTGAAGTGCGTGGGGTGGGAATGACCATAGAACACTGTTCTTCTTTTACAGGGGAATGACTATAGAACATATCTATGGTCATTCCCACCCCACGCACTTCAGGATAAATATAAGCAGTCCACAATGTAATAGCTTAGTTTATCATCAACATCTGATGAAGCCACTGTGTTGGCGAAACGATATTGTCATGTTTCTATTAATTATAGTAAAAATCGAAAAACTGCTTAGTTTTATTTGAATTATGTACTTAGATTTTCATCAAGTATCGGCCCAATCGATTAATGATAATAAATTGTCTTTATTGCCAAATAGAGATAGAAAAAAGGCGAAGTCCAGCTGAAGCTACTCCACTTAACCTCTATATATAAAAATAATACATGAAATTCCCAACAAGTTGAAAGCAAAAGGAAGCGAGAATTAATAACAGAAACAAGATATTCAAAATGAAGAAAACATAATATTATAAAAAGAATAATTGATAATGAAACAATATTTAGAATTCAAATTATTTTTAATATCCGAATCTTGATTGACTGTCTGCACGTAGCATCTGAAAAAGGTAAATCTCATCCAAACGTGCGTCATGCAATATTCTTTTTAATATATGTGTAAATCTTGACTTAACAATTGATTTATTTTTGAAAATAATGATGAAGATGATGCAAATAATGAAAATAATGTTAAAAATCAAGTAAATTGAAATTTATGTAAATACAAATCCTATCACAATGTTTATGAATGTTAAATATATAAGAAAATACTAAGACATTCTTTCAAAAAACATTTTGAATTAATCAAAAGAAAATCATAGCAGAGCTGACTATGTGAACTTATACGATTTGATATCTCTATTGACCTTCAAGCAATAATTGTTAGAGAATATTGTAATTGATGCATATGGTTGATAGCTCCACAAGGCGCACTGTTTCGTCCTAGAAGAAATTCATCAGTTATGCGACGTCTATGGTTAAATGAGATTAAATAGGAATTCTGTAGATACATTCACTAGTTAGGGACATGTGCACATTCGATGCTTGATGTGTCCATGATTTCCAATTGATTTCTATTGGAATTTATGAAGTAGGTCATAGATTAATGCATTACTATATATTTCTGTCTTCGCAGTCATAAGAAGGAGTTGGAGAGTTGAAGACATATATAATATCAGTTAAATGAAGAGGAAGGAATCAGTGATGTTAGTTAGTGTTTAACAGAATGTCATGCAGTATATTCCATTTTGTACGTCGCAAAGAGTGAAAATGCATAAAATTCTGTATATCAACAGAATTTTTCCGCAATCAAAAACATTGGGGACTAATATAAGACATTTCTGAGCCTCTTTTGAAAAATCATATTCTCCAAGAGTCTTCAGTATGTATTGTTTATGTATAATGTTATTGTCATTGCTAGTGTTAATTTAATCAAAATTAAACCCACAAATTACATAACAAATGCGATCTGTCTTAAGACATGAACATTATAATTATATTTATCGATAATGTTCATTCTATTCTTGAGATCGAAGTATCTATTCCCAAGATAATTTTCCAAAATTTTTTATGAGTAAAGTACCCTAGGAGGTATATTTGGTTGTGTGATTAATTTCTTCAAACTCTGCATAGTATATAATTGTCTGTCATGGTTGGCAATTAATGGATTTGAGGAATTCTGTGCCGCAAATTAGTATTATAAATGAATCAATATTTTGAATACCTTTTGTTGTCTATATTGGATTTTTGCGATCTTGTTCACTGAAACAATTTTTTCAATAATACTAACTTTTTTGTTTGAAAGCAAAAATTGCATTAAAAGATTAAGGCCAGTTTACTCCAAACAATTTTGAAAAAATCGAAATTTTTTTTCCTTAAATTGCTACTATATACTCGTAGAAATAGTATAGAATTCGTCTCGAAGGTCAGCAAGACCGAGAAGCAGGTATAAAAGATTAGGCAGAGATGCAGTAAATTCGGAGCTCGAACGCCTTCGGTTGCGGCAGCTGCTGCATGCCTTCGAGTCGTCTTATTGTTTTGTTCTTTGTTTTATTGTTATTGTCTTGTTATTTTGTTGAACTGCTTTGAGAAATGCAAGAATTCTTCAGAATGATGCTTATGAAGACCAGGAAGGAGTTGTGTATGAAGCTGGAATGGATATGTGAGTAAAATTCACTTCTTTACGATTTTTCACGAATAAAAACTTTGAACTGATTTTTCTACGAACCACGTTTTTTCGTATTAATTACACTCTCATTTCAAAACTATTGAACTTATCGATATAAACCAAACGGCATTCTACTCTTTAGATGTCTGGCTATAGTTTCAAGCCGAACCAGAAATATTTATTATTATTTAAAAAAGTTATAAACAATTAAAAGTGAAAAAAAGGGTAAAAAGATTCAAAATCCGCCATTTTGTTTTTTTCATTGAAAATGTTTCATTCTGCTTGAGGTCATAGCCAATTCGATACAGAACATGAAACCGTTTTGTTTTTTGCTTTCAGATAATTCTTTTCCAAGAAATGATGTCATTTATCTTCGATCCAGATGAGTTTCAGCAGCCATTTTCAGGACCGACATTTTGAAAAAAAAATTGTTTTCAAGTAATTTCATATATGTGCTTTCATATGTAGATAAATTGATTACTCAACATGTTTTGTACTATAAATACAATATATTGAAAAAAATACGTTTTTGGAGTAAGCTGGCCTTAAGAATGTTCGTTTTTAATTTACAAAATGTATTTTGTCAGTTTTGTATGTCAATAAGTAAGTTTTTAATTCTTTGGTTGAATGTATGAGTTGTAGTTTTAAACTGGGGGATGAAGAGTCTCATATTTCTTCCAACTTTCCGTTCTAAGCAAACAGTTTTTGGGTATCATCCAGTTAAAAAATGCTGTAAAATCATTTCGAATGATATTTTTCTACCAAATTACAAAGAAGTTACAAATATATACAAGAAATGAACATTGAATTGAATTGTATAAATTAAAAAATTACTTGATAAATAAATAGTAAGTAGTAAATAAATAAGTGGTAAGGGCAAAAGATTGACCTTTGAAGTCTTGGAAATTTCGATAGCCATGAAGAAAAATTTACCTATTTGCAATGACCAGGTGGATTTTTCCTTGAAACCAGTGTTAAATTATGTGGTTTAGGATATATAAGTAAAAGCTGTATATTCTGAAATTCAGTAAGTCTTTAAAATTGTAAATTTCGATAGCCATGGAGAAAAATTTACCTATTTGCAATGACCAGGTGGAGTTTTCCTTGAAACCAGAGTTGAATTCTGTATTTTAGGATATATAAGTGAAAGCTGTACATTCTGAAATTCAGTAACATTGTTTACTCTTGATAATGGGTTGACCACCCAAAACGTAACTAGAGTTTTTCATATATTTAGTGAGACTTAAGCCAAGTGTGTTAATTTTAATTTATTGTTTCAAAATAAATTGTCATTATTATATGTACTTGTGAAGAAGTTCTTATAAGGAATTAGTGTATGTATTTGCGAGTTTTTTCGAAATTGTTCTGAATTTTTATTATCAAAGACTTACAATTTTGGTGGAAATATCATAGTCTTTGAACATATCAGGATTATGTCAATCAAAAGACTAAAAAGAGTTTGTAAGTACCGATTTAGAGGGTTAATTTGAAAATACGTCAATAAAAATTTCTAATTATCATTTTGTATTAACGTTGACGAATTTAGAACCTATTTCTAGGCAGGTATAAAAAAATTCCTATAAATATATCCTACATTAATATTTCCAGTATTTGCATAAGAATTGCAAAACTGGAAAATAAAATTTGAATTGAACGAAATCAAGAAATTGAAGTTTATAATATAAGCAATCGAACTTTTTGTTATATTTCTTTGATATCGAAAGTATCGTACCTACTCTTTATATTCTGAAATATCAATTCGATAAATAATTTAAATAAGGCGTTTCTTGCAAATTATGAATCATAACTTTAATGACATGTTTTTTCATCAAAATCATCTCTGGAATTAATCAGAAATTTTAATTTTCATAGTGCAGATTGGGTAGAATAGATCAATAAACTTTTCCTCGCTAGAAATAACATCCGTCATTAATTTCCCAGCATCTCACTCTCAAGGATATCCATCACAAATGCGAAAGACGATAATTGTAGCGAGATTAAAAAATAATCTCGACCTATCAGATATGGCGGACGAAATCGAAATGAAAAACGAGGAGATGAGAAAAAAAGAGTAGTTTTCTGATATCGTCCTGGTGATGCGACATAATTTTTAATTATGCTAGCCGTGGGACGTCCCGTCCCGCCGCGAACACCAAAGGGCGACCGCCTTCATCAGGCAAGTCCATCGACACCTTCTTCGGCTATTTATAACTGCATCGCTCGAAATTATTGACGCATACTAATGAAAGGTAAGACAGTTGTTAGTCGAACGGGTGGACGTGCAGGGAATTTCGCTGTTTTAATCCGATAGTGATGATAGATTGGAATATGTTTCGTCTAATGATCGAAACGTTGGAGCAGCACCTGTGCTCACTTCCAAATTGATGGGTACCGGTTTCACTAATCTACCGGATATCTCTTACTATCTGAATGTCGCAGTTATGGGAACAGAGAATCACTTTTTTCCATGTACTTTTTTATAGTTCTTCAGCTGTTACTGGATGTACGTGTAAATCTATTTCAAAATATTCGAATAACATAAATTATCCAAATATTTGATGATTGATGAGGCCAATACCTGAAAAAAATGAAACAATATTCAGAATGTTCTCGCAATTTAATAAAAATACGCATAACGCATTTCGAAGTGCTACTTCTTTATCAAATACTGAATTAACAATGATATTAACAATGAATTAAAAAATATGTTGTCAGCTTCGAGCTGACTAATATATCAGCAATTACAAAGGCGAAATATATATCATAATAATTGTTGAATAAAAGTGTTTAAATCTAGGAAAAGGTGTTTTGTTTTCCATTATACTTTCTTCAAGTTACGCCTTTTCAATAGATGACACAGAGGTTTCGCTTATCTCTTGGTCAATTATTACGTTAAAAATAATAAATTAATATTAACACACTTGGCTTAAGTTTCACTAAATATAGTGATATTTTATAAGCCAAGTGTGTTATTTGAATATACACGTATAAGTTTAAAAAAATATTGATACGAAATATTTGTTTCACCTCAACACTCATATTGGAGTGCTATGCCGAATAATTGAAGAGATGTCATTTCCTCCCACATGAAAATTTGTGAGCTGATTTTGAATATATTTCTGTGATAAATAAAAAAAATCAGCTAGCAGTAAGTCGAAGGAAACCTCGTCAGCTGATGCATTTAAATAGTCAGTAAATGCTTCTGGCTAACTTCTACGTAACGACCTTCAAAGTATCAGCTGACGATTTTTCCACCGAGATACAGCCAGCTGACGTATATATTCTCCAATAGTTACATATAAGCTATCATCAGGTAAATTTTTATTTGAGAGGATATCACTGAAAGTGAAGATTTTTTTTCCATGATCGAAATATCAGCTGACGTACAATACACTATGTTATAGCAATTGAATATAAACTTTAATTCAAACAGAATAATATTACTTATTCTGTAAGCATCTGAAGAAGTCGTTTGTGACGACGAAACGCGTCATGCTATGTAGTCAATAAAGTGTAAATCATAAATTCAAGTGTTTGAATTTAAGTTTATATTCAATTATAATGGATTTACATCAAGTAAACGCCAACACTATCAAATGTAATAGCAAGCTGACTTTTTTTGTTGAGATATTAGGTTAGCTATAATTTGATAAATTTTTAGCGGAGAGGAAATGAGTAAATGTATTTTTTTTTCGAGCGTGGGAGGTTACAACTGCTCATCTCCCCCACCGAGCCATAGCTGACGTTCACGAGACTTTATGGTTCGATTTTCTGATGCATTTCACTAATTATCACTTGAGAGGAACTTGGTCATATATTTCTGTTACTGGCTCTCGGACTAATGATATCAACAATGATAACAATGGATTGAAAAATATGCTGTCAGCTCAAAGCTGACGAATATATCAGCAATCACAAATGCGAAATATATGTCATAATAATTTGTTGAATAAAAGTGTTTAAATCTAGGAAAAGGTGTTTTGTTTGCCATTATACTGTCTTCAAGTTACGTCTTTTCAATATATGACACAGAGATTTCGCTTATCTCTTGGTGAAAAATTACGTTCAAAACAATAAAATAATATTAACACACTTGGCTTAAGTTTCACTAAATATAGTGATATTTCATAAGCATAGTGTGTTAATTTTAATTTATTGTTTTTATACTTTTTATTCATACAAATCTTCTAAAACAAAGTACGTGAAGGTTATTGTAAATGTATTTCTTGGTTATTTTTTGGTTTGGTTTCAACAAGAAAGACACATGTGACTCAATGGTGCGACAACCTTGCGTATCTTATAACGGTTGTTTTTTTAGAGGTATAGCACTTTAAATTGCAATAAAACAACGATGGATCATTGGATTGACAAGAATTTTTTTTTATTCGAAAGATAATCTTGTGGCATTACATTTTAAATATGATTTCTGGCATATGACCGCCACGGCTGGTTCAGATGTAGTCCAATCTGGACGTCCAATTTTCGATGACTTTTTCCAACATTTGTGGCCGTATATCGGCAATAACATGGCGAATATTGTCTTGCAAATGGTCAAGCGTTTGTGACTCATCCGCATAGACCAATGACTTTACATAACCCACAGAAAGTAGTCTAGCGGTGTTAAATCACAAGATCTTGGAGGCAATTTTAAAATAATTGAAGACTTATTTAGATACAAAAATGCTATATTCAGGTTTGAGATATATCAAATGTGTTGTCCAAGTCGTGTTTTCAATTGTTGTTGAATTAATAATACATATTTGGGAAATGTTTTTCAATATTCAATCCCCAAATTTTTGTGTATCTAAATATTCGACTAATGTACATAATAATTTGTCTCATTTTTCAATCTTATCTAGACAAATTAAACTTGCAGCTTGTTTTGAGTAATTGACGGCTTCAGATTCACCTAACTGATGGAACGATTGGAAAGATGTTTGTTAATTAATCACGTAAAAATTGCTGAATGAATTGATAATATTTTTCAACATTAAGATAGACTGTATTTTGGAATCGCATAAAGGCTAGATTTCATCACAAAAAATACACAGTTTTTGTAAAATGAAGAAATAATTGCAATAAAAGCGTCATCTAATGTCAGTACAAAAATTCCATTAACAACCTAAAGAAATGAAAGCGAAAAATATCCGAAAGCCATCAATTATATAACTTCACTGAAATTAAATTCTTATTATGATAAACATTCTAAATGAATTAAATGTGAATGTAAATTCAATATTAGTTAAATATTTCATGCATCCATTATTTTTATTACCAAAAATGGAATTGATCTTTTTCATATTCTGCTTTTATAAATTTCAATTCATGTGAATACAAAGGCTTGTTACAGCTGAGTTATCTTGTACAAAACCAAGTTAATATTTACTTACACACAGCGTGAACAACATTTCAATATAACAATATCAAGTTTGATATTCCTGTATTCCGTTTTCAATTTGAGGTGTCACGCAGTTTGAGTTTGAGGTCTTGGCAAACTAAGATCATGAGAATTGACAAAATAATGTGTACTGATCTTGAATCAATCATAAATGTATTCACCAAATAACCAACTGAGATCCAACCAGATATCAATTTCTCTAATTAATATGACAGTGCTATGTAATCAAATCTAATTGATAATAATAAGTTTTATGGTATAATAATAATAAAGTTATTGTCATTACAAACAGTAGTTTTACAAATTTTAGCGAATATCAATTATTCTATGACAAAAAAACCATAAGATGCACCCAATATAAAAACAAGGATAGTATTTAATAAAAAGACAATACGATTGAAGCTAAACATATCATAAATTTAACAGTTCCCAATATAAATACATCGAAACCACAAAGCCAGCGGTAAAAAAAGTAAGTCCAAGCAAATACAAAAGAAAACAGAACTCAAACTCTGCATCGAATTACGACATGCATCTGCTCAAATTGCATCAACAATTTTCCTACCGCTCTGGTAAAACTCCCAATATTTCTAATTCTCTTAATCTCTAACGGTAACATATTGTAAATCATGATAATGGTGACATGCAACAAAATATTTTATAATTTGACAATATACCTAATTTGACTAATTACCTATTTATCAAAAAATTTATAATTTTATATTGTGTTAATTCTAAAGTCCAAATTCAGAAGAAATCGTTTCACTTGCATATGTAGGTACCACGGGCTCACTGAAGATACTGTAGAATTAAATGTTAATTTAAAACTATTGAACAATAAGAAAACCATTCTTCATTAGGTTACATTATCTACATTACTTAAATATAGGTATAATAGTTCTGTATATAATACTTATTATTCATCCATAAAACTGATATTGTCAAGCAAGGTTTAATTCAAAGAAGATAGCAATTTTTTTAAAATTGCTCAAATCTTTTCTCTACTACATATCGTAGTAGTCATAGACAAGCAATCAACGAAATTGTTCAACTCATCAATCATTTCTATAATTTGTTGTTCAGCAGTTTCAACGTTTTTTCATAGAACAGATGGCGAATATCAAATTATTCTATGGATAATTATCGCGATGCACAAATTCAGAAATTTGGGTCAGGATTTGTTAAAAAACTGTTATTTGACTGATCAAAATTCATTTCAGTTATGAAATGTAATGATATTATCAAAGCTTTATTACTCAAACCTTGTATAAATTTTTGTACACGAAATTTTTGAAAGGGTTGAGAATGTCAACTTATTGTCAATCAATTTATTAACAATTGTTATTGTTTTTTTTTAAGAGTGATTCTCGAAATTTTGAGACGTCCCTCGGTGAGAAAGAAACTGCAATCAATGTGAAACATTCATTTTCTATTATGACATGAGCAATGATTTATTCTTGAATAATGCTTCAATGTGAATATTTGTGCTTATTTCGAACTTTATTTATGATATTAGGTTTTTTAGAATATTTGGAATATTTAGAATATTTCATACCACTAATATTTAGTAACAGGTACAAACTCAAATCAATCCTTTTGAGTAATGAGTCAGAGTAGTGCCACCTACTATGTTGTAATTAATGAACATCAACTTCTGTGCTAACTCAAAGAAAACTGTAGAGAAGTATGTAGTTCAAGTAAAGAAGATACAGGTTCCTGTAATGTTCAATTCTATTCCTTAAAATAGTATGAACGCCCTCTAGTGCTAGTAGTATAAACATCTATTGTATTATTGTAATATGTAAAGATATCTATTGTAAACGAATAAAATATTTTTTCTTGAATGAATCTTATGATGAATTTTTTTTTTGTCACCTACTAGGCCAATTTTACTATACAACTCTCCTTAATCCATTCTTAAATTTCCACAGTGAACAAATAATTCTAAACAGAATGTATTCTTCCTAAACCTGAGTGACGGTAAACAAGGGTTCTTGTTGACTTTGTCAGGGTCATTTAGGTAATCATTCACAAAACTTATTCACTTTATCACATTTCAAATGTAGGAAAATGTTTCAGATATCTCTATACTCCCAATTCCAACTGAGAGCAAATTTAAAGAATAATTTGCGTCCATTCATTACAAAATTTATTCCATGAAAAACATTAATTAATATAATTTATAGAAGTTATTTAAACATTTTGTAATTTCACCACTAATTTCATAAAAAACAAATTTACAGTTTTACAAAATGTAGGATAGCAAGCTACCACTACTTGAATTACAATTACTACTTCACAAATGGTGTCGTTAAATACGTTAAATGGTGTCGTTCCTTCCAATACGTGTAAATGTGTTTAAGGAAAACATTACAATCATTCTAGAATTCCAGTCCCATTTCTAACAATTCCAGAAACGTACAGTGAAGCGCCAACACCACGTAGATACACGAACTACATTCGTAGTTGTAAACAGATTCCTACTAACCCTAATATATGTAGCACTACAGCGTCGTTTCATGAGGTCTATGACAGATTGATATTGTTTCCACTTTGGGTTTGGACGAATGAATTCCAATTACTAAGTTCAAAAATCAATAAACAATTCGTTACTTACAAACTGAAATGATAACCTACTGTAGATAACTGTAACTCTAAATAAGGTTCATCGAACATTTATTTCTAGAAATTCTCATCTCTATAACGTAGAGGCCGCTCTATCAAAGTTTAGTTGAATATTCTAGAAGAACACTCAGCAACTTTTCGTTGTTTTTCGTAACAATATTACAGGATCGCGCCGATGGCGTGATCTACCGGACGCTGTGTGAACGTGATCAGCCAAGCAGAAATTGCCGACGTCTTGCCCTTAACAATTATCCCTAGAAGGATATTGGGGTAAAATTCTAAAAAGTAGAACAATGTACAAATCGACGACGAAGAGGCATATGGAAGATAATTCCGATACTCAATAAAATTCAGTGGATCTCAGCAGTAATAATAATGAGAAAATAGAAAGGGATATAACGGCTCACATTACGTTCTACATTAGCGCCAACCCTCCTATGAACGACTTATGACAGCATTATAGAATGGACACAGTTTTCTTCACTTCCACCCTACAAAGCAGAAAAGTTAATAAAAAATTCTAGAAAAGATAAAAATTTTGATTCAGATTCAAAACGAGTCCTCTCGCAGGAAGGGAGAAGTGAGGATATTTATCAAATGATAAAAAGTATTACTATCTCGTAGTATATATCATAAACTACACATATACATTTACTTCGTGAATACTTTTTTCTGTTCTTACTATTAACTTGTTCACCACATCAACCACCGAAGCTTGGTTTTGAAGACCGTTTCAAAAACAGGTATATCCAAAAGCATTCAACACATAAAGTAAAAATATTATCATTTAGTCAATTATGATGAGGAAGTAGAGTGAGGGTTCCTCCTCATTGGTGACAAATTATGTTCATCTTCTGTTAATTCTAATATTGATGAAGATTTAAATTACAATCCAATAATGTAATACATAGTACGGGCATAAAGCCACTGTTGATCAATAAACCAAAATACAAAAAAAAGATGAAAAAATGCAAACATCCCTATTAAAATTTAAATAAACAGTTTCAACTTATGGACATGCATTGTAAGTTGGAACATAAACAGTTTCAAGCCCTTTATTTCAACAATAGGAGAAATTACAAAGAATTTCAAGGCATACCGTCATGGATATGAACAACACAGAAAAGTTTCACTTGTGTTAAATTCGATGAAATGTTGAATTTCAGTCTTGTTAGGTTAACCTTTATAATGTATGAATGAAAATTTTATATTCACTGCGTTTACCTACCTATTTCTAGTAAATATAAGTATATATTTATTATTCATCAAAGGAATCGACTTTGGTCAATAAAACAATTTTTATGTTTTGCCATTTCACATAAAAATCAGAAGCTGGAAATTTAAGCGAAAAAATTGCATGAATGTGAATAAAACATATGCCATAAATCATCATCCGTTGGTCCAAATAAGAAAAGATGCTCTTTTTTGAAAAATTAGATTAATTCTAGTCTTAAAACGTCGAAAAATTTGACCTCGACTTAAACCTCACCTACTATCAAAAATAAAAAAACTGATTCTAAGTAGTAACTTCCAGCTCTGAATAATTTCAACCTACAATAACTCTAATTTAAACTACATTCTCCAAAAATATATTGTACATTAATTCAATATTTTTCATTTTAATTGTAGCATCTTTATGAATCATGCAGACCAATGCGACAAAAGCATATTTCATGTTTCTTTTCATTAAAGCATTACTTCAAAATCTTTTGTTTTTGATTAATAATTTTTGGATTCTAGTTGTACCTTGATCCTAATGAAATTAGTAATATAATTTCTTCGTACTTACCACATTGATATAATTGATAATATAGAAAAATTAATATATTGAAAGAATTAAAATATTTTCATGACCTACAAAAATTATTGCATCAAGCTTGAAAGAAACCCACAGATATATCCAGAAGAAAAAAATTTGAATGACTTTAAAAATGGTTTGTCCCATGAAATCACTAATCAGTGAGAGAAATATTCAAATGATTGTAGCACTTGTATTAGCTATCCTATCATAAACAGAAATTTTCCACTAAAAGTTATGACACATTACACTACTTCAGAGCAATTTTTCAAAATCACCAATCAAAACCTGAAATTAAGATAGTAAGGACATCGCATTTCATATAAACTAGAATAAACTCTACAAGAAAAAACTATTTGTTTGAAAATATATTTCAGTTTATAACAAAACTCATATGCGAGAATCTGAGAGTTAAGTCTGCCAAATCTTTACATGGTATACAAATACATGGTAATGACAACAGTATCTAAAATTTAGGCAGTATAAAGATTCATGACTTATATATTACAATTTTACCAATTATATTAACCAGCTAAATTTATTGCTCACTGATTTCCTGGTGTAGGTACATTTAAAAGCAGATTCTGACCACCAGGAAGATAAGCAACTTGCCTTGATCGTGATAACTGGTATGCAATATCTTCTGCAGCTTCAATTCTTCTCAATTCTACTAAACCCTCACCAGCATCACCAAAAGCCTTGGCCAATAATGTAGCAGCTTGTGCATCTCCTTCAGCAGAAATCACTGTAGCTTTCTTAGTTTGTTCAGCTTTTTCTACTAAAAACCTAGCCTTTTCAGCATCTTGTTGTGCTACTTGTTTTAATTCAACAGCTTGAGTAAATTCTCTTCCAAATGTTAAGTGAGTGATTGAAATATCATCAAGAATGACACCAAATTGGGAAGCTCTCTCTGTCAAATCCTCACTCACCTTCTGAGAAACTAAATCTCTCTGTGTGATAAGTTCACCAGCATCAAACTGAGCGACCACTGCCTTTAAAACTTCTGTAGTAATTGATGGAAGTACTCTTTCTTCATAATCTTGGCCAAGAATTGTATAAATTTTAGGGAGCTCATCAGGAAGTGGTCTGAATAATATCCTCAAGGTTATATTTACATTCTGCAAATCTGCAAAATGAGAATGCAATATGAGAAATTCCTCAATTCACTAATGTAAAACAATTACCTTTACTTCCAGTGATTACTGGTACATTTCTAGGTCTTGACCTTACATCAAATATAATTGGTCTTTGAACCCAAGGAATGAAAAAATGTGTGCCTTCTCCAACAACAGTTTTCTTGATTCCAGTAAATCTATCGAAAATAACAGCTCTGTGTCCTCCATCAACTGCAAACGAAAATAGCGAAAATTAATTTACAGCAATATTTAATTTATCGTTTTCACCATTATATAATGCCGAATTAACAACTCCTCCAGCTAAAGCTATTCCCAGTCCCAACTGACCAATTCTATTGAAAATTTGGCTGGCAGACATTTTCTGTAAATGAAAAATATTATACCTGATGTTGTAGGTTATGAAAACTCACATGCGATTATAAATCTACTAAAATATTTTATTGCAAAGTAAACAAACCGAAACAAAGAGAAATTAATTACTGTAAAATATTAGGATGTACCTAACTCAGTAGTTTATACAAATTTTTCAATTAATTAACATCACAGAATGACAAAAATTCCTACCGGTACGAGAGGTCAACTATTCCCACAAATCAAACAGAATTTATATGCGCTATCTTTATCCTTTATCGCTCACTCGCCTATGCGTATAAGTATAACCTACTATGTTGAAAAAATTAAATAGATCCCTCTAACGTGTATCTCTGCTGCACTCTTGTGTAAACTAAGAAAATTTCCTTAATCCTTAATTACAGATCACTTTTCTTTTACAGTACATTAATCCTCACAAATTCTATAAATTTTTGTCCACTGTGCTTTGGAGGAAAATTGTTGGGAAAATTATTTCTAATGAGAACCATAGAAATACTTGTCTTATATAATTTTTAACAACGAATTGTATACTTTTAAAGAAATAATTCAGTGTTGATATTTGATCGTTTTGTTTCAGTAAAGCAAATTAGTCGAAAAATATGAAAATTTCGAAACAAGAACGTTTCCATGAATATCAATTTTATTGTTTTATTTTCCATATCTTTTTCTCTATTTTCAGCATATTACTAGAGAAAAAATTCCTTTCTTCATTTGAGATAAAAAGACTTCAACAATAGGTCCTACCACTTTTAACTAATGCACATTTTAAATGAGATAATTGTCAATTTTTTGTATAATCAATCAACTGCTACTTAACAAATGGTTAGTAGTTTAAGAGTTATTGAAGTTTAAAACCCCTGAAGTTGGATAAAGCAAAATAATCTCTGAAAGAAATACTTTGATACATTTTTGAAGAAAACTTTTGACAATATATTCAAAAATTAATGTGGTTGACTACATTCCACTTGGGATTTGCTTTCCTCATTTGAGATAAAAAGACTTCAACAATAGCTCCTACCACTTTTAACTAATGCACATTTTAAATGAGATAATTGTCAATTTTTTGTATAATCAATCAACTGCTACTTAACAAATGGTTAGTAGTTTAAGCATTATTGAAGTTTAAAACCCTTGAAGTTGGATAAAGCAAAATAATCTCTGAAAGAAATACTTTGATACATTTTTGAAGAAAACTTTTGACAATATATTCAAAAATTAATGTGGTTGACTACATTCCACTTGGGATTTCTTTTCATATAGAAGGGATTATAAATCTCTTCATTTAATTTTATGAAGAGATTTATATCAGGAAAGAGAATGTTTAGCTATTATTATTGTTCAAAACGCGGTCAGAGACCTATATAGAGAACACAGAGGGAATCGAACCCACAAGCAATCCGAAATTTTTACGGTCACTATATCTTTGGCTGCTCAGTTTATTCATTTATTTAGCGTATGGCATACATGGATTTAATCATAATTAGTTAAAATTGTACACATTCTCATTACGTCATAAAACATACAAGTGTATATCTAAAAGTAGAAATAAAGTATAAACATAAAGACAAACCTGAATATAGCACGATTTGAAGTTAAATTTTAAAATCGAGGCCATTAATCCTGTCCAGCAGTCAGTGGCCTCATAGAAGTCGCTCAGTAAAAGATTTTTAATATATTTTAAAGCAGAAGACATTATCTTAAAATAACGGTGATAATGAATGAAATCATTAATTACTTTTCAGTTCGCAAATACACTAAAAAACATTTCGTTAACAAGAACTACTCCTTTTTTTCATTCTTTATGGTTAATTTAAAACAGTTATATTACCAAGCTTTATACTTATCTTGGTTGAATTAATATTTTATGCACCTTAAATTATTTTGACATCATTTTTCAACGTTAGGAAAATAATAGTTTTAAATGACTTATTGATCATTAAATTCAGGGATTTCAATGAATACAAGTTCTATTAGAAATAAAGGCATATTGATTTCACTATAAATAATGACGATATATTATGTTTAACATATCTTCCTATATTCATCGAAATTACTCTACATTCAAAAGTAAAAGTAATGCTTCAACTACATTAATATTTAACTTGTATTCTCAATGATCATGAAGCTACATTGGGTCAATTGTTGCAGAATTAACCGACATGAAACTGAATATTAAGTTGTAATAAAAATATTTCATTTGTATATGTTGATGCATACTTCAAACATTTTTATTTTCAAAAATGAGTTAAAAATCAATTTATTAATTTAATATAATCTACAACTAGTGTTTTCCATCTCAATCCTTTTCAATCAATTTTCTTTGGTTTCGATACTCCTTTCCAGTAATAAACAATTTGTCCCATAATCACTAAATTTGCCAAAAACGAAAAAACATTTGTTAAGATCACCATCATATCTCCGGTTTCTTGTATCGATGTAAATATTCTTGCTAATGATCCCAAAAAAAGTAAACTGTATGTTACTGCAGATAGCTGTCCTGTGTTTCCATTACAATAATTTGCATATACTTGAATAACTCGTCCAGCTAAGAGCAATGGAATATTTATACCTTGAAGAGCCCATAGTATTTCAATAGGAACCATACCACTAACCAATACTCCAATAAACGTAAGATAAGAAATTAAATAGCCAAAAGCCTTAGAGATTGAAACGTCATAAAATAGTAGCAGAAATGCTATAGCTACTGTCTGAATGGCTAAAAATGCAGTATCACCCCATGCACTCACAGGAAATTCCTTCAAATAGTTATATGAAGCATATAAGCTTATGACAGTTAAGTCTAATGTAACACTTGTTAAGCTGATTCCTTTTGCCGATTTAGCGTTATAAATCTTCATTATTTGTGGTAGCTTTACAAATACTGATCCTAGAACTATACCAATGCCTAAACCTTTGCTTAAACTTGCTGCAAAACATGATTCTGAAACAGGAATTTTGGTCATAAGAAAAATAGGTGATAACAATGTCAATGAATAATATTACACTGGATAAAACTTACTATCAAGAAAATTAAAATCGACAAAATATGTATCGAAACAATGTGGTGTGAGAACTAATAAAGCTAATTGTTTGAATGTATTATATGCTGTATAGGTAGTAGAAGTCATTGTTCCTAGTAAATGGATATAATATAATAAAAATTATTGCATTCAATAAAACAAATCAGAAATTTTCAATAGTGAACTGGTATCTTATTTAATAAATAAAAATTAAATTATTGTACGATCTATAATCTATATACAAGTATTAAAAAAATCACAGATAAAATTTAAGTGTTTTTTACACGTCAGTCTATAATCTCCATAGAATTTTGGAGTAGTTCTTTCTTCACAATACTTGCAGTATGTATCTATCGTTCTGTCGTCCAATTCTTCAAATTTCATTTGCATTGCAGGAGACATTACTTCAAACTTCCTATATTTCAAACAGAAGATTAGATTAAAAATGAAGTAAACTAATTAATGAACAAATTAATCAAGCAGACTGTTGTTTTTGATAAAAAACCTATTGAGATTATTAATTTATTTTTGTAAAAAGAAAGGCTTATAAGCAATTTCACTATGTGAAAGTATTCTTATAAGATTTTTATTAGTTTACACAATTCAACTTTACTTCAGTAAGTAATGTAAGGTTGTGACTCACCCATCTTTGCATTTTCATAACTTCAATGTGATTTTTGAAATGCATACAGTTTTTCAAAATTCAATATTTTGCGACACTTTTGGGAGCCTAGCGCATGTCAAGGAAAAAAAATATAGAAAGTCCGGTTACAAATTCTAATTATTATTCAACATTTTATTGGTTATAAATTATATTGTATATCTCATTTCACACTATTTTGAAGTAGATGCAAATCACGGCCACCTAGAATACGGACGGAGTGTATTGAAGGTGGCCGTGGGTAAATATTGGAAATAATTTCTGTGAAGATTATGAAAGCAATCGAAGCTAACTAACTACCGCACTCATTATTTTGGTTTTCATTCATGTATTTTATCACGAAAATCTTAAGTGTATTATTTAGTATGCATTCTTGTGGATTACAAAAATATACGACAACGAAGTGCAATGTCACTCCGATCTCGGTTCAGTAATCTTTTGTTTGATAAATACTGTGATGTTATGTATCACACAAGGAACTATCAATTGAAGACAAATAACTTTTATTTTCAAATACCAGAAATGTTACTTTCTGGGATATTTCTAAATTCATCTGGAATAATTTAAAGAGTTTAATGTAGATCGCGGTATTTTACGGTACTGTAATTGTCATTTGATTGTCATAGTCAAGTATTGAAAGTTGGAAGACTGCCTACCTACTTACTGTGCTCATGCTCACGCTCAGTTTGAAGAAAACAGTTTGTAATTTTAGTCAGCACCGTTGAGGAAAGTCGTGACGTTTGAATTGTGTAAACAGTTTGTTATTAGAAATATGCGATTTATTCGAATTTTAATATTGTAAATGGCCCAAGAACTTAAATTTCCGGCCTTTATTTCTTCTTAGACTTAACAAGCTGAAATCTTCCTACTATCCAATAATTGGCTTGCCCGATTGCTCACTTTTAGTTGACAGTGAGAACAAAACCCTATAAGGAAGAATCAAGGATTTCGAGGAATGCACATAGGAGTTTCAAGTTATTTCTTTAAAATGTATGAATAATTTTCCTCTACATTCATACATTCTGTGAAGTTGTGTATGAGATGTTCGATTTGTTAATATTGGAAACATAACCCTCAAGAATATATATTGAGATGGCATCCACAAATAAAAGATCATGGAAACTTCGTAAGTTTAGCTTGAAAGTACCTTTTTAGGGTAGTTAGAGTAGGGTATTCTTAATTGGAAATATAATAAATGCCCTATATAATAGTGTTTTTTTCAATAGTGTTACACTTGTCAGTTTATTAGATATGTGAACGAAAATTGTGAGCAAAGAAATTATAAATATTATTTTAAATTTTTATTATGATTTGAATTTTCAGAGGATTTTGTTGCTCACGAGGCAAATGTGAACTGTCTTTCTTTGGGACATAAATCTGGAAGAGTGATGGTAACAGGTGGTGATGATAGAAAAGTTAACTTATGGGCTATCGGGAAGAGCAGTTGTTTTATGAGTCTAAGTGGTCACACAACCCCCATAGAATGTGTGCAATTTAATCATCATGAGGAACAAGTATGTGCAGGATCTAGATCGGGCGCCTTAAAAGTATGGGACTTAGAAGCCGCGAAGCTCTTGCGGACACTGAGTGGACACAAATATGCCATAAAATCAATAGATTTCCATCCTTATAGTGACTATTTAGCTTCTGGAAGTGCCGACAGTTCGATTAAAATGTGGGATAGTCGAAAAAAAGGTTGCATTTTAACATATGACGAACACAAATCAACTGTAAATAGTTTAAAGTTCAGTCCAGACGGCAACTGGATAGCATCAGGCGGGGACGACTCCAGTGTAAGAATATGGGACTTGAGGATTGGAAGGGTTCTAAAAGAATTTCACGATCACCGCGCGCCAGTAACCAGTGTTCAGTTTCATCCTCACGAATTTTTATTAGCAAGTGGTAGTAAAGATAGATCAGTCCAAATTTTCGATCTTGAGAACTTTAACATGGTATCTAGTGAATTGGATGCCGGTTCGGTTAGGTGTTTATGGTTTCATCCGGATGGTGAGTGTTTATTCTCGGGTGTGAGAGACTACTTGAAAGTTTTGACATGGGAGCCAAGCAGAGTTCAAGACACACTGTTTGTGAATTGGGGTCGTATAAGTGATCTTTCATCAGCTCATAATCAATTGGTAAGTCAGCTTTGAATTTATAATTAAATTTGAAATGTTGCCTATTGCTATTCATATCAACATACTAACAAGGTCTTTCTTTCTGAGATTTTTACATTTTATTAGCATGATCTTCATGTATTTCGTCTGATTATTTACTCTTAGTAAAGAGAATACACAATGATCCTTAACAATTTTAATTACATTAAATATAGAGGAAAACTTGAATCATGTTAATCATCATGAATTTAATTCATTGAATACTGAGAATTACCTATTTTATAACAGAGAATGGTCAGAATTACAGAGGTCATTCACATTGATAGTAACATTAACTATGCAAAATGAAAATAATTTGAAAATTAGTAGTTTATCATTTATGGTCAATGTCATTCCTGTAAAAGAGGAATAAATATTGAAAATTAAGATCAGATAATCAAGATGAAATTACTACTCGTACTCAGTGAAAATGCTCTGCTTATTCCAACACATTCACAAAATGTGTTTGGAGAAAACTTGACATCTTTGAAAAATCTTTTTTTTAATAATGAAAAGAGTAAACTTGATTGCTATGAATTAATCAACATAAAACATGAAACCGTCAGGGAAAATACATTTTGTTGCAACACAAATGTGCTACAATATGTATATTTACACTTCTGTCTATGAGCTCATTCATTATTTCACTTGATGATTCTTTTCATTTGTTTTAACACTGGCGTGAACATAGGAAAATGGACCGCGTTTATTCAAATTATCTTAGACAACAGTGCAAACATAAATAGAATATGGTCATATAAAACAACTTGTTTACCGAAGTTAATAGTTTTTATTTGCGAATAACTAAGGTTTCCAGAAATAGTTTCCTTTGGTTGAATAATACACTAAATAGTTCGATTAAGTACAGTTTTGTTTCGTTCTTCATATTTATTATTACTTAATAAATTGTTAGTTATTGTAGTATCGTAAATTCGTCGAAAATGCAGAAAATAGTGGATTTTCTATTATTTCGTAAAGGTTCATTTATAATTTTAGAACATTTACATATGCTTCTCGTATTAATGAAGCTAAATGAATTTGAGTTTACAGTTTGTTAATGAGAGAATGTCAGTAAATTGAAAGATTTATCAAGGTACAAGCTTTTGAATCTTGAAGAATCGTTCGGAGTTTTTGAATATACCTAGGTACTAAGTGTGGTATTTTAAAATGGAATATTTGAGTAAATCAACTTTTACATTTATTACAAAAATTTGCTTTACTCATAACTTTTTACTTTTGTTGTATTCGTATTTATATAGGTACTTAATACTTATTGTAATTCTTCATATTTCGAACTTTTTCAGTCCAAAAAACTGTAACAGATTTGAATAAATTCGAACGTCCCATGTTTTATTATTTCCAAAAGTAAATTCAATGGACGATGAATCAACTTTGTGATAGTTCATATTTAAATGACAGGTAATAATGAGTACTTGTCTAAAAATCACGACTGAACAATTCTTTATTCGACTAGTTTCGCCTTTTACGGCATTATCAAGAAAGTCGTAAAATGGCTTTCTTGATAATGCCGTAAAAGGCGAAACTAGTCGAATAAAGAATTGTTCAGTCAGTGATTTTTAGACAGGTATTTATTATTACCTCTCATTTATTTCCAAAAGTGTATTGAATTTCTACGATAAACAGAAAACGATTACGTTTTCTTATTTCCTATTTCATAGTTTAGGTTCGAATGTTACCCTTTCAGTGCCTTCACCTGCTATCAGGAAATATCTATGAAACTGTCAAAAGTTTTCATGTTGAATAACCCGGAAGTGAATTCGGAAATATTGGATATTCGTCGATACAGAAATATCCACCGATACGGGGTTGATAAACTTTTCCACTTAATGAACCCTTTAAGGTCACATCATTGAACCCGGTCGGTCTATAAATCGGAACTTTTGTGATTGACTTCCGTTAAGTTTGGTGCTCATGTAGTGCGCGTTTTTCTTTCCATTCTCACATAGCAAAGTTAGAAACACGAAAGCCTCTTTCTACTATTCGTTGAAAATAATTGCATAAGTAATTTCAAGTTATTATTCCTACGTTTTATGACTGGTTTTATGATATTTCTGATAGGAAGTTTGCTTTCGATGACTTGAATATGACCTCTTGTTGTGCGTGTTGATCTTTAGGGCTACGAAAGGGTTCAAGAGCCGATAGACACATAATTGCAGTGGCGTGCTTCAGTGGGTGCATCGTGGATGTGGGGACTTTTGGTTACATACACATTAATTATTTAGCTATATAATAAATAATAATAATAAATATGAAGTATTTTAGTACAATCTATCTGTACTTAATATCATTGGATAATTTTTTGCACTGCTTACTTACCTACTTAAATCTTAAAAGCTTAGCTAACTATAACTATATAAACTAACGAATAGCTATAACACAGCTATCAAATATGACCAGTGAATAGATTTCATTGGCAAGAAAAAATCTGATACGATATTTGCATGATTTCATTATGAATTAATGATTTCATTATTAATTTTCATTAGGTGTTGAATTATAATTAAGCATTGGTTAAGTTAGCTAGGATCAGATTTCATCTCAAATGATACCTCAATGCTTGTTTGGTGAACGAATTGTAATCTTAGCTACTGGAACATAATAAATATAATTGCAGTTAACCACTCCTACGTGTCTGGAAGGTCAATTACGGTCTTTGTTTGTGTCAAAGTTGAAGAGAATTAAATTCGTATGTCCTCACATTTCATTTAAGTTCTAGACTTACTATTTGATATGAAATAGTTATTACAGTTTAGTTTAAATAGAAATCATGTTAACTAGTTACTTATATTAATCTGTAATTTTTGAAAGTTTTTCCTGAAATCGGGTTGTTAGAGGTATAGGTTAGTAAAAATCGTCACGTAACGAAAAAAGGTTTTAATTTTGAAATATTTTCTCTTTATCTCAATTTATATTTTTTTATGCGTGTCTTTTTGACACGCGTAGACATGCGTATCATGCCTACATTTAGAGTTGAAGAAAAAGCCTATGGGCCTTTATTTCGGCCGTAATTTCTCCGATGGAATACGTTTGTATGGTGTGAAACTTTTAGTTGGCAGCTTTCGGGGAAGTAGTTGAATATCGAACGAAAATTCAAAATGAAATTACAAGGATTCATCAACTAAGTGAAATAAATAATCTATACTATCTAGTATAGATTAATATAATAAGTAAAAATGTATTTTTTAAATAATATTTCTATCAGAACTATCTTCAATATTTCACACATTCCGTGGAATTTAAATACTATTGTACCAAAGAATGTATACTGACAACTAAGTAACTAATTGGTTTTTTAATAACGGAGGAATTTCGGTCATTCGCTTCTGAGATTGTTGAAGATTTCGATAGTAAAATTGTCCAACGTGTTTTGAGAGTACCTTCTGTGTTGAAGTCAGTTGAAAATTTATATTTTTACTAATTTCTGTTATTTCACAAAAAAGCTGAAAAATCAGAATTTCAACAAAGTGACGTCAATATTTATTAATCGATGTCCAAAGAAGAGTGATATTGACCATAGTTACTGAATATTCCAAACTTTTTAACAAGCAACGTTGTGACGAAGTTGAGCTCATTCAAATACGTACCTATATTATCAAAGGACATCTGATCTCAATTGAAAGAAGAGATAGTACCTCATCAACTGATGCATTGAACCGACTCTGTGATTGCATCAGTGTGTTCCTTTCAGTGGGCGTGAGTTTAACTAACTACTCTCAGTTTTATATGTCAATAACCGTGTGCCAATTGATTAATGATTAGGTCAATGCTTGACGATTTATTTCTAACTAATTGTTATAAAATTTCAGTTTATCGAATAATGAATTTTTCCATAATTTCTCTTGGAAAAATGTTATTCTAATTTGAAGTATACGCGGTTTGCCATCCACATTTTTGGCCAAAGCAACTTGAAGATTTCAACCAATAAGAAAGACTTATTTTTTCGTTTAATTTAATTTTTATAAAATTTCTGTAAAATAACAGTTTAGGACTGATTGAAAATTTCGAAAATCGAAATAATTTTAACGTTTGTTTTACGTAATAAGTACTTGACGTGTATTGTCCTGACAAGAGTGTATGTTTGAACTTTGAAGGATCAAAAGTATCATTGTGAAAACTGATAGACCTAGCTTTCTGCAAGATAATTTCTTTTAAGATTATCTTCATCGATTTTTTTGTCAAACACATCAATAATGAGTGATCTGATAAGTAAACATCGGACTGTGCCTGTCTCCGTGGCTTAGTCGCTGGAACACCCAACTATGATGCGGTAGAACTCGTGTTCGAGCCCCGCTGAAGGCATGGGTGTTTGTCTATGATTTGATGTAATTTACATTGGTTACAAGCCCAATGGCCGTTCGGAACCGGAGTTAAACTGTAGGTCCACTGAATTAAAAAAAAAAACATCAGTCTTCGATCTAAAAACAATGGATCTCTTTTTCGACGAGTTTTTATCTGTCACAATCGGGGCGCTTATATTTTGTTTAACATTGAACCTATAAATTACATTTTATTCAAAAAAGTATAATATAAGAGTAACTTTAGAAATATTATAACTCAAGTTGAATCAACCATGTTCAGTTGTTGAAGTGGTATCATTGTCGAACGTTGACGATATTTACAGACTGTAATCTAAAAAAATACTCGTTACGCGCATAGAGCAGTGATACAAAGGCTAGGTATTCATGTCAGTTCTGATCTCATCTTTAATAAAATATACCTACGATTCGTGACCAATGCCGCGATAGTAACTATTGTAAACTGCGCATTTGAGTTGTGTACGAGTTGAAAAGTGATGAAATACAGAGTGTTAGATTCGACCGGTTTATAAGATGTATACAATTGGATACCATAATGTCGTTCTTTAAAATAATGGGGTTCTGTAGTCGAGGACGTTTTGGAGGAGGAAACAACTGTTTTTTCATTCTTTATTTTCAGTATTTGTAATATGAAGTGAATAAAATACAGGCCTTTTGCCAATGTAGGCTAGTTTAATTTTTCTGCGTTTTTACGAATTTTATCGCATCAAATTCAAATGAAATTAATTATATCAGTGTTTTACCAACTTGTGTCGAATTTGTTTTCACGACTTTCAATATTGTTAATTTTTCTAGTTTTGCGGTAGATGGCGAAGAGTTTGAACTTGTAAAAAGTTCTGAAACTTTTTATGGCTTCTTTAAATAAATTTGGTTTCTATAGACTCTACTCGTGTGCTATGTTAATATTTCGAATGCCAAAGTGATTTTTTAGAACATTGATATCTATTTCACTAATCGATTGAGCCGATACTTGATGAAAATGTAACAACATAATTTGAATAAAACTAAGTCATTAGTTTGTTATTTTCACTATAATTTAGTCAAACTTGACAATATTGTTTCGCCAACACACTGGCCTTATCTGATGTAGACCTCTACATCGGATGAAGCCACTATGTTGGCGAAACAATTATGTCATGTTTGACTGAATTATAGCAAAAATTACAAACTAGTTGTATTCAAATTATGATATTTAGTGTAGATCTCTTGCGAAGAAAAGTACTTAAATTTTGTAGTTAAATTTTACTGGCTCCTTTTTTGAAAATGATCAAGAAATATTCGAATGTAATATATCAGCACCTAAGTGGTTACTTATATTTCGAAATTATTGACTTAAGTAATAATGAAGAATAATCGTCATTTTTGTTATTGTTTATTTAATTGAACATGATGACAACAAAGCAAGTATTCAAAAACAAGTGGTCGTAGTAAACTTTATTTGTATTTACTTGGTACTTTGTAGTCAAAGTAGGTACTAAGTCGTTTGTTGAATGTTTCGACTACAATATGTCAAAATGAAAAATAAAGTCGAGAGCAATGAAAAATATTAGTAACTAGGTATACCAATAATACAGTTTCATAGTTTATAAATGATTCGATAAAACATTGATTAGTTAGATAAAACAACGATTGAGTAAAACATGAACCATCATTGAGATGTGCTAGACTCCCATATTTTCTTTCTGTCATATGAACCCCCTGTGAGTTAGGAACTAACTCACAGGGGTTCTCTCTATAATTTTAATCGGACTTTTGTGCGACACTTGGTAGAATATTTTTTAATGCATCGTAGATATATCTATTTGATAACATTTGGCTAAACACCACGAAATTATTTTATGAACTCGATATATTATCGTGTCTAAAGAATTTTAATGAGTTGTATTAAACTCTTGACTTTGGGTTGGTAGCACGGAAATTATGTGGAGTGTATTTAGACGCATTTAGCCAAGCGTTTTTAGTTTATAAGTTTAGTTTCCTTGAAATGTATGAGCAGATTTTTCACAAAGCACGCGATAAACAAAGAAGCAAGGTCCGATAAACTGGTGCAATCTTTCCGTATCAGATATGAGATATGCCGATAACGCAACAACAATTGGAGTCACACTACAGTCTAGCTCGGAATTATTTCCAAATTAAAAACGCTTTTACGTACGAATGAATGTCGAAATATCCCAGGTTTATCCGCAATTTGGCCCAGTCGATAACGTCAAATCGCATGTGTACGCAGATCGATCTGAAACGCACGGGCCATGTGCGGCTGGGTACTTTCGCTTTTCCCGCACACGTACGTCGCTCATTAATTCGCGCAAAACTTAAAACAATAACGCGGTTGCAATCTGCGATGCCACCCGGGTATGGAGATCGTTCGGGCGAAAGATACGCGAGCGCATCGGACTACGTAATTGTGACGTAATGGAGCAGGCTCGGTAATCTGTCGACGTAATGGTAACAATTAAGGTAATTCGTGATGAGCCCGATTACGAACGACCTTGCGTCGTTTCTAAATATTCAGATTTACGCGGTACACGTCGAGCTCGATTGTAAACGTGGGTAAAGCTCGGGAAAACTCTTTGCGTTGATACGGTAAGGTAACTCAAACTTAGATCATTCCGCCGTATTGTTGAGTTGTCTTAAAGGGGGATCTCGATTTAAAATGTTCAAAAAAATTGATTTTTGTTTGTTTGAAGATATTCCTAATGTATCTAAAAATGTCTACACAAAGTTATTTAGGCTAATTCGAAATATACTTAAAGATACAGCATTGAACGTAGTGGGGTATCGAGCAGTTGTCTCTCCACCCTCGGTCGAATAACTCCAAAGTATTCGTCACGATATTTGTCCAGTTCACTTTAGACCAAGCGACGGGGAGCAACTAATAAGGAGCAGCTGATTTTGACATTAATAATTTCAGCAAACCGACTGTGCCATTAGAAGGAAGGTACCTCATACTTTATTTCTGTAATAATTTGAAAAAGCAAATACCACTAATAAATTTTTTATTGACGATTTATACCGAAAAATCGCCTTTTTGAAGTTATTTATTAATATAACATTAAAAATGATTATGCGAGCTCGATGACATCAATAGATACATTGTAGGCGATGCAATAACGAACAAAATGAACCGTCACTCGATCCGATCGCATCATCAGAAGCGGAGAAAATTCGGATAAACTCGGAAATTTATTGTTTATTTAACTAATTAATTACTTCGTTAGTTTTTAAGCTACTTGGCTGTGATTTGGTGGAAAAGTAGCGATCTTGGCGCTCTTCAAGTTGGAAAAAATGGACACTGTGGTATAATAATTTTTTGCGTAATTGCCGGTTTCAATAAATCAATACGCTTAATTGCAAAATGTCTGAATGCCACACGAATTGTCCAATTTGGTTTGTTAAAACGGATTTCGAAAATATAAGCAAAGTACAACAAAATGTATATCTTGAAATTTTGAAAAAATATTAAAAAATACACAAAAAAAAGGTGCAAACATGACTCCGAACGGCCAAGCGCTTGTAATGGACGCAGTGGTGGGGGGACTTGGAGAGTAGAAGAGGCAATTATATAGTAATACAAGCGTGCAGCGCGCGTTGTATTATATCATGTTTGATTATTTCTATTATTTATATATTATATTTTATAATATATCATATATGTATACTTGCTTCTCTTACGTTCCAGCTCCCCCCACCACTGCGTTCGGAGTCATGTTTGCACCTTTTTTTCGTCTATTTTGCAATATTTTTAAAAATTTCAAGATACACATTTTATTGTACCTTGTTTATATTTTCGAAATCCGTTTTAACAAACCAAATTGGACAATTCGTGTGACATCCAGACATTTTGCAATTAAGCGCATTGATTTATTGAAATCGGTAATTACGCAATAAATTATTATACCACAGTGTAAATTTTTTTTTCTACTCGAAGAGCGCCAAAATCGCTACTTTTCCACCAAATCGCAGCAGAGTAAGATGAAAATTAACGAAGTAATTAATTAGTTAAATAAACAATAAATTTCCGAGTTTATCCGAATTTTCTCCTCTTCTATTATGCGATTGGGCCGAGTGACGGCTCATTTTGTTCGTTATTGAATCGCCTACCCTAATTTGCCCGATGTATTATTCCATAAATAATCCCATCCTATGTACTTTATGATTCAATGGAACACTTCTTATCAAAGGACTAAAAACTGTGATTTCTATTCAATTCAAATCTTGCGTTAGTTTTTAAACACTCTTTATTATAAACCATTTCATGGTTCACCCCTCTGTTTGAAGAGTGTATTATCTTGTCGTCCATAGAGGTGAATCAGATTTGCACATATCATCTCGAAATGTACCAATGCGGATATTATGACGGATGCAGTTCAACGAACTACGTGAAATACTCCCGATTTGAGGTGATCCAGTTTGCACACAACTGATTATTCTCAACTCGACGGACGTTTTACTTATCACGATTTATATGCGAAGGGCGTTCTCCGACAGTTTCGCAGATTGATTGATCGCTCAACTTCCAATTTGACCTTTCCATCAGGAACACGTATGACATTTTCGTATCTATTTCATCCAATAGTGGAACGAAAAATCGAAAATAATGCAATGAAATGTAGAGTAAATTCAATGATGTCGATTGACTTACCACACAACATTTGGAGAGACATTGCTTAGACAAATGTATTAACAATTATAATATATTTCAAAACCCTTAGATAAATGCCACAAAGTATCATGACTGTTCTGTAGTTGGCTATGATGTTATATTTCTTAATAATTGCCGCGTTAGCACGAAACAGCTATCCGGTTGATTTGACAAACCTTACTCTCTTTCACTATAGTGTTGGTTTTCCGTCTACATCATTTTTCCCTGAATTATATGATATGAAAAGGCGTATTTTTCTGTATGCTTGATCATTTACTCTTACATAGATTTATTACCAGAAGATTACACATTGATTTACAGAGAAAAAATTACAAATCATTAAATTATTTAACCAAGTAAAAATAAAAATGATTAATAATGAAAAATATCTACAAAAAATAAAATTGAATAAACTAACAGTATATGATGAAACAAACTCTAATTAAATTGTCAACGCTACCCAATCATATGTAGCAGAAGAGAATTAAGTTATGCGACACCCCGTTGTGCTGTTTTGAGTAACATGTCAAACTGATCAATGACAACTCATCAAAATAGACATCGCATCGACCGCAACACCCATCATAAAGATTACATATACCTACTGTTGATAGGAGAACGTGACATAACATTTGATTGAGAACATTTTATATTGCTTGAAGAAATGACGAGTTAATCGAACTGTGCAAAATTTTATAGAGATATTTTAGGCCGAACCGTTCACACCTCAACTTCAATACTTCAATTCCAAGACTATCGGTGAGGACGTATTGTTCGAAGACTCCACGGATATTGCCCATAACATCTGAAGTACATATATTTCAAACACGTATTCTGAATTGCCTCCAAGTCGAAAATAGAATTATTGTATACAGGAGACCAAATTATAGAAGCATATTACAATTTACTATGAATAAAAGAATACTACAGAATTTTCATCGTGTAAAGATTAACAAAGATTCCCAAATTTCTGACCGAATGACGCAGCAATCTAGAGACAGAAGTCAAGATATAACTTCGTGTTCTGAAAAGGACAGCTTGTAGTCGAAAAATAATAACAGAATTCCTCAATTTTCCTATGCTTATAGTGTTGACTACTTTGGTCAATTTATTGAGTCCTCGTAGTAGCTCTTCGATTGGTACTCTTATTTACCCAGCTGATGTACAGAATTCTTCTGGATGTCCACATCTCAAAGGCTTTTAACATAACCTTTTTCATATGTAAGTATCTCTTTGCTGAAAGAATTTCTCTATTTTATAAAAAAACGTCTGTGGCTTTGTGTGAAAAATCGTTTATGAAAAAAAAACTATGTTCCGTATTCTTCGCTTAATTGTTCGATAATTGTTGCAAACCGATTCGAATGTTCGTGGAAACAATAAACCCAGAACGGCGGTCGCAAAATTTTCCACTCAATGAACAATAAATCGCTGTACAAGTTTATGTTAGTCGTTAACAGCTAACATACTCGTTATGAGTAGGTAGGTACTATTCTTACATGCATATTTCTAGAGCAAATCTATCGCCAGACTTCAACGAACTGTTTCCGAGTGTGACACAAATCGTAGGTAATTTGGCACAAACGAATTCAACTAAGTATGTCACTTTGAATCGATTGCTAAATAAATCTTTTCGCCAATTATGCTCAATCATGAGTGTACGTGGGTTGATCGATAAGTTTCAGCTTACTGATTTATCAATCGAAAGAAACATTATATATCTGAATATCGATTGATATAGTTGAAGTATTATTTTAGTTCCTTCTTTTTTTCAGAAGAGAATCTCGCGAATAATGAATGTGGTGGAACCCTGATGTTGTCGAGTATCAGGGATGGAACTGATACTTGATAATAAGTAACAATATGTTCGTTACTTTTACACACTTCAGGGTGTAAGACTTGCAAAGATTCTTTCCTAATCTACGAAATTGCTGTTTCGTAACTTCTAATGGTGAAATTTTGAAATTTGTGTCTATCCAAGAACATATTGAAAATAGAACCCAATAAACCCGCAAATGAAATTATAAAATGCCATGGTTTCCTCCGTAATATTGACACAGAAAACCAAATTCTGCGTACTGAAACTGCATCATATAATTTCTAAATATTTCTTATATCGGATCTTCATTGCTATATATTTCTGCATGATCGTTTTGTGAAAGAGGCACACTTTTCTCAATATATAAATATATATTTGTATACAACACATGCATACAACCAATTTGTTGTATGCATGTATGTATTATTTAATATTGCTTAGCTCTCTAATTGTCAGAGTTTGTTAGACATGTTTGTTACGAGTTGTATCAGTTTAATAGTATGTAAATTTGAGTTTTTATATTCGAGAGTTTTATGTTATCCAATTAATATTTTTATCTTTATTGATTTAATCGTACTGGTAATCTTTTGCCAACATTCATTTTACACATAGAATAGAGTTATTTACGTATTTTGGGCTTAAGAAATAAGATAATTTTCCTCTTCTGATAAATTGCGATCTCTTTGTATTCATTATTAATATACTCAATGTTTCACTAAGTTATATGAATTTATTAATTCAGTTTTGTCAACCTCATTGAAAGAGAGGCTATTACATTATTATTGAAGGGTCTGTAATAATATAAAATGCCGTATCAATAATAATAATAATCAATATACCTAGCTATGATTTTATTCTATAAAAAGGAAGTTTTGATAAGGCTAGTATACGAAACGAAATATCAAGCCACTGTTGAATTTGTTTCTTCCAATATACTCATTAGTGTAAAAATAAGCAATATAAAATAAGTGCTCGTGTATTTTGGAACTTATAATGGGACATATCTTCAACTCTATACTATAGGGTGTTTTTTTTAGAGGTATAAAACTAAATTGCAATAAAATAACGATGGATCATTCGATTGACATGAATTTTTTTTTTATTCGAAAGATAATCTTGTGACATTTCATTTTAAATATGATTTCTGGCATATGACCGCCACGGTTGGCTCGGATGTAGTCATCATCCATTGCCGTATATCGGCAATAACACGGCGAATATTGTCTTCAAAATGGTCAAGCGTTTGTGGCTTATCCGCATAGACCAATGACTTTACATAGCCCCACAGAAAGTAGTCTAGCGGTATTGAATCACAAGATCTTGGAGGCCAATTCACAGGTCCAAAACGTGTAATTACGCGGTCACCAAACGTGCCTTTTAATAAATCGATTGTGGCACGAGCTGTGTGACATGTTACGCCGTCTTGTTGAAACCACAGCTCCTGGACATCATGGTTGTTCAATTCAGGAATGAAAAAGTTAATAATCATGGCTCTATACCGATCATCATTGACTGTAACGTTCTGGCCATCATCGTTTTTGAAGAAGTACAAACAGTACTTCAGTCAGTTTTTCTGGATGTAAGGGTGTTTTGACATACACTTGAGGATTATCTTCACTACAAATGCGGCAGTTTTGTTTGTTGACGTAGCAATTCAACCAGAAGTGGATCAACGATAAAATGGACGTAGTGCGCGATACGTATTCCGCACAGAAAAATTATTTTCGAAATAAAATTGCACTATTTGAAAGCGATGTTCAGGTGTGAGACTATTCATGATGAATTGCCAAACCAAACTGAGAATAAATCACTTCTTAGCTGTTAAATCGGTCGCCATCTTCAACAGTAATGCCAACTTAATGTTCTATACCTCTAAAAAAACAGCCGTTACAATCAACTTCAACTAACGCAATAGCATCGAATTCCGACCACTGATCGATATGATTGAAAGAATGCTTCAAAAGATGCTGATATTAGTCAAAAATTCATTTTAAAAAGGCTTTTCTGAAAGATTGTATATTCATCTTATGAGAAATATATATAATTTAATCTTATTTTCACTATATCATTCATATGTTATACTTAGTTCAAATGAAATAGGGTGCGCTTTGTTTCTTTGTCTAATTCGTTTGCAAAAATATAATTATAAAATCATTTAAGTTCTCACAAGAAAGTATGAAAACTTGTTTACTTAAATAAGAACAATAAATACTATTGGAATACCAAATCTGGCATATTAAATATATAAAAATGAAATTGGACTTCTTAAGTTCGTAAGTTCTTTCAGTTTGTGTTAGGAAAAACAGAGGTTTCTGTCAAATACGTATATAAACAATATTTCTGAATATTCGGATTTCTTATATTTTTTATGTTTGTCTTTTTGAATAATTTTTATTAATTCTGTAAAATTTCAAATTCGTCTTCTCTTTTCATTAAAAGGCGTAGTCTTTTATGGCAACAGTGTTGCTATATCTACTTCGACTAGCATTACAGTTTTTTTCTGTTGGAAGTTGCTGGTATGAACTAAAGATAGTGTAGAACAGATAGTAACACGAGTTGCGAATGGAAAATGCCACTTCTAGATAACGGAGCACAAAGTTGAACGTTTGTAGGACAACGTTGAACCTTTGTAATCAGTCTTCGGTGCTTGTTTTTTGCGATTATCGGAGTAATTTCAGTTCAGGTACGACTATAAGAAACAGAAGTTCAACTAAACGATAGTCCAGGCACAGGAAATGTCGACTTGATAGTGAACGGAGCTTTTTGTGAATTTTCAGGAAACCATAGAATTGAGTGATATATTTCTATGAATACTGCATACATTATACTACGATGAGATATAGTTCATTGAAATATTTGGGTCATTAATGGATGTTTTATCTTCAGCACCTGATAATGGTTAATAGGTTAACGAAACGTTCAAGTTGACAAGTATGCTACGCATTATACGTTTATCTTATCTATTCATATTCATTACCATTATGAAGAGCATGGCATTTGGTACGTATCAGGTTATAGATAATGTCTATTTCATATTTGTATTATATTTATGGTATAGAATTTTACGTAAGTTCCTCAGTTCAGTTTGTAGACATGATATTATGTTAAAAAGGCATCGACCAAAATTGGATGAATTTCATTTTTCGATTACCTAGTAATTACAAATGTAACACTTAATTTTAGATTCTTATTTCTTACTAGCCGATGCGGAACTTCATAATATAACGCCCAATAAACAACAGTAATTGAATGGAATGAAACCTTTTAGCTAAACTTAATTGGTGATTCAAATTACTACAATGAAATGCATACAATCTTATAATCACAACATTGTTATAAATAATACTAGTTTGTTTAAAATATTTACATATAATTCGAAAGAGAATTATTACCACTCTCACCCTTTCACGAGTGTCAGTGATGAGTCATCACTCCGCTTCCTGTCTAAAATCTCCTGTCAAAATAGTCTTCCATCTACGTCACCAGGTAGCTTTTTCAACAAATAAATATTTCTTGTATATAGGACTACATAGGATTAGTAGTATATATGGCTACATAATTTTATATAGACCAAGTTTCGTAAGGTTTCATTCGATGCTGTTGAACAGAGGGAGAATAGATAGATATAGGTAGTTGAACAAATTTTCGACGAGATTCTTTAAATTGGCATAACTTTTTATTTATAAAGGGATTGACATAAAACAAACACTAAGTGTTAAGTGAAGATCACCATAATATACTGCTGAGAACCACATTAGAATCGGTTGAGAGTTTTCTGAGATAAGCGTCCACACACAAATAAACAGACAAACATACAAATATTCCAACAATAATCGTTTCTATTCGGGTGCTATTCCGTTGATAAAGGTCCCAATTATATTTTTTCTGGTATATCTTCCAGCGATCATTAATTTACAGTTTAATTATACTTCATCGAGGTCGTCTCTGTAGCGTAGTGAGAGAGTGACGGACCCTCTCGGACGGAGATCTGGGTTCGAATACCGGGTAAGAGATGGACGTTTGTGTATGTAAACGAATTTCAGCGGTTTAATGAATAAATGAGTGAATGGGTAATGTACCCCATAAAAAAACTATATTTCATTAACTTCTGTTGATTACGTATGACTTTGTAATAGATAACATTTTATATTCAGTTTGTTCTATTTATTTATTGTTTATTACTAACAATTCCAATTTATTTTAATTTTATTTTCATTGTATATATTGGCTTATACTCTTTTTTTTTGTTTTTTTTCTTCATTTTTTTTAATTTGTTTTTATTTGTGTACAATTTGTTATTTTTTCCTGCAATTGAATGTATATCTGAATGTTTAACTGGAAATAGAAGTGTTATTATTATTAGTATTATATGTTTAGATTGAAATCGGTGTGAATACACGTTTAACGTCAAAAACAAATTAGTATTAAGTGTAACGAGTTTTCGTTGTTCGGTTTTAGGTAAATAGGCACCTTCTACAAATATATACCACCGTATTCAGGTAAATCGAGTAGCCTTTCGTTTTGTTTGACGTTTCAATGTTAGGGACGAAAGGAAATGATTGAGTGGACTCCCACCTCGTCTCTACACAGACAGAGGATGAAACGTACCTTCATGCACGTACGCGTTTGACGTAGACAAATCTAAATTCATCGAGGCATTCGATAATAAAAGGAATTCCTACTTCATATCCAGAGGTTTTACAGCGAAAGAACATTACACGTCTTGCCTCGTTCGGAAGCCATAACGATTGATTGTTTTATTGTGAAGTAATTTTCAGAGGTAGTCTAGACGTTTTCGATAGATTCTCGCCTTTAGAATGAATTATTGTCCTACGAATATTTTATTTATATATTACAAGTGGAAAATTATGCTCGCGCATGAACTGCCCGAATTTTCGTGAAATTACGACGTTTCGGCTTCTGTTGCGTAGCTGTCTTACGGAGATGTGGAAAATTAATTAATAAATTGATATTAATCTGACAAACCACACAGAACATGTCAATTATGAGATATCAATCGGCCTACTTCTCAGTTGACTGAGAGTTTGCGTATCTAACTAGTTATGTGTTTATATCGGTATATTATGTTTATATTTATTTTATGACCAATGTAATCTTTTTCAGAATGTTTCTTTTTATAAAATTTTCGTGTTCATGCACTTTTAATTGTTTCCTAGAAGTAAGTTATCTTCTTTGGCATTCTTTGAGTTGGTAAAACATATTTCTCGTTCATTGTATTCTATATTATTTTCTATATTTTCGTATTTCTGTTTTCAGTTAGTACTGTTAATACTCTAATCAATTATTATTGTTATTATTTTCAATCATTAATATTTGCCATTGATCATTTTGTGACCATTGTTATCTTTTTCAGAATGTTTCTTTTTTTGAAATTTACGTTTTTATGTACTTTTAATCGTCTCTTTTTTGGCATTCTTTGAGTTGGAAATACTATTTCTAGTTCATTATAGTCTATATTATTTTCTATAGTTATTCTATATTTTAGTATTTCTCCATTCAGTTAATACCTATAATTGTTAATTGTTATTACTCTACTGAGTTATTGTTATTATTTTTAATTACTAATTATTTTTATTGTTTATTTTGTGACCATTGTTATCTTTTTTAGAATGTTTCTTTTTATGGAATTTTCATTTTCATGCACTTTCAATTGCCTCCTACAAGTATCTTATTTGGCATTCTTTTAACTGGAACAACATTCCTCGTTCATTATATTCTATATTATTTTCTATATTTTATATTTTCGTATCTCTTCATTCAGTAAATATTGTTTTTACTCTTGATAATGGGCTAACCACCCGGAACATATGTAGAGTTATGGATATACTCAGTGAAACTTAAGCCAACTGTTCTAATTTTAATTTATTGTTTACATGTTTCTCAATTTTTTTAGTTTAATTACTGATGTGTTTCAGTCGTTTTATTATTCAATGTTGAATTTAAATTAAAATTAGTATGATTTAAATTTTTGCCTAATATAGATACTACATTATTATAGAATTACAGTAAGAACTAGAAAAAAAAATTTATAAAATATTTAATTAGAATTTCAACTCAAAAATTTATTATTTCATGATGTATTATATAATTTTATCTAATTCATTATTTTTTTGTATACGACCAGAGATTTCGTGTGGTTGATAATTTTCTTCATTTCCAAACTTTTATTTTGGAGAAAGAGAAATTGAATGCAAACGTATTTTATTCCCATGAAATCGTTGAAAAATTTGCTTCTCTGTTTAATTTTGTTAAATTTTTTCATTTTGAATATCTTTGAATTTTAAATTTTTGAAAATTTCGGATTTTCAAAAATTCATCCACCGATTTTTTTTGGTGTCTTGTGTCTGAAGGAAATCAGAATTCATCAAATCTGATTTTTTCAATTGTGTTTTCACCTTATTCAGTAGATATTGTTTCTCATATTATTGTTTATCATATTATGTACAAGTTACAACGAAATGAAGACTGTTAGTCAGTTAAATATCTCGATGTAAATAATTTCAGTGAATTTATTTGTGACGATTTATTTGTGTCGATATAATAGCCCTTCTTCTACTAATAAACGAATAATTATGCTCAATTAAATTTACTTTCTTCTAGAAGAAAGTAACAGATCTCTTTGCCCAAAATAGAGTCTCAACGTGGATGAAAATTCTAATATTGTCGAGTGGCGTTTAAAATAGTAAATGAAATGCCACCTGGTATGTCGACACTAACTGAGTTGGTATGTCCTTTTTTTGTTCTATTTGCGTACCGAATTAGACTTGATATTCGAAATATTTGATACATTTCTTCCACTCTTTTGTTCGTGTCGTTCAAATGTTGAAACATTCTATTGCTGAAGAATTCGTTAATTTATGTGAATGACGTAAGGTATTCTAATTCGGTCTATTTCTGATGTTTTCCTAATCGATCGATTTTAACAAGTTGGCGTTGCATTCTCAGTAGATTGTCGAATGTATTTATTTATTTATTAATTCGTTAAATTTTGTATGGAAACGTTACAAACTAATTTCTAGATTTCCGCTTTATAGATAACGCCGCGCGGAATTAAATTAAGTACATATATAATGATTCATCGATAAAGGGATTTCTGAATTGGAAATATTATTAATGACAGCTGGAATTTTTCGATTGCGACATTTTGTTGAAAATTATTTGTTTATATTGAAATCTCCAAACACACCTCAGATACAACTAACCATTTATCATTTTCACTAATAATGAAAATGAAAGTTTGGACGTTTGGATGTATGTTTGTTACGCAATAACGCCAGAACTGTTGAACAGATATGAGTGGCATTTGGCTCATTGGTAGATTTTAGTTTGAAATAGCACCAAGGCTGCTATTTATACCAGAAATTGCATAGTTCTGAATTATACTTATTTTTTCTACAATTTTCCATATTTTCGTTTATGTTAAACTAAATATGTTTTGACATGATTTTGCTATTTAGTCCGAAGAAGGCATCGCAATTGCGAAATATACGACACAATTGTCAAATAAAAATGTGTAAATAAAGAAAATGTTTTCGTTGGCATTTAACTGCTTTGGAACATTCAAGAAATTAATTTTGTGGAAGTTTTCCAATATTTTTTTGTTCTGTCCTAGTTCAAAATGCTGGAAGGATCATTGAATTCGGATATGCATATTTTCCCGTGTTTTTGGTAATTCCATATTATTATATGTGCTGGGTAATGTATTGTTATACTCTACTATACTTACACAACAGATTTTTCACAAAAAAAGTCCTCAAATGAGTGTGACTTATTTATCAACATATCAACTTGAAAATTTGTTGTAAAAATGGGAGGAAGAATAATATGAGGAACAAAAGTGTAGCATTTAAAAAAAAATCTGAAAAAATATTAAAAAGTCGATTTAAATGGCCAAGAGATAGTAATATCGGACAGGTATATCGAGATAACATCCATATAACAGAAAATCAACTGCAAAGAAATTGCGTTTGGATTCTGCTTCAATTTGACCAGTTACTTTTGTGAAATTTCATGAATCGATTCATTATTGAGTTAGAATCAGTTAGAATTCCTATTGTATGGATATTTACGAATTTTATCTATTTCCAACTGAATTAGATCTAAACGACACGGTAGTTGATTTCGTATTAAGTAATTTAAAATTTCAACGGGTTGTGATGGAATTCGCAAGGAATTTATGACGATGTCAGTGCACAAGAAGAATGAACTATTGTTTAGAGGTCGCTATTTTATTTGGATTTATTTCACTGATCATCTAAAACAGAGGTTCATATACTTGTAGCGGTTAATGGTAAAATATAAACAATCAATTAAAAATTAACACACTTGACTTAAGTTTTACTGAATATATTAAAAACTCTACATATGTTTCGGGTGTTAACCCATTATCAAGAGTATACAATATTATTAATATATTCAGTAATATTGTATACTCTTGATAATAGGTTAACCACCCGAAACATATGTAGAGTTTTCAATATATTCAGTGAAACTTTAAGTCAAGTGTTTAATTTTAATTTATTGTTTTTAACATAATGTTTCGCCAAGAGATAAGCGAAACCTCCGTGTCATTCACGTAAAATATAACTTTTTTTCCTATAATATATATCGGTTTATTAAGTTTCACAAAGGAATATTTTGTGTTAAGAATCAGAACAAATAACGTCTTTATCATTTTCACAGATAAATTTTATAAAACGAATATTTCTTGAATTTTTTGGTGTTCTTTTATGATGGTTTTAAAGCGAATCTTCAATAGCGTGCTGTAACTTGTATGCAATAACTTGTGAAATCGAATCAATAACAAGTGCTTCTTCACCTTCTTCAGTAGCGATCCTATAACTTTGAAATTCTGTTCAAATCACATAAATCTATCCTTGTTTCCTTCTATGACCCCTATAAATTCAAATCTACCCCTAATAGAACATTTTTTAAACCACTGGAATATTGCCATTTCAGATCATTATTCCTTACAATAATTTTATGTCAATGCCTTCAGGTTATGTGGACTGTACTTCTTATTTAGCGCAAGAAAAAATGCTATTATAACATATATGCATAGGTAATAATATTGCTGAAATTAGATTGTTATTATACAATGCGATGGGTTCTTCATTTTGGCGAATGAAGCTTTTCATTCTTACTTTAACGGTTCACACAATTATGTCCTTGTTGTTTGTTCATTCATGTTATTTACTTACAGTTACGTTTCTCATTCGTATTACTCGTATTTATTGTGATGCTCAAGTTATAATTCTCGTATAAATCACATAGACTTTTTAGTACATAGTTAATTCGTTGACTTGGTATAATTAAAACGGTATAAACTACCTTAGGACAAATATTAAGTTGTCATATGAGTCCCCCATACGTTTCGTTATAGAGCAAAATACTTCTTCACTGATTCAGTGCCTTCCATGTGTATATTACTCTCCATTTGTGCATATTTTAAAACGTGCTATACGATTTTGTTTTATTTTCTTTTTGTTTTTTATTTTTATTTTTTTTTTTTTTTTTTTTTTTTATTAAACTTCACAAACAAGGACATATAATGTACTATTTATAATCATTAATAGACTTAAATGGAAATAATTTAATCATCTTGAAGCTTTGAGACATTCCCAATCCAACTTTAATTCGCATGTTACTGTTAATAATAAGACATCTTCAGTGATTCGTAGCTCCGCATTCGACGAGATTTATCAATGAAACTGTGCACTATCTTTTATATATATATATTTTTTTGTCAAAATATAGAGGAAGTAATAACTCCTCAAGTTCTGGTTCGTGCTCGCGGTAACTGATCAGCATATTTGCATAAAGCAAGACAAATTCGCGTAATTCTTTACGTTCATCCTCTTATTAGATCGAAAAATCTTTATTGCTAGCGAAACAGCCTACTTCCTATTAAAAATTTATTCACGCTACGTGTAGTTATATAACAATGGAGTTAGTATCCGTTCTTATTGTAGATGGACGTTCTATTTGTTATTGTTAGCATTTTTCAGAAAAAAATTCTATGATGGGATTTAATTGATTGTACGTATTAAATTTTTAGTGGTAAATCGTAGTATATGTCTATTTTTTGAAAATTTTCCTGTGAAAATTAAAAATTAATGGTTAAATTATTTTTTGTACAATGGGTGATTAATCAACTAAATCTACACTGTTCTATAATTGGTCTAGTTTGCGTTATTTTGGTTCTTCATTCATACTGAAATATATACATATTTATTTATTCTGATCAGGTCGTACCTAAATACATACATAAATATATTTACATTGAAGTCATGCTATTATAAGCGTAAAACAGTCTTTTTTATTTGTATCTTCATTCAACTTTGATAAGAGTATTTTTAAACTCCAAATTAGAAGATGATGTAAGTTTGAAGAGTAAGTTTATGTCCCTGAATGATTTCGTGAATAAATTTGATCTTTATATATACAAACAGTTGCTCTCAATATAAAATGCGTCAGAAATATAAGATAATTAAAATTAATTAAAATAAACATTACTCACACAAAAAGTATCATACTTACTATGTGGTTAAACTGTTAATTTTTGTTGATTTTAATGTCTTTGGTCATAGGTGAATAAAAAAATGAAAAAAACTTTGAAATATTTTCATTGGTTCTTATTATTTATAAGTACCAATGCTATTATTTTTGTACCAATGTATGTTATTTTTAATTTGCGAATTAAAACTTGTTCGAAATCATAAAGGAAGGACGATATATACATATTCTTTTATAGATAAAAAATAGTATATTCTTACATAAAAGTTGAAAAATTGAATGAATTGTCGAATTTGGACACCTGGAATAACACTAGTTAATATTTATTGTGAAAATCACATTTTTTACCACACTATAGGAAATCGAAAACTGTTTGGTGCTAAATACAATGGTAAAGTTTTTGAGATTACTACCTTAAATAGAAAGTGGAAAATATTAAGACCATTTTTAATGATGGTCTCTCATTCTAATTGATGAAATAATTAGTTTCAATTGTTTATTTCAATGAATATTAATGATAAGTATCAATATTTCGACACTCAATTATTATTTGATTGACCAAATCAAGAACTGTCACAAATCCTCGGATAATTTTACTTTATATGACATCTATAAGTATAATGATAATATAATAAGTTTTTTATTCTCAATAGATATAATACCCAGTTACAGAAAATGATAACATAATGTTGACTAATAACTAAATAATTAAAATGAAAGAGATATAACAAAGAGCTCAATCTAATCTTAAAAACTACAATAGTAACAAATAACGCTATCTAAATCAATTCATTTTAGTAAATTTCCTTTGTTCACAAAACTCCTAATAAAAACTTCTATGGAGTCGAAGTGAATGTAACAATTATTTGCAACTCTATTGAATGTAGACTCTATAAACCAAATGGGGGATTGTATTAGCGAACTGGTTCTTGCAGTCTCTAGCTGGAATAATTCTCTAAAACTAGAATTTTGCCTTGGAACACGGAATTTCCAAGAGGACAAGAGAGGAGAAGAATCAATAATGTTGTGCAGTAATTTGTTCAAACATTTGATTGGTTTCTCTCCTGCTCTGCAATGAGATTAAACTAAATCAACTCAATAATTCGTTGTGATTGGTTCCTCTCTGTGGATAAACTGTATCCTTTCTGCAAACTAAGAATTTCAATCACCTTCTCCGAATGGCCTCAAGATGGCGTTGATGGCAAGTGTAAATAGGATGGCAGATCATGCTGCCATTCTCCAACTTGCTACGGTTTAGTGTATTAAATAGTCCTATGAATGTTGAGGAATTATTGAAATATTTGCCATTACGTATAACGAATCCATATATTTTCGAGGCAGATGAAATAAATTGAGTGATGTGTGGAATGAAGCAAAGCTTCTAATCGAAGAGTACACCAAGTACTTAACACTATATTTTCTTGAAGAACCGATCTCAAAACGTTCTGTATAAATTCTGTAGACAATTCTGTCTTCTCAAAAACTTGCATTTTTCATTTTAGATGAATATTTTTCTTCTTGAAGTGGCCATAATGGTGCCTCTGCCCTGGTAGCATATCGAATGAAACGCTTGTTAAAACATCGAAATTAATGGTTATCTCCCGAATCTCGCTCATTGTTTGACTGAGCATTGAAAGTATTTGACATACAAATCAGTTTTACTGTCAAATGTGTCAATCACCAACTCGGCCACTTTAGAATATCCGGAGCTATTAAACGCAACGGCAGCATCTGTTCCCCGGAAGTACATCTATAAAGGTTTCGGAGAAGTCGTTGGTGCGGCACGTGCACCACACCATGCACCCAGTTTCGTCTTTCTTATTATAGTTATCAGATGGGCGTTATAATGAGCGAACAATAAATCAAATTACGGAGGCTAGAGCAACCAACAATATCCATATGAGATGGATGCTAGTCTAATAAACATACAGAATCTTCTTTAGTAGGTACTCATGTCGGGACATCACAAGAAAATAATTAAAAACTTGAAGACTCAAAAATCGTAAAAATATTTACGAATGTTTATTATTTAATAATTATACATAAAGAGCAAACTGAATATTACAGTAGAAGTCCATTAGTATGGCATCCAACAGTTCGGAATGCTCGATAGTCCGCCTTCGCTCCAGAAAATTGTAAAAATTCTGGTTTTCTCCAAAAGTGTATCTTTAAAGCAAATAAAAACGCTCGAGAGCTATTCGGTAGTTTTCGTGGTAGTTCGGGATCCGGCAGCGCTCGTTAATGTTCGGAAAAAATTAACGACCGGCCTGTAATCACTGATGAGGAAGAAAACCATCAAGACGCTCTGACCAAAGTTTTGGATGTCGTTAGAAGTGCTGACAATCTCTTGAAAAACCTGCCTGAAGATGAAGTAGATGAGTTGCTTCTAATCGACAAGAATGAGCCTGTTGAACAAGAACTAACCGATGAGGACATTATCAATATTGTAGTAAACCCTCAGCCTACTCAAATTTTTGAAGCAAATGACTCAGATGCTGAAACGGACGAAAAGGAAAAAATCAGCTGCAGCGTCACTAAATAAGTTTATCTCTTTTGCTGGGACTAGTACTAGCTAAGTGCTTCAGAAATTATTGATTTCAATATCATTAGAAATAAATTTTATTCTAAACGCCAAAAGTCAAGAAAACAAAAAGACACTCGTGACTTTTTTGAATCTAAGTGAAATATATTAAATTAAATTAAACTCTTGGCTTAATGTTTCACGATTTATTTAACAATATGAAATAGTCAACATGTTTCGAGCGTTAGCTCATTTTCAAGACTGAAAAGAGTCTTGAAAATGAGCTAACGCTCTTTTTTTGCTTACATCCGAGTACAATACGCATCACGTGACTTTATTAATACTTCAAATTGGAATTACAAATCTATATTTATTTCAATATTCGAATTTATAAGAAAGTAAGACTAAATGGTGAAACAACTAGTGAAAGAAAAATGGTGTTTTTATTCAATGTGTAAAAGTTATTAAAAGAAAAGAATTAAATTTCAAGTTGTTTTCATGTTTGAAATGGTAGCGAAATTATAAAGTTTGAGCTGTGGAACTATTCAAGATTTTATTGTCATGGCATACCTTGATCCACATTGCCTGAAATTATACGAAAAAGTTAAAAATTCCCGTGATTCTTTTTTTGCTTACATCCGAATACAATACGAGGAAGCCCCGTAAATTATTTGTCCAGAGGCATTCGACGGACTTGCTTCTAGATTCTGCATTGTGAAAAAAGTTGATTGAGTTTCGAAAATGGCGATTATTACCGGCGATAAACCGATTAGATGTTAACGGTATGTTCGTAAAATTACCTAAAATCGGAGCGAATGAAAAACGATGTCACACGCGAACACGTTTTTAGTACTTAAGCTGAAAGAAGTTTTCAATTGTGTAAATCTGTGGATTGTATTCGGTGAATGTATGGCCGATTCTATTTTCTGGACTTCTTTATGGCTTCTTTTTGTGTTTTTATACAAGTTGTTCATTAAAAATGCCGCCAAAATTTAATCGATTGATTCTGTCTTTTCGAAAGAATATTCTGTATTTTTGAGAAGCACTTTCTTTGATGATACAGTTCGAGTAAACCTTTTTTCATCAACAATATGACATATAAAGATTTCATAATTTACAATTTGTTGAATATGACAACCCTTTTCTGGGGTACAATTATTTATACAATTATCATTAAGAAATATAATAAAATGTGATGTAATAATAAATACTTGTCTAAAAATCACTGACTGAACAATTCTTTATTCGACTAGTTTCGCTTTTCAAGGCATTATCAAGAATGTTAATGTCACCGCTGTCAAATCTCTGATAATTTGGAAACCCCTACCTCTATGACCGAATTTAAGGTGTATTCTGTGGTCCGAACATATCTGCAAATATTTAAAGGTTGTCTTTGTAATATATATTCATTCTTGATAATGCCGTAAAAGGCGAAACAAAAAAAAAAACAAAAAGAAAAAAAAAGTAATAAAGAATTGCCAGTCAGTGATTTTTAGACAAGTATTTATTATTACCTCTCATTTAAATATGAACTATCACAGAGTTGATTTATCGTCCATTGAATTTTTAATGATAAAATGTGTATTCTAATGTGTGAGCTAACATAATCGGCTGTTTTATTTAATTTTTTTTTTGTCAACCATGAAGAAAACACATTTGGTACTTCCATGTCATCCAACCATTGTCTGTTTTTCCTTAATCTGTCTCAGTCTGATTTGCATTTGTCAGGCACATTCCGCACTCTTTCTGATGGAAGTCTTCTGTAGGTATACACAATAAAAGGTGAGAAAATTTTTCTATTTCTCCTTCACCCTTCTCTCTATTTTCTGGTATCTTCCCGGATATTTCGTTTCCAAATGTACTCCGATATTTCTCTCCAGCCGTTTTCACTGAACTGCCATTTCTTACATCTTACATTTTGCCATAGACTCTTCAGAATAACTAAACAAAATTTTTTTGCCGTTTTTCCTGCCACATTCCGAGTTTTTGTAGAAACGATCCAGTTATTTCTACGCATGAAACCATAAATTGCCACCCCATGGCTACTACTGGTTTTGACTATGTCAGAGAATAGATATTTCAAAGGTAAAAAATTGAATTTTTTGAATATCAAGAGACACCATTATTTGCCAGGTTGTGGAGATCTCTGGAATCCCAATATAAATTCGATCAATAATTTCCACCCCATAATATTTTATAAAAGCTCATTACATCATAAATATTTACAGCCTCATGTGAAATACACACTTTTTGACTAAACTGATATAGAAAATTGCCGATTATAATCTATTTTACAAGATGAAATTAATTTAAACATATTCCACCCGCTCTGGTACACTTAAGTTGTTAGTACCCTTGGCTTTGATGTGAAAATGGTGCTGAAGAGTACAACGGTTATTTCTGACGTTGCGCCATCAGTAGATCAGTGAAACAATTTCAGGCGATATAGAAATTTGTAAATATCAAACTGAGAAAATATTGTTTCTACATATTTATTATCCTTATTATCAGAGAAGAAACTCGAAAGTGGCAATTACTGGAGAGTAGATACTACTATTACTACTGGAACCGTCACCCTATCTGTATACTACACATATTGTTAGTATTCCAATATCATGAATGATTTAATAATTTCAAAAATATCAATTTTCATACTTTCTGTGAAATAAAGCACGGAATATTTGAAATTAACAAAAAATTGTCACATCGAAAAATATTTTCGAGATAGAAATAATCCTCTTGAGTTTCCAATTTTTCACCATGTTTAATGAACATCCTGTATAAGGAATTACTTAAAGTTATTGTATATTATGCAATTTTGTTTAGAAAATATGAAAATAACAATAGGTATTGATGTATTTTTCAACATGAGATATGCGATAGTTTTATAATGTCTATTCTACCAGATTGATTAAAATTGAACAAAATTTAATAATATGCTGTTCAGAAAAATACCACTCAAGGTCAACTAATAACTTAAAAGTGCTATTCGTCTATAGGGATTCGCAAATCTTGAAATTTTGAGAAAACTGGCACATTTAACGGAAAAAAGAATACTTTGGAAGATCTTTATCAACAGTTGCTATGTTTGTACTAGCAAGCTATGGTTACAGTGGTGTACACATTCTTCAGTGAACAGTTTTTTCCTCTTGAGAAAGGCCTGCCGGATGTTTTGCCAGTTGATTTTTGTTTGTTTTGTAATCGGTTTGAGATGATTCAGTTTTATACCATCCCTCCATTCATATATTTTTTGTTTAACTTAAGACTTAACGAAAAAGACCAGTTTTGAAAACAAGCAGAATATCTCCAATGTCTATATAGACATTAGTCAGGAAAGTTTGCTCTGAAATATGTTGAGTTGTCCAGCTCATTTTAATTGCCTTCACCACTAGGGTTAATAACCCGAATCATTATTTTAGTGTGCCTTTCAGTCACACTAAAGTATGTAATTATTTATTTATTGTTGGACCTTTCATACTATTATATAGGATTAAATGAGAAACTAAATAAATGGTTACATATTAATAATATGATTTATCTCTGCGTTTGAAAGCTACATTACTTATAAATACCGATCGGAAGTCAATGTGAATTTCGGGTATGATCAGTGAAAGCGAGATGAATATCTGCTGCAATTTTCTTCAACTTCCTCGTCTGAAGGTCAAGGACTTTTGTTTCGCTACTTTTTGTCACACTTGACGCCTGATTGGTTTGATTTCTCCTAGGATTTCTCAAAGATCGACAACCGAAGACACCACGTTATTACGGTATCGAATTTCTACAGGTATCTTCAATAGGAAGTCATTTCTTTTTTATGGAAGTCTATGAAAAAACTTTTTCTCCAGTAATTCTAGCACTGAAAAGTCCTCGGATGCTTTATTTTTTAGTATTAAGATTCTTCGGTTGTGAGTAAGGATTTCGTTTTAGGGTTTTTAATGTGTAAATTCCCAAATTCTCTGATGAAATTCGTACATATATTTTCATATCGATCTACGAGTATACTGGAATGTCCTTAGGATATAGAAAAGAAAATAATTATAATATTGATTCATTTTAAAATTAATTTAGAAATGAAGTTATCATCTCGAAAACTTTTATCATTGTCGTTAGACATTTAGTTCTTTCTCTCCTAAAGCAAGAATAAATTTGAGAACATTTAGAATGCATGAGATTTCAAATATTAATGCGTATGGGGTCGGTCCCCGTACGGGGGGGGGCGTCTTTGCCTACTTTTATAATAATAATTACAGAAAACAATAACATAATGTTGAATAAAACTAAATAAATAACATGAAAGAAATATAACAATGAGCTCGATCTAATCTAAAATAACTAAAATAGTAACTAATAACTAAACAACTTAATGGAATTTAATGAAATATTACAAACAACTCAATTTAAATCAATCAATTTTAGTCAATTTGTTCTCATAATTATGTACTGTTCACATAACTCCTAATAATAACTTCTGTGGAGTCAAAATGGGGGATTGTATTAGCGAGTTGGTCCTTGGAGTCTCTGGGTGGAATAATTCTGTAGTAGAATTTTGCCTAGGAACAAGAAATTTTAAAGCGGACAAGAGAAAAAACAATCGATACTGTTGTGCAGTAGTTTGTACAAAAATTTGAGTGATAAACTTTATCTCCTGTCCTGCAATGAGATTGCACTATATCGACTCAATAATTCAGTATGATTGACATCTCTCTGTGAATAAACTTTATCCTCCCTCCAAACTAAGAATTTCAAGAACATTCCCTGAATGGCTTCAAGATGGTTTCGATGGCAAGTATAAATAGGATGCCAGATCATGCTTCCCTACTCCAATTTGCTACGGATTAGGGCATTTAAGAGTCCTATGGATGTTGAATTCGATCTTTTTTCCATGTGAAACAGACAAAATTACAATTTGACACATTCGAACTCAAATAATTATCCTCACACCAACTGGCAACATGGAACAGCGCGTGCTGAAGTTGAACACAGTTGCCGTGTGATCTCATTTCATGATATAATTTCCCATCGTCCACGAACATCAAATGTGGAGAGTGAATATTATCCATTAGATCATTTACGAACACAATAAATAAGAGTGGTCCAAGATTAGATCCTTGAGGTATCCAGAGGTAGATATGAACTCAGATAGAATACTTTTGATGACATCTTGCTACGAACCCTTTTTGAATATCTCCAGAATGTTACCTGCTGCTCATACAGCAATAAAAGAACATTAAAATAAAAATGCATATATCAATTTATGAAAGCATGAAAGGGGTGGGGGTTGTGAGGCTGGTTTACTTTTGCTTACAAGAGGAGGGTAAATAATTTTACTAAATCTGCTTACGTAATACTTGCACGGCTCATTATTCCTGATATTAAAAGTCTATCAGCAATATACATTCGAGATATAAATATATTACCTAATCTGTGAACTATGTTAATAATATCGGTAGTTCTCATGTAGAATTTCGTTCAAATAATGAAAGTAGGTTACAAAACGTGTGATATTACGGTGTCCAATTCAATTTAGAAGTTGCATGTTCCAGGAAATTAAAATACTGTTATGAGAATCAGTGCAATTCTTTAGTTTTTATACGAGTATAATGTCTGATAAAACTGAAATTTCAGTAAGACGGAATATACTTTCCACAAATGAATACATATATTTCAAATTGCTTTTACTTATTGCAATCGATACTTTCTACTCGTTATTACTTACTAGATAAAATAATTGCAATAATCGTGAAATAATTTTCATATTCAAATCGTAAAAAAAAAATAGTCTGATGAAATATCTATTTATAATACAAATATAATTTAATGGCTTTTGTCAATTGTGCCAAATTAAAATTTATGAGTTGGAATATGGATATTGAAAAAATAGTTCTGGATGTTCATATGACCAATATTTCATTTCAAAATCGCGAAATTCCTACATTGAGAAATATTGGAATGTCACGATTTGTTATTGAAATCAATTGATCTCGCGCAAATATCCAGTGAAATATCTTTTGAAAATATAATCAAATACCATGGTTTATTGATTCGATTCTCTTGACGTAACGGCACCGGTTTCCGACCGGCGTTCTGTATCTATTTTATCTTTTTTACTTTAAAACATTCAAAATTTCGATCAAAAGTTGTGAAATATAAAGCATTTAATTGAATCACTCATCATATGTCACATATCAAAACTTGTCTTTCGTATGTTGACGGAAAGCCGGTCAATTTAACAAAATCTACGAGAGGGTTCGTATTCGCATAAAGTATTGATCTCGAAAAAACATAAACTAGTGAAAACAAATATTTGGATTTTTTCGAAAAATGCTGTGATAAGTTCTGACTTTATATATTTTAAATGCTTTATTGGTTTATTAATACCTTAAAATTTCAACATGTAAGCAAAAATTACATAGTTTCATTGATTTATCGAGCAAATGATAATGGACGAAATACGGAGTCCTATAAAATATGAGCATTCCTCATTCCGACCACTTTGTCGGTAACAGGAGTTTTGGCACTTTGTAGATGATGTTAATTTTCTATTTAACAGGTTTTTTGTGAGTGTTTTTATTCAGTTATATATTCTGAACGCTATCTCGTATTTTGTACTATACTACTTCATAAGCCATAAAGTTTAGTAGGTTAGAATGTCTGGTCGGAATCAAGATCCTCAGTGGTCGGATATAGGGATAGTTGTTGTCAGCCGGTCGGTAAACGGTGTTTTCGGTTTATTCGGTTTCGTTCTTTTTTCGGTTTTTACAATATCAAATATATAAATGACATAGTCAAAATGAAATAAAATTAAAATTATATACATTTCCTAAAAGAAGAATATGAAATCTTTCAGAAAAGCCTTTTTTTAAAGAATTTTTTAATAATTCATCATCTTGAAGAATTTTTCAATAATATCGATCAATGCTCGAAATTCAGTGTCATTGAGTTACTAAAAATATGTATTAAATTAAATTTTTTCTATTCTTTTTCATTGTAGGATTTTTCGTCAGTAACAAAATTCTTTTGAATAGGTTGAAAGCCCCAAAAATATGTCGATTGGTTCTCTCTTAGATAATCAATGTTCATTTTAATTTCGTATACTTCTGATGTATTCTTGATACTTAGTGTCTTATAATATTGCTCCATGTTCAATTTTTAGGTAAAAACGAAGGTGTATGTTTTGAAATATGAGATGAAATTTTGTTTCTTTTGGCGTTGATCATATTCGTACATTTACTGTCAATTCGTATATTTACGTTATTTAAGTAAACAGAAACGAGGCTTATATGTCTGTGGTAATTAAATTTTTCTTTTCTTCAGATTGGAGCGTCCTTCCATTTGACCAACGTCCAAGTATACATAGTGGATCTGACCAAAGTACAACCCTTCGGGAAGACGGTGGAGACGGTGTCGAGTCCTTTCATCCCGAACTCGACCGGTAGGCGAAGTTTTTCGAAGGCCGAGAGACCAGTCACGCTTAAGGCCAAGACATTGGCGAAAACAATAGAAGAGAGCACCTCCGGAACTGACCCGGAGGAAGACACGTCGGCTAATATCACAAACATCACGGATTATAATGAAATATTCCGGGGTAGATCCAGTAAGTAGATTCTTTTTGATTTATACGATTTAAGGTAACAAAATAATAATATTTCGTGAAGATTAAGATCGAAATAAAAGCGCCGTAGGCTTGTAGTTCAAATGAATTTGAAAAAGTATGTACTCTGTTTGATAGAGATGATTTTTTGAGTTGGGAACTCATTGTTAAGATATATTACATTAATGTTTTCTTCTGCTATGTTTTGGAAGTAATCTTGAAGAAAATTTTTCCCTTCGTTCTTCGTGTCTTACCGTTGTTCTCTTCTGTTGTCTTTCTCTTATTTGTAGTCCTCAGTTTCTCGATGAGGGGATCCACTTCGATGCTACGAGTCGAAAAATGCCTTTGATTACACGAGAACCGTGATTATTAAGGATTTTACGAGGTCTGGAGCTTCCTCAATATGCCTCTTCATCTCCGTTTTGGCTTTTTTGGCTTGTGTATGTTGATTACAGACGACCTACTTTTATAGAAGCAATGATAACAAAGATGATACCTGAAAGTCAATTTGGTCATTAACAATAGCTTTAAGATTCACTTTTGTGTCCTGCTCTTATTTCAATAAATTTCAAAAGCTGGAAACTATCGAATGACAGTTCAGTTGGTTCAAATATTTAGAGATATTAGTCCGAAAATGACGCCGAAATTTTACGCTATCATGTTTTGGTCAGCATTCTGTCACGAATATTTCGACAATGTAATTCATTTCTAAAAACAATTTTTTCGGCTAGATACTTGGGTCAAGATGTTGATAAAATTTTATATGTAAAGACATAACATTGTCACGGAAACCTGAAGTCCATTTTTAGAATATCATTGGAATTATATATATGACTTATATGATCAAACTATCTTATATTGTAGCACAAGCGTATGCAAGTATTATTTCATTTTTGAACAGGAAAACCGCTTTGAAATTTCACATTAGTTTGGATAGATTTTTGTGGCGTTTTGTCATCGTAACCCGTGGAAAACATATTTTCTTGAAGGCGTATATTTCTTAAAGAGTTCATTAACACAATGAATGAAGTCTTCGAAATTTGTATAGGACATTAACATTCATTATAATATCTCGAAACAAGGTTCCCAATTTTGTATTCAAAGTTATACTCAGTGTGTAGGTAGATCAAACATTGTTTTTGAATAATGCTTGCATTCGTTAACATTGTTGCCGGTGTTTGAAATAGATACGTCATTGCCAATGCAACAGAAACTAAGCGAGAGAAACTAGATATCAGACATGCAAAATGTCATCTGATATCGATAACTTTTCAAAGGAACCAGCTACATGCAGTTCTACTCTGAATGAAGCTTTGTATTGTGATGAATTGTGGTACGCATAGAACCTTTGAATTAAGTTTACGTATTTATATATGTAATTTTTGTTGATAGTTTTCCTACCTGTTAATATGTCAACTGCAAATTGAAATTCTCAGAAAATAACGGATTGTGAAATGAAAAGATTATTTCAGTTTTACTATTTGCTACAAGTGTTGTACAACCCTAGCTTCCTGAAAATTTGAAATAAATTTTCGTTAAATGACAGTATGCAGAATCTTTCTTTTGAACTCAGTCAATTAGAGATTTTTGCGATTATTTGTCTCATATGTGTTAAACAGTTTAATACGACAGCGTTCTAAAAGTTTACAATTTTTTGATACAACTGTGTTGTACCAAAAATTTTGCTACAACGGAGTTGTATTGAACTTTTAAATATAACTGAGTTGTACCAAACTTTTTGATACAACGAAGTTGTAGATAAACTTTTTTATACAACGAAGTTGTGTTTCAAAACAACTGAGTTGTATTGAATTTTTTGAACGAAGTGTCTTGTACTTTTTGATACATTTGAGTTGTGTTAAACTCTGTTGTTATTGACTGTTTTTGTCAACAATAGTGTTGTTATTAGTAATCCGAAATGTATAAAGAGTGGATAACACTATTTTTGTGAAATAATTTCAGTTATATGATACTTAAATTCTGATCATCAGTTTGCAAGAAACTTTCAAGAACTTTTTAATAAAATACTCAACGTTGCGCATATATTTATTATTTATATTTGGCATTTCATTACAATTCGATCTAGGAATGGCCTCGTTAATGCCATCGAAAGTAAAGACAGCGTTATCGAAAAGATCACGATAAATTCACCTGCAATCTGACGAATCGTTCTCTCGAAATGGATTGAATGTTTTACTTATTTACGAGCATCCTTTGAAATCGATTTTGCATTATGAGTCAACGTTGTTCGATCGAAGATATTTCAGTGATATTTATTTAGGTCAGTTAGACTGTCTATTCTTGTATCGTAAAATCCTTAGTTATTTAAAAATTTGAATTGTTTCAATGTTCACGGTAAAATACAATAAATAACGGAAACCAATTTTAAGACGTTTGCAAAAATAATTATCGTTTTTATAATTTTTTATAATCACTGAATAGTATAATACTAGAATAATATAATTCAATCCATAGCCTTTCAAGTTTTTTAATTTGAGGTTTTTTTTTCAGGTATACAATAAGAACTATTGAAAAAAATATATGAATATATATATGAAGATAACATATTTGCATAATTCAATATTTTGAATGCTTAATCCATATCTGGTCCTGTTTTGCAATTTTAAGTGATTCTATTTCATGTACCTATACAAATATTTCGAAAAATATTTCGATAATTTTTTCTTTCTTCTGGAAATCATTCAAAAAGTAAGTGGTTTGGGTCGTTTTTCGAACAATCTCAAAGTTGTGTGAGAAATGAGCTTTTGAAGTGGCGAAGGTTAATAAGTGTATCATTTTAATGTTGAAGGGAATTCGAATTTATTTCTGAAAAGTGTTTTCCGAATTTGGGAATAAAATTAATGAATTAAGTAGTTCGTTGATACGTTATTATGTTTGTGGAAAATGCGGGAATGTGTTGTATTGCAGAGAATTTTTATTAGAAATGTTCGCGATCTAAGTCACATAAGCACTGGTGTATTCAAATTTATGGTTGTAAAATATACGTAGGATGGAATTACAGACGTTATTACTTCGTATAACATAAAACTTAGGAATGCTAATTAGTAATAAAACAAATTATTTCATCTCAGACAGAGTAATACAGGAAACTAATAGTATATTTAATGTGGAGCGAAAAATCTTGTGAAAACACGGTATCAAATTTTCTCATAATGTTGAACCCATCCAATGGAACGTAAATTATATCCCATAGTGAAAAATCAAACTGGTTGTGATCATCGTGTCAATTTTACTGGTTTATATGATGGTTTGTTGAGTAAGCTAGTTCTGTCGCTTGCAATTTCAACTTTGTCTTTTACGACTACTAGCAATTATCATTATCATATACACTTTCTGAAGTATTAATTTTTGTGACAACCGTTTCTATTTCTCTAATAAATGAACTCGGATTCATTTCAGTTTCTGTTGGAAAATCAGTTATTAGTCTCTTCTAATGAATTTGTTATAATACGTTATGTCAAAAAATCACAAACTAATTCCTTGTACACTTGTTTATATTTTCTATTTTTTTATGTGAGTTGGAATACTGGAAGCTACACTTTAATGCCATTTTTTTGAACCCCCCTTTTTTCTCTTTAAAGAAAAAATTATTTTCCAGTATTAATTGATTTGTGCTTTGATGAAAGAAAGAAGGACGTTTTTTCCTATGTATATATTATTGAAGAAGTGTACAAAGCTATTTTTTACTTGAAAATAATCAGAAATACAGCAAATAAAGTGAAATCAACACTACACGCACTACTACTTCACTGAGACACACATACGAGGTCTGTTCAAAAGAAAAAGTGAATTTTGAATTTTCGCGGGCTCTGCATATTCGATTTTCGAAATTTTTTTTCGTCATGTTGTACACATACGTTTTCCATATGTTGACATTATCAGTCATTTTGGATTAGTAGTTTGTTTTCGACAACTACACACGTATTTGTGTGTTCTTCGATTTTTTACTTTTGAAAATAATTTATCAAAGAATCTGTATTATATTTTGTGTTAAAATGGAATAAAGTGCTTCAACGCACTTGAAATTTTGACTGTGGCACTCGGCGAGTCTTAATAAAGTGTTTATAAGTGGTAGAAGCGGTCTACAGAAGGCAGATGAGAGTTGATCGTCCTGCAGTTGTAACCACGTCAACAAGCGAAGAAAACATCGAAACAGAAAAGAAAATGGTTGTGGAAAATCGTACATCGTACTGTTTTTACTATCCAAATGGTCCTACCTGATTAAGGTTCAATGATTTCATTTCCATTGGTCTTGTTCAATGCCAGTGAAAAAAACCAAAATTTAACTCTGAAATTGTTTTCTTTCGTATAGTCATTCAGAATATGTGAAATAAAACTCGCCCGAAAGCATAAAGGAAGGATGAAATAGAGATATAGCCTTCGATAAAATATTTCTTATCATAATAATATAATTGCATGTTCATTTGTTATTATGAATGCAGATTAGTAAAAAATTATGTTGATAACAAGGCAAAAGAAGGTTAAAAGACATAAAAACATTGGAGTTTGACTTCCTTTATACAAAAAATAACAATAATCATATTATTTAATATAAGCTAAAATTCAAACACTTGAACTTTTGATTTACACTTTTATTGACAACATAGCATGACGCGTTTCGTCGTTATAAACGACTTCTTCAGATGCTACTAGAATACTGACTAACAACAAATTTGTCAAAACAGTTATAAATATTTATACCTGTTTTGACAAATTTGTTGTTAGTCAAACAGAATACTTTCTAGATGCTAACAGAATACTTTCTGTTAGCATCTGAAAAAGTCGTTTGTAACGACGAAACGAATCATGCGATGTTGTCAATAAAAGTGTAAATCAAAAGTTAAAGTGTTTGAATTTTAGTTTATATTCAATTATAATGGAAAATGGATTAACATCAAGTAAACGTCAACGCTACTCAATAAATAATCATTTTAGTCTGTGTATGCTCCTACAGTACAAAGAATGAAAACACAATGTATCTCTCAATATTGATCGATCATTTAGGAGAAGGAAGTTCAAACGTAAAAATTAAAACAATTATGGTGGTATTATGACCATTGGACCAATTATTATTAAGTATTTCTATAAATCCTGTTGTAATATTCTGTAAAGGTAGGTTTACTCGCTCAAGCGATTTTGCGACCATGGTTTTGAACATTTCTCCTTCAATTTTGCCCTTTTTATCACGCATATCAAAGACGTAGCAAGCATTATCATTTCTTCTTCCGAATTTCCCATTTCGCATTCAAGTCTCAACAAAATGGGGAACACAACAAGAACAGCAAATACTGAAGTACTGAAAACTTTTTCAGGGCTCCCCACTTGTTTGTGTGAATGGCTTAAACGTGTGAACCCACCTTAATGTATTGAATATAAACTAAAATTCAAGCACTCGAACTTTTTATTTAAACTTTATTGACAACATAGCATGACGCATTCGTCGCAACAAACGACTTCTTCAGATGCTAACAAAATACTGACTGTCATCTCTCCGATTATACTCGGATTAATATCGGTCGTCTCGTTAGCATAGCCGAGAGTGCAATGCCTGTTAGCAATGCCTGCTAAATGGAAGATCTGGTTTCTTTCTAGTCCAAGTGAGACATGTACTCTAGTGTGCGCCTGGATGAGTAATGTACAAGTTTAAAGGTCCAATATATGCGAATACGAAAAAAAATTCAATGTCGCCTACTCGAATGTCTGACATTCCGGTTATCAACACGAACGGCGATGCGTCAGATTCCCGGAAACTGGAGGCCGGGGAAAGTTCCGAGATTTCGGCAACCGAAAAACTCCAACGGCGTCAATTAGAATCGAATTAAGGCGAAGACAACTAACGCACACAATCGTCATCGGAGCGTTTTCACGGATCAAGATCGCGTCTAGATCGTAAAATTCGAGTGGGTTTTCCATGGGAACCGAAACAAAGGAATTACGTCGAATCCAGCGCACCTTCGACTACCGTTAAGATGCCGTTCCTTTCTGTACAAATACGGAAATATTGTCTGCGCTATTGTTACAAAATGAGCGGGAATTTGTGAAATGCGAAAAAGAGATAAACGAAGAGACTGCGTTTTCAACAGACTGATAAATATTGGATGAATTGTCCATTATTTCAAGTTAATATATGATTAATGAGGAAGAAATTTTCTCTCTTTCTCTTTAGATGGCGTATTTTTTTATATGGTTGTGACTCCAATTTAGTGGTAATTGTGGCAAAGTAAAATAATTATTTGCTGAAAAATGTAGTACCTATGTAATACTACAGAACTGTTGTTCTATTTTTTGACGACTTGTGTTTGAGAGTTTGGTTTTTGCGATGTCTCTCCGTTGTTATTTGACAAAAATTTCCTGACAATGTATAAGAAGCTATTAAAAAACTCAAAAACCTTCATAATTTTTATTAGAAACTGAAGACATTATGAAACATTAGAACTAAGATTGAAAATAAAACAAACACACACACACACACAATATATATATATATATATATATATATATATATATATATATATATATATATATATATATATATATTTGCCGGTTACAAATGGAAAGAATCAGCTTGCTTGTCGACTTGTAGGGGAAATTGCCGAGATAAAACGTAATTCAATTGATTTTTTTTGAGTGCGTATCCTTTGATCAAAGAAAATTAATTATTTCGTTTGACATTGACATTATATGATTTTTATTTAAATTAGGGCGATTCTTTTCGACATTTCAGTGCTTTTTTCAAGTTGTAAAACTTTGAAGAATACGATTTAAGAGGAATCTCTCCACTTTGTAAGATTTTATCTAGTGCAATTCATTCTGTCGAAAAATAAAAGAGCTCTATTATTTTTGTATGTATAATTATAATTTCAGTTATTTAGTGTTATGTATTATGGATTCGATTTTGCATAAAACATGTATTTGACATTGCGAATTAATTCAAAGGTCGATTTTGTGTTATTGCTCATTATTCCGATCAAAAAGCCTTGAAAATAATAAATAATTTTATGCGGCAGCTCGACAGGTGCTTTATTCCTCCCACAAGAGAAATAAAACATCTAGAATCTTCATATTTGTCTAACGTAAAGTTTATAAAATCACAAGAGTGGTAAGGTATGTGTGGAAAAAAGGTATATTACCTATGCCATCTAGATGAAGTGAAACCTCAATTGGACGAGAAGTGAAAAGGCTTTCGTTATTTATAGTTAGAGTACTTAGTATATGTCTTTGATCAAGAGGAACGAGAATTAAAGTAAAATCAACCATCAAGGAATGACAATATTCATTGCCCCTATTTAAGTAATCATCAACTAATGATGGTGAAAGCAATAGTTATTCCTGCCTTTGTGACACAAGATCAGTTGATTATCGTCAGTTCCATCGATGCATAATAACGATTTGGCTTATCCAAAAATGTAATCAGAATGTTGTAGCCTTTCACAAATTGTCAGGTAGAAAAAAATGATCGATATCTTTGGGTTAGAGATTTGAATGAACGCTAACAATCATTTGCTGTTAGCGAAGTGTTTTATTTAGTTGTTATTTTTGTTTATGAGTACTTCTAGAATACCTTTGATGTATAATAGTGTTGGCGTTTACTTGATGTGAATCCATTATAATTGAATATAAACTTAAATTCAAACACTTGAATTTATGATTTACACTTTATTGACTACATAGCAAGACGCGTTTTGTCGTTACAAACGACTTCTTCAGATGCTTACAAAATAATAACCTATTATTATTATTCTTCAAGTTATTAAGTCTTCAGGTTATTATTCTGTAAGCATCTGAAGAAGTCGTTTGTAACGACGAAACGCGTTTGGCTATGTAGGCAATAAAGTGTAAATCATAAGTTCAAGTGTTCAAGTGTAAATCATAAGTGTCAAGTGAATTTAAGTTTATATTCAAACCTTTGATGTAATTACGCTTTATCTTGATAATAAGTTATTTACTTTGTTTTTTATCACTGTGTTTATTTATATAGTTGCGGAGTTTTGTAGTATTCAAAGATACATTTTCAAAAGTATTACTAATGATGACAATATTTATAATGGTTACAGGATCGGGGTTAACATAGAATTTCCTTGTCATAGATTCATTTCATAGTCCCTCTGCTTCTTTTCCTTGCAGCCTAGAGATTTTCATAGAACTTCAAACATAAAAGTGGCTAATTCTTTATATTTATTTGATTTTTCAACAAGTTGACTGTGGTGTTTTCATTATGTCTATAAATTTGTTTATATTCTGAAATATCGAGTACTCTGCTTACAGGAACTATGTGTAAGATCTATGAATTATAATGACGTTTTTCCAGATAAAATAGTTTAAAAAAAGTATCTTAAGTTGAGCAAATCGTCATTAGAGAAGATATAAAATAATTCAGGTGGTTGCTTTGTTATTGATGAATATTCGATACGTTTTAAAATGTAGTGAATGTTTTGACCGTGGGAAGAAAGTCGCGTTGAGGGTAAAGATTTTGTTTACATATTTATTTTGTCCATTGTCTGCTTGTCATGAATAGAGACGGGATTGCCTGTAATTTGATTTCAACCGCATTAATTACAGTCGGTGTATGTATATATGCAAATTTTCATGTGGAGTATCTTTCGTTTTTGTTGAATTATATTTACACGGTCACCTCTTCAAAAATTGTATTAATATTATATTAAAAAGGATCATCTTCCTTAAAATGTATGGTAACTTCCTTCCGAAATATAATGTCTTTTAAATTTCATGTTTTTGGGTCATTTTTGATTAGACAAGTAGGTGTACAAGTACCCTGGAAAAAATATCTGCCCACGTATAACTCCCTGTTTTTCATTGACTTTTCTGAAACGTCTGGTCGCTGCTGTTATTTTTCACGTAATGGTATCAATTCTATAATGAAAATTATCATCTCCCTAGAATTGTTGTCAGCTTCGTTCTTTAATATTATGTTTTTTATATCTTTATGTTTTTATTTCCTTTTTGGTTAGATAAGTATACGGGGGCTATCGAGAAAAAAATAATTACCACATTTTAATGGAACTTGAATAGGACATTATTTTCAACCTTCCCACGTATATTCCCTGTCTTTCATCAACTTTTCTGAAACTTCTAATCATTGCTTTCATTTTCCACAAAATTGTATCAATTATGTAATGAAAATTATCATCCCCCTGGAAAGTGTGGTCAGCTTTCTTTTTAAATATAATTTTTTTAAAATATTTATGTTTTTTTACCTTCCTTTTTGTTAGTGAAGTATACCTACAAGGGCTATCGAAAAAAATAATTACCACATTTCGATGATATTTTAATTGCACATAATTTTCAACCGGTTCGTTTAAGTCTCTTTTTCGATAAACTTTTCTAAGACATCGAGTCGCTCCTTTTTTGTGCTTTGTCGTGTCACGAAGCTCACAACAGCTGCGAAGCGTGTAAGCTTCGAAAAAATGCTTGTACCGCAAACACGCACGCTCAATTTACCATGCAATATCGCGAAATGCGCAATTTTCTTCTCGCTCGAAAATTGAAAAAGTCCACATGAACATATACGTACGTAACAAATTATTAGACGTAATTTACGCGGGCAGGTAATGCTAGACCCATAGCTGTGAATGGTGTTGCAAGATTACGTAATTTCGCTTACGATATCATTATGAAAATAGTAAATAAAAAGGATTTCTATTATTTAGATAATCGCGTGGACCGGTTCATCTGTTTGCAGTCATTGTATTTTTATTGGTAATATTCTACCCGCGTTCACGCTACATGCCGATTTACAAACAAAACTTTCTCAACACCTACATACACGGTGTTTATGGTTTCGACACAAATCTGGCTGCTTGTTTACGTGTTGTCTTCCAAGAAAATATAGTGGTTCCGTAAATTTCAAAATAAAGCTGTTTGTCTATTGAGAATTGAAATTTGGATGAAAAAAATAAAATTCGTGGTCATTAATTTTCACGGTGGTTCTAAGATTGCATTATATCCATCGGTGAATATTGAAGAACCAGTTCCAGGCCTCTGCCTTTTCTGCGAATATCCATCCATCTAACCATTTATTGATTGATCTATCTATCTATCCATATATTCATTCATCTATCAATGTATCCATCTATCAATTTAAGCCATCTATTCATAATAATAATAATGTATTTATTTAGCAGAATTTCTACATCATATTACAAAATATAGTAATAACAAGTTAATTAAAAAATAAAATAATGAAAAGTAAAATACTGTGAATTAAGTAAAGTACCAATATATGTAAATAACATAATATAGTAGAACAAAAACGTTTTACTTAGCACCTAACTAATATCACATGATAAACATCAATTAGAGTACTAGCAGAAACAAAGCCCAATTGAATTAGAGTGACTTTAAACTTTGCATTTGGTTGAGATGAACGTTCTCAAATGTCTTTTAAATACTTTTAAACTTTCACAGTTTTTTATATGTGCAGGAAGTCCATTAAATTCAATTAAACCTTTATACAAAATAGATTTTAGCTATTGTGTAGTGTTACATTTTCCAAGGATAAAGTCTGTTTTGAATCTCGTATTATAATTATGTACATCTTTAAATAATCGAACTCTATCACTAATGTAGATTGGTAACATGTTTCGTTTGTTGTTACTGCTGTCATTTTGTCGTCACGATCTGTCTTCCTATCATCGTAGGAATATTTCTTCAACCGAACCTAATTTAGTTCGATCTAGATCGCCATATGAAAGCTTGAAATCTTTCAGTAATTTTAAGAAAAATCCAGTTGGATTTGTAACGATCTATTTGGGTACCTACTTCTTTCTACGATTTCACTGGTTGACATAGTGCTTGGAAGTGAAATATCTCTTGCATTTTGCAGATCAAAACCATTTTTTCCACTGGTGGGGAAATTGTACTCAGGAGGTATTTTGATAATTCTACACCAACGAAGTTTTTGACATTCTTCTATAGCAGCGGTTCTCAAACTTTTTTGGCGACGAAACCCTTCTGTAAAGCAAAAAGTGTTACGGTGCCTTGAAATAAACAAGAAGAAAATAAAATAGAGGTTTATTTATGTGTGTTCTTATCCATAATCATGTCGTTCAGAGAGGAGATGATTACTGCTTTTCTCATTTTTACCGGTATTCTTTCGGAGCGCTACTGAGGCTTTGATGAGCTCTAGGTCTCCCCGAAGCGATATTTTAGTATAAAAATTTTAATTAAACTCTTGGCTCAATGTTTCAAAAATAAATCCAATAATAAAATAATATTACAACGTTGAGTCGACATGTTTCGGGCGGTCAGCTCATTATCAACACTAACTGATTATTTAATGACGTTTCACCAAGTGGTAAGCGATAATTCAATCTCAGTTATTTTTTAGTATGGCTGTTTTACCATGATGGTTTAGCTTTCCAGGTTTTATAGTGTTATTCCAAACATATTCCTGGGAAAAATATTACAAGGATTAATGCCTAATTCATGAAACAAATCTGTCAATATTCATTGTCGTTTCATATCTCAGTGCACTTCAAGAAATGTAAATCGTTTAAACTTTTTTCTTATTATGAATAAATTGGAATAGTTCAAATTGAAGAGAGAATAATTACAGTTTCTTCAACACTAGGAAATTAACATTGACAACTACAAGCGATTTCGCTAAGTAGATATGTTATTCAAGGATGACCAAGATTGAAGAGCATGGGTTATCAAAATTCATGCTTATTTAATTCGCAAATAGCAAGGTCGCCGCTTAAGGTGCAAGGATGTTCACGTTCAGCACACACAACTATTTAATTTTAGAAGCACCTGTTTGTAAGAGCACCGCTTCTTTATATATACTTAATAATAACGCAATCTCCGTTTCTTAGATAACGACTTCCTCGTATCAGTTCTTTATAGCCCCGGCATTATTTACTCATGCTGGCCATTATTCCAATCGTTAATAGAGGCGACAGGAAAGGCGTCCAATCCAATTCTGGATATCTGTCTCGAAACGAACACACAATAATTATTTTGTCGCAAGGTGACGATCTTTGTTGTTTGAACAATAATCTGCCATCCCACGTATATTATTTTTATCGTCGTAATCGGTTTCATCTTATACGTACTTCAGAATATGTATTTTTGATTCGCGATATAAATCGATCTTTGATAAGTTCTTCAATGCTAAACACTGACCTCAACTTTGTCACGTGTAGGAAACAAACGCATTACTTTGATAAATAAATCGAATATCGGAAGGTCTCTACGTCTAGAATTTGTTGATTTTGCTTTTCATTTTGCATTCTGAGTTGTAGAATAACGTAGACGTTAATAAAAAGAACGACATTGAATATTTGTCATTATTTTGTTGATAAAAACATATAATTATTAAATAGGTATATTGAACATTAAAGACAACTGTATGTTTTTATATACATATATATATATATATATATATATATATATATATATATATATATATATATATATATATATAAATATTTGAATTATTCACTAAGTAATTTAAATTTTCTTTTCGTCCCTTTTTTAATCAATTATCATCTTAAAAGAAACCAATTATTCGGTTCAAATTATTTTGTTAAAATTCGTAAAAAATCGATATAGATAATCGTAATTGATGTTGAGGAATTAGATCTTATCATTTCCTATTAAGCTTAAAACTCAATGTTTAATTGTTAAATAGTTAAATAATAGTTAAATACCACGATGATACTTTTTCTCTTCAGAGAAGTAATAGAAGGTCTCTATCTTCCTGTATATCCGTTTTGATAAATATCCGAACATTCCGCAAGTAACAACTTCGTATTTCAAGTTCACGAATAATAATTTCATCGATAATACCGACGACCTTCATTATCCTTCGAATTCAAGATCTTTCCACACGTTACTGCGGTAGCAAAATTGGTCGATGTGGTCATTTTTTCGAGCGAAGAGAAACTTCCGTTAGTTCCCAGGAAGAAAAAGTAATTTAATTGAAATCGGATTACGATTCTATCGCTATAATACAGATTTATTGTATAATCAAAACAAACGAATATTCCGACATTTTCGTACTTTCTAACGTTTGAAATGAAGAATTTTCGTCCACAGATTCTACAATTAGTTTTCTATGTCAGTCGCTATGATTTAAATTGCGTTCTTCGAAATACGTCATCTCACATTAATTGGAAAATAAGCGGAAGACATAGTTACAGACTTAAATAGTACAATTGAGATGTAAATCTTTTGGTTAATATCAACGAAAACTTCAGTGTTTTTCCCTACATTCTAAAAATTCCTGAAATGTCATGTTTTTTCCTATGTCATAAATCAATACACAGATGGCGCATCAACCTAAACTTACTGCTAACATTCGGAGTTTCAGTCTTTACTTATGTAGATATTATTTGAATTTTCAAACTATTGGGCATATTAAACGTTGTAAGAATTTGAGGAAACTTGAAGACATTTTTTCGAATTAACTTTTATCCAAACAAATGGTATCTATATGAAGATAATCATATGCTAACATGTCAGAAAAAGTAAGGTTCTGCAACAGCAGAACGTTTTAATTGTAAATTTTATGTCGAAATTCAACTTTCTTTGGATTTTCACACAAATTTGTTTGAAATAAAATGTACCAAAGAGTTTGTAGAGATATCCTTGTTTTAATAGGGAAAATGAAAAGTTTGTACCACTTTTTGAAAGAAATGCGCAAAGGAATGGACGTTAAATTCAAAACAATTAAAGTTTTTTGAAGACATCGTATAATGCTATTTTTTATATAAAATTCATTTCATTCATTGGAATTTATGGAAATACATTGCATTAATTATAATGTACCTACACTACTGCTTGAGAGATACAACATACCATACTCTATGGTCACTGTAGGTTAATTTTTGTCTATGGACTTTAATGATCATATTATGTTGCGTCTTATTGAATGCCAATGAAAAAGAGGAATGAAACTTTTAAAATGAATATTGAAATTGTTTTCATTTGTATAGTTATCAATATTTATGAAATACAATTTGGTGGAGAACATAAAGCACACTATAAAAGAAGGATATGTAGATTATTCAACAAAAGAACCCTTATGTACAATCTTAAAAATTAAAGGAATAATGGTTGAAATTTGAACACTGAGAAACACCATTGTTAAGTAAATAAAACAAAATTAACGAGTATTAAGACACAAGTTAAAAACCAATTTTCTCTCATGAATTTTTTGATGATGAATGATTTCGGTGAACTGTATCTTCTTCGAATTCAAGTGCAGATCGTCTGAGCTGAGAAGGAAGACTTCGTCGAAAGAACGCTATGCATTATAGATAATTCAATGTGTTTATCGATTTACATCCAGTATCAGATTGAACAATTCATTAAATCGTAATTCGTTATAATTCGATTATTGCGGGCATTTTCTAAATTGCCAGATATTATTTTCCATATTTATTATTTCAAATGAATAAATCTACCGATGAATAAGTATGAAAGCAGTGTTGTACGCAAAGTGATTGCGCTATTTGGACCGTGACGTGAGATCAGAATCAATATATCTGAAAAACTTGTTCTACCTTGACAGTAAACCGGCAGGTTCGTCGGTTTTTCGTCTGGCTAAATTGATTGTACACAAATTGAAATATAAGCTCATACAACATGGATAAACAATTTTGTTTTAAATATTTGAATAGACTTGAGTTCAAACAAGTTTTTTTCGAATATTTTTCAAGTTACTTATTCTGATACAAAACAACTGATGTTTTTTGTATTTTGACGCTTCGAAGCTTTTTATGTATTGAAAAATCAGTTTTTTCGGAATATAATTTTTTATAACGAAGGCTTAAATGTTACTATCTCACAAGGCAGTATTAAAACAACTTTATTTTATATATTCGTTGACTTGAATTCAAACAATTTTTTTCAAATATTCCTCTAGTTATGTTAGTATTAATTATTTTGATGAGGATCAACCAAGGTTTTTTTGTATTTTAAATATTTAAAATTTTTTATGTATTGGAAAATCAATTTTTCTAGAATATAATTTTTTATGACGAAGTTTGAATGCTGCTGTCATTATAAAATTAACTTTGTTTTAAGTATTTGTTGATAATTTTTTTCAATCATTTTTCAAGTTATATATTTTGTTACGAATCAACTGATATTTTTTCTATTTTGCTTATTTGAAGCTTTTTATGTATTGAAAAATTTATTTATTGGGAATATAATTTTTTATAATGAAGTCTCAAATGATGCTATGTCATTAAAAAAACAATTCTGTTTTGAATATTTGTTGACTTGAGTTCAAATATATATTTTTTCAATTATTCTTCGAGTTACGTATTAATTATTCTGATACAAATCAACCGATATTTTTTCTATTTTCGTTATTTGAAGCTTTTTCATGTATTGGAAATCTATATTGTTCGAATATACCTAATTGTTCTCAAATAAATCGTCAATGCTTCTATCTCATTTGTTGGTGTACAAATTCGTATCGATGTTTCAAATGTAGATTGATTTATTAACGCTCAGATTGGAGCTAGGAAGCGATGTTAATTTAACGTAAAATCTCGAACGTATGGCGTGATTTGTCAATTACAACTTGGCATCGAAGTCTAAAGGTATTATACCTAATAGTACGTTGTTATTTGTTACCTTGCATTCGAAATATCCGTGTCTTGCACATGACAATCCGTGCATTCATGACTTCTGACGGACATTGAATTACCTATTATTAAGTTTATTATCAACATCCGAAGAATAAGATCGCAATCGATTTCATACAATGACCATGAGATCATAAATGTCGACTGGCTCTATCGGCATATTCTTTTGTTCAAATCGGGTTTTCGTTCCACTTGCTACGTTTAGAAATTCAATGTGGAGCTGCTCGGACGTTTTACCCTTTTTCCAGCAGTTCGTTCGATAAATTTTGTTATGTTAATTGATAATTTTCCATTGTTATCTCAAATAAAATTTCTCTATTGTACAGTTTTCACGAGCCTGTGTTTAAAACATATTTATTTCAATATAAGGCCAGCTTACTCCAAAAAACGTAATTTTTTTCAATATATTTTATTTATAGTACAAAACATGTTGAGTAATCAATTTATTTACATATGAAAGCACATATATGAAATTAATTGAAAAAAATTATTTTTTTTCCAAATGGCGGTCTCAAAAATGGCTGTTGAAACTCATCTGAATCTGAATCATTTCTTGGAAAAGAATTATCTGAAAGCAAAAAACAAAACGGTTTCATGTTCTGTATCGAATTGGCTATGACCTCAAGCAGAATGAAACATTTTCTAATGAAAAAAAAACAAAATGGCGGACTTTTGAATTTTTTTTACCCTTTTTTTCACTTTTAATTGTTTATAACTTTTTCAAATATTGATGAATATTTCTGGTTCTGCTTTTGGCCATAGCAAGACATCTAAAGAGTAAAATTCTGTTTGGTTCATATCGATAACTGCAATAGTTTCGAAATGAGAGTGTAATTCATGCGAAAAAACGTGGTTCGGAGAAAAATCAGTTCAAAGTTTTTATTCGTGAAAAATCGCAAAAAAAGCGAATTTTACTCACATATCCATTCCAGCTTCATACACAACTCTTTCCTGGTCTTCGTAAGCATCATTCTGAAGAATTCTTGCATTACTCAAAGCAGTTCAACAAAATAACAAGACAATAACAATAAAACAAAGAACAAAAGAATAAGACGACCCGAAGGCATGCAGCAGCTGCCGCAACCGAAGGCGTTCGAGCGGCCAGATTTACTGCAGCGCTCCCTAATCTCTTATACCTGCTTCTCGGTCTTGCTGATCTTTGGGACTAATTCTATACTATTTCTACGAGTATATAGTAGCAATTCATGAAAAAAAATTTTTTGATTTTTTCAAAATTGTTTGAAGTAAGCTGGCCTTAATCTTTCGAATAAAATTCTTTTCATAAAAATATTGTGTTTGACCATACTTTCGTGGTGTTAAAGTTTAACTTATTGAATTTTTAATATTAATTTCGGGATATTTAACTTATTACTCTCCGTATCAATTTCGAGCAACAATTAAATTCTGTTTAATTACTACAGCTCAACTACAGTACTACATTAGATCAGTTACTTAGAGCACATATTTTCAAATAGCATTCCGAGTTAAAATTACCGTAATTTTTTCAATTGACATTTAAGTTTCAAAATATTTGTAGAAAGGCAGTTATCAAAATGTCATTTGTTTCGAAATACCAACCCAAATAGAAAGAAATCCCCAAGGAAAACTTGCTACAAACAAAATGTTTTTTACATTTTTGAATTACTGTAGAAAAACTAAAGACGAAGTGCATCTCTATAATTGTGTACTTATTTGCAAGCAAGTTAGGTTTGAATAATAAATATGAGATTTTCACGTGTTTATCAAACGTTTTCTCGAAGGTTTTCGTCATAAATCGTTCCTTGAATATGAATGGACAACCTTATCAGAAATCTTAAAAATGTACAACCCTCTTCTATTATTTTTGGGTGAAAGAGGAAGGGCGGTAAATTCACGCCAGAAATGCGTTATTTCTCGAAGAACTGCAAACGAAACCCTCAAATATATCAACCCTCGGTCGGTGGAATAAATTTTTTGGATTGATAGCGTGATGTAAGAAGTAGAACAACTTGGCCCCTGTTTCCTTGGAAGTGAATTTTTCAAGACGAAGTTGTTGGCACGACTTGTATTGAAAATTGGATTAAGGTGCCTTTTTAAGGAGGTCACATCGTATGTAATGAGCTACTTTGGTTTCATGCGTAACAGCATTAGCGAAAATCTGTATCGATTTGTCGTAATTTATATGAAGAAGTAGGTAGCGTTCTGTGTTTTCTCGTTGGTTATGTGGAAAAGTAGTGAATTTCCATCACTTTGAACTATTTTTAACAGTATTAAATTAAATTAAACTCTTGGCTTAATGTTTCACGATTATATTTAACAATATGAATTTGTCAACATGTTTCGAGCGTTAGCTCATTTTCAAGACTCACGCTCGAAACATGTTGACAAATTCATATTGTAAATATAATCGTGAAACATTAAGCCAAGAGTTTAATTTAATTTAATATTTAATTATGTTTCATCAAGAGTTAAGCGAGAGTTCAATCTCAGTTATTTTTAACAGGTTTTCATAAAGAAATGATTAAAATCAATTTTGTACGACCTAAACCTGGAAAGTCTATATTTCTGATCGACAATCAGCGATCTAAATGATTTTTTTACGAGATTTAAGCTCCCAGTTGTGTGAAATACCAAAACTTTCGCCGCAAAATTAATAAGAAGTTTCTATAACTTCAGTTTTCAAATGAAATTTTTCTTTGCGAAATGGGAAGTTTGAGGAAAAGTAGGAAAGCAATTTGTATTCAACAATGTATGATTCGTCACAGAAGAAATTGAAAATAAATCAATTAATGTATTTCAAGATATTCAAATAACGTAGCAATTAATTTAGACGCATATTGTGTCAACAAGAGAATTATAAAATTATCAAACTTCATTGTAAGAAAATGATACTAAGTAACAGTTTGTTTATAGGTAGGTGAATCTTTACATATTTCTTTTCAACGCACCTTTTATCTTCTGTAAAGTTTATATATTTTGCTTTTTATTTACAAATTTTATTTACTACTTCAATTTATCATCTGAATGTATTGTCATTTAAAATAACATTGTTTAGAAAAACAATGGTCTTTGTTTAAAAAAACAATCTTAGTATAAAACGTTATAAAATCAATATTTTTGAAAAAATTTCAATATCCAAACAAAATTCACGTTGTCAATTATCATTTACAAAATTATTTTTTATTGTTACGTGTGAAATCTATATCTATTATCCATCTTTTCCACTGAAGAATTCGCAGTTTCATTCAAATAAATCTACAGTTTGATATAATTTTACTTTGGTAAATAAATGCAAGCATTTAAAAATCAAATCAATGTTTGAAATTGTTCGAACACGAACAGGTTCCTCATTCTTATTCTTAATATTCCTATAATTAAATTGCAATTATGGTGTGACGTCTTGCAATTCCAGAACCCACGCTTTGGTCGTCAATAAAGACAGGTTTATTCATTAATGTTAATAACGTGATCAATCATCCCGAACAACGATTTATTATCGTTTGTGTTATATTTGGAATGGAAAATTGAATTTTGATTAAATATTACATAGTATAACAATATTAGTTTAGCTTCATTGTGTTCCATATTTTGAATTATCTAGATTTTTTTGAAATATATGGCGTCTGTCTGAAATGATTAAGTGGTTATTTAGGATTTTACATGTGTATTGGTGGGTTTCAAGGATGACAAGGTGCAAAGTTTTTCTAGTCAGAACGAAAAACAGTTTGAAAAACTTTTTCCAAGAAGTAAAATACTTGCTATGAAAATATCTATTTAGGTCTGCTATGTGCCACTGGTTTTACTGAAAAAGTTTTTCAAAACACAGTTCTTCAGATTTGAGAGTATGCTATAGTCAAAGGTAGTTAAATCTGGGAAATGGGATGGATTTTCTGATATACTGAAATCGTGTAGGCTTTCACGGCCGGTGTCCATTGTGAAACATGGTGATATAATCTTCCGGGCTGATTGGTCGTGGTCAACTGGAACTCACCCTCTTCCAGAGTTGCTCCAGAGTCGTCGGCCAGTACACAACTACGTCGAAGCACCCGCCGCCACTGAAGATGTCTCTCGCAGTTAAAGACGAAACGTCTGGAAGAGGAGGAGTTCCAGTTGACCACGGCCAATCAGCCCGGAAGATTATATCACCATGTTTCTGATATACTAACACCAATCTCTCAATTTTCTTTCTATTAAAACTCATTTTATGGTTGGTACTTCAACCATAAAAGTGGTATAAAATCTGGTATTTCAACCTCAGTGGTATAAAATCTCTGTTCAATGTGTTCAATTAAAATAAATACTGTTTCAATCTCAAATAAAAATCATGACTTTTTCTGGCAGTGTAATTGACGTAGTCTTCATTTTGACATAGTGCCACCAGCTCAGATCCACTTGTTTGGCTTCTATTTTATATTATTTATTTTATATTATAAAATCAATATTTACAAAGTGGTTATCTTCGTGCAAACTAAAGTGGAAAATAGAATTTGTTGGATTTTTGCAACAATTCAAACCAGGCTTGAAAATCCGTTTCCTTGCTGGTATTCGATCAGTATTGTAACTAATCTTGTGGACAATTTGTTCAAAACTTTGTTTTTTCAATTCTTTATTTGAAATGTACCTGTCCAGGCTTTGTAATATACCTTCAGTCTTATCAATCTCTTAGATCACCCTAATCATAACGGGTATCTTCTGGAAAGCTGAACGTCTATTTCCAATCGATATAAAAAAATCACTTTATCTCATAAGGGTGCACCATGTCATTAGGTTTTATGACAAGGGTGCCAACAACATGGATCGAAATTTAATCCTTAGTCTTTTTCTGGTCTTAAACTTTTAAACCATACCCCATATATATATATTTTTTATGTAATATGGATTATATTATATAAATGATATCAACTAATATATTATGACAACTAATTTCTTCTATTTTCCAATGTAATAATTTTATCACTCAAACGGTTTATTTAACAATTAAAATGATTGATCCTATTGTGAAATGTGATATTAATCCTACAAGTAATGAAAAAGGTTATTTTTCATATCCTTATTGGAAAACAGCCATTTGATTAGGTACAACTCCAAAAAGGAAATGTTTTATTTTGCTAATTAGCAACATAACCATACAAGAAATACAGAGAATACATACAAAGAAAATATATAATATGTATTTATAAATAAGTACAATCATTCATATTTTTTAAATATTTTTATCGTCATTATTCCCTTAGCTTTGTTCTATTTAAAGCAAAAATTATTGCCATTTTCATAAGTGGATTCTATTCATTCGAAGAGTCATTTAGAAATTTCAAATTTGCAAGAATGTCAACATTTTATAATAATTTGTAATATTTTTTCATGAATACAAAAATGCTTCATTTTACATTTTCGTTCTTTCACAGTTAACAGGACTCCTCCACCAGAGCCTACATCCCCAGTATTTCAAGAGCCAGAACATGATTATTCAGGTGAGACCTCCTTTCTATTTTCTTTATATTCAAATAGTTCGGACTCATTATTATCGAATATTTTTGTCTATATATTTTATTATATTGCGTTTGAACTAATATTTTGCTACATATTTTGTTCATTACATTAAAAGTTTGGTGGATTTATTGATATTCTGAACTGGACTAGTTCAAAGATTCTTCGTCTTTTTATGCTACAATTAGGTTCAATAAAACGAAGAAAATTAGAATTTTAATAATAGATCTGAGCTGCTTGATGCGTTTCAATTTAATTTCCTGAAAATTTTCCATTTAAGTTGCATATTGCTATCGTACTTTTTATTTTACGTCTCGATATTAATATTCGTGTTTGGGATTATCTCATTCCAAGGTGGCCGCGATAATCGGACATTGATGCGTTTCAGATATGGATTTACCAAAACATTTTTCATTTATCTGTGACATATCACCCGTTACTTCAAGGATATATCAACACGATTCTCTGCTATAATCGCTCATTATTTGTTTATATAATGAGTAACGTTCTTAATCATAATAATTAATTTTCGCCATTGTTGAATTCAAATAAAACAATAAGCCAGGTATTCATCATTTCCTTCGTTATAATCATAATATGGCGATGGAAATACAACTGAAATGAAAACATTAATTGAGTAGAATACGTATTGTGAAGTATTAATTTATTGCTACTTTTTTTTCAATTAAATTTCCAGTATTATATTTTGTACTATTGTTGTGGGTATTGAGGTTATGCTCAGTATTTTTCGAAGTTACTTTTCTAATGGTACGATCGGAGTGAACTGAAAAAAGTTGATAATAATTGCTCATGAATTTCAATCTTTTTTTTAAATATTGAAAACAGTCATTAATATTATCGAAATTCATACCATGAATCAATTTCACTGAAAATTTTCATCTGTTTTTATTTCAACTTGTCCCAATAATTCAACCATTTCAGCCGTTAAATCTTTTAGTTCTCTATTTTTTGTCATTTCATCATTTACTCACAAGAGGTCATTAGTAGTCAGTAATGCTCTGTCAGTAGGATTAATGAAGTACATGACAAGGTTTCTTTATGTACTGTTTGTTTTATAGATTCTAGTTTTCCTCGTTTCCTTCCAATATTATTTCTTCAAAACTTCCACTGTAACATTACACAATATTATTAGACAATTTCTATTAGTTTATCGTGCGCATCTGCCGTTTGACATTTGACTTAATAAAGTGTTTCCGTTTCACTACGACTTCTGCCCACAGATGCTCATAGAAAAAGTGGTTTATTATATAAAGAAATCGATGCTCCCTTGAACTGTCAAAGTTCACATTGCTGTGGAGTATGATCTATATGTTAATAATCTATAATTAATATGTTAATCTATATGTTACTATGTGTCTATTCAAAATCGAAATGATTACTTAGAAAAAGGTTATTAAGGGCTCATTACGCCTTTAAAACAGGGCCATCTCCATCTGCGTAGAGTTTGCCATCATCTAAAAGTCTGGTTTAAAAGTATGCTTGCTTTTCAAGTCTCTTCTTAAGATTATGTTCTGAGTGATTACGTTCTACTGAACCTACTAGTATAATTACTCGAAAAACTTTCGTATTTTACTCTGGGTTCAATGAGCTACCTTTTTTACCGTAGACGAGTTTTGGAATATGGCCTTATGATTTATTTTTTGTGTTGTAATCCTGGCTCATTATTTAGCATTCTACATCTATAATTCAAAACCTAATCCTTTCACTACCTTATTTCATTTAACTGAGTTCGTTGGATTAAAATCTGGAAGGAAATTACATTTTCTACAGGATCTTCAGCTACCAGGTGCTAGTTAATTGTTCACTAATCCTAGATATCATGCTAACTTGCTGAACATTCCTTCTAGAGATTTGCTCTCTTTGTAAAGCCGATTAGAGAAATTAAGAAAACTTTCCATTTCTTGGTTTACCATAGCGATTTTTTACTCATTTTCTTATTTTCATTGCTATATCAAGTTAAGATACTCTACCTCTTTCTTCTGTACATAAATTGTTCCAAATTTATGTTTGATTTTGTTATGTTGGATCGGGAAATGTACACTGTTTTTATGAATAATAAGGATGATAAGCTTTCTTTTGCTGAGCATTAAATTATTTAGTAATTTATTACTAATGGACTGTGAATGTAACTCTGATAAGTTTTTTCGAGTGTTTTTTCGAATTTACGAAAAGAAATTGTTTTTTCCATCGTGTGGTTGTACAATAATTCATTATACTTTTGCAGATCCTACCCAGCCCCAGAAACTGCTCATGATGGACAGCTTCGAGGCACTCTCTCTGGATAACAGCATAAATAACTACCGAAATACTCATCCCTCTCCGCCAACGCAGTACTCCCGATCGAAATCGAACCTAGATCAAATTTACGATAACAATCGGACGTCCAAAACGCAAGGGGAGCGTGATAACTTCCTTCCAGACATCCACAAGAGCAAACTGATCGTCCAGAAGCCGAAGGCCAACCTCCAACGACAGATGAGTCAGGACGAGAAGGTGTCGCCGAAGAACAGTTTTAATATTAGGCAAAGTGCTTCGGACGCAAACTTATGCAAGAATAACAATAACATGCAATCCGCGAAAACTACGACCAGAAGGAATTCGTTCTCGAAGCCACGAAATGCAACAAAAATTCCTAATATAAATAGTGCGAGGACTGTTCCATCGGACGCGAAACGTAATTCGTTAATTAGTAGTACTCCTGACATTTACGCTAGTAGTAATTTCTCGCCGAATGATTCTCTTCAGGAAAATGATATCGTGCCCGGTCCATTGGATAAACCCGTGGGGTTAGACATAGACGATTTTCTTCCAGTAAGTAATAGATTTTCAAAAAAGCAGTTAATTATACGAATATATCAAAAAGCACGAATAATTTCGGCTAATCCAAATGAAAATTTACACCTATGGGTTGGTTGCATGTTTTTTTTGCATTCTATTTTATTCAATACTCTTCTTTACCAGTCCCATATTCATAAGTCCTGTAAATTCATTTCTTATGTTTCTATACATTTCGTCCTTCGTCTTCCTTTCCCCTTCTTCCAACAATTGCTTCAAACGTGACTTGTTTTGTTGATCTTTCCAATTCCAGTCTCAACTTCTTGCTTCAAAATCTCAACCTTTGTGCTCTCACTGTATTATAGTTATAGTTAGTTCGTTAAATAATACACTTATTTCTTCATTTGTTCTGATATCCTACTTTCTTACCTTCATATATTTTCCCAGAACTTTTCTTACAATTCTTCTAAGACCTGTCTTTTAAATTCAGTTTCTATGTTTCACGGCAGTAAATTATCACTGGTCTTATTTTGATTTGTATACTCTTTTCTTTAAATTCCTTGAGAAAGTTTTCGATTCCCGATTCCAAGATAATAATAATAATAAATTCTCAGATAATTAAACTTGCTCACTTTTTCAAAATCGTATTGCGTCGCTTCTGCCATTGTTCAAGATATTCCTTGTTATTTTCCCTTTTGTTTATAACCATGAATTTTCTTTTCTTTTCATTCATCCTTAGTTCTTTTTTCTTCGCTGTATTTTCTTATTGTCTTGCGCCATTTTTCAAGTTTTGTTTTGTTCTTACTAGATATACGATTTTGTCAATGTATGCCATCACTTGTATTCTGTTTGATTACAATTGAATAAACTATTCAATTGTATTATACTTTCTGTTAGAACATCTTCTAACACTATATTAAATAGGCTTGTTGATAGTGGTCCACTTGCTTTAAATCTCTTGTGACTCCGAAATTTTCCAATAGCTGGGTGCAGATATTTCTTAATCTTTATTTATATGGTTTTGGAAGTAATTGTATCATATCTCAAATCTTTAGCACATCATCAACACATTTATGTATATGAAAATTAAAATTTTTATGTATTTCTTCGTTTTTACTAACAATATTGATCATTCTGTTCTTTCTCTTGCTTCATTATATGTCTTACAAAGTTATATACCTGGTCATATTACAGAATGCAATATACAGAGCAGATGTGATGAGTGTAAAAGTCTATCCTTTAGAATATGGTTCTTGCATTTCATGCAAAGTACTACCTGAATTTAAAGCATATTCATTTCTTGAGGTCTTATGAAATCGGTTTTAATACTACTTCCTAACCATTGTCTTATCATGCTCTTTCAACCATTGTGTTTGGGATTCTGAATTCCTTATTTCACCTTATTAATTCCTTATGACACTAACTACTAAAATTGGTTGTGTTTTGGAAGAGTTGCTTTCCAAAAAAAAAAAAAATACTTTTCAGTGATCTCCTATTGCTTTAGGATTATTATTTAGGTTTTATTTTTTTATTTGTTCAGTAATGCTAGAAGATAATCTTGATAGCATTATTTTAAGTGTATCAAATTTCTCTTATTTTTTCAAGATGTCAATGGAAATTTCAGGAAGGTAAATTTCATGTCAATTCCAATGTGCGATTCTTGAAATATTTCAGTTTATTTATAATTTACAAAAATTATTTATTGAAATCAAAACGAGCACTAAAATCTCTCTACAGCTAGTGCAAATGAGCACTCAGAGGACCCAAATATTTGTACTATTTATAGAATTATATTGTTCAATTTGATATTATATAAATTTTTCATTATATATCTCCATTCATTCTTCAAAATTCCAGAAAAATCAGCAAGTACTTGGTTACCGACAGCAATTGCCTGATATGTCAGAGGCTGAGGTTCTTGGAGTGATACTCAGGGGACATGAACGTATGAATTCTGTGATAGCCACTAGGCAAAGAAGTCTGAATTTAGTATTAGCTCAATTTAAAAGTAAAGATATCAAAGCAGCAGTGGAAATGGCCATTGCAATGGACGATTTGGCTGTACTGGTTGATATTTTAGGAGTGTTCAATGAAAAATAGTGAGTGAAAAAATTTTTAATTTGTAGTTTTGTTTTACAAATTAATTTCTGTTTTTTCTGTTTTAGTACCATATGGAACTTAGATCTGTGTGTCTGTGTTCTACCTAAAATGCAAGATTTACTTCAGAGCAAATTCGAATCGTAAGTACTAATCTTATTTCAAAAAATATCTTATGAAACAATTTGACCAAAAATATTAAATATATAAAGGTTTTTCAGTATTAATGACTTCCATTGTGATAATTCATCATTTTGACAAAAACAAATTTTCTTTTCTATTCAATTTGTTATTGAAGTATTTGAGAAGAATTTCACTGTTTTCGGCTAAAATTGATACCTTATCAATCGTTTTCATTATTATTGTCAAATCACACGATCATTTCTTTGAAATTCGAGTTTAAAAATTAATGAGAGTCAAATCCTTCGTTTTGCACAATTATTTATTTGAACAGTTTACGAGCATTTTAAATTAACCGTTCTCAAATTTTACGTTCCTCATTTTTGAAAAATAATAATTAATAAAAAGAATTCTAAATCCGACTTAATTTCTATCTGTTCGGTAAAGAAACTATAATCCAGGTGGCAGCAGTATGCGGATGTAGTTTTCTGTTAATTTTGATAATGATAAAATTTTGCTATTGATGAAGAGATGGCGGCACTGTAATTTCAATATCTGCTATGAGATGGCGCAACTATCAGATATTACAGGAAACTTATTTTGTTTGGATTGGGTAGCTAGCGGCACTATACTAACTTCTACTCAGGCTGAAAGATGGCGACAGCGATTATTTCTGTGATCTATTACTGGTTCTATATAATGTATTTTGTATTGGTTTGCAGATGGCGACATCGGTGATATCATATATTCCTAGATCTAATTAATCTGAATACTGATTTTTTTGGATAATATATAAATGTTTTGAAGAAAATGTTTCCAAGAATTTCTTTGTATTTCACATGAATAATTACATCAATTTGAGTGCTGTTTTCAAATGAAGCTTTAATCAGCAAAACGGTATCGTCATATTTTAAGTTAATTCACAATTGATTAAATTAACAATGGAATCAGAGCCATAGTAAAATGGTATGGTATGTTGTATGTGTTTCATCAAGATTAAGTACTGTACATCCTTGTTTCATCCTTTATTTCTGTGAGAATTTTATTGGAACGTATACTTACATTTATTTATTACATGCCACATTAATGTTAGAAACTATTTCCATATTGGAATTCGAATTGGAATTCGAATGGTTTATTCAATTCACAACTTCGCAATGATCTTGTCCATGTCAAAATATGAAATTCTCTCCGAAAAAATTTCAAATATTGGTTAACTATGTTTAATGACCATCAAGTCATATGTCTAACTCGTTTACTTTCAGATATCAAATATAAAATTGCGACCACACATGGTGCGAACAAAGACAGATATACAACAAACTGGAGTAATTTTCCGCTAGTTAGTAGTTGTAATGGCGCCTCATTATTCATAAACGTATCGTGGTTATTAATTCGGCGAACTAGACAGGTATCAGGTATCAAAATTGTAGGAGAACCTAGGGCAACTAATTTTTTACCGGACGCGGGAAGCGTCAGCTGGGCCACTCACGTTTTCACGAAAGGGCCGGAAATCGGTAGTTAGTTAACGAATAGATCACCTTTCCGTTTTCCGACGTCGGGTCACGAAAGCGCCTAATTAGATCGCAAGAGTTCGCTCTCAAACGAACCCTTTGGAAAGCCATCGAAGAGCTGGGCCACTTTCGTATGCATTTTCAGATATTCTTTGGCTTTGCAATAAGTATGCAGTGTTGCCAGTGTTTCCTCGAACTTAAATGCTACACTTCAATATACTATTGCGATCTTCACAATCAGTCATTTTTGTTTGTTGAATATCACATTCTATTTAGGTGGAGGATTGTTTTTTCAATTCACTTATTTGTAGATCTATAGAACTTATAACAATCTAGATAATTTGCTATACTTTTCTTTATGAGTAAGAAATAACTGAAGAGCTGAAGCTACCTTTGAGCTATGATTTGTTTTCTTGTAAACTGGTCTTTATTCGATTTTTTGTTTACTATAGTGAGCTTTTAAAACCTATTTTATTCTTATTCTTATTTCAAGTTGTTAATTTTCTTCAAAATAAGTATGTGAATGAAAAATTCAAAAATGCTAGATTTATTACAAGATACGATTCAAGAAGATAAATACGCAGTATTATTTATTGAGACAAAATATTGAATTCCAGAGATTGCTTCCTGAAAGTGATGAAGCAATACAAATTGAAACATAAAGTGATAATTAAAGTAAAAATGTGTAATGTCAATTGCTGGGACATTTTTGAATGTGTCGTAGAATTCAAAACGTATACGGTTAAATTCTCCGAAAAATTTTAAATACGTTCGTCATACTTTCGTGCTACCTAACCATTATCTAGAGTGTATTAAACATATTTTGTATAATTTAATGTCAATGTGTTTTTATTAGGTACATTAAATTATAAAAAAATACTGTCAGAAATGCTCTTCTTATGAACTTGCTTCGTATAATATATAATTATTTAAGATATAATTATTATGAACATTTGCACTTATATGTAGACGATAACTTTTTTAAATTACTTTAAATATATTATTTTGTAGTTTAAGCTGACAAGTATAGAAATCAAGTATGTAAGTATTTTATTTGTGTAATGAAACATTTTAAATTAAAATATAATCAATGAAGAACATAAATAAATACATAAAAAACAAACTAGTGCATATGGAGAAATCTATGAGAAAAAAATATGGAAAACCATAAATAGTAACATTTTCTGTCGTTAGCGATCTGAATTTATTTAGTGTATGGTTTTTTTAGACAATGATTTGGAAATTTTCCATAACCATTGATTCGGACTTTTAGGCCCTGCTCAATCTAGAGAAATTTACTCTGTATATTTATATAGTTAAGTCTTAAAAGAAACTAAACAGTTTCTGTTTATTGTGGTGTATAGCAGCTTTTTGAATCGTAAATCGTAGTTCACGTAGCTAAACTGATTATTTTAATATTCATAATGAATGACAGAAGATGCGCCTTCGACTTTGATTCATAAAATTGCGCGACGTTATTTTCAATGTGTCATATCCTAATGATGCTCGAACGAAGAGAAACTTGCCCTAGGGATCCGCAATATTCAACAATCAATCCATTGTGTAGTGTTTATACCTTTTCGTGCGACGAGATCCGTCGGTGTCCAATTATTGCTCAGACTCTTGTCGGCACATGACAATGGCCCTTTTTTCCTCTTCTAGGACCTCTTGAGTATCGTGACATCGAGTGCGCTCTCGGCGTCATTTGAATAAGTTCTGAAGTAGTCATCCGATATATGCAAACATTATTATAATTTCTTTTGTCGCCCGTTGTTCGCACCTATGCGTCAGTTTATTTTTCAATAACAATCGTATCGGGAAGGTAGACGACAATCCTCAATTGTAATGCTAAAAAGGACGTTAGTATGCCGTCGACGAGGTTCTTTTATTTTACGATTGTGATGGGCCGGGCGAAATGCTTACATATCGACACATATTGAATTCGATGACGTGATGATATCGAAATGAAGCCGACAGAGCCATATTTATAACTATAGATTCTCGCAAAATTTCATGCTGGATTATTCCAAGGAGATTTTTCTACAAATTCAATAAGAAATCTGGAAATTCGTACATAAATCGAAATGCTAATTATAATAATAATGAATAGGAATCCACAGAAACGCATATATGAATCTGCGAAGATATGAAATAGTACTTACGTGTCATATTGTGAGAAAAATATAATAGAAAAATTTTTTCATGAAATTAATAAAAATGCGCTATTTTTAAAGGTTTTTTCAGCTGGAGCATGATTAAAAAAAATCGACCGGTTGCACTCCGGGAGTGCCGGCAGAAGTGAAAACTTGAATATTAATGTTGTGCATTTTTGATATTTTGGAATGGTTAGAGAATAATTTTGTACGAATTGCTTTCATTATCAGTATAAAAGTATTATTATTTATGTGGTGGAATACAATATTCATTTATTGCGCTATCGTACACAAACATGACAATTTATATTACATTAAAAATTTAACACTTCAGAACTATTACAATTATTTCACATTAAAAAGTTTATCTCTTAGGAAAATCAACTTCCATCCATAATTTCAACGACTTTTTCATCATCATCTTTACCAGAACCATCATCGCTAATCTCTAAAACTGATACGATAGGTTTATATAGCTGAAGTAAGAAACGAACAGTTTTGATTCGAACCTATTTAAGTGTCTAATAAAGACCGCATCAATAGTAGTTTTGTATTTCGTTGTGCTAAGATTGCGATCATTTGACATAGTTAAACCAAATTCATTATTTAAAAATTCAATTAATAGTTGATTTTTATCGCCTGCAAAGTTTATGTTGAAATCTCCACTCAAAGTTTTTGGCAATTCATCAATGCTTTTTCCATTTTTTTTTGAAGCAATGCAGATGCGTCATGAGAATAAATGAATAAATTTTCGTACAAGAAGTCTCTATAGCACGCAATGACTTATCTGGAGAGATGTAAACGGCAACCATAATAATAAATTGATTATCACCATAGTGGCAACGACTTATACAAATATCTCCGATATCAGAAACAGTAGCATTAAACATGCTGTCGTATTTCACATGCACATCCATATAATTTGTACAACAATGAACTGTGTTCATATTTTGATAAATAACTACTCCTCTCGCTGGACGATTATTTCTTCTGAAACTCGCAACAAAGTTGAAATTCGGAATGTCAATTATTTCATCGTTACCCATATGAGTTTCTGATAAAATTAACACATTCATCTTTTTAACAAGAGCGTCAATTGCTAGATCATTTACATGCGCATGTAAACTTTGACAAATGAATGAAAAATACACACGAACATTCGCGCAAGCGCCTTGCGCCGCCTGCCCTCTCTCCATCCGTCTTACGAATTCTCGATTAGGTCACGTGTCCTGACGCGAGTTTAGAAATTTTTACCCATTCCAAAAAAAATACACAGCGCCGCTAAAGAAGTTTTCACTTCAAAAAAATTTAATATATCCCACCAAATCTGGAATTGTATATTTTGCCAGAAATATTGTTCATTAAATACCTTATTATTTTCATATATTCTTTCATCAGATTTTTTCAACAAAATTTTCAATACATTATTGCAGTTATTTTGTTGAGTGTTAAAGGAAAGGTTAATATTTTATTTTGTATAATTTTCTGTTAATAAAGAGGGTATAAATATCAGTTTTCCATTTTTGATCATGATAAATTATTACATAGTAAAACATTATTATTATTATTTCGTTTTATAGTATTGAAATAAGGTTTTATGCTTTGTTTCAATGAAATATATTTTAGGGATAGTGCGTAAATTTTATTCTATGCGATTGTTTCAAAAGGATTGTTGATAAAACCAAACCAATATCACTGGAAACACGAAAACTCATAGTTTGCATTTTTTTAAAAGTACATACTCGTTGATTGCGGAAAATATTTGAAAACTTGGAAAAATAGCTGTTATGATATCTACATCTACATATCATAACCTCTTCTCAGAGGTTATCAAGTTCAATAATACAAAAAAAATATTTTGGAGGTTTTATTTGGAGGTTTGCTCTGAAATTTTCACAGTGTTTGTGATAATTATTCAAGAAAAAATTATTATTAATACATCGCTTCTAGATTAGTCTCTAAGTCATTACCTATGTTCGCTATGTTAGTTTTTGAGTTTTCGTTATTTCACCTTCATGATTTGATGAATCAAGATTAAGATGGGGTAAAATGTGTTTCAATGTTTCACTTTGTATGAAATAAGAACCTAAATAGATTTTTAGGCAATTGGGATCCCAAAGTAATAAAGTCGGACAAGTTTTCCCCAACTTCACTCCTACATTATAGGTTGATGGTTCTAAATTTAAACACACTTGCGAGTAAATATTTTTCTTTTTTCTCAAATTGACAAAAAGACTTTATTCTTTTTCGATTTTCTAATGAAACCAAATGCATATATTTTTGTCAATATCTTTTTCCTAATTATTTGATCGACGCATTCAATATAACAATCGTTTTAACAGCTCTATGAATATCTATCTTCGTTCCGTGGAAACTAATAAATACAAATGAGGACTACGACGCCGTTCGATTCAAAACGAGAAGCGTAGAATAAGAGAAATTGAAAAGGAACTCGACCCGTCCATTCATAAGGAACGGCGTCCAACAATCGACGCCGATTTGAATACGCACGCGGACGCTTTCACGGAATAAATAATTGATAGAGACGCCTGCTCCGTCGACGCGCACGTCGCAGGGTCAAACTGAAAATATGATACCATCAAACGAAATATCCTACTGTGGAGAATTCGTATGGTGTTTTCAGTTTAAATTTAAAGTACCTCCAGAGTTTTCGAAATATCTACTATATAATAATAATAATAATATAATTTTATTGAGAATCTTAAACAAATGAGCTTTCAGTACTAAATTCGATATGATAGATGATCGTTACGGAAAATAATTGAAAAGAACTTTACTATGTTATTAGCATAATATTAAATAAACTCGATTAATTGAACAGTTCGAACTCATCAATATTATTCATTTATATAGATACCAATTCCTCCGCAAGTCTAATTTCTTTATCATAATGAAAAAAGTATGATGGATCATATTAGAAACTTACACCTAACATAAACAGAAAAAAAGGATAAGAAATAACGAAAACATCACATTCAATTATTCTACACTACACGTGTAATGGTCAAATTTTAGTTCGAATTTCAACATTAACAAACGAACAATAGAGATTCTTACATCTACAATAAACAAAAAAAAAGGTTGAGTAAAAACGAAACATCACATTCAATTAAAACTACATGTGTAATGGTCAAATTTCAATTTGAATTTTAATATTGAACAATAGAGAAACGCACGTCTACAATAAAAAAAAACGAATTACACAAAAACAAAGCATCATATTAAATTATTCTACACTTACTTGTGTAATTTTAAATTGTAGTCTTAAGTGTAATGATCAAATTTAAGTTTGAATTTTAAAATAAAAAATAGAGAAACTCACATCTACAATAAACAAAAAAAAAAGAATTGGACAAAAGAAAGCATCATATTAAATTATTCTACTACTAATTGTTATTGTAGTCTGAGTGTAATGATCAAATTTAAGTTCGAATTTTAAAATTAAAAAATAGAGAAACTCGCATCTACAATAAACAAGAAAAAGAATTGGACAAAAAAAGCATCATATTAAATTATTCTACACTACATGTGTAATTGTTAAATTTTAGTCTGAATTATTATGGAAACATTGAACACACTTCTTTTTCCTCCCTTTACTAACAATTTCAACAGACAATAAAAAACAGGAAGTCATTTCCTACTTAACAATAATAAATAAGCTATTCAAGTATATAATTCTTGTAAACTGCTTTTTCAGTTTTTTCTCAATATTTTGGGATCGTAGTTATTATTAAACGAAATATTAATGCCCAATGTCGATATTGACTTATGCCCTTCTAATTTCGTTACGTTTAATTGACAATTATTACTTGACGGCAAATATTTGTTTATCTTATTGAAAAATAGTATAATGAAATGATAATATGTGACATTATTTTAGTTCTATTATTATTATTAATAATAATAATAATCTTAGCTTAAATAAATATACATAAGTAATTCATTAAGAATAATTCAAAATTCAATCGATGACAATTATTCGTTAATTAGAATGTACCTGTATAAATAAATATATAAATAAATTAATATGCCACTTCAAAGTATTAGTCTATTGCTACCAGTTAAAATTCAATATTAGTTAATTTATTCCGAAAAAAGTCTTCGGCAATACATTTTCTTTACATTCAATTCAAATTCGACTCATTTGTTTAAGCATTCAACGATGAAACGTTTCGTAGATAACTTTGGACCATCATCAGGCACAAATGTAACCTGCTAATGCTATTTTAGGAAGTGTTATACCACCGTTTTGAAATATAATATTTCCTGAATTCAATGTAATGTCAACTTATTTCTGTTTAGATTTTGAATTCCAAATTATTATCTATGATTTCTCTTGAAATTAATTCGTACTAAATAATGTTCGAAGATACCTGTATAACATACGTATCTAATATATCAAATATACATAGAAGTCTTTAATAAAGAGTCGCATGTAATGTGGAGGCATCAAGAAGATTTTATAACTATTGAATAAATAATGCATTAACTTACAAAAAAGATACTTGAAACTTAATAAGAGACAGGGGATTTGAAACTGAGAGATTGCATGTTCGTTAGATTTCAGTGAAGTATGTTGCACTTGAAATTGTAAAGGAATTATTGCAGAAATAATCATATAAACATATTTTTATAGTGATTTAATACACAACACTTTCATAATTATCCACAATTCATTTGTCAATTCAAATGATCCGCATTCAGTTTGAATGCATATAAACGGAATATAAATGGATATCTCATTTTGACGTAAGAAATTATTGAATAATTAAAATTCATTGAATATTATTTGCTAGAAAAATATAAAAATCATCGATTTTAATTGTGATTCACAATGATATACATGTGTGTTTTGAGTGATCACTTCTCAAACTATCGGTTGGGTTTTCGTAGTTGATCTTCAGTCTGCTAATTCCATTTCAGTTGGCTTTTGTAATTTGATGTCTTTCAGAAAAACTATATAATATTTCTACAGTGTTATTAAGTTCCATGATTTTTGTTGTTATTTTTTGACCATTGTATATTATTAACAGTCGAAACTCCCTTTTTAACACAGAAAAATTGAAATTAGAAAATAAGTGCTAATGTACAAGACAAATTAATGAGATCTGGTGTGCTTATGTCAATAATGACGTCTGTGACGTGATTGTTGACAAATGTCTTACTGACATAAATGTCACAGACGTCATTATTGAATGACGTCATTATACAATGACGTCTGTGACGTGATTGTTGACAAATGTCTTACTGACATAAACGTCACAGACGTCATTATTGACATAAGATGTCTCAATTGTCTAAACTTAGGAATTTAGACATAATACATTGTACAAGATATATATTTAAAATTCTGCGCCAAATCCAAAACGTTATGTACACAGTGTTCGGTTTAAAATGAGCAAGCTACATATATATACATTATTGTGGAATCAGTGCAATATTATATTACTTGAATAACCAAAAATATACGACTTCCTAACCACAATCCACGACGATAGCATGATTGATTTTACATAAATACAAAAATTATATATTTTTTGTCTTCACGGTTGATCTATCGAATATTGCAATTCTGCCCGAATAAACGCCGTCGGGTGAAAGTAAATTGCAACGATTGATTTCGAAAACTTTCACTCAAGATCTGTCTACCAACGGTAATTGTTCCGAGTGCATTTGGCTGAAAAAAAGGCGATTCGTCACACTTTTATAATCGAAAGCTTGCGTCATAGTTTCACGGTGTAGCTAGCGCCTAATCAATTCCGGAAGGGTTAGAAAAAATGGTCCGGACAAATCGGCCGTCGGACATTAGCCATTCATTGGGCAGAAGGAGCGACACGCCCGAGCTTTTGCGATTCGATTCGAGTACCCTTTTACTGTGAGAATTTGCCTATTTCGATCTTAGGACATGCGTTAGGATCGATCGGTTTGTGCGATTCGCCGATGAAAAAAGTGTATGAGATTTGTTTATTTGTTCAACATACACTGTTTCACTAGACAGGTCCTAATTACAAAACAGGAAACATAACAGATACTAAAAACAAAGTTGGAAGTACAAAAGTTTCCATTTTGCACTTTCAAAATTAAAAGTTCAATTTTAAAAGGTGTGTTTAAAATCACAACTGATGAAAAGAAATACAATTATAGGATTTAAAAAAAACTTAAATGCTGACCAAAGTTATACGTACATGTAAAGACAAACACACACATGCATATAGGTACATTCACATATTAACATTTAACACACATTAAAAAAAGTTGTAAAGGGTGTTTTTTTTAGAGGTATAGAACTTTAAATTGCAATAAAACAACGATGGATCATTCGATTGACAAGAATTTTTTTATTCTAAAGATAATCTTGTGGCATTACATTTTAAATATGATTTCTGGCATATGATCGCTACGGCTAGCTCGGATGTAGTCCAATCTGGACGTCCAATTTTCGATGACTTTTTTCAACATTTGTGGCCGTATATCGGCAATAACACGGCAAATATTGTCTTCCAAATGGTGAAGCGTTTGTGGCTTATCCGCATAGACCAATGACTTCACATAGCCCCACAGAAAGTAGTCTAGCGGTGTTAAATCATAAGATCTTGGAGGCCAATTCACAGGTGCAAAACGTGAAATTAGGCGGTCACCAAACGTGCCTTTCAATAAATCGATTCTGGCACGAGCTGTGTGACATGTTGCGCCGTCTTGTTGAAACCACAGCTCCTGGACATCATGGTTGTTCAATTCAGGAATGAAAAAGTTAGTAATCTTTCATCGTTTTTGAAGAATTATGGACCTGATGGAATTATTCCACCAGCCCATAAAACGCACCAAACAGTCAGTTTTTCTGGATGTAATGGTGTTTTGACATACACTTGAGGATTATCTTCACTCCAAATGCGGCAGTTTTGTTTGTTGACGTAGCCATTCAACCAGAAGTGCGATTCATCCAAAATGGACGTAGTGCGCGATACGTATTCCGCACAGAACCATTATTTTCGAAATGAAATTGCACTATTTGCAAGCGTTGTTCATGCGTGAGTCCATTCATGATGAATTGCCAAACCAAACTGAGAATAAATCACTTCTCAGCTGTTAAATCGGTCGCCATCTTCAACAGTAATGCCAACATAAAATTTTATACCAAAAAAAAATACCCGTTATATGAGTGAATATGATTCTGCTAGAACATCATAAATGATTGTTCTAGCAGATATTTTGTATATCAAGGAAACTTGTCTTAATATCAGTAACAGAACAGTTGAAAATATCCACATTAGCTCACAAAATATTATTTTGTTCACACATCGTGCGCAATGGAGAAAATTTTAGAACATTCATTTTAGCTGCTTTAAAGGTGATAAGAACGTGAATTGGCTTCTGGAGGAAACTCTTGGAACAATAAAGTTAAGCTTTTGCAATAATTCCTGACATTTCACTTTATTGTTAATTAGTTTATGCAAGGTTATTGCATGGCATTTCCTTGGCGCACTGAGTGTGTCCACATTGTGTCGACTTGTAAGAGTTTCATGTTCGTATATAGGTGGATATATCCCATCAATTCTGAAGCTCAGAAGTTTCAGGAACTTTCGTTGAATAGACTCCAATTGATCAATATGTAACTGATAACAGTAGTCAAGAATGTTTGTATTCCAATTTGGATCTTACGAAAGCACAATACAATGTTTTCAGAGTTGATATATTGCTAAATTCCTTACCAATGCAAAAACTGAAACCAGATACTCTGCAGACAGCAGTTACTGTAGCATTGATATGTGGCACAAAAGTTAGTTGGGAATCGAAGGTTACGCCAAGGTCAATATATGTTTTAGGTCTTCCCAACATATTATTACCAATTTCATAGTTGAAATAATATCAAATTATATGTTGTGAAGAACGACATAACATGACATTTAGAGATGTTGACATTTGATTTGTTGAGATCACACCAATTTACAATATAACGCAAGTTTCTGACAATGAGTTCAAAGTCATCAATGCCGGAAACATAACGAAAAATCTTGAAGTCATCCCTCAACATCTATGACATTGATTATATCGTTTATGAACATTGTAAAAAGTAAAGACCAAGTATGGGCCTTGGGGGACTCCAGATGGGAAATTGACCAAAATTCAACTTTTAATTATTCTAGAAAACAGAAGATGAAAAAGAGTTTTGTTTTTTCATTTCAAAGCATCCCATTGCTGCTAATTATTCTTTCAGAAGCACTCTGTGCTTGGATCAACAGCCGATTTCGAAAGGTCCAAGAACACAGTGGGTAGATATCGAACTCACCAACACCAATAAGCCGAAAGTGTTATAGAGTCACCTTACCGTTTGGTTGCAAAGGCTCTAATGATAGTGACAATAGATTGATTTATTTATTTGATTATACGTTCATGCTATTTTACAAATTTTTTAATTTTAATATAGAAGAACAAATTTAAAATATATAAAGGACATACAGTATATCAAATATGAACATAAATCAATAGACCATCTATCAAACTATAAATTATATGTTCATAAACAATTAAATTCAAATATATCAACTAATACTTTCCAGTGAAACTGAGTTAAATTTTGAAAAAATACAAATTAACCAATTATTCACATAATCGATAACAAATATTGTAACAAATCACATATGTAGAGTAACTGCAATCTAGGGATATTGAGTGAACTATGAATGATTAAGATGAATAGTTTTTTACATTTTTCAAATGAATTTTATTGAACTCTTGATAATGAGTTAGGAGCCCGAAACGTGTGTTGAGTGTATCGAACAATTCTGTAGAATCCAGCCAAGTGTTTTTAATAATGCGATAGAATTAAAACCAATTGTTTTAATCAAATCAAAGGTGTTAATAAAAGTTGCATAAGCGCCTACTGATGTTGAATGTTGCGACTAATTTATCTTGTCATTCGTTACCGTTCATTGAAAATTTAACACGTTTGTCGAAAAAACTATACAATTATTGCGCTAAGTATATGAAAAATGTCTTCGAAATATATGACATAATTTCCACAAAGAATAATTTCAAACGTTTTTCATTTTATTTTTGTCTGCGTGAATTGTGAAATATGTTGAATAAGAGTGTCAATGTGTTTTATGTAATTTTATGGCTATTTGTCAATTTATAAGCAGTGACTCGACCATCCAAGTTTATAAATTTTGTTTCTGTGGTATTTAAATATTGGAAATGTAGTTTTTTTATCACATTAGTAAGTAGGCTCAAAATTACAGTTCAGCATCCATGAAATTCTATCTATAATCGTATTTTCGACGTTTATTCATAGAAATTTCACAAGTTTTCGTTAAGATGCATATGAAATCGAAATCTGATGTAGCAGCTCGAAAAATTCGAGCTAGAAGACGATTCAGAGCGTTAGTTCGATTGGCATTTTACCATCGCTTTTGGCTTCAAGAAGAGAGCAAGATCAATCTCCTGGCATATGTCAATAGAAAAAAGGGAAGTCAGAAAAATTGATACATCTATCTTTTCAGAGTTTCAAATTTGATGAAATGTACCATTAATCTAATGAATCGCTTTAATGAATCAAATTGTATAAATTTTTGTAATTATGATTTTCTCTCTATGTGTTCACAAATTATAGAAAAAATAAATCAACCTAAATTTACGAAGTTTTTATATTTATGAATAATGTTAATAGTGAGAAATATTCGTAGTATTTTTTCAGGAAAAATTGGCTGATTGAATTCCATAAAAATATGAATAGAAAAGAATTGAAGTGAAACAATAGGAAAAGTGATGCAAAATAAAAATTATGCAAATAATAAATCGAAGATATTTGTTAACGCTTTTTGCTAGACCGATTTTATTACGTATTGCAAATAATTTACTTTTGATGTGGAAATAATAGAAAAAAATTGTATAGCAAGTGATGCATTATACGATTCGGTCGAATATTTTGCTACCAACTCTGATTTTATGAAACAAGTAAAAAGTTGCGTTTCACGCCATATTCAAGAATTTTGACGGAATTGCGAAACATGGTTGTATAAGTTTTATATGAACATTCACTGCACAAATAATCCAAAGTAAATTTTTATACGACATAATTTCTGTATTTCTGAAATAACGATATGGATCGAAAAAAAGTAGTTTTATACAAGGACATGGTTATACTTTTTACGCGAGAATTTGGTTTTAACTTTGTGCGGCAATTCAGCGAATATAAATACAAAAAGTGTGAAAAATTGCAATTTTCATTGTTTTTGTAGTCATAACATAAGTCGGGATGTAGTTACATCAGTTTCAATCTCGAGACATGATAAAAACTGTCGTCGCTAATGTCTGGATGGTATACATTTTAGTTTTTTCGACAATTTCTTATTTTATCATTAAATTCGCTTATCTCAAGCCTTGGTGCTCTTCCTATGGCCTCTAAGGAAAGCTTTGAGTTATCCCAAATATCATCTACAGAAGAGATTAAGCTCTTTGGATACCTCAAGTTACGAGGCCCGTGGCGGTGGTCTCTTTGGTGGCGACTACCATTTTGTCCCACAAATTTTTGTGAATGAAAGCACTGATTTCAGAAATTCCTGTGAAGTTTTGGATCAACTTTAGTTATCTGATGTATTTCAGTTGTTTTTCAAGAATTTGTCCGTTGAATACTATTGGCGTATTCCTCAAAATATTTATTTGTGATTTCCCTTGCAGTAGTTTCTCTAGGTCTTATTATTTTGAGGTTTCGTAAAGTTGCTCTTAATCAGATTGTTGTCGTTTAGAATTGAGTTTTCCAACGATGTGTTTTTTTTTCTCTTTTATCAATCAAGGCTCATCAGCTCTTTTGTGTTGAACAGTTTGATCATTGAACAGTGCTGTCCAAAAACAGCTTAAAGTTTTCTTCAAAATGGTCTCGAGGAAATATAATTTTTTTTCGAAGCAGTTGTTATAGCAATACTTTGTTGTATTGTTGCAGTTCTGTAGATCGATGTCTACTTGCAAATACACTTTGTTTATGCTTGTAGTGAAAAGTGGCATATCTTCAACAGAAATAATATAAATTTTGTAAAAATAACATATTTTCTATTATATTTTTACTTGCGTCTCTAAAAATAAACTATGCTGTTCGAATTAATTGGGACAAAGGATAAAAAACAATGTTTTCGTAAAATCTCACCTTTTAATAAAGTAAATAACTACAAAATAGCGTAAATTCTTCATATTATTATGAAGTATGTCCTCCTTTTGCAGAAATCACTTCTTGTACTCGTCTAGGCATCGATTCCACTAGCGTAGCGCAGATTTTTTCAATTCGTCAACATGAATTGCACTTAAAATAATTTTTTCTTTATAGTGCAATCCATTTTTGTCAGTTGTTTCTTTAAAATATTCTATAAATTCTCAATGGGATTGAGATCATGTGAATCTCCCGGCCAATCGAGTACTTTTATTTCATTCTGACGCATAAAGGTCTGCACTTGTTTGGAATTGTGGCACGAGGCAATTACTAGGAAACGAAAAGAATTTGAAATATCATCTTCTGCTGCCAACATTAAAAGCACCTCTAACGTATTTGAAGACTATCGTACATTACTAACAGACCAACGGACCTTCGTTTCGCTCACTATAATCATTAATGAATGAAACGAGATGGTTTCATTCATAATTTCATTACCCTGACTCCTTATTCCTCATCCTGCCTTACCACCGTGATTTGAGAATACCTTGAATTCGAAATCAATTCTATAATGTATGATTTTTATTCCAGATACATTCTGATGGGATGCAGTACTCTCAAGCTCATCTTGCGACACTTCGGACCAGTTATAAAGAATAACATGCAATCGCCAACCAGCAGTTTGGGAGTGGATATACCTCGCGAAGAACGATACCAAAAGTCGGTCAAATGTCACGAAGTTCTCCTCAGTCTGCGACCTCTGATCGCGAAGAAGCAGTCGGCTCCAGGTAGCGTAGGCGCAGCCGTCAAAGAAGTCAATACCTTGATGCAGAATATGTTCGACTGACGTCCGCCCAAAATATCTCTGACGAAAGTAAAGAATTTCAGCATATGACGAAGGAGAAAGACATTAGCCAATATTTCTAATTTTCTAATCAAAATATAGAAGGGTTTTGAGAAAGGGACGACAGAGTGCGCTTTTGGGGCTGACGGGAGCACCCCTTTTCGATTTTCGCGAATTGTGATGTTCGTGATTATTTCCAGAAATCTCCTCATCAAGTGTTCCATATTTTCTTTTAGCAATTAGTTCGACCGTGTCGATATAGAATTGACTTTTAAAACAATTTCTGCTTTCGTTGTTAATGTTTTTTATTTTCACGAATTACGAGTGAAAGATCGAATTTCAACTACTAGATGATAAACAGGACAATGTCATTATTTTTAGAACTTCTTCCACCACTGCAATGGAAATTCATTTTTTTTTCGAAAATTTTCATTACTATGAAACATAGGAAATTATTAAATTTCATTTTTTGGAGCTTGTCATCGTTCTATGAATTTTATAGATTTTGACAAAAAATTTTATTAGATTGAACATTTTTAGGAATTTCTTTGGCAAGCAACAATATTTCTTATTACTTATTAATATTTAATATTATTAAAATGTCGTTATTGTATATTTGATGAATTTATTCATCTTTCAATTTTTAAATTTGTGAAGTACTTAAAATTTTATGGGAATTTTCGTTTCTATGTTTACACATGGACTTTATATAGTTCACTTTACCACTTTATTTTACAGATAATGGGATTACGCAAGTAGAATTTTTTCTAATTGTGGAGTTCATTTTGAGACTATCTATCTAGTCAAGTGAATTATGAGCATCACGTGAATGTGAAATTACTTTCAGAAAATCGCGAAATTTGAGATGATATTTCTTACTTATTTGTACATCACTGTATTTTCCACTAGGCGTCCTGAAGACGGATCACTAAACGAATTAATATTAGTATTTATATTGTATCGACTGACATCAATGTAGTAAGAGAGCTGAGTGACATGTTTGAGCGGGTATTTGAGGCACCTCGAGAACTTGTTGAATACATTTGATGTGTTATCTTAACACAATGCCGAAGTCTGGCTACAAAGTTGTAGGTATTGACTATTTGATGTTTGAATTGAAAATATAACAAAGTAGGAAATATAGAAGCCAGATCATTTTAATGGGTTTAATATCCAGCCAGACTATTTGAATGGTTTCAATATCCAGCCAGGTGTCTTCAAAGTTATTTTTTCCAGAAATTGGAAGAATATTCTAGAGGCACCTCAAGATTTATACATAATATTCTTTTTCAATGAAAATTGAAAAGAGCCAGCTCATTTGAGTAGATACATCTATCTGCCAGAGAATCTAGAAATTTGTACGAGACCTTGCTTTCTTTGTATAGAAATGCATAGAGTGCTATATCGTAATATTATAAGTGTGAGAGTGGACGTTTTTCTTTGATTTATTAATTTAATTTGTGTATTCATTGCCATAATTCTCTTCTTTATCTTCGAGGAAAACTCGATTATTGACTAGATATTTGAAATTAAAAAAAATCGGTGTGATACTTAGCAATCTCTCGCACTTGCTTTAACACATATACAACTTTCTGCCTTGTCTCGCAGGTATAAGAATCCAATCAAATGAGCTGGCTCTTTCATGTTGTCAATTTTTGGTGACGAAGAATATTGTGTATAAATCTTTAATTGTCTCTAATATGTTTTTAATATACTTAAATATTTATTTTTTATATATACTTAAATATATATTTTTAAATTTTTGCAAGAAAATAACTTTGTGGATGTCTGGCTGGATATTGAACCCATTTAAATGGTCTGGCTTGCATATTTTCTATTTTCTTATACATTCAATTCGAATATATCGAAATTTCAACTTGCCTCAAGTATGTTTGGTTTTCCTTCCCATATTGCTATTTCAAAAGTATATGGCTCGACCAATATCTACAACTTTGTAACCAGGTGTCGTTGTGTTAAGATAACACAGAAAATTTATCTAGCACATTCTCAAAGTACCTCAATTACCTGCTCAAAAATGTCCCTCAGCTCATAGACTAATAGGCATTTAATGCTAATTTATTTATTACCCTTATCAGTATCAAAAATTTCTGATGTACGCGCACAGGGACCTAATTAAGACTGACTCCAATTTCCAACGATTCGAAATTACTTGCATGGAATCGAATCAAAGAATCACCATTCCCTATATCCAATAAAAATTAAATCATTGATAATATTCTTGTAAAAAGTAAGACTAACGCGAATCCGTCCTTAAAAATATTTAGAATAATCCTGTACGTATTCTTGTAATCTATAAATGTGAATATTTCAATTAGTCGAGTTGAATAAAATAGTAATAGCGTTGAAAATTTTGCTGCAATATTAATCCGTTCGTTTAGAAAAAGTTCGAAATTAATAATAATAATCTGGTAGAATATTTCATTTTTCGTTCGACGAAAAATAAAATTATTTTGTGACATGTAAGTTATTATGTAATTATAAAAATCTCAAATCGCTACTTAATAATAATCCTAAAATTGGGTGAATGCTTTTTCATTTTTTGATTGAGCGAACTTGCAAGTGTTTTAATTAGGCATTTCAGTTAACTACATTCAATTTGAATATTGCGAGTATCTGAAGTTTCGAACGATATTCACTTGAAGAAATAATCCATCAGTGCCATATCTGGATTTTTTGTTCAATTTGATTCGAAATAAGTTAGTAATTCTTCCACTTGGGATAGGTTTTTAAACCACGGCTTGTTTAAGTCACAAACTATTGATCTACTTACTTGAAAGTTACTGAATTTTACTATTTATTAATGTTTTTTTTTCTACTCACGAAAGGGCTTGGAATGGTCATGTAACCTGATAATTATTTTCTTGTTTCTTGCCTTTAAATTATTTTACAACTGTGCCATCGATTTTTAATTCAATATTTGATATTGGTTCAATCATTGTTGACAGGCATATAATTTTATATTTATTGTATTTGTAATATTATGTATTAAACTTGTAATATACTAGCATTGTAATAATGTTTATAATAAAAAATTTAATAACATTCAACTGTTTTATTTCACAAATGTTTTGTTAAAATTTGTTTATTCATTCACTTATTTTTTTTAATACAAAATACAAACAAAACTTAATACAGTACCCAAATTTTTATATGTTTGCGTGCAACGAAAACTGTTTCTTATCTATGAATTAATTTTTATATTAATTCAAAAAAATTTAATTTAACCAATAGTAATTCATAGTTGAGCTTGCTATGTGAGATGTACGATGTGCATGTACATCCATCCTCATTAAATTCCTTAGTGTATTCCACTCCAAGGCGAAAATTGCCAGGTAATGAATACTTCACAGTTCCATCTATAGGGATAAATTGAAACATCTTTCAGATCATAGAAACACCATGAACTCAATGCTCACTCTTCTAAACCTGTAGGCATCTACTTCGAACTGCAACTTCTTTCTTTTATAAATATCATCGTATAATACTGTTATATGTCAACATACATAAAAATTGACCAATAGTACAATGCAAGCATGGAAAATTGATGAAATTTTCATTTATAGATGAACTTTCTCTACACATTGATTTTGATACCTCTAATAATTGGCATTTTTTCAAATGTCAAAAGCTATGTAAAATAATTCAAACTGTCTCTGTTCTTGATCTATTCAACTAATTCATGAAATCTCCAGTATCCAGAGAAGATCAAAACCAATTAAACAAATTTACGGTTATAGATTTACATTTTCTACTGTAATCTTATCGTTTGAAAATGAAAATATTCATAACTGTAGGTAATCATAGACCTTTCTTTCTTGAATTTTTTAAGGAATGATAGTTTTACCGACTTTACTTCTAATATTCAGAGAATTTCAAGGTGTACATTCCAAGGATCCTATAGGCTAAATTAATTTACGCCTATTTTTATTTGTTTCTGATAGAAAAATTTTTTTACTGTTTCTATTTGTAGGTTTTTAATTTTTAGTTTGATAATCCGCAAAGGATATAAGTCAACTTTGTGACGAAGCAAAGGTAAAATCTACCAACACGAAAAATCTATGCGGATGCTACAAATTACTAATCGTCCTTTGCAGGTTCCCCAAGGGGGTTTTCTCAGCGTTTGTTTAGTTACAGAATATAATTTCTTCAATAATTTCAACAAAATTGTAATTTTGTTTAATTTTATTTGTTATAGCTTACTTCAGCTGGTGAACACAAAATAATTAAAGAGGTTGTCTTTCTCGTTTACTGTGTGCTGCAATAATTAATTCGTTTCAACGAAAATAAAATCAGTATCGCTTGCTAATCGGAATATCCTTTCAATCATTGGAAAGCTCCCAATTCAGAAGGATTATTAGTTTTATCTGCAGAATCTGAGAATATTGTGAAAACCGTAAAAGGCAATATCATTAAAAAGGTGCTGGGTCGTAATGCCCATGACGAAGATTTCTCAATTCTCAGTGACGCATCAATTTCACCGAAAATAAAAAAATGATTGATTGGCAACGCACACTCGATTACGAAAGGATTATCACATGTTTAATGACTGTTGGGCCCTTTTGGGGCGAAAGAGTTTTGTTATGTTAAAAGCCGGCGTGAGTTTTACCCGCCCCCACCACGTGCAACGAATATTTGCTGATAAAGTAAAAAGTATAATAGAGAATGATGAATGGGTGTTTAGCAAAAAATTAATCCGGTTGTATCTCAATAAAAACCTATGATACTCCTATTTGAGCAACATAAAATGTTATTGAAAACGAATGGAATTGAAAATATTGCTATAGAATAAAACTAAATCGTTCAAGAGATTCATCTAGTACATCTATTATTGATTTAAAAAACCTTTCAGTTGGTTTTTTGTTCGTACAGAAGCAAAAATATAAAACAATGAAAAAATATTTGAAAATTTGAATGTGTTGATATTTAAAAATTTGAATCAATTTCTTGACTCAATGTTTCACAAATATATCAAATAATAAAATAATATTACAACGTTGAGTAGACATGTTTCGAGCGGGCAGCTCATTATTAAGATTAACTACAAAAACAACGTTTATATCTAAAATAAGAGATAGTTCCAAATTTACAAACACAAATTTTATATTCGTGAAACATTGAATCAAGAAATTGATTCAAATTTTATTTAATCATTTTTCAACAAGATGTAACAAGAATTCAATCAGTTATTAAAATATTGATATTTGTTCTACATCCGAGATTCTCCATTCTTTTCGGACTAGAAGAAGAAGTCTGAAAAAACCATAGAATATGGAAGTACGAATAGTATCATTTTAATTGGAATGGTATAATTATATATTTTGAATATTCAGTTGTTTTTCAATAAACTACTTTAGGCCCATAGGTAATAATATAACTACAATTAAATTTTGTATGGTTTTTCTCTGTTGCATAAAAATAATAGTTTCGATGAAAAAAGCATCACTTCAATAAACTCGGTCATATTTTCTAAAGCTTTTGAGTAATTTATTTCAATGGAAATATGGTGCCAATTTGAGAAGTTTTTTACAAATTTTTATACTTTTCATAATTTTAAATATTATTTAGTTTGTTTTTTGCTCTTCTCTCTTGCTTCATCCGCTTCATAAACTTTTTGGAGGTCACCATATAGGAGATTGCTTTGCAATTTGAGAGTTTTGGAAGTACATTTCGCGAAACATTCCCCGTCCCAACCACTTCCTCAGTAACGCTTGAGAGGTTGGTGCAGGAGGTACATCCTACCGTTACGCAACAGATAGGAATTAAGTTACTGGCTTCTGAAGGAGTTTTTCCCAGACATTACTGCACAACTTTTGGGAGCGAGTGTCTTTATCAGAAAAGAAGAGTTTGAGGAAGGACGAAAATAGTAGCAAGTTTTAAGTTTTTATGACCATTGAGATATTTCGATCGCTGACATTAATGCTGTTTAAGAAAAAATGTACGAAAGACGATAGCAACCGATTCGAAAGTTCATTAAGCTTTAGGACATTGTAAGTCTATATAATACAGCTCAAGTATGCTCAAATTTTCAGGGTTCAATTGGATAATACTCTTCAAACCCCGAATGATGTTGGTGGTTGATTCCTCATGCAGCTAGTCTTCATTCATTAATGCTCCGATAACAAGTCTCTCTGTGAAATATGTTTTTCTGAAATTGAACTCTTAACATATCTTAGGTCTTTCAGAAGAACATATTGAAAAAAAAATGTGTATGGAATTCACAATCGTAGTATGTAGCATTAAATCTTATTCCAAAATATTATGAAATTCTAGCAAGTAAATAACAAAACTCGCTATGTATACAAGGTGAAGTTGATCCTGAGACTTATTATTGATCCTTGTGTGAAATAATATGAAATAGCAGAAACTACGCAGATTTGACTTCGTCCAAACTTTTAGATCCTCTTAATTCGTGGATATGTCAATCAACGGGCCCCCCAAATGTTTATACCGACATGTGTCCAAAGGAAATCGAAGCGTGTTATTGACGATGAATGGCACTGGTAAAACTACACCCACGATATTTACTGACAGGGGTAATTATTGATGAATGCAATCTATACGAAAATTACAGGTACATGTAAGAATAGGTCAAATTATCCCCATTGTTATTTCATGGAAGGGTATCTAAGTCAACATTATTGGGGGGTTTTAGGTAGTCAGATAAGTCACAAATAGAATGGTGATTGTACAGTTGATTGAATTGATTGATGTCAATTTTAGTGATGAGTAGATCAATCAGATTTTCTGAAAACAATATACAATATATTCAATAACAATATACAATAACAATTTACATATGTTCAATATAATATATGTTCAAAAACAATATACCTACAATATACAATTATATTCTTGAGAATGACGTAAAAGGCGAAACTAGTCGAATAAAAAATTATTCAGTCAGTGATTTTTAGACAAGTATTTATTATTACCTCTCATTTAAATTATGAACTATCATAGAGTTGATTCATCGTCCATTGAATTTAACAATATACAAGTTTAAAGATTACAAATTTTTCTGATTGTGGAGGGATACGAATTGAAATTCCATGTCAAATGATTAATAAATTGAACACTAATTAACAATAAATCAATTAACATAAATTTCAAAATATTGTATATATTGTCCACTACAATATTGTTCATAGTTTTTCTTTCATAAAATTTTATGAAATATTTCTATTATGTGAAATTCTTTCTGTCAGTTTGAAAATTAATTATGAACTATCATTCATCTTGTATAGGAATATAGTTTTGACGTTGGTTATATATTTGAGATGATAAATATTGAAGAAATAATTATTGGAAAGTATGAACGAAAAATATTGAATATTAACCATTGAAATAGACAGCATGGTTACTCAATTCTACAAATGGGGCTTCTCTAAGAAATAGATAATAATTAATAGTTTTGTTTGGATATAAATCTTGTGTAATGTGTAGCAAAAATTCACAATTGTCTAAAGCACCTACATTAAAAATTTCAAGGTTACTCGTTCTGAAAAGGTGTAATTCTTGTTTTGTGATAGCAAATTTGGCAGGATTGAGAGCTTATTTTAGAATTCCTTGTTCTTTTTAGCATTGGCAGGTAATATTGACATAAAGTGTTTTGTTGATTGAAATATCAAAGTAAAACCTTCTCAGTCACGTTGATCATTTTTGGTAAGGAAAAATCTTTTGGGTTTGCGTCACCGACTTGGTGCGCCGTGTGTTATGCGCTTTGGGCGCTTTTTAGATGGGACAAATCTCGTTTGTTCGCCGACATGCTCAGATATAGCTGAAGCTATAGAGCTGACGAATTCTGCTCAGATAAATTGCAGTCAAACATTATCACTTCTTACTTTAGTTACCATGAGCCTATTGTATTTTTTAACACAATGAAAAAGTTAAAAGTACAAAAGTTCAAGTACTGTTGAAATCGATGATGAAAATAATGCGAACAATGAAAATAATGTTAAAAATCAAGTACATTCAAATTTATGTAAATACGAATACTATCCATGAATAATACGATTGAATAGTAATTGTTATTTCAATTAAATTGATTTATATTTTTTTATAATCTTGTACCTACATCCCGTAATCTATTTGAATAATAAAAAAACATATGAACATGCATATAAATATTGCTCGCATTGTCGAGATATGAAAACCAGATTGATGTTGATAATTTCAATTTAAACATAACCAACATCAAGATAAGTTTCCAATTCATTCGGCAGTCACTAAAAATGCTGATATTTTCTGATAGCATGGCTATTAAACCACAGAAAATCATGTGATCACATTTCAGGAACCAACCATGATTAACCAGCATCTAAATTTGTATACTCTATGGATAGAAGTAGGAAAACTTTATTTAAGTATGATAGGTATGCATAATGATTAGAATAGCTAATGAATGAACATGATTGATATAATTTATATTGCATAGTACAATCATAAGTTTAAAAACAAAAATTGTTTCAATATTTCCAATAAAAATAGGAATGAAGTTCGATGTTGAAACACTTTTATTTTCATATCATCAACTGAGTGTAGTTGGAAGATAAGAGAATATGAAGAAATTCTTTTATTTTTAAAATTTCAGACAAACCATAAGGTTTTTATCCCCAAATGCAAAATAACAGTTGATGATCTACTATCATAGACCTTTCGCATTCGCCAGTCCACACGGAATGCCAAAAGCAATACAGTTATGAAAAAAATGGAACCACAAATGAACTTGAACCTCAGTGAACCGAAAAAATGCCGATGGAAGATTCTCGCAGAACACGTATTTGCGGTGGGCGAATAATGCATCTTATAATATTTCAATAATGCACTCATTGGTTCTCAAATCGTAAAAGTCAATTTGCGGTTGGTGGCAATCGTAAGTAAAGATTATAATAGCCCATTCTTTCGCCTTACCGTAACGCAGAAAGCTGAAGAAAAAAGTGCTACAGAGGAGAGAAACGTGAAATCGTAAATCCGTCATGTCTGATTTGTTTCAAACAAAAGACAGTCGATCGACCGTTAATCGACTATTTTCCACGGCTACTGGATGCATAATGTATTTGATTCTTCTAATGTTAATCGTTGAAAAAAGCTGATGGAAGTTTTAGAAAACAAGTTTATGAATGAATAATTGCATTTTGCAATAAGGTATATAATGAAATAAAAGTGAGAATAAATAATAATGGCGTTTTTATTTCTATGAAAATATCAATGTAATATCATATCCTTCTCTTGAAAAAATGTCTATATCCGGTTTCTGTCTCAACAGTTATGTCTTCATTCCTTCAAGAAAAAATTTTGGGGTGCTCTTAGCGTATGCTCCATTTTCAATATATTTGAGGATGCTCAAAATCTTTTTTATAAATCAATATTTTCATTACAAATACAATACAACCGACAGTCTCACCTTTTCTTCGGATTCAATGCGAGAAAACTCTCTCGATGAAATAATGAAATGGTAAAAATATAGGCTTGATAAGAATTTGATAGTAAAATTTGGGATGTTTTGGAGATATATCTTCAGTAGACTCAATCTAGACAATCGAGCAGGACTAATGTCCAGTAGACCAAATGCTCAATATACAAAATTTTCGGTAGGTTAATTGTGTGGTAGTTCAAATGTACGGTAGGTCAAATTTTCACAGACAAAATGTCAATTTCTGATAGGCTAAATGTATATTAATGACCGTAGGCCAAATGTCCGGTGTATCAAAGGTCAAGTAAAACTCAAAGACTCGTTGACAACAAAACTGTAAGATGCTTATTAGTAATTAACTCGAAACAATACAATATGATACGAAACAATATAATACAAACAATATATACTCCTAACCCTAAATTTACTGTCGATTACTAAATTGATAGTACCCCAATATAGAGAGAAGCCTTCTGCACGATAAAATCCGAGACTATCTATGGCCTTCTCAAAAGTAAACTGAACAATATACAGGTTACATAGGAAACAACATAACTCAAACTTTGCCTGGAACTACTTCATGTAACCTCTCATTATCAAAATTCATCAGAGATTTTCTGCCAGCTCTATCAAAAATGTTTATATTCTTGATTTTCCTAATCTCCACCGGTAATGTTACAAAAATGTTATAAAACCAAGGAACAAGTTATTTAATTCTCTGCTCTTTTAAACGAACGATTCTAAAGGGAATAGGGTTCCATGCTGTAAACCTTTGCTACGTGTGCCGTAGGTAACCGTGATCCACAACTGATAAAGAATATTTCGATTTATAAACTGTGGTCAATAGTTCCAAAGCAAAAATCTTTCTCAGACTCAATACTCCAGTTTCCGCATAAATATGATAGTATTTATTCATGAATAACGGAATTCAACTTTCTAACAATTAATCTAGTGAAAATATGGTTGTTATCTAACACCACATCCTGCTAAATAGACATCAGCCCGAGACCAGTAAATGTCTCGTCTGTGAATTTACCTTTTATTGATACAATGGAAAATATTTGTTTTTCAGCACATATTGGACTTTACACTCCTGTAAAAATGAAATTTTCAATCTAGCTACTCTCACTCAATGAAACCATAAACAAATAATTCGTTTTCAGGGATTCCTCGATCAAAGAACCAATAACAAGATTAATCACATAATAGTTCGTGAGAAAAAATGTTGACAAAATTCAAAATTTCAAATAACTCTTTTTCATAGAGGAACATTGCAGATTACGATAACACGTAAAATTTTCCATGTGGTTGAGTAACACATGCCCAATTGCTGAGAACGGCGACGAATTGACATTTTACAATCCTCATTAACACTGTATCCTACGGCTGCAATATTCTCTTCAGTACGCACGTAATGTCCAACAAAGTAAACTTGGTGCGAAATTTGGTAATAACAGCACGAATTGTTGATTCACCAGGTTTGATTATGACGAGCATATGGTCGTAACAAACGATACACATTTTTCACAGACCACGAATTTTAATAGTAAATTTCAAGAATTTGCCATCGTTACTCGTTTGTAAGTCTTACCGTGATGAAATGGTAGAGTATACTGAAAACTTTTCACTTTGACAGATGACGTTTGGATGCCATTACAACCCAGTGCCGCCAACTTGAAAAACTCAACTCTTAAAAAATCACCCGTTATTTCTTTAATGTTTTTCAGTAAAATTAAGTATTTTGTGTTGTTGATCAAATGATCTACTTATCTATTTATTTCTATATGATGTACATTTTAGATACACTTTAGTTTATAGGTAATTGACATTTGTAATATGTGCTCCTCTTTCATAGGACAGTTTTAAGCTGTCTGTTGAGTGAGCCCTTGTATGTAAGAAATGAAAATAAAAAGAAATCAAGACTGTTTGAAAATGATATGGAATACGTTATTTATAAAGTACAATTGGTGTACCAGCTTTGGACGAGTATTGTGGAATATTCAACTGTATAATAATAAATTCAAAAAAATATTGCTTTTTTCGGCACTTCCTCAATTTGACATCAATCAATCAAGACATAACCTCAATTTGTAAAATACAATTATGGAAAAACAAGACATTTCGGACATTTAACGTTTTACATTTTACTACGTTAAATGTCCGAAAAAGTTAAGATAGAAGATAACAAGATGGAAATTATCTTTTCTTTAAAAAAACACCTATGTGACACCTCTATGTTGAAGGTGAAACCGAATTATAAACTCTAAAATTTGTTTAATAGTAACTCTTTGAATGGCATTTGTATTATGTCAAGATGCTGAATTGTCTAAAGTTATGTCTTTAATTTGGAAGTTCGATTTTATCGTAAAAAATTACTGAAAATGACCTTGTTGCTGATCCGCTGTCCTGCTTGATTGTGAATAATATCTGGAATATCCTTATAAAACATGCTGGGTTTGTGGGAATAACTTCAAATAAATGTATAGCGATAATTACATCGTTTACCTAATACGTTATCGAGAGAGGAAGGGGATAAATACTCAGTAACTGAGTTATCAACATCCGTTGTTTCGTTAGTGTGAGATTTATTTCTGACATTTGTCCCAAGAGAAAAGTATCGTGTCAAAACATCGTGTTCACAAAGCACATTATCTCCGCCTGTAAAGTGGAACTAAATATATATTGACAACAACTGTTTCTCGATTTGCGAAGAATCCACGATGTCATAGATTCGATTCCATCGTCATTCATAGAAAGGAAGTGAATGTAATATAGTCGCCTTGAACTTAAACTAATACTTCCCTACTCCCATATAATTCAGAGATTAGACAGCTGTATTTTGACGCCTCTTTGTGGGCATTAACTTCATATATAACACCGGAAATATGTGAAAGAACGTATTAGACCTATTATGAAAGGATATAAACATGCTTTTAGAAGTATAAACATGGATCTCTCCCTTATTTGTACTGCATACTTTAAGAATCTGTACCAAATAGTCTTGTGGAATAAGACGTAGATTTGAGGCTTTGAGTCAATCTAGTCATGTTGGTAAAACATAGAAAAGACAAGTTTGTTTATATTTCTCCCCAAAACAGAAATTGATACTGAAAAAAGATTCAATATTTTTCAACATATTTTTACCATTAAGGTATCATTAAGATTTAGCATTCGCTTCAACCAAATTGGGAAGCGCTGTTTTCATTACGATTGAAATATGCCCAAAAAACATTCTAAATTCATCCCTTTCCTTCAGTGTGAAAATAAGTACGTAATTTGTATGCGGATGTACGACATATAAAATATTACGATATTTGAACCCATTTCCATTCCTTTCTTAGTCTCTCTAGATCTTTAGACCTAGAATGTACCAATAATATCGCGGTACAGTAATACACCAAACTTTTTACTTTATTTACTGTCTATATTATATTTTACTATACCTACTTATGAAGACAATTTGGTTTTTGATTCAGGCTCATATACATATATGTTTTTGATTAGTAACAGTGCAGATATAATCACAAACTTGATACACTTTCTAGGTATACCAACCAAATTCCTTTTTTATACTTCAATATAAAAAATGAGATTATACTTAAATGATCGTGAAAAGATTTCATTTTCTTTTACTGATGCAAACGACAAATACGATGCATTGTAACAGTTTCTCAATTAGATTAGTCTATATCCATAATGAAACAATATTTAGAATTTTCTAATAATTCAATACAAATATGCAAATTAATGCATATGCATTTAATTCAGCATTTGATAAAGAAGTAGTACTTCGATACGTCGTCATGTGTGTTTGTATTGAATTATGAGAAAATTCTAAATATTGTTTCATTATGGATATTAATTTTCTCCAAGTATCGGCCTCATCCATCATCAATTAATCTATATCCGTATCCGTAAGACAGTGCTTACAAAATATAACCCCTACTTGAGAGATATGTGTTCGAATCCTGGTTTATTCATACTAGTGGTTAAATAGTATAGCTACATTACTAAATTGGTACTTAATTTATATTGGTACTCGACCATAGACTGTAGCTTCATAGAATTGTAAAACGAATTCGTTGATATAACCAAGTCTAAAGGATCTACATCAAAAAACTTACATCAGAAAATAAAATCGAGTTGAACTTAAAAAATTATTTATTATTATTTTGTAATGAAGTTTATATCGAATTCACATCTTTCTAATGTAAACACAACATGGCGTCAAAAAGATTGACAGTTATCATATCGAAAAATCCAAGTATTACATTCGTATCGAAACTATTGTAAGCCATAAGAAAATATGAATTTTCAAGCGATTCTGTCATTTATTACATGTTGGAATGGATGAGTAAAATTACATTCCAATAAACTTTACATCTTTAAAGTTATGAACAAATCCTATCAAGATAAAAATCCGTAATTTGAAAAAATATAAAGTTTATAAGCTAAAGGAATCTATAATTTCGTACTGTATCTATTATATGTATATTCATTCGACATGAAGTTCTATGATATGTTTCCGTAAAAGCTATTTTTTCTATATTTCTACTTCGAATGACCCCCTCCATCTCATTTTGATTAAGACGATTTTATATCCGAGATATGGCATTTATCCCTGACGTTCCCTGCCAATTAACCTGGGATTACTGTCATTTATGTCGCGTGGCATCATGGGTGGCCACGTGACTAAACAGGACCAGTTAAACTCTCGCATGAGTTCCTAATTATTACTGACTGATCGAAATCTTGATGATTTCAACACAAAGGAAACTAAGGATTCATTCAAACTGATGAAGAGATGAATAAATTATAAGTTAGCTTTCCATATTTATCATCAGTAGGTGGTCTACGCTTCCAAGTTTCATTACCTACACAACTTCAATTTGGTCAATATCTATGAACTGCTCTCTAAAATGTCGCTTTTTGTCGCTTTATGTATTACGATAATTCAGATATTTAGAACTACGGTACAGTTTCGTTGTATTATATATATATGTATAGTGGAGTAAATATTTATTCGCGCTAACCACACACGTACGGATCATATTATTCATATGAAGAAATATTTATATGTAAATTTGGAATCGAAATTACATCACAAAAGTTTTCAACCTCGATACGAATATATGTATATATATATATATATATATATATATATATATATATATATATATATATATATATATATATATATATATACGATAAATAAGGAGTATTGCCGTATAATATTAATTATTAAAAAATGATGAGTTCTCGGCAAAAGTAGGGCCACTATAATTGATACACAACCAATATATTAACTAGGTCTATATTTCGAACATTTTTACATTCTTCATCAGGACTCTGAAAAATAAATATGTGTAAAACAAAGTCTTTTAACCAAAAAATTACATCTTACGGTTAACTAGGCTGAAGATGTAGCCAGACTGTACGCAGCAGTGAAAATAGATGGTAAAACAAATTTTAGAACTTACAGAACCAGATAATCTCATTAAAAACGCAATATAAAATATATAAAATAAAATCAGGTGTCACAACAATCATATGTTAAAGATACCGAACTGTCAGGAAACACAGACAAACGTCACTAAGGATCACAGAGTGTCAAGTGCAAAACTCTCTGTCAACTGTCACCACAAGTGAAAGAACACAAAACATCAAACAGAACTCAGGAATTGTAGCTGGGCTTATCGAATTTTCTTCGAGAGCAGATAACTATAGATGCAACTGAGCCTAGCAATGTCTGTTTTTTTATTAATGCTATTACCATTAGCATTAATGGCACATTTCCAAAAATAATCTCTTCTGATAGCCACTAGCTATATCGAGGATTTTAAAATTGTTGAAGTCAAAGTGATGTCCCATCTTTGCCGCATGGAGGGCCAAAGCACATCTGTCTGGGTGGAGTCTTATATCACTCTTATGGAGAGTAATTCTTCGCTTGATGTTCTGCGAAGTTTGACCTATGTACACTCCTCCACAATCTAAGCATGGTGACCATAAGCAAATAACTATAAATACAGCTCAACCTGGAAACGTCCGTCTTCTTATTTATGCTGCTAGTGTTGTTGTTGATATGGACCATTTCCAAAAAAATCCTTTTTTGGTAACTAACAGCTACATCCAGTATTCCCACATTGTCGAAATCAAAGCGATGTCCTTGTTTTACGAAGTGTAGTGCCAAGGCACATCTGTCCGGCCAAAGTCTAACATCACTTTTGTGAAGAGTTATTCTTCTTTTAATGGTCTGAGAAGTTTGGTCTATGTTGACTCCTTCACAATCTAAGCACGGAATACTGTAGATACAATCTGATGTTGATGATGTAGGTACTTTATCTTTAAGTCTTGTAAAAGCACTTCTGCTAGTAATGAAGTTGTATTTGGCAAGTTTTAGATCATCTATTGCACCGAAAATGTGACATAGTTTTGCCGTGAGAGACGGGAAGTATGGTAAAGATCTGTATCTAACTGATGGAGCTTGTGTGTTGTGATCTATATCCAGGTCAGTTATAGAGGTGGGAACCGGTGGTCCAATGACTGTATTGCATAGGAACTTTTTTACCAGTGTTCTTGATATCCATTGTCCACTAAGATGTCTCCCAAACGGGACAGTGATCCCTGACAGTAATCCCTGTGAAAAATGTTTATAATTCTATTTTTGAGCTGATTGATTATTTTTAGCTTCATATTTATATTGTGGTGGGATCGGAAGTGCAAACATCTACCCGAAGAGGACGGCTTTTGATACCAATCCAACTTAATAATATTATCTTCGGACCTAACCACTCTAGTATCCAAAAAAGGTACAGATCGATTTGTCTCCATCTCTACAGTGAACTTAATGTGTTCATCATATGAGTTGAAAATATCAACAATTTTTCTATTTTACTATGAGGTAGACACAGAATGAGGTTATCTACATATTGAAATAAAAAAAGCATATTAAATGACAAGTTTGGAACATATGTATTAAGTAGGGAAGACATCACTATAGAAGCCACAACAGGACTAAGACAGCCACCCATGGGACAGCCAAAAAGTTGAGAGTAGAATTCATCTTTATAGGAAAAATAGGTTGTTTCAAAAATAAAATTAATAATGGAGATGAATTGATCTTCAGGAACTCTCGTGTGAACTCTCTCAGGAAATACTGATGTAAATCATAAGTTCAAGTGTTTGAATTTAAATTTATATTCAATTACTTACATAGAGATCTAAAGGTAGAAACTATTTCTGAGTATGCCACCAAACATGAAGGAGGCGTCATCAATATATTAACATCGAATTCGAAGCGATTAATTTGTTATACAACGAACATTAAGAGAATATTTGAAAGAACAAAACTGTTTAAGTTGGTCAAGTGAAAGTGACAGCGAAAAACTAGTTCAAAATAGGATAGTAATGCTTTAAATGAAAATAAAATTGCTTATTAGTCTTCTGTGATCAGATGGACAAAAATGTTCAAATTGAGTATTTATGAACTATTGAGTAATTATGAAAGAAAAATAGTTTTCATTTTACTTCCTACGCAAGAATACAAAAAATAAATTTTGTCAAAACCAACATAAATATCATAATGTAATTTTTCAGATTCATGTTCTGATGAAACCATCAGTGAAGACCATTTACGTTGATCTTTTTGAATTCTATTGTTCAGATGCATTATAAACAGCTCCTATAATGCACGATTAGCCGCATGCAAATTAATTGTGGAAAATTAACATATAACTCTTCGTACGTCCCCTTGATATACGCCGGCTTATTCAAATATAATTTGACTAAAGGCTTACGATTAAAAAATCTGTACTTCCGATATGCTCGATCTGCATATATTCAATCAACGTACACCTGCTTTTCCACACAGTATTTTACATTGATTTATCGGCGTAGACCCAGAATTTAGCATTAGCATAACCACGACTAATATGAAACACGTGGAAATTTATGCATTAATTGTTTATCAAAAATGGTGATCGTCAAATTCTGCTCCGTACATTACTCACACCTAAATGTTATATATATATATATATATATATATATATATATATATATATATATATATATATATATATATATATATATATATATATATATATATATTATTATTATTATTTCGATTATGAGGAGAGCAAACTTGAATTTGCAATCATTAGGAATTTTGCTTCATCTTTTTTGCCTCCCAAAAACGCTTCATCCTCTGAATGCTCTTTTTCCGTTCATCTGTCCACTTTACTCCAGGTTGACGATTTAATTTTTGCTCAAACTTTACATGTGCGATTTTATAGCGACATTCAGTGCGATCTTCGAGATTTTTTATATTGATCTGTTGTAGGTCCTTTTGGACCTCTTTTAGCCACTCTGTTCCGCTTTTACTATTCATAATTATATTGAGTAGTTTCTTCGGTATTCTGGACTGTTTCATTCTGTAGACATGTGCATAGAACTTTGCTCCCGTTATCGTATTTGTCTTTTGATACAGTTCATTTTGAGGTCTTTTCATCCAAATACCGTTTCTATTGATTGGCCCGTAGATCTTTCTGAGAATTTTTCGTTCTTGTTTTTCTATTTCTCTAATTCTATTTCCCTATCTAATTTCTCTAATTTATATATATATATATATATATATATATATATATATATATATATATATATATATATATATATATATATATATAAATACTGAGACTCTTAATCGAAATATCGAAATATTTCAAATAAAACTCTCAGGGAGCTGTCTACACAAATATTGTCAACGAGAACGAACCCACCACTTTCGAGAGTGAATATTGAGAGCGTTTCGAAAAATTCATCGATCTTGTTGAATGATAATAGGATACAATTGTTTCATCATTATTATGAATCATCAGTCCATATTTAATCTATCAATCAAGAATCGATGACTTTAAAAACGAACATAGGTCCCATACCAAATTAAGAGAAGTTCTAGAGAGTGAAATACTCACGTAGGCTCCCTCTATCGGCGAAAGGACGTATAAACACTCCCTAGCGTTCAAGATCCCTACTCATGACAACAAGAGTGCGAGTGGAAGGCTTTGTAGATATTTCATTCGAACACAACAGAAAATTGTCTGAAATGTGTACGAATGATCCCATGCCTAATCGCTCCAGATCACGCCCAAGCGGGCAAATCATTCAACAAGATCGATGAATTTTTCGAAACGCTCTTAATATTCACTCTCGAAAGTGATGGGTTCGTTCTCGTTGACAATATTTGTGTAGACAGCTCCCTGAGAGTTTTATTTGAAATATTTCGATATTTCGATTAAGAGTCTCAGTATTTACTAGTATTGAATTACCTGTGAATCTTTGAACTATATATATATATATATATATATATATATATATATATATATATATATATATATATATATATATATATATATATATATATAGGAAACGAAGTTTTAGTGGTTATGGCACTGAATGAAATATTTGAGAAAATGCACTAAACTCTAGAACATTCATTCGAAAAATTCAAATTAACCAAAAGAATGCTATAGTAGAGCTAGATATGTACACGTGAACGATGTGATGTCCCCATCATCCTTCAAGGGAAAAATATTAGACAAATATTGACATCGATGCCACCCCTGATGGAAGTGCGAGACATATGTTTCGTTCAGAGTAAAAATATTATTTATGATAGTATTTTTACGTTTCACTTTAGGGTTTAATGCGTTTGTGAATAACATCGAAACTCGATTGTTTGAATACAAGCCACTGATGATTCCCAAAATACAATGAAGCAGCGGTGTACAATATTCACAACAAGTTCGATATCATGCACTTAACATTCACTCTCGAAACTTGATACTTGATGTTTTCCTTGTGAACATTTATGCAGAAAACTCCATCAGAGTTGTGATCGAATTATTTCGATATGCCGAACAAAAATTGCAGAAACCTCAACATAAAATTTATAAAGCTGTCGGTCGCACTTATAAAAAAAGGCAAAACCCGAAGGAAACACGAATCTCAATAACCATTGTTTCAACTATAATATGAAGAGAGAAGAAACTGAAAGAAAAACTGAAATCAAACATTCAGTTTTTAATATATCCTTTACATATATTGAATAAAAAACACTTGGCTTCGTTTCACAAAATTTATAGAGAGTACTTGACAATTTTTTCGGGGTGTTTTCGGGCCCCATTTTCAAAAATTAAACTGAGAGTTCAAGTTAAAGTTGAAATTGAAAATAAAAAGAAAATTAAATTAAAAAGTTATAAGTTAAACTCTCAGTTTAAGTTTTGTAAATGGGATAATACCCCAAAACGTATTAAAGCGTCAAGTATTTATTATAAATTTTGTGAAACCAAGCCAAGTGTTTTTATTTAATATATTAAAGAATATTTCACCAAGATATCAGCGAACCTTCAATCAACTTTATTTCCTTTTCATATTGAAAATTTAGATATTCTAACTCTACCCTATTTTGCCTATAGTTTACCGGAGCGAATGTATTAAATATAGTATGCAGAATATTAATCTATCCACCCATACATAATTAACACGATACACCCTTTTCTATTATCTCGCATTAGGGACAAGTGTAGTTTGCATATTTGTATGCTGCAAATCATTCGAGACCCTTTCGCCCAGTTGCAGTTATCCTCCTACAAACTCTGCATAGTCTCTAGTAAAATATCGTTTATCACGTGTCATATCTTCATGAACACGTTTCGACACTCATGTACGTGATTCGGCGATGGAACAGATGGTTTAAATTGAATGAATAAATCTTTGAAGGGAATTAATTAGGATTCAAGTCTCGACTCTTCTAAATTTTTAAATTGAGTGATGTGTTGCTGAATACAAAAAGCGAGTGTTAAATATCCCTGTATATATCCGTATTTTGGTAATATAAAATTTAAATTTAATTCTTCGTTGAAAAAAGGAGAATTTAATTGCACCTTTCGATTTCTTGAGCAGATGATAGTTAATAATTCTGTTAAGTTATTTATTCAATTAAGGAAATAAAATACTATTGATTATTGAATCCTGGGTTATTTGGCCAGAAATCGGGGCAGCTTTGCGCAATTAAAACGTTTCTACTTCTTTATTCGCAGTAAACTGGAATATGCTTCCATATTTGATTTCCTTTGTACAATAATTCTATAAATGACACGGAGGTTTCGCTTATATCTTGGTGAAACATTATGTTAAAAACTATAAAATGAACACACTTGACTTAAGTTTCACTGAATTATTAAAACTTTATATATGTTTCGGGTGGTTAACTCATTATCAAGAGTATACAATATTACTGGACAGTAATGGGCATACTGGGTAGTACTGGGCAGTACTGTTGTATACTCTTGATAATGGGTTAACCACCCGAAAGATATGTAGAGTTTTCAAAATATTCAGTGAAACTTAAGTCAAGTGTGTTAATTTATAATTTTATAATAATTCTATATCGTCGACTCGGAGGCATTTCAGAGGAAATGTCTGAAGTATATGTACTAAAGATGTTATGGGCAATATCCTTCGAGAGGCTCCAACCATTCCATCCTAACCGATAGTTTGGGAATTGAATTATTGAATTTGAGACGTTAAACGGTTTGGTCTAACGTTTTTTTCGAAATTTTGCTGTTCTCCAGTGCTATTATTTGTATACAATTTTTTATTTTTTCCTTGTAATTGGATGTATATCTGTTGGGAATAAATGTTTCATTATTATTATTAGTGTTATTATTATTATTATTATTATTATTATTATTATTATTATTATTATTATTATTATTATTATTATTATTATTATTATTATTATTATTATTATTATTATTATTATTATTATTATTATTATTATTATTATTATTATTATTATTATTATTATTATTATTATTATTATTATTATTATTATTATTATTATTATTATTATTATTATTATTATTATTATTATTATTATTATTATTATTATTATTATTATTATTATTATTATTATTATTATTATTATTATTATTATTATTATTATTATTATTATTATTATTATTATTATTATTATTATTATTATTATTATTATTATTATTATTAGTATTATTATTATTATTGAAATGAATTTTACAGGTTTCTAAATTAAACACAAAAAATATGACATAAGAAGCTACAACTTGGATTGAAGACCAAATAAATCAGATAACCTTCAAGTGGAAATTCGAAAGGACTTTCAAAGTCCTTTGAGTTCAACTAGTACTAGATAATGCCGCAAAGGACAAAACTCGCTATATAATATATAAGTTCCTGACTTGTTACGCTTTATTCATGATTCATCTAATTAACTAAAATTTTATACCCGATATCCTAGAATTAGGAATTAGTTCAAAAATAATATTTTATCTTATTCTTTATATCGAAATATATTTGATAACCTCGTATGATTCACGAAAATTATGAAAATTTCAGGGAAAACTACTCCACTTCCCTTCGCTGATATTTCTTATCAGCAGAAACTGATATGAAATTAAAATTGTATGCAATACAATAATTATATCCTTCTTGCTATAGAAACTCCGAAATTTCATGCAGTATCAAATAATCTTTGATAGTGCATTTTTCTTTGCTTTGTTTTGATATTGTTACTCATGCAGAGCTGAGTTCAAAGAAGCTAATATAATTGCCTTGGGATTTTTGAGTTCTCATTTTTCCTTTTAATCGCTGGTTTTTTTTTTCTATATTTTTCTGTGTGTTTCCTGATGAAGACCACTCCTCCTACTACTTAATTATATCCTACACCCTGACAACAGGTTGAGTTCCTAATTACACGTTTCAGGTGGCTACAACGATACGCTACATAATATTACACTCCCCCGTAATCATAGGCAGCTGAGCATGAAACAATAATCATGATTCGTTGCTTCGTATCGAGTCAACCATGCCCAACGAAGCTGGACGTAACGTGATGCCTTTGTTAAGCAGAAGGACCACACCTGATCTAGGTATCATGTATGTTGTGAGTCACGTGTGATGTCTATAGCAGTAAGTAGAAAGTGAAATGAAATGATTGAAGTATTAAATGCTGTTAATATGGTTCACCTCCTACGATGAAATATACATTTAATGATACCAGTGCTATTATTTGATCTTCAACCCTCTTTTAATCTTCCTATATTTACTGCACACAAGAAAAGGAAACTTACATTTATCATAAGAGGGGTAAGGATTATTACAGAAATAATTGTGTCATCTTCAGTAATCAACTTGAGATTCTTGTTAACCTTTCTCTCAATTGAAAATTCCATAAACATTAGTAATGGTAACAGAAGACAATGGCAGTAGTATTAATGAGAAATTCTGTAATTTAAATAAAACTAAGTAGTTTTCTGATTTTCACTATAATTAATTAAAAAACATGACAACATCGTTTCGCCAACACATTGGCTTCATCAGATATTGTTGATAAACTGAGCTATTACATTGTGGATTGCTTGTATTTATCCTGAACAGTGTGGAAATGACCACAGAACACTGTTCTTCTTTTGTAAGTTAATGACTCTATAGTCATTCCCCTACAGGAAGAAATATGTTCTATAACATATTTCTTCTGAATTGTGAGGGATGACCATAAAACTATTTGATATATTCCTCTTATTAATTTCCATGGCTTCTAACAGGGTTAGTTTATAACCTCTAAAATGCAATATTTTAAAGCCTATTTGTTGTCGATGACATGGTTCTCTTCTAAAAGATTTGTTGCATACGTAGAATCGGTTTTATTTTTTTCTAACATTCTAAAAGATGCTTTGCAAAAAATAAAGCCGATTCTACGTATGCAACACATCTTTTAGGAGAGAACTATGTCTTCGACAACAACTTTTAAATATTGCATACGGAACGTAAAGTTTATAAACTAACCCTGTTAGAGCCTAGGGAATTAGTAAGAGGAAGATATCAAATATTTTATTAAATGATCAAGTTTTAATCAGTAATTCTCCTTTATTAAATTTATTCCAGTAAAAGGCAATCGAAGAAAAGTATTTTATGGTCATCCCCCAAAATTCAGAAGAAATATGTTCTATAGTCATTCCCCTACAAAAGAAGAACAGTGTTCTATGGTCATTTCCACACACTTCAGGATAATTACAAGCAGTCCACAATGTAATAGCTCAGTTCATCATCAACATCTGATTAAACCACTGTGTTGGCGAAACGATATTGTCATGGTTTCGAATTAATAATCGTGAATATCACAAAACAACTTAGTTTTATTTAAATTATGTATTTAGATTTTCATCAAGTATCTGCCCAATCGATTAATGAAAAAATTCTGTATGAATAAGGCATGTTCTTGATGGAATCTCATTATAACAGAAAACAATCCTCTGAGGATTGTCTATTTTTATAAACAATCCCCAGATAGATTGTTTATAAAAATAATTTGTTAATAAACTCCACTTTTATTTACATAGTAAATGTATAACGCATTTTGCTATGACTATATATATAGCTTAATCAAAGTATGGATACCAACTCAAGAAATCAATTGAAGCAACAATTATTATTTGAACATAAAGTTAATAAAAAGATGAAAAAAATAAAAAGATATGAAAAATAACAAGTATATTTAATTAAAAGCATAATGTGAGCCAAAAAATCGATAGAAAATTCACAATTTAATCAAATATTTTTATGAGATTTACGTAAAGAAAATTCTTACACACACTCAAGAGTGAAATGTTGTTATGAATAACAAAACTTGAATCTTCATAGAAATAAGAAAATATATATCCATTCAAGAAGAAAATAGTGCTAAAATGAATATGTAATTACTTTATGATTAAAAAGCAAATTTTAGCGCCGTAAAACTAGGGTTCGAGCCCCGGTGGAGGCATGGGTGTATGTGTTTGTCTATGATTTAGTTTAAATACTGATAAATGCTGGGTAATGTACATTGATTACAAGCCCAATGGCCGTTCAGAACTGGCGTTAAACTGTAGTTCCACTGAATTGGAAAAAAAATTGTAGTTTGAAAATATTTCTGAATGTGTTTTCTGCTTGCAAAACACTAGTGTGGAACAACTTTTGTCAAAATCACTGAAATATTGACTCCTGGAACAATTTCCAAAACAGTGTTATAGATCATTCGAAAAAGTGAGTATTATAGTTTTCATTGACTTTTCTATAGAGAATATCCTGCAAAATCCTTATCTAATGAGGTTTTCATAGTAAACATTTGAATATCCTTAATTCCATACCTGAAAACGCAGCAGTACGACAGTTAACAGATGTTTAAATTTAATTGTATAATATATTCTCATCGGAATATTGAAAAAAAAAATGTTGAGAGCGACTGCATAATTACAAATAGAAAAATGGAAAATTTGGGTCTCGTTAGATGTCGTTAGGTCTCGTTGGGACTCATTTCCAAGAGGCTACCCGTCACAATAAACATGTGAGACGTGATTACTACCAAATATAAATTCCTTTTCGCAAGATTTTGAGGAGCGTGGTTCTTGTTCATGTACATATTCGGACTAAAACTGCTGTATGTTTGGATATGTTTTTATCAAGTTACTTGAATTTAGACAATTAATGAATGTTTAATTTTCGTATCCGAAGAAAAACTATTAAATATTGTTATTTTCTGTTGCTTTGGGTTTGAAAAACATATTTTTCTCTAGTATCACAAAAAGATGTTCTTTGATATAACGCTAACGCTTATTTCAACTCTGGACGTTTTACGAATCACGTGAAGAGTGTGTGCAATTGTTTTTTCAGTAGACTCTTGGAAATTAACAGAATTCGATACATTTTTAGAATATAAATCGAAGTTTTAGGTTTCATATAAAAATATTCTGTATATATGAATTTTGAAGAAAATCTTCAAAATGTTTTTGAAGAAATATCCGTATAGATAAATTCAATTAATAGAAACAGTATTATCCATGTTAACTAGATAATATTATAAAAATATCTTATATGTGTAGTACACAAATTCTATATCCAGAATCACCTTCAAAATACCTCAAAGCAATTTAATTTTTAACGGTTCATCTATCGTTGGGCTTTGAATAAATAATGTCCGAAAAATACATATCTTTATTCAAATTCGCGGCTGCGCGGATCATAAATGTTTGCTGTTCGACTTAACGCAATTATGTTGGCACCCCTGTAATATTTCAGGCTAGATAATACGAAAGGGTAAAATGCAACATTCCCTAAATAAACATTGCATATAATCTTCGCCTTGTCGTCATATTTCACGGTTTTAAATTATCTCTAATCTATGCATACGTTCAGTTGGAATTGAATTGAGGATTTTAGCATTACTTGTATCATTTCGTACATAACCTAATATTGCAACTGCTATAAAACTATATTAACGATTTAGATTTAAATGAAAGAGTTGAATTACATTCAATGAGAAATGAAATAAATAATTTTTTTTTTCTGTACTTTCACAAAATTATAAAATGTAGCTGTAATTTCAATATATACCTATTACGTGTATAGATATATTGCAATTGCAGCTACAATATAGGTACATTGGGTATATAAAACGAAAAAAATATATTGAATAGAATATTTTCTAATTTGGAGTTCACCCCATAAATGTTTTTTGGAGTACATTTCAATTGAAGTGTATCTTTATGTATTGTCATGTCTTTATTTATCTATTAGTGATTTAGTTTTCATTTTTGTTTATGTATCAATAATTATTTGTTTGATTCGTTTTCAGTTTTATCCACGAAAATGTGTTACATTTCCATTTATTAAGTCCCAATCTTCTTCAGCTGTTACGTTTGTGTCGCCTTTCTTGTTTTTTTTATTTGGATGCCTTTTTAAGTTAAAATACTTGAATAGAAGACTTCGTTTTATTCAAGCCATTTTGGTAATCTTTTATGAGGATATTTTCCATTCATCACATAGCTAACAACACAAAAATTTATAGAATTGAAGAAAACTACACAATTATTAATCCAATATCTAATAAATTTATATATAGGTACTTAAAAATTATTAACCTCAACAAACATCTTCATTTTTAAAAATGGAAAGATTTTCGCAGGATTTTATTTTGCTGAATAGCCCATATAATTACAAACATTTATAAAGAAAATTATTTTAATAGTTTAGGAGTTAAAATTCTTATTGAAATAAGAATTATTTCAGGATCGAGTGCTATAATAATGTATATCGCTAACAAATTTATATTTAGTAAACAGATGTGTAGTTTTTATGGAGCATTTTATATATATTATGAACCAAGGATTTTAATTCACGCTTAATAAGTTTGTTATATCCGACATCTTCTGCGTAATAATACGTAGTTCAAATAAAGTACGTAATTCAAATAATACGTAGTGTTCATTTTGTTTTTTCTGGGGGTTTTATTTTGTTTTTTCTTTTTTTGGTTTTATATTTATTAAACTATTTCAGTTCAATAGAGATAATAAGGTGGAGCATCGATAATCATCGAAAATGTGATTTATACAAAAATTAAGGAAAATAAAATTGAATTTCAAACCGAAATTTTCAAAATTACAGTTACCGTATTAATAAAAATGGAAGTTCGCCAACAAAGGGGTCAAAAACGTCTGTTACAATGACTAGGGACGTTCTGGATACATAAAATAATTAAGTTTCAGTGATTTTTCCAAGACATTGCACTCGTACAATGACCTAAAAAGGGTTGCTGCCTTTTTCGCCAAATAAAAGAATTTAAAGTCACCGATGCGGAATAAAGTGTACTGAGGTGTATAAAATTCAATTTCCAATGCTCAAATGTAACTGTTAGAAGTTGTGAGTATAATTTTATAGTTTTAAGTCTTATCTTTATTCGTGGTTTCGAAGTTCTATTGCTTAAATGAATTGCTTAAACAGGGAAAATTGTCATAATTTTGTTTCATTTCATGTTATTCTTTGTGTATACCTGAAAATATCTGTGAATAAAAAGTCTTTATAATTGTACTGCGTACTCAAATTTAAATGATTTTAGATGAGAAAAATTAGTTAAGAATTGTTAAAAGCACGTTGAATTTCTGTGATTTCAGAGTGAGCAGATTTAATCCCTTCAACATTAGTCAATTGAAGAAGGCAAAAACTGAGGGTTACAGTTTTTAAATTTAAAGTTTTATCGATAATGGAAGTACTCAACTATAATCCTGTTTTTCTGTATATTTATTATTCATATATAAAATAAAAACGCTTGGCTAGGTTTCACAAAATTTCTAATAAATAAATACTTGACAATTGTTTCGGGATGTTTCAAGTGTTTTTATTTTATATATTAAACAATGTTTGACCAAGAGATCAGCGAAAACTCAGTCAACTTTATTTAATATTCTGCGACTACTAAGATAACTACTTCTTCTAAATTCTTGTTTTTTTGTTGTCAAAATTTGAACATTACATTTTAGCTACCTGGCAGTCAAGATACTGATCCTAAATTCAGGTAAGTAATAGGTAATTTGACTCAACCTACAATAAATTTACTTCATTTTTATTGCAGCAATAGAATTTTGGATTTTGCTAGAATACCAGGAAGGTACTGACCAAAGACCAGTGGACTGGAATTACCACCCTTGTGAGAATTTTGATTTTAGGTTTAGTAGAAATTATTTACTAAGAAACGAATAATTCTGTACTGGTTCCTTTCAATAACACGTATCAATCCAAAAAAATTAAAATATGTTCGATTTCCTGATAATTATATCAGAATTCAGTATGTCTTCTTATATGTAGATAAATGTTCTTATATTTTCTTATAGGTACAATATATAAATATATTGCAATAAGAAGAATATTTCTAAACATTTTTACGATTATCTATTACTCTATATTACCTATATTTTTCTCCAGAATGGGATTATAATGACTCTAAATCAATTAAATAATGCGAGATTATGTATAGTGTCTCTGAGTTTATCAAAAAATGTTAAATGAACTAGATGTCTACCCATGAGTGAAGGTGGTAGGGGAGGAGAAATTCTTGAAACATTATCATGGTAAAAGTATGCCCTGATAGTTCACACGCTTCTCTAATTTGTTCTTCTGTTAAACTTTTTCTTTGAAGGAAATTTTGTTTTTGAGCTAAAGATGAGTTAACAACCTTGGAATTTTGAAGAAACTTGACGGCTGTACTAACCATATCGTCTCGCGCGGTGATATTATCGCGAGTTATCATCCGCCATTTGAAAAATTGGTAAATTTAATGGAGCAGAACATATATTATCAATCAATTTTCTATTAACATGCTTCCTATGCCATGAATAGCATTAAAAAATTAAACGATTTTAATCAAGTACCTTGTACTGACGATCATCTACAACCGACAAAAATAATCACAAATTCGTGTAAAACTTCAAGGACAATAAATGTTTGAGAACTGTGTGAAATCCTGGTAACGGGATTCCTTGAAATCTTTCATATAAAATTTGTTTCGAGAAATAACCAAATCGAATTTCATAATCTTGGAGAATCAACAATAACAAAAATAATAAACCTAAGAGGATATATCAAACATGTTTCTAAAAGAAATCTAAATTGCTTTACGTCTCCAAAGTAGTTCACTTTGGACTGACTGCTACACTCAAATGAAATCCAAGTAGCTCGAAACACATGAAAACGCAAAATGCTATATCAATCAACTCAAAAATAATGTAGAACATTTCTGAAATATTGAGTTGTGGGCAACCCTTTTTACCCAACCCAAACTATAGTATCAATAATCTCTGTATCTTTATCTTTCGTTTGCTGCTGTAATCAGGTTCAAATCGAATTTCGATTTCGTTTTATTACATCCACTGATATATCGTATAGACAGTTTTATCAAATTGTACCATGAAGTCATAATTCACCTAAAACTGCGGCACATGTCTCTAATTTAACAGATTTAGGGAATTTAGTGTAAAAGGGTGGAGAAATAATCACACATATCGCATTGTAGTCCACTGGGACACTTATATTGTTGCAAAGGGTTGTCGCTTTCACATCACACCATATATAATTTCTAAAATACATTTTCTCACATGGAACGAATTGCTATTGAGTAATAAAATGTTGGAAGATAAAGAACGTTACAGACAATTCTAATATATATTCTACTGAGGTTAGAAACTATTTCTGTGAGTACAAACATACCAGATATACACATCGACAATATAGGTATTATTTTAAAAGTTAAATAGTTTCACCAGAATTTATAAATACAAATACTTCAAGATTATAGAGCAGTATAGAAGGTGTTTCAATAATAAATGGAAATATTTTAACTACGAAACCTTCACTTACAAAGGCTAGCAAAAAAATCTTGCATACAAGACAGAAATATACTGTCAAATATGAAGAACAGTTAGTTTTAAATTAATGATTGAAATTTGTTTCAATAACTCTGTAAGAATGTACATTTTTATGTAAGTATTCGATTAATGTTAAGATTCAAGAATTAACGTTCATTTATTTCCTATTATTATTGAAACACCTACGAAGCGAATACACATTATTGATATAAACTTTCAAAATTTACATTAATAAATTCTTACACCTAAAGACGCATTGAAAGCGCCTTAAAACTGAACAAAACATAATAAACATAAACAATATAAATAAAAAAACTTTCATGTTTGTTACAAATAATTTTTCTTTCATTCATTCACATTATTAAACCTAATATCACATGACACTACGTAGAAACTAAGTGTAATTATGGCCATCTTATGTCAGTCTACGGTCCCTGAAAATGAAAAAGAAAATGAATTAAAAACCTTCAATAGTTTCAAAAACTGCTTCAAATTCTCGTTTGTTATTTTTTATACTATGCGCAAATTATGGAATATCTTTGCTTAATATCCTACTCATTACATATTGCATTTTATTTCGTTTTACGTTTATAATTATTTATGTTTTTAACTAAAAGCATTCAAAGAAAGAAGAAGCGAGAAAACAACTTTTCTCGCACTTCTTTTCTAGTTGTGCGAGAAAAAATATATAGTTTGCTCAGCGGAAGTAATTCAAAACATTTATCATGTGACTGTTTGCAACAACATGTTAATGCAATACTATCCCTTCAGAAAAAGGGGTTAAACTTCAATTTGCATACCGATTTGATGCGCATTTCAGAGACAAGTCATTCATGTTAGATGACATATATTAACTTGTAAACAGATGTCAGGGTCTTTCCCAACTATCTGTCTCTCTCTCTTTCGAAATTATAATATATTTATATATATATATATATATATATATATATATATATATATATATATATATATATATATATATATATATATATAAGATCATGCAAGGCATGCAAGTGGCTATCAAAATAAAAAATAAAATACATGTCAAATGTCTCGCCTTTGCAGACGATATTAATATCATCACAGACAACAGAACTGAAGTCATTCTCGCCGTAGAAAAACTACATGAAATTGTGCAGAAAAACGGGTTACAAATTTCTTATGATAAAACCAAATACATGGAAGGAAAACCAAAAAATAAATCCTCTCTTTTCACAAAACTAGGTGAAATTCTGCAAGTCGGCGATTTTAAATAACTCGGGGAAGTTATACAGTCCTAAGGTTTAAACCGAATCGCTAATGAACAGAGAATTACCAAACTCCAAAGGGCCTAAAAACTAACATGGGCTCACTATAACAAAAAGTGCATTTCGAGAGGTGCCAAATTGAGGCATATAACATAACGATTCTTCCAGAAGCAATCTACGCATCTGAAACAGTGGTTATTGGCGGTCATTCAATAATTAGAGAAATAGAAAAACAAGAACGAAAAATTCTCAGAAAGATTTACGGCCAATCAATAGAAACGGCATTTGGATGAAAAGACCTCAGAATCAGAATCAAAAGACAAATACGATAACGGAAGAAATCAGAAAACGACGAGCAGTGTTCTATGCACATGTCTATAGAATGAAACAGTTCCAGAATACCGAAGAAACTACTCGATATAATTATGAATAGTAAAAGCGAACAGAGTGGCTAAAAGAGGTCCAAAAGGATCTACAACAGATCAATATAAAAAATCTCGAAGATCGCACTGAATGTCGCTATAAAATCGCACATGTGAAGTTTGAGCAAGAGTCAAATCGTCAACCTGGAGTAAAATGGACAGATGAACGGAAGAAAGAGCATTCAGAGAGGATCAAGCGTTTTTGGGAGGCAAAGATGATGAAGCAAAAGTCCTAATAATTGAGAATTCAAGTTCAGTCGCTCTCCTCGTGGGGAACAATGGTAATAATATAAGGAATAATAATATAAGAAAATGAAGTTTTTGTGCTTTAATATTTGAGAAAATGAACACTAGAACATTCATTCGAAAAAATGAAATTAACTAAAAGAATATTATGAGCTTGATATGTGAACGTGTACGATGTGATATTTCCATTATACTTCAAGGGACAAATGTTAATTAAATATATATAAATTCCAATATAAAGGTTTTTTAGAGTTTATGGGTGCTATAAGTACAAACTTTTTTTATGCAGCCAAGCTTTCGAATTTATGCAATTTATCTTCAGGGCAATCTACAAATAAAAGCACCGTATAGTCATAACCTAAATTCCAGAACTGACAATCTACCTCCATAAATCGAGTTGAGATAAGGGCCAAATTCTCTTAGTACATCGAACTTTGAATTCCTGTATCACAATATATATAGTAAAATCATATAATACAATATTCAAATAAAATTTTTTAGTTTATGAAGGATCGTTGATTTAATCTAGACAAGTTTTCATACACAGAACCAATTAACATTACCACCGTTTCAAAACAATTTTACGTTAAACGTTTAACAATACTTTTATTTTACTCTTCTTTGTTGCTTGTTCTTCTCCAGTCTTTTGTAATCAAGAAAGCATAAATTGTGCTGAGTTTATCAGTATCTGACAATTATTATATCTGAGTTTATATCAATAACTTAACACATCCATTAAATAAAAAGTCATAAAAAAGGACATATTGCGAGAAGTTTTAATATATAAACAATGTGGTAACTTTTGAATTGAAGGAATAAATCTCAAAAGTTGTATTTACTTATGAAAAATGTCAAAAATAAACGAAGATATTATAATGAAAACAAATAGTCGAATATAAACACAAAAAAGAAGTTGATTCCTTCCCTGTTAACACTGAAGTCCAAAAAAGTAAGGAATTAAATTAACAGGCCAGTCAAAACTATGTTGAAATGAGTTAGAATAACATAAATTTAAAAGTTTACAAAGGTAAAATTTCGTCGGTTAATCATCTTTCAAAGTATTTCAGCAGATATTTTATAACCTGACATTTTCAAATGATTCTTTCTCAATATTCAGTACAAAAATGTCTAAGCTACGAAATTTTACCTCAATTTTCAAATTCTTTTTGATTTATAGGTATTTGATAAATGCACTAGTTATCACCTATACATCCATGAGAAACTTCAGGTTAATTTCTCACAATTTTAATAAATGAAATAACTATTTCCATTCTGTATCGCCCCTTTTTTTGCATTGTTTTTTGATTTCAATCCAGTAAATGTGACACAACAGTTTCGTCGGCATTGTGAAATTTTTAAGGGTGTTTAGGCCCTTGTCATTCGAACAGTGGGCAGGTAAAATCACTAAATTTCCTTTGAAATGTGCTCCCTGCCGTTGCTACTGTAGGTATCGCTAAGTACTGACACTTTCACAATAGCCAAAAGAAGTTTTTTAGGGTCCTCCGATCGCACAATGTTAACCTTCGTTATATTCGCAGTATTTTGGGTGGAATTTTGAACTGGGATGCTTTAGTTGAAATTGATATGTTGAAAGTTGTCTAAAGTTTGGATGAATGATATTTTAAATCAGATGTTATCGGGCAACAAAAGGAAATTTACCATTAGAGCTTTATAAGAATACACAAACAGAAAATTGACACTTGGATACTGCGAAGGAATTATACCGAATGTGTGTGTTATTTGATTTTAGCCGACAGAATGAAATAAGGTATATTATACCTACTCTATAAATCGTTGTAATATGATCATGAGATGTTTTGCAAGATAAATAAGAAGATATCTTGCATTTGCACTTGTACATCACTTTTTTTTATTTTAAGCTATGGCATATCTTTCGACATTTGCCAATAGGTTAGGTGTGAGACATTTGGTCGACTATGAACACTTAAAATTAGGAAAATTCCATTTTAATAAAAGATAAATGATGACGAGTAGGATTAACAAGGACACAACGTTTTGTACAACACTTATTACGTTCAAAAATTGAAATTTTAAAATATAAATCAATAAGTATTTTCATGAAGATTTTAGGCCAACCTGTTTATTAAACATTTATAAAACCTAAAAACTATTCTATCTTTTGATTATTTTCCATGAAATACTTCGATTAATACAAAAAAATTTTTTTTATTAGTCAACAGGTATATGTTAGAATAGTTTAATATGTTCATTAACGTATTTCCATATTCCATTTCGACTAATTTCCTTAAATTTTGTCATATCTAGGAATGTTTTTATTATCCAACGTTTTTATGTTCTTCATTATCACTTTATTCTTTCGCCTTTTTTTTGTTAACATTTTGTTATTTTGTTGTTCACTTCTTTTCTTTGTTTATTATATGTTTATTGTTTTTCACTCAATATTAGACATGAGCATCTGTATTTTAAATGTGATATTCTTATCTTAGTATATCTATATTAGTAAAATAATAACTTTTCTTCATTGTGACAATATATCATCAAAAATAGTGAATTTCAATTAAAGCTATATGTTATTAAGATAAAATACCAATTTTAAGGATTTTTTTTGATTTGGTGCATTATTCAGCATCAAAAATATTATACCCGTTTATTCAAAATGTTGCAGAATAAAAAGTAGAGACTTCAAGACCATCATACCACCAAGGGCTTTCTTTATAGTTATGAAAAAACGAAAGGGCTGCAACCCCGAATAATGGCAATCATCAGAAGTCTTGTTTCCTAATTTTAACAGTGTTTGTAGTTTAGAGTTATTTTCATCATTAAATCATCAGTTCCTTCAATTTTTGAGTTATCTGGCGTTGGGCCAGAAATAAATGCCATTGGACAATTACATTCATTCAAAAAGGTGCAAGTTAATAAATAATCTTACCTTTGTGGACCGTGACAACGAGATACTGGTGGACCGTGATGACCGTGATGTCCATGTAAATTGTTAGTCATTCGCAACTAGAAAAAAAATTATACAATGAATGTGGTGCCAACATTAAAAAATATAATTGAATAATATTTGAAGTCTGTATATTTTTTTATTGAAAAAATTATTTATTTTTAATGATACAAATTACAATTTAATTTTTGTAAATCTGAAATTTTTGTATTCATTGATAATTATTGAAATGACGAAATTTTACTAATCTTCTATGTGCCTCCACATATGCTCTGTTCTTACTCTTATAATAGTTGAAATAGTAGGTATAAAATTGGTTAAATAATTCGTAATTTCCTCATATTTTTGTATTTATTCCTCATAATTTTTTTGTATTTTTTTTGTAATTTTCCCTTTTCACGTCAAAAAGAGGATCTACAGCATCAAGGATCAGATTGCATACCAAACGACTGTTTTTTTGTTGTTGAATGTAATGATCCAAGCGGCGCGTTCTTTCTAACGAGCTTCGAGGGTGGCATTATGAGGGCGCGACCCTCGCAAATTAAAGGGCAACCTCCCGGTATATTAGATACTGCCTTCCTAGCATAGCTCTGACCCCTCGCTTGCATTTGATCCAAGGACCTCAGATAATCATGAAATTCTGCTAAAATTTACTGATACGAAGTTGAAGGAAAAGTGCTTTTTTGACGTGACAAAATTTCATTGACAAAATGAAAGCTCCGCACTGTTTTGATTTCAAATTATGAAATGAAGTTAGAAATTACTTCGACAACATGGTTTGTTATTTATTTACTGATTACCAATTTAATTGAAATATTAATGAACTCGTATAAATATAAATAAAACAAAGCGAAAATATTTGTTCATGAAAACTTGTCTCAAAAAGTAATTTTTATGTACATACTAGCTGACCCGGCGAACTTTGTTCGGCCTTAGAGGCAATAAATGAGCAGACTTTTGATTTCATCGATATCGTTCGCCGTTGACGATAACGTTTCTTCCACGGTCATCTTTGAAGAAAAATGGACCGATGATGCCACCAGCCCATAAACCACACCAAACTGTCGTTTTTTCGGGATGCATCGGTAATTTTTGTATGGCATGGGGCTGTTCATCACTCCAGTTGCGACAGTTTTATTTATTTATATATCCGTTAAGTCAGAAATGAGCCTCATCGCTGAAAACAATTTTTCGATGAAACAGCGGATTTTCATTAAGCTGTTCTAAGGCCTATTCACCAAAAATTAGACGTTGTGGTAGGTCATTCGGCTTCAATTCTTGCAGAAGTTGAATTTTATAGACTTTCAAACCTTAAACAACACGTGAAATTTTCCATGTGGTTGAATAACACATGCCCAATCGCGGAGAACGGCGACGAATTGACATTTCACGATCCTCATTAAAACTGTACGCTACGGCTGCAATATTCTCTTCAGTACGCACTGTACGCATGCGAGACAATGGTTTAATGTCCAACAAAGTAAACTTAGTGCGAAATTTGGAGATAACAGCACGAATTGTTGATTCACCAGGTCGATTTTAACGACCATAATATGGTCGTAACAAACGATACACATTTTTCACAGAGCACGAATTTTGATAAAAAATTTCAACAATTTGCAATCGTTGCTCGTTTGAAAGTCTTTCCATGATGAAATGGTAGAGTAGCTTTACTGAAAACTTTTCACTTTGACAGATAACGTTTGGATGCCATTACCAACCAGTGCCGCCAATCTGAAAAACTTAACTCTTAAAAAATCACCCGTTTTTACAATGTATGTACTTTTATTTTTAAAGTTATAAATGGAATGGTATCTCAACAGCTTAGTAGTAAACTAGTGTAAGTGGGTGGTCGAACACGACAAGCTAACAATATTATGATTCAATTTCGGAAAATAAGAAATGCTCAAAAAAGTGTATTTTATGAAGGAGTAAAAATGTATAATGATCTGCAATGAGAATTTATTGTAACAACGGTATCTAAAATGTAGCTTTCTTAGTGAAGTGCAATAAATATATATGTATATATTAATATGTAAAAATTATAATGTCTAACGTTATAATAGCGGTTCCTATAATGTAAGAAATATTTAATGTATTTAAAAATAACCGAGAAGGCTAATAAAGATTTTTACTACCTTTAATTTTCACATGTTGAAAATAAATGATCTAAGTATCGGCAATTGATTCCACTACAGTAATTTTCAAATCACGCGCTTCACTTATTTGCTAAAGCATCCTAAACAGCGCCATAAACATAGAAATAACGAGGATCAACTAACAGCATTCCTTCTAAGCGATGTTGTCATAGAAAACAGTGTATCAATAGCTTAATCCTATTGTCACATAAAACATGTGACTGCCGGCACTCTTAACGCTTTTTATACAAACGTTTCTTGTGTCGAATTGAGAAAATGATACTTTAAATAACTGGGGATAGCTTTCAGCATAGAGTTTCCGTAAACTGTATGGTGCATGTTCATGGCGCTTAGCTTTTTTATTACCGTCGGCGTTTTTGATGGATTAACGGGATGTAGCTTGGCTTTATTGCAGAAGAATAATCATCAAAGCTTTTTATCATCCTCTATGACCCTAACTCTTCAATCGGTTTTTTTTTTCAAGAAAACCGATACACCGAAATTTTATACAATGAATATATTTTATGGGTATTTTTATCTTTGAAGCGGATCATGCTTCCGGCCTTTTAAAATTCCATACAAAAAAATTGAATGAAGAATTTGAATTTTATTTCTATGGATGATATTTCGAAGAGCTACCACCCATTTTTTAATCTAGCCTACTAATTGATGCACATTTCTTATCTGAAATCAAATGGCTAATCCTGCCAATTTTAATCAAAGAATCTTAATCGAAAGATGAGAATCATAAGAGCATACTGATCTGGTCACGAACACGTTCTAACATTCTCGAGAGAGTTTATCTTGTTTCTTCGATAGATGGAGCTCATGTGAGTAGTTCACTAAATGTTTCACGTATTTTGAAAATATAGCACCTTGAGGCGTTTGGAAAGAATATCGAAACTTAATTGTTTGGGTGCACTGAAGATTCACATAATACGACGAAACAACGCAGTATGATATTTCGAATAAGCTCGATATGCTTCAGAACTCACTTAATATTTACTCTCGAAAGTGATATTTATGTTGTCTTTTCCTCAACACTTGTCTCGACACGACAGCTCCGAAAAAGTTTTCATTTGAAACATAATTATATAAGTTATATAATTATGTTTCCAATTTGTATATTCCTCAGTTCATCGCCGTTCTCTAATGTGGAGATCAGCATTGCCTGCTTTAACTCCAAGAATACACTAGATTCTTTTATTTTTCTACCAAAAATTTCACAAAATTAATTTGCACTAGAAAGTCAACTGGATGAATTTCTAGATGGAAAATTATAATCGGTGATATATTTGTTTCTCTGCGAAAGAATAAACAAAATGAATTGTAGACTGCTGTAAATTAAATTGTATTGACTGCTGAAATGTAAATTAAAAACAGTTGAGAGACATTTCATGAAATATTAATATCACAATAATTAAAAGAAATAGAAGTATAGCAAATAACACATGAAAAAAATTCTTCGTTATTTAGTAAGGTAGCTTTTTAAATAGAGAATATTAGAGAATGCAATTTTTGGAAATCGGCTTCCAACAAAAAATATTACGATAAAATGTATGCTTATGTAGATGCCAAATGCACTTATATTTACTCATATAAGAAATAACAAAAAAACAACTAATAATTCATGTTAGGATAATAATAACAAAGTATCATAAAAATCCAGGCAATTGTAAAATAAAAAGTATGTATTACATAAAACGAAATAAATCTCTGTCTTCAATCTGTGGGATTGATATTAAATTGTTATTGTGTGAATGTGAAAACTTGTCTACTTGTCCATTTTTTTTGAAAATCCACTAGCCACTAGGATGATTTTTTTCTATTAGGTCGGTGTAAATTCTAATAGAAATTCTACTGAATTGGAAAGCGTGGTCCAGAGGAACGAGAAAACCCGATTCACCTTCATAAACTTAAAAGCCAAAGTATGTTTAAACATCTTTTGACTTCAAAATTCTGAAATGACCTGCCGACAAGTTCTCGGACTGTCCAAACTCAAATTTTCAACATAGGACACAAATTTTATTGTTCAATTAGTCGAGTAATCTCAGTAATAAACCGACTGCCAATCCAATTGTTATATAGCCCTTATTAGACGAACTGGCGGCCCTGGCCCGGGGGGTCCCGTCCCCCTTTTGCGACAGCTACCCATGTTGCGAACAATATCCATCGCCATGGGGCACATCATATTGACATGCGAAAAGGTGCCGAAGTGAAAAATCAAAAAGAGGGCCTTTATATTTGTGTTTATGATGCACCCCGCCGGGTCTCAAGTTTGCCACGTTTTGTTACTATATTTCCTAGTTAGAAGTCCAGATATTGTTGCCCTATAAGCATATGTCTCGGAAGGGAATGTATAATAAGCTTAGCTTACCAGTCATCTGTGATGTCAGATTTGATTTGACGTTAATATTGTTTGTGTTCTTCATCCAAATCTATTATATGAAACTCTTATATGCGAGAATGTTGAGAGTGAGGAGGATCTTGTTTGCGAATGGAATAAAGAGAAGAACATCTTCTTTTGTTCGATTAGAAACAGTTACGAATCTGCCAGTATTATTTTGAAAAATATTTCTAATAGCTCTCAGGCAAAATGATGTAAACAGAAAAATAAAGTTTTTTTTTATTTCAGAAATCTGTAAATAAATGTTTTTTTTATTAACTATCAAATACTTAATCTGAGAATTTTTAATATTACAATCTGGTCACAGTGGACCAATGAGCAATTTTATTTTAACCTAATTGACTACTATCTAGAGTTACACTAAAACTTAACATGTAATACGAGCACTGTTTTTCGCAGTCACTTTCACTTCACTAACTCAAACGGTTTTGTTCTTTTAAGTCTTCTTTTAATGTTAGTGTTATCTATCAATTAAATTGCTTCGATATTGACATGTTGATGAAGCATTTCTCCATGTTTATTGGCATATTGGTCAATAGTTTGCTCAATAGTTTCTACTTTTAGGTCCCTATGTAAGTCACTATTACGTATATACCAAGGGGCGTATGTAATATTTCTCAGTATTTTGTTTTGAAATCTTTGGATAATATTGCGATTTATTTGTTTGGTACAACCCCATAATTGTATTCCGTAGGACCACACAGGATTAAGAATTTGTTTATATAGTAGAAGCTTGTTCTGAACTGATAATTGGGACCTACGTCCTATTAGCCAATATACTTACCTGTATTTTAATTCTAGTTCTGAACAGAAAAATAAAGTTATTTTTTGTATTTCGGAAATCTGTAAAGAAATGTGAAATAAAATAATCCTTATGTTAGCATTGATTTCAATATTTTCATTAGTTAAGAGAATTCATTATGATATTTAAAATTTTACAAAGTTAAGCAGTCACATTTCCGAAGTGTATCTTTCGAATTTTTCAATATGTCGTCAGTTGTTGTAAGAATGTCAAAATAGTTTCCTTATAAACTCTTTCTTTTATTTCAGGTAATCCTCATTTTATAAGATGCATTTAACTTATAATAAATATACTCATTAGAGTAGTAATACTTTTTTCAATAACTTATTAGATATATTCAATTTTATAATTAGATTTCACACTTAGATAAACTCTTTGAAATTTCCTCCAAAATTTGAGCTAATACAAATTTCCGAAATGCAGTTGGTAAAATTCTTAAAACAGCACGGGTACTTTCATTACTTCCTCAATTTAATAAATTTCTTGACGTCTTAATCACTCCTTTAAAAGAAGCCCCAGAGAAATTATTCAAGCATTATTAGTTATAAGTATTCATTATTTTGTAATGAAATAGATTCTTAGCTTTTTTGTTATTGATTTCGAATTGAATTCTAGAGCATCTGTGGAACGCGTATTATTGAAATCCAGATATTTATTTTGATTTCAATTAAACTGTTTTATTGGATCAGCCCCTTGGAATGCTATTATCAGCCCTTGCGCTTTACTAAAACACGACTAGGGGTGGTTGACGCAACCCTTGCGCCAGTTTGAATGAAATATAGTCTTTGTGAAGCAGATAAAATGCCCTTTCGAACGGATGAAATTGAAGGGAGTAAAACTAATTATTTCTAATACGGGAGTGATGTAGATATCCAGAGGGAAATTGTTCGGAACTTCATTATATATACGTAACAAAATTCATAGACGGCATATTAATACTGAATTTTTATTTTATTCTCGGTAATATTTTATTTCGGAGGACAAAAGAAACTTGTCCTACCAAATTAAAATATTTCAAAAAAGAAACCCCTAATAGAACAATAACGTGCAAAATATGAACATTGATATTTATTTATCATAGCTACATTTTTGTAATCAACAATTAGTTGATTAAACATTAGGTTTAACAGGTGGTCTAGAATGAAATATTTGTAATAATTAAATATCAGGAACAGTTCTTCATTGGCACTCCTCACAAAAAGAGAAGAATCCCTTTCACAACTACAATACCGAGAACGTTTCGCAGAATTACAACTTCATACCACATTTGTTAACTGTTCGTCTTAATAGATGGCCCTCTATAGTCCTAATTGTTGATAGAGACCGGAAATACCACAAACATTAGAGCAATTTCAAACGCCATGAACCAAATTCAGAAGCACACCGAAACATGGAGAAAATCTCAGTAAGATCGAAGTAAGAGTGCAGAGACAACGCCAAAAGAATACCACCTTAAAGACTTTGAACCGACAGAGAAATTCCAAATAATATATTCAATTACATCAGAAAACTGGAGGTGAACAAATATCTCCAGCGTGCTACAGAAATTACAGCAGATTTCTTTCGAACCTAAAGAAAATTTCTCGTACATTATAAGAACGTCTGCCTTGGAGACCGCCGCCACGAATCGATGACTTTGAAATTGGCAACTACCCTCATGAAGTTTAATTCTGTTGTAATTCGATGGGTGGGATGAGTTTGAGTTCCTCTTGAGGCAAAGCAAAATCAGTACGCCTCGAAATCAGGGATAATAATAATAAAAGCGAACTTATTCCGATTTTAGGTTTCCAACTAACTTAGACGACCACAGGGGAAAAACTGTCACAGAAAATTACTCTCAGTTCGTGCTAAATCTCCGGAATTTGAGAGAGTTTTATGTCTTTATTTGTAATCAAAATAAATAATTATACAATCGCGTACACTATCGTTCACTGAATAAACCGTTGATCGATGAAATTTAAAAAATATATAGGTAACCTTAAATATTGTGAATAAAAACACAAAAAAACTTTATGGTTGAATAAAAAGGTTAGAAATCAATTCGTAATCGTTTTGAGATAAATTCATTGAAATAAACACAAATTTTTAAATAAATTAATAAATAAATTCACTTGCGGATAAATTTCTTGTCTGAAAAAATGAATTTTCAAGTATGTATTCAGTTGATTCAAAACATTTTTTATTGAATCAAGCTTGTAGGAAATTTTTCTCATAGCAGTATATCAAAGTTTTTGATACAAGATTACTATGTTTTCCTTATAATATAAACACTTCTGAATTAGAAAATAAACGAGATTGATTTCTTTTGTTCATAAAATATCAGTAGTCCCCTCTCTCATATTCCTGTTAGCAAAACTACAACAACGTTCTCTTCAGATGCCAATCCATCAAAAATCACTTGTATTCGATCCACTCAACTTCCTACCTTTTATATACAAACGTAGAAAAAAACCAGGGGTTAGTAGTCAGTCCCAATATTCGTAATATTGGCCCTATCCGAATTCTCTCATTGTATGTTCGAACTGACCGGTGCAGGGTCCACCATTGTTGTTCCGTATCGCTAAACAGGATGCAAAATCGTAGCAAATAACCTGGCATTATGATATAATACTCGAGAATTGGACAGATGATTTATAGATCCCCAGTTTCGTTGTATCCTGTCGATTGAATTAAGAGCTTTCGATATATTTATTTGAATGGAGAGGCTGGCACTCGTTGAATTTATCTAATATTTGGACGTTTAGGGTAATTTGAATTTATTGCTGGGTAAGATAATGATGTGAAACATCATTTATGCATATAACAGTTGTATACAATGAGGGTTTTCGTGTATAAGAAATCCATTAGATGGCAAGGCGTAGATATGAGGTCTAACTGCTACGTGATTGGTGAATTTTGACATATCTGTCAATGTCATGTCAAAATTCATTCGGATCTCACGCCTTCGTATTGCCATCTAGCGGATTTTTTATAAGCGAAAACCCTCATTGATGTCATTTCTTTCGAAAATGATGTCATTCGAAGTGCAGGCATTTTAATCTTGACCTTGGAAAATTTATTGACACAAGAAAAATTTAATCTGAAACATCAGAAAACATTTATGTAGTTACAAATTTTAGGCCTTCACTTCATGTTTTACCTTCAGACATATTTAAAATGATAACTATCCTACGTCGTTATATCATTGGTTACATCATAGCAATTGACAGATGTGCTTTATAACAATTACATTTAATTGTTGATCAAAAAACAATGGACAAATTAACGTATTTTTAGTACATATTTGCAAAGTGGTTTCATTAAGCCACTCTAAAAATACGTTTATTTATCTATTGTTTTGTTTACCAGTATCTGACCCCTTCTCTAATGATAAAACTTCGTTTTATTCTCTTTACTTCGTGTTTCCCACTATTCAATTTTATGAAAAATGGAAGAAGAATATGTATATGTTCTACCGACTAACATTGAATTTGTAAAATATAAAGAAAAAGAAGGGTTTAATATAAACTTAAATTCAAACACTTGAAGTTATGATTTACACTTTATTGACTACATAGCATGAAGCGTTTCGTCGACACAAACGACTTCTTCAGATGCTTACAGAATCAATAAAGTGTAAATCATAAGTTCAAGTGTTTGAATTTAAGTTTATATTCAGTTATAACTGATTTACTTCAAGTAAACGCCAACACTATTAAATATTTAAAAGAAAGAATGCCTGAGACTTGATAAAACCAAAAATTAAACTCTACTCACTACTTTAACTAAACTGTAACTGAAACAAAATTATAGTATAAAGAAGATACAAACAACTTGAAATTGTAGAGTTAGAGAAATATTTACGGATAATATCAAAATTGGTTTGACTAAAGGAGATTAGACTTGAAAGAAACAAACAAGCTTGTGTTAATTTAAGAAAAGCAGAAACTTGTTAAAAAAAACTTCCAACTACAGAATTTCACTCCAAAAAGTTGAAGTAGGCACATTTTTTTATAAACTATGTGCTTTGAAAACTCAGGGGCAAACAAATGATGATTCCAAATTAACTTATTGATTAGGAGACTTTGATATATAGTTATACCGAGTAGATACCGAGTTTCGTACTCTCTCGTAACCTAATGAGAAATATGATTTCAAACAGAGCAAGAAAACCAGCACTTCTTCTTCCAGTAATCATATACAATTTGAGTCCACCTAACGATATTTGCTATTCGAGGTTTAATCAATGGTTTGCAATATTACATATGCAGTAGTTTATGATAAACTAAAGTTAAATCCTTCTCAGAAAGACTAACTTATATGTGTTAAGGTGTGAAGGCTTCTCCAGTAGCTGTATGAAAATAAACCTGCCAAAAATAAGAAGTGTTATATTGAAATCATATCGTGAAACATAGTTATTGAAAGAAAAGTACCTTCATTCTTATTATATGTTATGAAACAGTGCAATGTGTCACTCAAAATGTAGGTATTTCTAAAGGAGATGTGTGGAAGCTACTGATGCACCAATGAAAGAAAAGTACACCTTCCAGAAATATGAAGTGTTGTGTGAGATCATTTCGCACAACATTGTTATTGAAACAACAAGAGATCTCAAAAGCAAGATATACCAGCAAATATACCTGAAATGTATATTTATACCCAACAGTTAGTATTCAAACACTCAAGATAGTTGCAAGAGAGCATCAAATCACTTGACCGTCCTGTAAGAGTCCTATTTACCTAAGAAGCCGATACCCTCTCGGTATCGATAAAATCTGCAGCAAGGTGCTATTACAAGATCTACATTTCACTCATCTCAGGCGGTGCTTCAAATCGTTCTATTGTTGTACTCTGGCGCTTTTTCATGTTCCGAACGGTCACGGGCCTCGATTTTATCGTGGGAATGGACAGATCACTCGACACTAACAATGGTGGCGTTATTCGGTTGCGTTTCTCCGAATTAAGAGAGAAACGTTTTTCCATTAAACAATCATAAAACAAGTTCGAAATTGAATTGAATGAATGAAGAAGTGGGCCGTATTTCTGAATGAAAAGGAGAAAGAACAGAATTGCTTTTGATTTACTGTTAAATGTGAGACGAATAAGTACGGTACGATTGCCCAGTCGAACGGTTATCTACAATAAGGATTTTTTCAATGATTGTAGTATATTGCTTCCGTTTGATAAAGTCGTGATATAGACTAGAGTTCAAAAATGAATGAATCTGTTTTAACATCCCCTTTAATGAGTAGATTACCTATCTTTCAATGATGAGAAATGATCCAATACCTTCTCTCGGCAAAACAGGTACCAAACTCGAATCAATATAAGGATTTTGCGTAAAAAAGGATATCATTTTCTTTCATAATAACGCAAGATCCACCAAAGAAGATTCACCATTTGAATGTTCGTGTGTAATTGATTATAAATTCAATGGACGATGAATCTACTCTGTGATAGTTCATATTTAAATGAGAGGTAATAATAAAAACTTGTCTAAAAATCACTGACTGAAGGCGAAACTAGTCGAATAAAGAATTGTTCATTCAGTGATTTTTAGACAAGTTTTTATTATTACCTCTCATGTAATTGATTATGTTCAGTTCCAGAAAAAAATGAAATTAAAAACAAATTTTAAATCGTATTTCTCAGATTTCTTAGAAATTTACTTGAATTTGGTGGTTTGCTAGACACCAAACACAATTTCTCATTCATTTGCTAAAACTTTATATCACTTAATAAGTAACGATTACTTCTCACACTTTAGATTTAATATCAAGATTAATGAAACAGTTCAATTACCTCAAAACTTTGGTAATTCGACATCAGGTAAATCACAAAAAGAAAAGTCTATAGAATTATCAAACCGAAAACCAATTACTATTAGTTGTTTATTCTTCAACATCACAAATATATTGGAGCAATTAAAGTTATTAGTAAATTTTTGAGAGCTATTTTAAACACACTTTCATTTCGAATAGACCTATCATAAAATAAAATAACCAAAACGACTAAATTTTTCATTGAATTTTCAAATGAAAAAAAAATATATCAAGTATCTGTTTGTTATCTTGTACTTTGTATTTTTCTGTGGCCAAATATACCCTGTGCAAATTTTGATTCGAGCAGTTAAAATATATAAAGTAGAGTATATCTGAGTCTATATAAGAGTCGAGAAAACAACCGACTATGGTTAAGGGTTCGAGCCCCGGCGAAGGGCATGGGTGTATGTGTTTGTCTAGGATTTAACTAGTTCAATAATAATAATTGTTAAGGTAATATCACTAGATGTTGAAAGAAATTTTGTAGATATATTCGAAGTAATATTACGACAGGAATATTCATATATAGGTAGATATTGTTGATTGATCTCTTGGTGAACCACTGTTTAATATATCGAATAAAAAGCACTTGGTTCTATTCCACACAAATTGTATTTATTGAATGACAATTGTTTCTAAGTGTTCACAATTTTTCAAAGCCAAAATGTTTGAATTGACGTTCAAACAATCAATTTAGCTTTTGAAAATGGGGTAACACCCCGAAACACTTGTCAAGCAATCAATATAATTTTTGTAAAGCCTAGCAAAGTGTTTTTTATTCAAAGATAGATCTTCGAACAAACAATTATTGTTATGTTGTTAATATGATTATTTTTTGACGCCCAAATAAAATTTTGTTTAGACAATACGTTCCAACAGAACTATAATAAAAATTGGACATGATATTTTGATAAATTTCACTTACTTACCACTTTATATCTTTACTTTTACCCATATTTTTACAGAAATTTTGATAATGGATTTTGAATGGACTTTAAAGAAAATTCATACAACAAAGACCAGTGAACACATTTATTGGGAAAAATTGTGAATTATATTTTCCTAAACGAAACCTGTCTTACAGTATAATTTTTGAATCGAAATCTCTATAGACATGTTCAATATTAATTGTAACAAATCTTCAATCTTCAATAGCTGTCAGAATTCAAAATTTTCGTATATCAGACCCTTACTGAAAGAGAGATTTCTAACAATTAGCGAGCAAACATTCAGAAATCCAGTCGCACCAACTCAACAAAACACAAGAAGCGTCAGAGCGATGAATGGTTCAGTTAAACAAATAACCAAATCCGTCGAAGGATCGGATATAAAAGGGACCAAATCGCTATAGGGCTACTACTCGATTCAAATCTGTTTATTCACAAGGCCTACTCCCACGCTGATTTCACGGAACCCCAGGGATGTATTACACCAAATTCAGTTGCATTAGCTTTTACTGATCCGATTTTGATGATGCACCTGTTTAATGGCGTAGGATGATGATTTTTTCGTTAATTCCATTAGGGTGAAGTTTTGGTTCAATAAACATTCGGGATGATACCTTACCTGATGTCGAATTATTTACCTGGTGGCAACAATGAGTAGCATATTACAAATTTATAGAATGGTTATACAATTTACTATATATTGGATAGATTATTCCGTTACTTTTCGTTAATGCATAGTATTATACAGAAAAATAAAAAACAAAGAATATTTTTCTCTAATACAATGGACTGCCCGAGTCCTGACGTCGCTGAAGGGGGCAGAGACAATAATTGGTTCTACACAAAAAAGCTCATAACGGTGATGTACCATAAAAATATTTTATAATAGGTTTTTTAATTTTTAGAGATATAATAATAATAATTTCTTTATTCTCAACAGGTATAATACCCAATTACAGATATTTTGTGGAATAATTTTGTGCTACGAGAATTTTGCCTAGGAACACGAAATTTCAAAGCGGAACAAGAAAGGAGGACAATCAGTACTATTGTGCAGTAATTTGTACAAACATTGTAGTGATAAAGTTTCTACCCTGCTCTGCAATGAGATTAAACTAAATCGACTCAACAATTCGATATGATTGACTCCTCTCTGTAGATAAACTTTATCCTCCCTCCAAACTAAGAATTTCCGAACCTTCTCTGAATGGCCTCAAGATGACGTTGATGGCAAGTGTAAATAGGATGCCAGATCATGCTGCCATACTCCAACTTGTTACGGATTAGGGCATTAAATAGTCCTATGGATGTTCAGGAATTATTGAAATATTTGCCATTGCGTATAACGAATTCATATATTTTCGAGGCACATGAAATAAGTTGGGTGATGTGTGGAATAAAGGAAAGCTTCTGATCGAAGACTACACCAAGATCTCCCACCTTATCAGAACGAGAAAGAACTTGACCACCGACGCTATAATCACACTCAATTCGATCCTTTTACCTGGTGAAATAGACAACATTACACTTTGACACATTGAAACACGCGTCTGGCACACGCGAGCTGGACTTGAACACAGTTGCCCTGTGATCTAACTTCATGATATAGTTTCAAATCGTACGCGAATATCAAATGTGGAGAGTCAATATTATCCATCATATCATTTAAGAACAGAATAAGTAACACTGTCCCAAGAACAGACCCCTAAGGTATTTCAGGAATAGGTACCAACTCTGTTCCCCAGCTATACCCTACAGATATGTACGAACTGACCAGTCAATTGTACAGCTGGATATAATAAGACTTCTAATAAATCCAAAGAGATATAATAAGACTTCTCCTTCATATATTTTGTTTTGAAAACTGAGTTTTGAAGGAAGGGTTTTCAAGTCGAATCATCTAATTAAATTATCTTAGATTTGGTGAAAATAGATATGATTTGCTTAAAAGACAGGCTGTTTTAACAAAATATACAAATTGAAGTTCTTACTTCATCACCAAAAATGAGAAAACACAACATTAATATATTTTTATAAGATTTTAAATTATTAAACTCATTTGTTTGGAGTCAGCATGAAGTAAGACTTAGGCACTCCATTAACTGTAAAAATTAGTAAATTATTCTAATTTAAAATCTTCTCATATCTAAATAAGGTTGTACTCGAATTTTCATATATAATTCCTGATGATCATGGTACTTCTCATCATGCACTTTTCCATTATCCTTATTTTCAAACTTGTGAATTCTATTATTTACTGCCCGAGCTTGCTAAGCAGACTGAAATACCTCTTGTGCACAGCAAATTCAAATAGATCGTGTATAGTAGGAAGAGCTATTTCTCTTTTTCATCTCCAGACAATACGAACAAATGTTTTGAAATTCTCTCCGATACATAACCTGTGTAATATCGAAAATATTAGAGGATATCGATCTGAACACTTTTTTTATTTGTATATATGTATAAATTTTTTATCACCTAAATTATTTAAGTACCAAATGTTTTTTAGATTAAGTTTTGTTGCTTGTTTTAATTTTTTTCTTTTTGCTTCTTCTCTTGTAACGTTTTAAAATACCTTACACTGGTTGAATGAATAATGGTTAAGACCGTATCGCATGGAATAATCGTGGTTCGAAATGCATAGATGTAAGTGGGGGTATATCTCGGTTAAAAAATCATTGATTCCGCCTTTTTATTTTCAGAATGAGATATAGAGACTTTTTACATTCCTATTTGTTATGTATAATATCTTATATTTTTAAGCGGTAAGTGTTTCGCATTATTGATTATTTCATAGATTATTTTTCTATTCAACAGAATTTATGAACTTAAGATTACATTTTCAATTTTGCATGATATATTAAAATGGTCTCCAATATGAAAAAACTGTCTTGTTCACCTTTTCTTTTCTCAATTAAACTGGACTTACATGTAATGCTGGTTTTGAACGGCCAATTGGGTTGTAATCAATGTACATTACCCAACAATTATCATTAAACTACTTAAATCCTGACAAACACAAACACCCATGCCTTTACCGAGGCTTGAACCCGAATCCTACGCACCATACCCGTCGGGTGTTTTCCCAACTAAATCACGTAGGTCGTCTCAATTACTTATTAAATTTCTCCAATTGAAGGCAAGTCAAGTTCTTTTAATTTTCGGTTTATTGCGTTGATATAAATTTGTGTTTTTTTTCTAACACAAAAAAAGAAGTAGATACATCTATTCAGATCTTGTTAATTACAAAAGTCAATTCAGTTATTATTCATATAACTGTATGAAAATATTGAAACTAGTTCCAGCTGAAATTGCCGATAATTGAATAAATTATTTGAAAGCAGTCCTCGACCAGTGTTTCGAGCTTTCTGACTATCATCCGAATGGGGTTGCAAAGTTTCAATTGTTGAAACTTCAAGATGAAACCAACAAACGTTATTTTTAAACTACAATTGTCAACTCTCAGGTCCGCATAAACTTTTCGAATTGGAAGATTCGGATCTACGTTCGAGAAGAATTCGAATATTTATGAATTTAGAACAGAGAATTTAAACACAGGATAATCATCTCGTTAGGAGTTCCAAAATTATGTGAAAAGATCGGTGTTTTATTTTTATTACATACATATATAGTTTGGAAATCTGATGGAATGTTTAATCGCGAAGAAAAATTGATTTTACTAAGTAATACCTGAACTCAGATGAACTTGATTATATTATACAATAAATAAAGCCAACTGTTGTTATTTTCTTATAAATCTCCAAAAACGAGAAAATAAACGTAATCGGTTGATCCGAAAAAGGAGTTAATACAATCTGATAGTACGACAAGTATTTTAGTGAACCTATCAAAAATAAATAAAAATAAATAAAAAATACAAAATTATAGAGAAATGATTTATTCGAATATTTACATAATAATATTGCGCATATAACAAAATTCGTTCAATATTTACAAACCATTAGGCTAACCTAATTTATATATCTCATATTTAACAAAATTAACAAAAAGCAAAACAAAATTAAAAGGAATAAGTAATATTAGTATTATCGAACACGATAGTTCTAAGCGAAAGTAGCAAAATCATGAAAGGTAACTCTTTGACTTGTTAAAAGAACAAAGTTAAAACATTAATGTTCTGATTTTTGAAAATTTTAATTTTCCAAGAAATTTTCAAATACATGATTTGAAAATATGAAAATATTGTGAGACTTGAAAGAATATGAAAGAGCACGTAATGAAGAAGAGCGTGAGAAACATTGATAATAAATAGTAGATAAGTAATCACATTTAAATAAGAAGTGATGCACAAAGGTGTTCAAATCATTTTCTGAAAAATCTGTAAAAAATAGGATTTTTACGATATTGGTAGCAAATGTTCTTATCGAGTGCTATTAAAGACATTTTGTTGAATTTGTATGACGAAATACTTTCAAAAGTTTCAAGACAATTTTTGCCACATTATTTGGTTACCCATTGTTGATAAGAAACATATCACCACACCAAAGAAACCACCACCTTCAGACATCGACTTAAATTACTCATCATTCACTCATTGATGCTATTTATTATTTTGATTTTAATATCAAATTTTTCAGTCAGACGTCTGAAATTTTGAAATGGCTTGAAGTCCCATTTTGAAATGGACTCTCGTCAATATTTGAACACAATTGAACAACTCCTAATGTTTTTTATGTAGTACAAGACTCGGTTCTCTCTCTCTCTCCCTCTAGATCACTAGTACATCTTCATATAATTTCTGGATTGCACAGGACCCAAACGTACCTCCAAGTCCTGATCCGACCTCTCCTGTTGTCTGTACACCCTGGGTTTGTCTTCGAATTCGCGCAATCGCTGATTATATCGATCAATTTGCTCGCGCAGCAGCACATCTTCTTGCGCGGCACGTTCCTCATTGAATTCGAGACATCCTACGCCGTCTAGACGCTCCAAATCGATATAGCCACGCCATCTTACGCAGACGCCGTTCATTATGAAGGAGGATTTTATGTGGACCTGAAACAAGGAAAACTTACATGTGAAAGATGAAACTAAGAGCAGAGAATATGTTTTCACCAGGACACTTTCAAGTCAACGAAGGACATAAAGTAGATTCTTTTTTCAAAAATTGTGCCAAAATGTTATGCATAATTCCTCTAGTATTGTGAGCTAAGAATATTTTTATACCAGAGAGTAATTTCCAGTTGGGAAAAATATTTTTAGAGAGAAAGCAAATGTAATTTCCATTATATTGTTGTTTACAATTTTGCAGAAATATTTTGCAATATTACTTTCACAGATGAAGCTCATACCTAAGCTTTTTTTCACCAGAGGACACTTTCCAGTTTAAGAAAGACAATTAAAATTGTGCAAAAACATTTTGCATAATTGCTCCAGTATTGTGAGCTAAGAATATTTTTATACCAAAGAGTAATTTCCATTTAATAAAAGAGACAAGATATATGTTTTACCTAAATTGTTGTTCATAATTTTGCAGAAATATTTTGCATAATTATTTTCACAGATGAAGCACATACCTAAGCATATTTTTTCATCAGAGGACACTTTCCAGTTTAAGAAAGACACATTAAAATTGTGCAAAACATTTTGCATAATTGCTCCAGTATTGTGAGCTAAGAATATTTTTATACCAGAGAGTAATTTCCATTTCAGAAAAGGAACAAGGTATATGCTTCACCTATATTGTTGTTCATAATTTTGCAGAAGTATTTTGCATTATTATGTTCACAGAGGATTAGAAGACAATTTCCAGTTTAAGAAAGACACATTAAAATTGTTCAAAAACATTTTGCATAATTGCTCCAGTATTGTGAGCTGAGAATTGAGAAAAGAGGCAAAATAAATGCATTATATTGTTGTTTTGCAGAAATATTTTACATTATTACTTTAAGAGGTCTCAGCATATTTTTCCACTAGACAACCCTTTCCAGTTAAAGAAAGACATATTAAAATTATGCAAAAAACATTTTGCATCATTTCTTCAGTACTCAAAGATAAACTGCGAGCGAAGATTAGTTTCTTCACTATAGAACACTTTCAAATCAAAAAAAAAGCAGGATATGTATGCAATACATTGTTGTTTAAAATTTTGCAAAAATATTTTCAATCATTCATTTAGTATTTAAAAATGAAGAAAATAACTGAGAATATTTTTCACCAGAGGATACTTCCTGGTTAAGACGAAAGACACAGTATGTGCAATTTGTTAAAGTTCTACAAATATACCTTTTTTGAATCATTTCTTGATTATTGAAAGTTGGATTTAACTAAAAGTTTTCACAACAAGCTTCTTTGATGAAACCCAATAATTTCTCAGTAAATCTCCTGCCATTATAAAAGTCGAAAACTTCCTTTCGACAACAATTTATAATAGCCAAAACGTGATGGGTCATTTTTCTAATTTATCTACCTGACATTTCCGTCTATTGTTGTTCCAGGAAAGAAATTTAGATAAATTACTATAAGGTAGCCCCTATTATTTGCGAAATGTCATCAGTTCTACATTGAACTACTTAAAATTTATTAGAATTCTTTCATTTCTTCACGAAATTTGGGGCATGACAGAATGTTTAGCAACAAAACCAATGAAGATGTTTCGACTATAACAAATATAAATCACTTCACTGACAGTTCTTCGAAGTATACAATTGAGAAACTGGGTTAGTGGAGTTTGGTACATATTCATGTCTTATACGACATTCGTCAAATTTGAAAAAGGCATTGAGATATCGGATAATGTTCAGTATTAGCTTTGAAATATTCACTGAAGATCAAAGTCAAAGAATACACCCTTGAACAATTATATATTGATACAATCTGAATAACGATATTTTTGTATAATAATAATAAAATTAATTTATTGAGAAACATTCTACACATTGTAGAATTACATTCCTTTCAATTGATACAATAATTACGACTAAGAAGAATGCTCTCAAAAGGACTGAATTCAGTTTTGAGTCTGATCTTCCATTCAGCCCTCGAGCAAAAATATTAGTTCGAGCAAAAATATTGGTTAAATTTATATTCACAAAAATATACAACTTTATTTGAAAAGCAAAAAAAATTACCTCAGAAATATTAAACATTTGAGACAATTTCACATGGTGAAGAACATTTGTGTTAAAAAAAAATATAAAAACATATGATACAAAAAATTGATTCATACATTATTGCTTACATTCGAATCATCGAAATACTCTGCCACACTATAGTATGCCTTTGTTGAGAGCAGAGATTTAACTCTCCTTTCAAACAAATGAGCTTTCAGTACTTTCAAATTCGATGGTAAATGGTTGAAAATTTACGTACTCTGATAATAGAAAGAGTGCTCAAATTTAGGTGTTTTATGCATAGGAATAAGTAGTACATCCCTGTTCCTTGTTGAATACTCATGATTACGATTCTATTTAATAAACCTATCTTCATTTTCTTTAACATATAACAAGCATCTATAAATATATAAACACGTTAAGGTGAGTATGTAATTATTAATGAAGATAGGTTTACAAGATGTTCGTTGATGAATATTGAATATTAATCGAAGTATTCGCTTCTGTGTAATAAACACCCTATTTATTTCTGTAGAGCAGCCCCACAGCAGAATATTATAATTTAGATGACTATATACAAGACTTTAATACACATTCACAACACAGTTTCTAGGTACGATGTTCTTAATTCTAGAGATTGCAAAAAATGAGTTTCTCAATTTTTTACATAAGACCTCAATGTGTGATGTCCATCTGAAATTTCTGCCTACATATATTCCAATAAACTTTGTTGATTGGGATGATGATATAGTGTTGTCCCCATATTTAACATCCATTGTCCTTCAGACAAAAATGAACACTTACAGTTTTGTCAACGTTCACCATCAGATTGTTCATTCGACACCAATTTACAAACTCCCTCACAATGCATTCACATGCCTCTAGAAGTTCTTCAGTATTGTAATATGTTTAATAGGATTTCATGCTCCAGTAAATACATTTGTATTGATTTCTTGAAAGTTGTATCGTTCGATTTAATTTATTGAAAATCCAATGAAATGTCAAATTAAGAATATTTTTGCATGGACCTCCCCAGCTTGTTTTTCGAACCTTCAAACTAACGTTCGCTTTCAACCCTATCACGATTCTACCAATATAGGTGTGGCAATTTTTAAGATTTGAGTAGCTTGGAGCTATTTAGGGCCCAAAGGGGCGTTCTTGATAAACTACATACAGAATACTTTGTTATTATGCTAAATAGGAGTCCAGTTGAATTGAATTGGAAGAGGTGTGGACATATAAATCAACAACAAAGGGTCTGTAATATTATGACCAATGGCCTATCATGCAGATGTTCTACATGAAGGACTACACAAAATAAAATAAGAAAATTAACCGACCATCACACGTCATATATAAAACATGTGAAAATTGTCAGATATTACGTTTGAAATGTCATTTCGCAGAATCTGTCCTTGTGTTGTCTTCAGCTTTTGATATAAATAGGAGTACCCTATAAAGAGTGAATGAATCATTGAAATGTACTAGAAATAAGCAAAACTGAAACTCTCAAAGCTAAAAATTATGTATGAGAAATATGGATTCAAACACCACTCTAAATTATAAGTTTAATATTTAAGGTTTTAAATGAAAGAAGATTATGTTTTTTAAAGTGAAATCTTATAAAAACGGACATACATTTTCTACATTGAAATTTTTCCTATCAATAATTTTATGTCACAAATATCAGGAAAGATGCATATTTTCACTTTCTTTAATTTTACACTTCTAGTAAATTCGTCCACTGAAAATCAGGAAATGCACAATTAACTTGGGGGCTCTGTCTATAGCATACATAAAATGAGGGGAAATTAGGCGCCTCCAAGGTTATAAAATATTTTAATGTTATTTACATGAAATATACAACTTCAAATAAACAGGGTTTTATGATAGACAGTTGAGCCTTTGAAGAGCCGACTTTTATAGGGGCTGTTCGGCAAGATGAGGTATTAGAACTCGAGCTATTAACGTTTACAGAACTGGAAAGGGCCTGGTTTAATAAAGGTTAGATCTACCCCCATAAATTTTGGAATGATTCAAAGTATTCCAGAAATTTCAAACCTTTTCAGAAATTCAGAATTAGAAGTCAGATTTTGTCTGTAGGTACAGAATTTCAAAGGGAAAAAGAAATATGTATTTGAACACCATATAAAGTTTACTGCTTACTTGTTTATATCTTTATAGATGTTTACTATATGTTGAATAAATATGTTAAATTAAGATATGGTTTATTAAATTGAATAGTAATCATGAGTATTCAACAAGGAACAGTGATGTGCTCCTTATTCCTAAGCATAGAACATATGCTTAGGAAGAACATATATTTAACATATTTATAGAATAAATATGTTAAATTAAGATATGGTTTATTAAATTGAATAGTAATCATGAGTATTCAACAAGGAACAGTGATGTGCTCCTTATTCCTAAGCATAGAACAGCTAAATTTGAGGACTCAGTCAAATAACAGAGTTATTATTATTTTTAAAATCTTCTGAAAAACATTTACAGTCGTTGAAATTCTGAAAGGTCGTTTGAGAAAAAAAAGTTTTTTTTAGTCTTGAAACTGAGCTCACGCTCAAAACATGTTGACAAATTCATGTTGTTAAATTTTTTCATGTTGTATTTTTTCAACACGAATGTCTCTCACCTTCTGAAATTGTCTCACACGTTGAATATTCCTGAGGTAATTTCTTTTCTTTTCAAATATAGTTTTATATTATTGTGAATATAAACTGAGCCAATATTTTTGTTCGAGGGCTGAATAGAAGATCAGACTGAAAACTGAATTCAGTCTTTTTGTGAGCATTCTTCTTGATTGTAATTATCGTATCAACTGAATGAATGTCATTTTACAATGTAAGGAATTGTTTCTCAATAAATTTTATTATTATTACTTAAATTGTGTTTCTTCAAATCTCGAAGAGTAAACGCCATAGGAAAGGTTTTCAATTTTTAATTATTTCAGTTTGTTTTGTTTCGATTTAAAACTTTGTTGTCACCTTCTAGTTTCGATTTAAACATTACACAATTCTTTACGAAATAAATAAATAATACCATTTTGTAAACAACTCATTCCAAAATGGCCAATACAAATATCCAAATAATATACGTAACGTAAGTTGAAACGTAATTACCTCATAGTAACTTTATCTAATAATTTAATTTTATAAAATATCTAATATGAATTGAAAACTTGTCCCGTTCTGACTGTTCACTTGACTGTTTCATGCAAAATTCATTGTAGGTATTATCCTTTGTTTGAGAATGTTAGCATTCGAAATATTCTTAGTTTTGTTTTCGAAGATTATCGTTTTGTTCATAACTTCAAAATTAAGTTTTTGCGCGTTATTTTGAAATTTCTTCTTTAATATTGAAGTTGACTTTAGTTATTTTTAGAATTTTCTATTATTAGTTATATCTAGTATTTAGATTTGTTATTTTTCTAATGAAAATTGAGTACTTCTTAACATCTTGCGCGATTCCCAGCATTGAATTTTGTCGCTTGGAATCGGCAATATCGTCGATAAATATTATTCCCAAGTCGCGATACGCAACTGTACGTGGCAATAATTGAATTATTTCGAATGGACACCCTCTGCAGCAACTCCCGCGAGGGGCCCTGGCGGAACAAAAACAAAGCTCCTAATGGGCATGTCCATAACAGTATGGGGCACTTTTCGAGTTGACTTAGTCTTTTAGAACCCTTTTATGTTATAGTAACATTTATATAGAAAAAGGCGTGCGAAAATTATGTCATTATCAAGTTTTTTGCCGAACATCTGTACCGTTTGGGGTCCAGGCCCCATGTGGATGTAGAAACCCCACGGGAGGCCAACATACCTTCCGACAAGTTTGTTATTATTTCATATGTCAGAATTAATATAGTTTCATTCGGAAAATACTCTCTGATTGGTATAACGAATAATAAGCATTCACTTGTATATCACTTGAAAGTAAATATGTATATTCATGTACATATTTGAATATTTCTATTTCTCATATTCAGACCTCATTCATTTTCAAAAACCCATCATTGGAAATAATTTATGAGTCATACTCAAGAGATAAAAAATCACTAACTAAATTTAACAAAATGTTAAACATATTAACTAAATCTAAGAGACAAAAGCGAAGTAGGGTGAAAATCGTCTAGTCATCCAAAAATGAACATCAGCTCTAAAAAGGAATCTCTACAAAAGACAAATCGAATTAAACATTAAAGGTTTCATTAGGCAGATGGTAGATACAACTCTAATGTTTTTGTGGATCTAGGGTCAACAGCTTCATTTTTTGTTAATGAGTAAATAATTAACACTTGCTTTCTTCAGCAAACATTTTAAACCTTGAATGAAACTCAAACAGATATTTATTTGAAAATGAAAAAATCAAAACTCAATTTTTGTATTATCTGAAAAAAACTTTACCTTAGACAGTAAGCCTTGAATAATAAAAAGAAAATAACGTCGGCAGTTCCTGCATGTACACACTGTGACGTTTGGGTTTTTCATTTTCGTACGTAGCCATAAAAAATGCAACGTTCCGACAATTAATAGCTTCATGAATAATATCAAGATAGCTCCGGTAAAACAAATGAATCATCGATAAATTGATATTCTGCATACATGAACTAAATGTTGATATATCAGGAATAAATATATATATATATATATATATATATATATATATATATATATATATATATATATATATATATATATATATATATCCTGAACATTGATATACTCCTGAACATTGATATACGTATCAGTAATAGGTAGTTATTTAAGTAATTGATGACACAAAAATAACTATGTTAAATTATATTCTCAACAATTTAACTAGAACACAATTCTAATGCATTTCGAATAACAATATATATAATTTTTATTGTACTTTATCAGTGAAAAAAGTTAATAACCATGCCTTATATTAAACGATATGAAATTACCACGAGTTGGAATTTCCTATTAAGCATGATTTGCGTAATAAGTATTATCCTCACATTCGTCAAATTAAATTTGTTTTAATAACTATGAATATCTTATATTTCGGAGTGAAGTTTTAAATTCGAGGGAATTCCACTATTAAATGTTTATAATCGTAGAAAATTATATTTCCGACATGATTTGTTCAACGAAATATCTTTGTTTTGTTGAAATTTCTCATATTTGTTGCAACTACTGCTGAAAAATTTTATATTAGTTTTCAAAGAACTTGTTTGAATTTAAACAGAAATTTTTCTTCAACTCTATGTCAATCGATTAACATTTTGGCAGAAATTTGCAGTAGAATTCAAACTAAAATAACGCTCCTAGTCGCTTAAAGTTAAACACAAGAAATATATTGTGTAGATCTAAAGGATTTACTATTTTACTTTTCGTATACTTCAGTCTACAGTTTTGTCTTTACAAATGTTAAAATAAATACCCTTTGCATTTACTCAGAAAACATAGAGACCTCACAATTTTCAATTGGACTTCTGATGATTCTACTGCTTGTATCTTTCAAGTCCTTATGATCTAGTTATTATTATTTTTTACAGTGAATTGTGTGAATTGCATGTAATTGAAATGAAATATTGTTGAGCTTAGAACGTTACTCGAACAGAACTGAATGTTACACGAAGAATATTACTACATTTACTTGTACCTATGTCTGATAGTTCATTGTTTGTTCGTGAAGGTTAACTTTTTGGTTTGGCTAGATATTTTGAAATCTATCTCAGTATTTGTGGCTTTCCAGACATTGGGCTTCAGTATCTGCTGGTAATTCTGTTGAAAATGTGTGATATAAAATTCATTTTCGATTGTATGAAAACCTTTAGTACCACCTACGTAAAAATTTCAACTCCAGCATTCATAGAACTGGATAGCTATCAACTCCTACTAATTCATAATATAAAACTTAAAGAATTACAAAACATTCTTCGATTTACATGATTGGGCCCGTATCTACCAGAAACATAACCGGATATCGAAGCGTTACAAAAAATCAAGTAACAACTTGATGGAACTGATGAAACAATCAGCCTCGCCTGAATAACCAGACGAGAAATGGATCACGTATAAATAAATCGGGTAAATCGTCCGGCCACGGTAGAATGGGCGGCTAGGATATATTTACCGAAATTGAAAAACGGCAATTAGGAATTAATGGTGAGGCATAACACAGTTTAGCGAGTCGTCCAGGTTGTGAGAAACAGCGGTAGGTACCCTGCAATCGTTAAAAAGGATGCATACATCAAAAAACACGACAGTAAACAACAAAATCTACCCTGGTTGAAGTTTATGTCTAATTTTAGCTCAGTCTACCATAAAGTGACTGTAAAATGACGCTTCTCAAAGGGTGGTTATTAAATTTTTATTGGATGCGAGACGGTATGGTCATTTTGAGCAATAAAATTTATTATACCCAAAATGCGGTCTGAAGGAACATTCGTAAACGTTTGGAATAGTCTTTACAATGTCTGAAAATTTCGGTCTTTCACTTGAAATAAAATAGAGGTAAGTGAAAACGGCAGTTTGCAATATTTGGTAGGTTTGTGAAATATAGGTACATTTTATTACTTTTCAATTTTGTGCCGGCCAACAATCTAAATGAAAAAAAGAAATGTTGAGGCTGGGCTGACGTAGGAAACGATGAGAATATCTACACCCTGAAAAATATCATAAAAAGTTCATCTATATAATATATAAATATAAACTGACATCTAAAAAGATTCGGAAAAAATTATTGGAAATTTACTTTATTATGGAAAAAACCTGACGTCGGTCTTTGAACACTAAATCAAATTCATATAAATTCGAAAATATTGAAGAAATACTTTCCTATGCACATGAAAAATAAAATTTATTATTAGTTTTTCCTGCAAGTTATTTCCAAATGCAAAAATTTCAATCAGAATAGGAATGTTAAAAACACCCACTTTTGAAAACTTCAAAGATATGTTTATTAATAATTTCTTCATTACTTTGTTTTCATCTTTTCAAAACGTATTTCGATAGAAGCTTGATTTATTTTTCTTATTCGCAATTTGATGGTGAATGTTTGATGATTAAGTTCCAAGAAAAAACACATTTCGCAAATATACTATTACTTTGTTGACAGTGTTCAATGCTTGAATTCGCCAATATTGAGGCAGAGTGAATTGAAAATTCAAAAAATGTATCCATTCGTGAACTCAACGATCGATAAATGTAAACAAGTTCATGTAAATTGAGAAATCAAGATAAAAGAGAAAAATAGAGATAGAATAAATATCACAAATAAATGAATCTTGTTGAAATTTTGTTTCTTCATAAAAGTATTATTAGAAAGATGAAAATTTGATGTACAATTTTCATAACAGACAGTACAAACAACACCTCTTAAACACCTCTTCTTCTTTAACGTAGCGAATCAAATTTTTGTCTACAAATGAAAAAATTATTCTCGTTCTTAAGAATAAATAATTACAGCAAAGCGAGTCGAAACGTACACTGCCTGGAACATTAGTAGATGTTTTCTCACATTTCAATTCGTATCTTATATCATATATAAGAACATCATTAACACATGTTCTAGGCCCTTTCGCTCTGACCCATTAATATTCGTTACGATCATAAATCTCTAACAAGAAAAAATTTAAAAAATCTTAAGACCCGTTAGCACAATGAATGCGAAACCCGACAGCCTTCTATATTAGAGCATAAAATTAGTCCCTTCTTTTGTCTAACGTAACACGCACCCCTTTGTATAATCTCACCCATTAACGGGGGTCAATTTTTTGACATGTCACATTACTAAATATAAATGACAATATTTTAAAATCTATTATGTATCGTGTTGTCCATTTGTCATGGGCTGTTTTGGAGAGGACTTTTTGACCTTTTGTGTTTCAGATGTTTTATATTTCATGGTCGGAACGGCTGACAAAAACGATTAGAAGATTACAACAAAACTTGAAATATAACGGATTTGTTTTGCTCGAATATAACTTTTTTCTTAATAAGTTTTACTAATAATATCAGCAAAAACTGTATGTAGCAGATAATCAATCGCATCCCTAGATTCTATAAAATATATGGATTCGTTATACGCAATGGCAAATATTTCAAAAAATCCTCCACATTGATAAGACTATTTAATGCCCTTATTCGTAGCAATTTGTAGTGTGCAGCATGATCTGGCACAGTTTTTATATTTGCCATCAAAGCCATCTTGAGGCTATTCAGAGAAGGGTCTTGAAATTCTTAGTTTGGAGGGAGGATACAGTTTATCCACATAGAGGGGTCTATCATGACGAATTATCGAGTGGATATAGTTTAATCTTGTTGCAGGGCAGGAGATCACTCAAATTTTTGTACAACTTACTGCACAGCAGTGATTGTCCTCCCCTCCTGTTCGCTTTGCAATTTCGGGTTCCTAGGCAAAATTCTCGTACTACAGAATTGTTCCACCTAAGGACCGCCTCGCTGATACAATCCCCCATTTGGTTTATGGAGTCTACATTCAATACAGATGCTAAGGATTTGACTAAAATGAATTGAATTAGATTTAGTTCTTTGTAATATTTCATTTAATTGTATGTCAGGCTATGTGAGCGTGTACGGTGTGATCCCTCAACTATCTTTCGACGCTTAATGTCAAGAGTATATTAAAATTAATACCACATTTGATAAAAACACATTTGATAAAGGCAAACTGTTCCGTTCTGAAAGGAACTCGTCAGTTGAGTCCCGTTCACAGCCAAGACGGAATATTCAAGCGATGGAACGACTTCAATCTCCAATTATCTTCCAATTTCGCGGAGAATATCCCCAGTAATGAAGACTTTACAATTCCATCTATAGGAATCAATATGAAACATCTCTAGAATCATTATTGAATAGAATTGGATTATTAGAAACAGTTTGGAGGGTCTTAGGTATATCTACCATGCTGGATGCTGAATACACTTGAATGCCATTTTACGAAATCGCTGATTCGAAATACAATACCCTCGAAAAACTAGAGATACCTTACCAATTGAGTGCTCTCGAACATCGTGTTATTTACGGTATACATACGAAATAACCTGAATGAAATTTTATTATTGAAATGAACAAGGGTGTTGTTAGTATCAGGGTGGTCCTATAAGTTATACCGGGTGTAATACAGACGGAATCGGTCCGTCGGTTCAGATTATTTCTACTCTATCGATCTCAAGCGATGTGTGCAACGATACTGTTTCGTAGAGTGGTATTATTATTCTTGATAATATCACTTTACATCGATTCCTACACGCGTATCTCTTTCTTGAGATTCGATATATGAGTTTCAAGGCGTCGAGGCTTCACTGGATAACAAAATCGATAGAGGTTCTTTCAGAAAATGATCGATGGATTTGTATTCCTCAAAACTAAGGAAACACAAAACAAGAATACACATAGGAAAATGTCTTTCAATCATTGTGACTTTAGGAACAATGTACACGAAAAATCTGTCTAAATCATTGAAAATACCTAAACTTTTCCTATAAATTTGCGAGATATTTGAAATATATCTTTAAATGAAAAAACAAAATTCCTTAGAAGTGAACAAAAATTTATGTAATTATTAATAAAAGAAAAGTTTACTATAAACGACATGAAATGAAATCATCCGGAATGGTTGGTTAATTAAATTGTATTTCAACATTCTCTCGTTTCAAAAGTATACAATAAGCAATGTAAAAATAAGATTTTTTTAACTGTATTGTAGTAATGCTTGTAGTAATGTAGAAATTGTGATTATGGAGTTCCACAAGTAACATATTTGGGACCGTTAATGCTTAATTTATATATAAACGATATGATTACGTATGTAAAGAATTGTGAAATTTCCATATACAGTGACGACAAATAGACGACAGCCGATAAAATTAATAGTGACCTTGACAGTTTGTATACATGGTTGTGTGATAACAGTTTTTAATTAAATACTGATAAATCTAAATGTATTATTGTGGGAAACAAGACAAAATTTTCTAGATTAGAGAGTGATATAGAAATCAAAGTTAATAATGTACCATTGGAACAACTCACTGAGATTGAGGATTTAGGTGTTATTATCTCTGAAAATTTGAGTTTAAAAAATCATTTTAGGTATGTTATGAGTAAAATTTCACGAAAAGTAAATTTTTTAGCTAGAATAAGCAATTATGTTACTTAGTGTCTTAACAAAGTCTTTATTGAATTAATCGATAACATCACCTCATAGAAACTTTTGTTCAACTGTATAAATATACACCTTGTCTCAAAATGATACTCAAAAGTTGCAAAAGATCCAAAATAGAGCATTTAGGGTTATATAGAAGTGCAATAGGGTTATATTAAAGTGCGTCACTTATATTAGAAACACTAAGTTGTTTGAATATAAGGCAGCACGTAGTAAGTAAAACTTTAGACTTTATTTATAAAATAAAATATGGCAAGGTCCCTAACTATATCGTTGACCGTGTAAATACGTCTAAGATGTACATGGTTACCAAAAAAGGTCTATATATTGATAAGTGCAGTATATCTAAATGCCTAAATAATTTATGTGCGAAAGGAATGATTTTATTTAGTAGTCTAGATTCGCAAATAATATTATGTGAGAATCATGATTTTTAAAAAATTATTGTAGGTATCTTTTCGTAAAAAATAATATTTAAGGCTGAAATGTTTTTTTGATGTTTGTATATGTATATTTTGTCTCTTTTGTAAAGCTTATTAGCTGTGATAAATAAAGTTACTTGCTTTCATGATTGTATCAAATGTTTCGATTTCACGCTTATACATTACCATCCCCAGCCATTCGCTCAACCCCCGCCTACTGTTATTTATGTATTTATTTAACGACAATACCATTTTGACGTCTACGAAGTCGTGCTCATCGTAATTAGTCAAGGCTGTCAAGGGCTAGAATGGACACAAGGTACTTAGCACGCCTTTGACCATTGTAGACCGGAAACGGCCATTAGGACAGTTGTTGCGCATTTGCTAATTTTACACAATAGTATTCAGGATGTTTCTTTTGTGTTATCCGAAACGTTTGTTAGTTGCTCTATATAACAAGCTACCGAATGAAGCTGTTAAAACTTACAGTCTGCTGCATTAACTGTTACTCGTTTAGTACAAAATTTCATCTAGAATTCAGTTTTAAAATTGAATTTTACGATGAATTCAAATATTTAAACAACCAAATTTTTTGTATATTGATTATAAATTCTAGGAAACAATTTTTGTCAAGGAAATTTTTACTGTTTTATCACTTTAATTTTTTTATAACTCCAAAATTTTAGTGTTTATTTTGATGTAGGTGCATCAAAAAATTGGATGCTTTCTAATTTCCTGAATTACCTTAGATGCATATGTTCTCTTATTCGAATATTCTAATAATAAGTGAATTATGCATTTGACCTTCTGATAATTAATATAGTTGGAAAAATGAAAAATTAATTTATTATTTCATCTTTTCTTCACTAGTTTGCACAATTAAAATTTAAATGAAACATACTAGATTCAGGGTTGATTTCGTTTTACCGATTACCGATTACTTACCTATTCATTTTTTATAATCTCATATTTTACCTGAAAATATCGTTTTCATTATCTATTCCTTATAATTTTAATCCTGAACCTAATTTATGATTTCAGGTAATTGCAGAATAATCTGTTTTAGCAATGTCAATTTAAACCAAAGCAAAGGATCGTCAGTTGTGGCAAATTATAAGACCAGAATGTTTTGGATAACTCATGCCATTCACAAAATGTTTGTGTTCTATTTTCTCACATTCAAAATATTAGATCGAATAACCGTAACGATATATTTAAATTGGAATATTAGATTGAATGGAACGTACATTAATTTGAGTTCTCCGTCCCCTTTTACCGATTTCACACCGAATTTTCAATGCGAATAGATGTTACATACTGTTCTTTGATGTTTCTTGTACATCCTGTACAGCAAATTCAAATTATTCAACTTACATTTATGTGTTAACAATTTTTTACTGCTTACATATGTAATGTTTATTGACATCAATATTTCTCATTAAAATTGCATACAATATAAACTAGGAATTATTTCTAAGTTACCCTAAATTCGGTCTAGATAGAAGCAGAAATTCACATTCAATTGTTAATTTTAAATAAAATTAATTGACCAAAATGACGATGTCTCAATGACATATGACAACCAGACAAAAATTAAGTTTCGAGCTGAAATGATGTTTTTCTGTTATGAATAAATGAACAAAAATTATAGTCATTCGAATTTGGATATATTTCAGCACATAACCAATCATTAAGACGAATCTATTGTTCTGCAGATTTCCAGTTGGTCAAAATGAAATAAAAACACGTTCTTTCTTCTTCCGTCTGCATCTCTAAATTATTTTATTATAAAAAAAGAGTTTATTGTAGATATACTAGCTTAAAAGGGTTATCGACACGAATGAATACTTATTTATCAAGTTGCTGTTGTGTTTATTTATTAAGTACATTGTTTAGCACTATTTGAATCTCTGATGAGGTATAAAAATGAATAAAACATGTTCAAATATTCCTTTGAAAATTGTACAGCTAAAGTCATACATTGAAAAACGTCAATTGAGAAACAATTAAATACATTGAGAAACGTCAAAAAATATTTCGATTTCATTTTTCAGTATTCTTTATGAAGTACTTTTCAATATATAACGAATTATTATATTATCATATTGTTATGATATTATTAATCAATTGTGTCGTTCTTTATCATATTTAGTATATACAGACTTAAAATACTGCTCGTAATAAGAGGCTTTAAAGTCTAATGAGAGATCTGGATCCCAGTGTTGCCAACTTTATTATTCAAAAGATCGTACCATGGACTAGAAATGATCATATTTTGCCAACATTTTACGGAAAAAATTAGTACCTACGTAATGAAATTTCAATAAAACGTGAATAATTCAAAAAGGGAATGTAATGATAATTTTGAATCAATATTCAATATTTAGCATTAACATTCATAACTTATTATTTTTAGATACAAGAAAGGGGGTGTTTCCATAGATACAGATTGATAATGTCGAATTAGGTATACGGTTAAAATTTGATTTTCCCTTGATAATGTAAGCTTCGATGCTATCAATTATCTATTTCAGTTGATTCAAATCATAAGATTTGCGAATAAGAATGTACAATTTGACAATTTCAATTGCTTACAAAAATAACAATAACTAATTGCTAGTAATCGAAACTGTCAAATCGTACATAAATAATTTTAAAAGTGAGAATTTCAACCAATTTCTTTCAAATCGAGAATTTTTAGCACCATAATCACTTTTTTAGAGATTAGTATCTTTTTTTTTAAGTATATATTAACCTGGGACACTTTCATTACCCATACTCATCATTATTACTCATATTTCATCAAACATTCAATTTGTCGTCTATTTTTACTTCGTTATTATGATGGCTATAAGATTTGAAAATGTAATATAACTAAATCTAATAATATAATACGAAAATCTAATATAATACGATTTAATCGTACGGTTGGCAACACTGCTGGACCGTATTAACAAATAAGGAGTAAGATTATTCTTCTGAAGACTGCTATGAGCTCTTTCTTCAACCACAAACTTAAGATAAAAATTTACAGTTCAAATAGAGGCAATCGAAATAAAACAGTAATAATTATTAACACAAAAGGCAATATGTGTAAAGTAGTGTAAAATATGTGTAGAACAGTCAAAAAGGTCCTATAAATACGATTTAAATCATACGGTTGGCAACACTGCTAGGTCGCATTAACAAATAAGGAGTAAGTTTCTTCTTTTGAAAGACTGCTGCTTCTTCAACCACAAACTTAAGATAAAAATTGGCAGTTCAAATAGAGGCAATCGAAATAAAACAGTAATAATTATTAACACAAGAGGCAATATGTGTAAAGTAGCGTAGAATGTGTATAAATACGATTTAAATCGTACGGTTGGCAACACTGCTGTGTTCGCTTCCCAAGAGAGAAATGGATGTTTGTGTGCGTTTTTGATTCAAGTGGTTATAAATTATGATTCAGAATAGGTAATCTACAAATTTACAAGCCAAAAATTTTAATTAAAAACGAAGCTTGTTACAACATAATCTGGGCGAGAAAACATGTAGTCCAGTTGTTCGAATCCGCCGCAGATTACTCGGAACCTGATGGCAGAAAATTATCGTCAACGATGAGGGCGAGAAGGCAGAGCAGACAAACATCGGGTAGTTCCTCCTTTCTTCATTTAATTTATGTCCGAGCGCACGAAACGGCTCTGTTGTCGGCAGTTGTATAGCGGGCCCACGGTCCAATTTATTTTTAAAGCGCTGTAAATTTTCCTAACGCATTGTTCCAGGACGGGATTTCGGAGGCCGACCCGTGCTCTCTTGACTGCTCCAAAGATTACCTAAATTCCTTCATCCAGCACTTCTAATACCGGCTTCGCACGTTTGACATAATAACGCGTAAATGTCAGCGAAGGTGAAATATTTCGAAAGGTGTAAATTCTGAATATCTTCCCACTTTCAAGGAAAGTAGTCTCGTTTAAACTTTGTTAGATTATCTAGATAGACCCACCACCCTCAATCTTCATGAAATGTATGTTACTTTCTGATTTTTTATTAAAAAAAACGAATTTCAATTAGGAAAAAGATTGAAGTTTAAAACATAATATCTGATTCAATCATTTCGTTTATTTTGGCTCGAAATAAGCAAGTGAAGCTTCTTTGTAAATATTACTTATTCAGGCCAGCCTTTTAATAGCGTTTTTTTAAAAGAATTAATGTTACTTGCTTATTTTGTGCTGAAAAAACAACTATGAACATAGAACTTGAAATGCTAAAAACATTGATTTTTGAAAAATTACTCAAAATAACGTACATAATACCAGTGGCGGATATCCATAACTTTTTGTGGGAGCAAGACCGGTGAAAACCAAGACAACCAAGACCAAGAAAACAGCGAAACAAAGTAAATACAGTGAAGGAAAGAAACAGGTCACAAAATTTCATACTGTTAAGACTTATTGGGGTTAACAATATTCACACAAATTACAGAACAAAGCTCAAGTTCTAGTGTATTTGGGAATTTAACAATAACTTCCTGGTCACCTACAATAATATCCCTGTTGATGGAAATTAAAGCTAGTCAGTTAAGCCTACTTTGGATGCGCTTGAGTAGGTCTTCAGTCTTTTCATGCTGGAGAAATATTTCTTCACGCTGGCAACAGAAACATGAAGAACTGCTAGAAGTAGGGATGGCGATCTGAGATCTAGGTATTTATCGAAATATCGATTTTTCGCGACAAAAAAATCAATTTTTCAAATCGATGTGTAGTTCTGGATCGATTCATTGGATCGATACATCACCCTTCAAAATCGATATTCGTTTTTTTTTTGTTTTGGTATAAACCATACAATCAGTTCAAGGTGCCCGTATTACACGAGTGCTGCCGGTTTAATAACTTAAAAACTCGCGAGATGGTTGTGTGTCTATTCTCCTTCGCCTCACTTCTCTTCAATAAAAAAAAGTCAAGGCTTAAGTGAAGAACTCAAACATTACTTATCGCAGGTAGTTGTGCACCTAAAGTATGATCCTATAGTTTAATGGCAAGATAGCTTTTTTCGAAAAAAGCTATCTTGCGATGTTTCCGGCGGACATCGCAAGTGATGAGCGGAACCGTTTGGATCCCACTAGACTTGACAGACTTGTTTTAAAAAGTTTAGATATTAAGCAATTGGAACTATAGTCCAAGTTATCTATTGGCTTTCTAACTAATACATCTTGCGAAAAATGTCTTGTTTTGTACCTGATCTAATATTTTGATTCCGTGATTTTACTGATTGAATAATCATTAATTTAATTTGTCTTGTTTTTAATGAAATTGATTTATACTTACATTGTAGAGCAAATTTGAAAAAAAATCGATTTTTTGGAAAACGATCTTTTAGACCACGATTTTTCTGTGGGTCGATTCATCAGGTCACGATTCGAATCGATTTAAAAATCGATCTTTTTCGGAAAGAATCGCCATCCCTAGCTAAAAGTTTCAAGAGGGATATGAATGTTAGGAAAGAAAGTCCCATCATTTGTGGGAGATCCAATAGCATTACGGCTTCTTCTTTCTTGCCGCAGGAAGAGGACGTAGACGACGTTGAAATCTACCAAACGAACCACTTACCGCGCTCACTCCTGACTCGATCATAAATTAGATCTTTTAAATTATCCATTTCAAGTTATAAATAAAAAAATAAGGATTTCTTCATTTCCAATCATTCACATTAGTTTATTCATCAAAATTCCACACAGTCTGATTTCAGGGGGGCCTCGGCCCCCTCTTATATACGCCCCTGCATAATACCTAAACGATATTCCAAGGCATGATACCGCCTTCAATTTGCATGAAATGTATGTTACTTGCCTATTTTTCTGTAAAAAACGAATTGAGAAAACACAAATTTCATGAAAATTTAAGGTGATGGATCTATCTAGATAATTGGCCTTGGTTTTGTGTATTTTTTTTCTTCTGAATAGTAATTATGAAAAAACATTCTAAAAGTAATAAAAGTAGTAATCAGAACCGTGATGGGAAATCTGCAGATATAGTTTAATTGCCCTTGGTTTTATTTATTTTTTTCTTCTGAATAGTAATTATGAAAAAACATTCTAAAAGTATTAAAAGTAGTAATTAGAACCGTGATGGGAAATCTGCAGATATAGTTAAAATGAAATAAAAACCACTTGAAAATGTAACAAACGATATGATAGTCAATACACTGTCCACGAAAAATATAAACCAACAACTTTCTTTCAATTGAATTTAAAGTTTGTTCAAAATATCCAAAAAGCGATAATATAACGTAAAGTGTGAGCGTTTATGTTGTATTATTGTGAGCTATATCAATCAAAAATAAATTTTAATCTATTCACTTTAGTCTTTTTCAGAAACTCTAAAATATGTAAATATAAACCCCTTAAAATGTAACTATGCAATTTACCAAAATGACATTCAAGGACAATAAAAAGATTACTCCTTTATCAAAGAAGTTATCAATAAACTTCTACTTAATAATACTTGTAATGATCCGTTGAAACTAAATTTACTTAAGTTACGATTTAAAACTAATAACAAAATCTCATTCATGATGAGGACCAATTCAAACGCAATCAAATTTAATATTCCAGGTATATTTTTTATTCTTTTCACATATTGCATGTAACGGGGATGCCATATGTATACGTTTTCGTGTTGTATAACAATGTTTTTTCACAAGAACGTGAATAGCACGCGCCTTAAAGATCCCCAGGCTGTCAAACTCATTTGTAAAGAATTTTTAAAGGAATTTAATGAGCGTAAAATTTCAAGTTGCCTAATTATCTTTGAGTGTTTCTTTAATAGCACCCTCTTTATATACGGAACAATGCTTTCGTCAGTGAAACATAGCAGAGAAAAGGATATTATAATTAAGGTTAAGCACGAGCAGCATGTTAATACTAAAAAACATGCTTTGTTTTATACGTTCATTGGGTAGTGCGACATTATTTCACTGATTAAGAGATTTACTAGATAAGATAGTTGTATGAACTGAATATATAAAGATCAAACCTTGTTGCTTGAAGATGTTATTTGCCTCAGATTGAGGTTTGATATCCTTCGTATGGTTACTGATTGTAAAATGTAAGAAGAAGTATTCAACAGAAAAATTTTCAAATAAAAATAAAGAGTTTATAATATTTTGAATGTAAAAAACGACAATATAAACGAAAATAGATCCATAGAAAATTTTTGACTTATTGATTTTTATAGCGTATTCAAATATTTGAAAACTCAAAGGTTCTTCTCTGAAATTTTCCTCATAAATATTTATTCTGGGCATCCACTCTGTTTTGAAGATAATTGGACAACGTCTCTGTTTTATTCAATCGTTTCTTAGTCATCCATTTCACAAGTGACACTCTTTCAATAAATTTTAATACTGTAATAATTAGCATGTTCCTTTCTGCAGAAAAATAAATCGAACATGTTTTTCGAATCTCTCCCTTTAATAATCAGTAGGCAATGACAAATTGCTAGGCTATTAAACCCTGTTCATCCTATTGTTAAATTAATGATCATTCCAGGTGATACCCCATGTCATGACGAATTGGGATGATAAAGGATTGTTGCTTGGAACTTTATTAAATTCAGCCTTACGCATCAGTAGTTAACTAGGGGACAGAATTGATTTTTTGTGCTCGAAGAACGTCGATGTTAAGTCATCGCCAAATTTACTAGGAACTTCATGGAAGCTTTAAGATCGTTATAGATGATTTGATATTTTAGAATTAACTTTCTAGTCTTACAAAATAGGGTTAGTTCTTTCCTTATAATCAGACAATACTTTCATGGAGTATAGTATAATTACTAGTAGAAATTTTCAATTTTTGGAGTTTTCTAAATGAGAATACCTTTTATTTTACCTTTTATTTCATTATTATTGCTTTTGTTACCATATTTATAAAGTGGGTGAGGTGATCAGGCTGTGTGATCGTATTTTTGGACGATGTTAAGTCCATTTGTTTGTTAGTACATCAGAAGGATTTAAATAAAATTGATATCAATCTTTAAGAGTGAATTTAAATGTCCAAATAATCTATAATTATATCGTCCAGTGGCTCAGATGATAAAACTATTGGACTTTCAAGGGTTCCAATCCCTGAAAACATATGGAAGTCTACGTAAGTCCTTAAGACCAAAGAAGTTACTGAGTGGACCCCTTGAGGGAGTAGACTAATTAGAGGGCCCCACTAGAGACATTATTTTAACACTAACTAGGTGTTAAAATAATGTAAATTGTGAGATTAATGAACCTACAAGTTCTTTGATTTACTTTATCAAGTATTTTTTCCTCTACTATTTCGATATAACACAATTGAGATGAAGCATTATTTTAACTAAATATTTTTCGTTTTATTGAAACCCTTCGTGATTTCTGAAAGGAGTTGTTGAAAAAGTTTTAGTGTTTTCAAAATTGAAAGGCAATTATTTAGCCAATTAGCGGTAACGGATCTTCGGAGTTCAGGTAAGTGGTGAGGAACTCTTCAAGTTGCTGTCATGATGTGTTCGTTCCGAAGCTGATCTGAAGAATATACACTCGAATTCTCACAACAATAGCTCCTTTCAGACTGCGTGTGTTCTCCAGAGAAACCCTTCTTGCTTAGAATTCATAACTGTTTGTAGATAAAATAGAAAGATGATCCCCTTTTAATCCTGTTTGTCGATTTCATGGCCAATGGATACTTTATTGAAAATATAAACATAAATATACCACACACAAAGACCACGGAAGTTATGTATATTTCTTTTCGTATGGAGATATCATCTATTGAATGTTGATACAAATTTTTTAGTTTTTATTTTTGCATTTAATATTTTTCATTTCTTACGATTATAAAATTTTTTATGAATCACTGTGCAAGCAGTAGGTATAAAGAGTTGAAATTTTGAATTTTCAATTATTTCCACACTATGTTTTGTTCATTTTAATATATAAATAGGTATACATAAACTTTTTTATATATACCTATTTTAAAATGTTTAGGTTTTTTTGGGTTCGTCATCTCTGGACAATACTCATTCACATCATTTATTTATTTAACCGCTGAAACTCATTTATATACACAAACTTCCATGTCTTACTCGGGATTCGAACCCAGAAATCCCTGGTGAGGATCCGTCACTCTCTCAGTACGCTACAGAGACCACTAAAATGTTTAGTTGATACTTCTTCATTAATTAAATATTCATATAGTAACGCACTTAAAAAAAAATAGGTACATAAATATAAAATACCTTCTGGTGAAACATGACTAAATAATCATTAAAAATAATTATTAAAAACTTATGCAACTTCGAACTTCTCAGACGTGCAATTATATTTCGCCTTCAAGTGAAATTGAGACAATCTATATATCTACAAATGATTCCTAAGCAATAAATTCAATAGTTATTTGAATAGATGTAACAAAAAATACTCTAAAATCATTTTAGCAAAAACTTGTTCGAAGATTCAAATCAAAGATAAACTCAGAATATGACAAAGTTTGAATTATAATATCATAGAACGCCTGATCAAATTATTAAGGCTAACGAAGCAAAAATATATATTTTTGTGTTCAAGACGAAAAAGAAAATCCGCGGGACATGGTGAAAATGACGAATTCAAAATCATGCCAACTAGAAAGACAACGGTCAAAAACAAAAGCGATCCTAAATGATCGTAGCGTGTCGCGAATGAAACAAATGAACGCCGGTAGCGAAATAATAGAACTGCGAAACAAAAGACATTTAATTGACGTGCAAATGAAAACTACCGACGGCGTCGCGCTAACTAGCACGCGTTCCTTATTGTGGGTGTAGAAGAACAAATGCATCCCCGGTACATTGTTGAAGTAATTATATAATGGGCATTTATGTTCGTCGCCCTGAGACGTCGGATGTGTTTAGGCTCAGTTTGTACTGCAAATATGCGGGAGACTCTCGAAGAATAATGGCGCAAGTCTCCTCTTATTCACGAGTAGCACTCGCATTAGGGGTGTTCATTTAAAAAAATACATCGATATTTTTTGCGATGCATCAATCGGAAAGGATGCATCGATGTTATTCGATATATCGGATTGAAACATCGATGTTTTCGATGCATCGCTTAAAATATAAAGGAACAATAATATTGAGTACGGATTCAGATGTAACAGTGTCCCTCGATTTATCAAAATTTATATGAGAATCTGTCAACATTCATAGTAATTTCGACAGCTCTAAGTACACATTTCAAAAATCGCGTTTGAGATCAAGATATAGGACAGACAATGAAGTAAAATTGATATTTTAATAATTTTTTTTTAGGAAGAACATGAAAATATTACAATTTTAATCAAGTTGAGTCATGTAGGTAATTAGAATTTATAATTAACTTAAATATCCCAGTACTTTCTTTCCAAACTTTGGAGAAATAAAATTTCATTTACTCGCTTCCCTTGTATTCTGGTGCGTTGTTGATTTAAAACTTGTGAAGCTTTAGAAAATAGCCTTTCGGATGGTACGGAGCTGGCCACTATAGTTAAATATTTATAAGCTATTTTAAATAATTGAGGAAATTGTTGAAATTATACACATTAACTTTATAATTGTTTCTTTCTATTTACTGTACGTATTTTATATCGTCATTTAAGTAGCTAGTTACTAGTACAATCAAAATTATATCCTGTAATAGTGCAATCCAAGTATTCCAAGGAAAGTTAAATTTCGAAACAAAAACAAACACATACGCAGTCGGCTGTACAGATTATTTAACTAAAGTCACACGTTACACCAAGATATTTTGACGTGCGAGTGATGGCGCTAGTATATTTGATGTTTTTGTTTGGAGTGGACGTCTTTATAGAAAAGGCGTTAGTTCCATTTTCCACCACACGGCTAAATATCTTGGTCAATCTATACTTATATTTTGTTTCACATTTTACATTGTCTGGCAAGCAAAGGAATAAAGTCATATACAGCCTTGTCAGTGCAAATTATTTTATTATTACGTGATGTGATATTATTATATTATTCTAAATAATAAAAATTCAATTGTCAATGACTTCGATGTATTGAATTAAATACATCGATGCATCGTAAAACATCGAATATTATTGATGTATCGAACGGATCCGATGTATCAAATGGTAAATATCGATGTTTTCGATGCATCGATGTATATCGAGCATCGCTAACTCGCATACTGTGGGGTAGTAAAAGAAGCAGAGAGCAAATGTAACTGTCGAATAACTTAATGATCCTGGAGAACAAGACTTTTTGGTATTTTTGACTAGTTTTTTCAGTTTTGACTTGAATAGTTACTACTACTTACTGAAGAAGAATGTTTTTACTTGGATCAAGTTTTGATTGCGATTATCCAAGTAAAACCAAGTACCTAATCTATAGACCAAGTAAATAAAGACCAAGTAATCTATGCGTATTTAGTAGCGTTTAGTAATTGAATGCCTACAGAGATAGAAATAATTCGCAAATAATTGGGGTACCCCAAGACAGAGCTCCTAGATCTGTTTGCTACTGTCTATGCACCTAAGAGATCTCCTTACAAATAAGAAGTCAGTTCATTCTTCTGAAAGGCTGCTATGAGTTGCTTTTTCAATCATAAACTCAAGATAAAAATTTACAGTTGAAATGGGGCAATCGAAATAAAACAGTATCTAATAATTAGTAACCCAAGACAATTATGTATCAGAATTTAAACCTTCCCAACTTGTTTGCAACAACAATGTTGTTCTGTCTCCACTCTGTTTCACTATTATTTTTCCTAGCAAAATAAGATTCAAAAGGAGTATTTTCCAGGAAGTATCTTATACGTGCAAAGTGAAGTTCATCAAATTGTGATGTTGACTAGTTCAATGGTTTTATTGAGTCACCTCTTCATTTGTTAAGCTAGGTATCTACCAAGGTAAGTTTAAAACAATATAGCCAAATCTTGAAGGTTTCGTCTATATTCTCCAGTAGAATATCTGTTAATGTACACGCTTCAACTGTGGTCTTCAGTACAAGAAAAATCCAACATCTCAGCATTCTGTATCTCGAATAGATGTTAAGTTGCGAGTTTTATAATTGTCAGTCTATTAAAATTTCCAATTCAAAAACTTTCATATTTCGAGTGAACCGAAAAACTATTCCGTGAAAGTAAAACCTAACAAATTTAGATTTGAATTGTTTAAACGTTAACTTTATCTGCGCTAAAGGAAATCCTTTTGTGGTTTGTCATAAACCATAACAATAAATAGTATTTTCCGAACATTTCGTCTGAAAGGTCAATATGTAGAATAATAAAAATCAATATACATATAAGATTTTACTTAATTAAATTCATAAACGAAGTATCAGATCCCTTTGAAATAAAAACCGGTGTGCGACAGAGGAACGGACTTTCGCAAATTCTTTTCAATATTGTTTTAGAAAAGATCATTAGAGAATGAGAACTCTGAATAAAAACAAATTCTTATCTTTGCAGACGATATTGCTATCACAAAGATCAGAACTGATGCCATTTTCGCCGTAGAAAAACTACATGAAATTGCGCAGAAAATCCTGTTACAAATTTCTTATGATAAAACCAAATACATGGAAAGAAAACCAAAAAATAAATCTTCTCTTATCACATAGTGAAATTCTGCATGACGGTCATTCGAAATACCTCGGAGAAGTTATACATTCCTCAGGTTTACACCGAATCGCTAATGAGAATTACCAAGCTCAAAAGGGCCTATAAGCTAACATGGGCTTACTATAACAAAAATTTCATTTCTAGAGGCGCCAAACTCAGGCATTATAGCACAACGATTCTTCCAGAAGCAATCTACGAAGCTGAAACGATGGTTATTGACGATCATTCAAGAATTAGAGAAATAGAAAAACAAGAACGGAAAATTCTCAGAAAGATTTACTGGCCAGTCAATAGAAACGGCATTTGGATGAAAATACCTCAGAATGAACTTTATGAAAAGACAAATACGATAACAATAAATAATAAAATAAATAAGAAATCAAAAATCGACGAGAAAAGTTCTATGCACATGTCTACAGAATGGAACAATCCAGAATATCGAAGAAACTACTCGATAGTAAATTAATAGATTTATAAAAAGTAAATCCGGAATAGAATGGCTAAAAGAGATCCAAAAAGATATACAACAGATCAATATAAAAAATCTCGAAGATTGCAATGAGTGTCGCTATAAAATCGCACATGTAAAGTTTGAGCAAAAATCAAATCGCCAACCTGGAATAAAATGGACAGATGAACGGAAAAAAGCGCACACAGAGAGGATGAAGCGTTTTTGGGAAGCGAAAAAGATGAATCAAATATCCTAAGAATTGCGAATTCAAGTTCAATCGCTCTTCTCATGAGGAACAATCCTTATAATAGTAAGATATTACTTGCTAACTGAGAGAAAACTTATAAGAGAAAATAATAACCGAAGAAGAATCAGAAACGTTGTCAATTTCAAGATTAAAGAACAAACACCAGTACCCTACCATCGACTAAAGAAGAGTCTTCTAATTTGAAGAAGTTAAAGTCAATAATGAGAATGTATGATGTTTTTTCTGTTTTTCTCTTAATTATCCTCATAATTATCCAGAATTAGCTCTAAAGAGGTGCAAAAGTTAGGAATTTTTTTTTTGGATGTTTCAGTGTATCTGAAATTTTTATATCTTGATTTTTTGTTCCAAAAATAACTGAAAGGAATATCAACTATCATAATACTTGAATAAACAAATTAATTCTTCTAAACGCGTATTTTCCGAAAGCGTTGAAAGAAATTCCTAGAAGTTATAAGGTCACGGCTTATTGAGCGGGAATAGTAAAATATATCAACAAAAATAACATCCAAATCTGACTCGTGCTGCCGACTATTATATTACAAGATGTTCAACAGCTGCGTCAAGCGTTCCTCGAAAACTCATTGTGTGCGGAACTTTTGGCATATTGTCGCTTGTTTTCTTGAACACACTCCATTTGACAAATGAATTAGTTCCTGTGTCACATTTGAGAGATCCGATTTCGGGAAAAATAAACACAAGCATCTATGGACATACGTAAGAGAAGGAGGCGACATTAATTTTATCAACTATGCCTCCAAACGACTTTCAGGATCAGAAATCCTATATAATATCCTTCTATCCCAATATTCCAGCAAATTTTATACACACATGACAATTTCCATTTCTTTGCATATGCGTCAGAAATAACCATTTATAATATTTTAGTAGTTAGTAAATATATATATTTAAAAACTACTCAAAGAGATTATTCTTGTAATTTTGTTGAAATTTTGAGGAGATTATGATAATTTTCGAAAATTTTATAGAAATTCAGAAGGGTATAGTACGTTTTATTTTTTTTGTAAACTCTCGAATCAAACCGTTAAGTAAAATTTTTAAAAATACCTCCTTATTTTTATTTAATTTATATCAAAAATTCGAATTTTAATCTTATTTTTATATAATCAATTTTTCTCCTATATGTTTTTCGACGATTTCTATTAACTTCATAAATCAAAAATTTTGAGAAATATATCACAGTATATCGGCAAATCGATTTCGTTTTTGTTCAGAATTTTATTTCTAGCTGAAAAAGTATTTTTGTCTCAGTATAATATAAGTAGATATAAGGAAGAATGTTAGCTTTATCCTTACGAAATTTTTTTAACAACGTTTTTAGAATTAATATATATCTGAAATGTATAATAAATTTGAGGTAATATTTCTCTTGGATATTGGGTATTGCAGCAAATGAATGAATGACGCTTATAGAAAATTTCCTAATTACGTTCGAAAATATGCATTTAGATCCTCACAAAAGACACTACGATATCTACCCAGAATAAGAAGAAAAATGTTTAAATACAACAAACTCACATCCTACTTGAGTGTATTTATTGAGAAATTGATAGACTAACAATCCATAAACGATAGAAGAAACGAAATGACACCCTTAATTTAAACGAATATTAAAATTCTGCGTATTCATGTCAGAAGCTATTAAAATTAATCAAAAAAGTACAATCGGAAATTATCAAAATGACAACTTATAAAATGTTAATTGTCAACGAATGAAATCTGGGCACGGAAACCAAACAAAAACAATCTATGACTCTGTGTCATCATTGCAGAACACTGACAGATTACGAATTTTACATATATGTTCTTAAGTTTCTTGTCTAATAATAAACAGGTACGACAAATAGGAATATTTCTCTAAGATATGTCGATATATGTGACTTTTTCCGTCATAGTACAGGAATTTGATAGCAGAATACGAAATTAATCAACTAACAATCATAAACACGAAAACGTATACTAAGGAAACGGAAAACCACAGAAAGCTGATCTGTTTTTATGATAACCACACGATTGATACAGAATAGGTCGATGAAAACTAATATGACTTTTATACGAAAAAATTTTCAAACAGGATGTATAGCCAATCGAACAGACCTATAAATTGAACACCTGGTCGAAATGAATTTTTTATATTTGTCATTCGTAAGGTAACACATAATCATATTTGATTGCATGCGGTTTTTCGTTCTCTGAAAAAGAAGTACTAACAACCCTTGGTTCATTAAATTTATTCAATACCGATTAATTATGAGAACGTAATTTGAATTTTAAATGGTAGTTTTCGGTGATATTCAAGGAAAAACAGGTTTATTACTATAAAAGCATGCTCTATTTTCCTATGAAAAATGAAAAACTGATTGAAAATATTTGAGTGAAGAATAAATCAGTTTAAAAAAATTGAAGAATATGCATTTCGACGTGTACTAAAAAGAAAAACAAAAATAAACTTCAATGCAAAAGGGATGGCAAAACACTCTCTGAAGAATGCCACTCCAAGCTTTTATGAGTACTAAAATTAACATCAATACAAATCATGTGAAAATTTTAAAGCATAAAACTCATCAATTACGTGAAAAGCATTTACTCCATCGAAATTTTTATTACGTTTTTCATTCGATAATAAATCTATACCAGACGAAAATCTATATTTTCTAGAAGGAATTTAACGCAAGAACACACACAGTGTTCGGTGTGTGTTCTGAGTGTGTGCATGAGTTCGAATCCATCCAGACGTACTTTACGCCGACGTTAACTTTAAAGCACTCTATTATTAGATTGAAAAGGCGCACGGCGTCTAGCATGGCGTCGCGTAAAATCAATAACGACGCCGACGTTTCATTGGACGCAGAAACGAGCGCCATTTTGCAACGTCGATTAGCCAAGTGGAGTGTCCAATAATATAAAGAGGCATTATCATAAAATGTACAAGCCAGACAGAATAATGAACGTAAAAGCTAGATAATTTTCATGTATAATCAATAACAATAACAATCAATATTGTTTTCATTTTAATGCCTTCAAACTATGAAAAAAATACCTTACACCCAAAAAATATCCGCATCAAATTATGAAGAAAATAATGAAAAATGGCACTGAAAAATCCTTCATTTATCCTACCAATAAAATAAATAAGTCACGGAAAAATGTAAAAGACAGATAGATGATTTTCATATACAGATATTGAAACCAAAAATTTATTTTCCATTTCAATGCCCTTTAAATCTTAACTGAAAAAAAATACACCCAAGAAGTGCAGGAATTAATTCACGAAGAGAAAATGGCCGAAGTATTTTCTCTGAATAATCTTCGTTTATTTTTTCCAAAATGAAAAACTTAGCAAAAAAGTAGCATAATGAAAATAAATTTTCAAAAAGATAATTTTATTTACACACGCCCATGGGTTGCTCACTAAAACTTTTTGAATGTTTAAGCCGTTACATTATGAATTTACAAATCTGATTTCAATTTAAAATGTCAAATAAAATGATGGAGAAAATACTGTTCTCTAGGTTTACAAATTTATTTTAGAAGTTGTGAAAAGTATGTATGTCAATTTGTTAAAGAAATATGTAAATCAGAAATATAGCGCTTTCTTTATCAATTCGTTTAGTTAATGAATTTTGTGTTGTTGAAATATCTAGATTAAACTGGAATATACAAAATTACATGCGGTGTTTTATAACGAAAAAAAATAAATAGATACGAAATCCTTAGAAAAAACATAATACGAATAGCATTCTTAACGAGTATTTTTATTTATTATTTCATTAAATAAAAAATTTTGTTTTAATTTTATTTTATCATTTGTTATAATAAATTTGAGATTCAATTTGAGAACTTGAAGCATCTGAATGTTCAGATCCACACGTAATATTTAGGTTGAATAGTTGCCATATTTACTGTTTGAAAAAACATTAAACAAACAATGTTGACAGAAGAATGTATCAATAAATATTCCGACGATTAAGGAAAGAAGACTTGATTGACATACAGTTTTTCCTTTAACAATGTCATTCTATAGAACAAAGCTACCTAGTGATGATGGACCTAAAGTATACATTTACTTCTTTTATATCAATCTAGGGAAACAATATATGCTTCTTTTGAAAGTTCGATAGATCGATCTTGGAGAGTTTGAGTTTCCAGAATTAGTTGGTCTAGACTAGCATATCTGCATCTTATACACTTAAATTTTGTAGGTACTTGGTCAATCATGACCAAAATTGGCACGTGATGTTTACTGATTCATCTATTGATTAAGATACTCACTTTGCCAGGATCTTTTTCAAAGTCACATTCTTTGTCTGGCATATATCCAGAGGTAGGTGGTGTGAAGACTAATTGAAGATTGGTTCCTGTAGCTGCGAAGGCAATCTCAGTGTGACCTTCCCGACATCCATTTTGGAACCTCAATTGCCTATCTTCCATCGGTCGTTCTCTGCTGCCAGTGTATCTGACCTGTAAAATAATGAGACAATCACAGACAAGAAGGTATTAAATAGATTGATTTTTAAAGAAAAATAGGAAAATTTTACTTGGTCTTTTTATGGCATAGTGCTCATAAAAAATGGGTGAATTAGAATCAGGTTTCTAGTTTGAGAGCTGATTTTTAACTAAATCATTATTCGCTCTTTATTATGAATATCTGGTTATACATTTCTTATTGTGCAGCTCTTTCAATTCTAATAATGTATTTTGCTTTTAGTGTGTCTAAAGTTTTGAGTTCCTTTGGAGGTACGGCCTTGTCATTTGGGATGGTTGTTTGGCTTGAACTAAGCATTTTGTGCCACAAAAATATTCTTTAAGAGTAATGAGGGGTTTGAAATATAGTCCATCATCTAGGGGCCATTTCAATAGACAATATTCTAGCTTTTCCTGGTGTGTATACTTTGGATTATTTACTCTTCATTCAGAGAAACTCTCATTGTTTCGAAGATCTTTCAAACATGTTTCAAACCGAAACATGACGTGGCGTATTGTTCATTCCCACTTTCCGAGGCATACTTTGACGTTAACGGAAAAAAAGTAAAATATATGTGCATAAAGCAATAACGTACCGAAGGTTTTAATCAATATATCTGCGAAAATAAATCAATACGCTTATTGAAATTGAACCTTATTCTATAAAAGATTTCTTGGAATGTCGGTTTCTGTCAATTTATAATTGATGTGAGCTAAAATAATATTGGATTTGTGCTTTCTTCCTGTCTCTTTTGACCTTTTCTCTTTTCTTTTGTGTGACATTTGATTTTGAGAATAAACACTCTTATTATTTCAATACTCTCCAATTGGGGAATAACAAACTCTCAATATCCGATTTGAAATTTGATGTAGATTTCCTTCAATATTAGCGATAATCTAGGAAGAATTAATTGAAAACGAAATTGAAAATTTCACGTGATACTGACCGAAATAAACTGTATAAGGTAAAAAATTCTCTATGTGAAATTCATAAAGAGAAATCATCAATAAATTTAAAATGAACCTCTCAAAATGGTTTGACTTTTACATGAAAGGAATAAAACCAGAATAAAAAGTTTCAATATAAATAATGAAATATAATAAATATAATATATAATAAAATTTTCAGATTATCAGTAGTTATTCAGTCAGTTTTAATTATTAGAGGTCGAGAGAGAAATACGATTTTCTTGCCTATTTTAGTGTTCTGTTGGTGATTATTAACCATTTTCAGGTTTATTTTATTCTCATTTTTTCATATGAAAATTGACAATTAATCAGGTCATGGCATGACCTCCCTAATTGTCCCAGGTCAGTAAGCAACTACTTAAGTTGATCTGTTACATCACTGTATTATTGTCGTAAGTGGAACCGCAAGTACTTCGAGTAAACAAATGAGGTGCCTACGAGCACTTAGCAGTTCCTTACGAAATGTTGTGTGAAACACCGTTCAAGAATTCGTTACATGTCCGGTTTTAACTTAGTCATGGGCTTGTTTTTATTTCCTTGAATTTGTTAACATCATCGCGATGTCATTAAAATGTGATCCTCGTACTGTCTTCGTCTTGCTACGAAGTTTCGTCCGTCTTCGTCTATGTGTTAGTGGGTACAAGGACAAAGCGGCCAAGAAATTAAACAGCAACCTTTCTTCGGATCTACACCGATATTCTATTAAATTTCTTTTCGGATCGATGAATGGGATTAAAAGTTAAGTCCGAATGAGATTCCAGTCGAAAGTTGGTCTAACACCGCCAGTTATGTGAATAAAATAAAGGCGGAGTAGGGTGGAAGAAGGGTAATTTAGATATGAAATTAACAATTACGATTCAACGAATGAATATAGATCGATAGTTTACAAACTGACTCAAAGTATGCAAGGTGGCTATGGAAGATTCAATTGTTACGCATTCTTTTATTTCTTCATATGACAAGTTAGACAAGAGTGTCAAAATATAAAAAATCGCAAACCTTACAATACAGTACACGACATTAAAAAAGTGAAGAAGTACCGACTACTCGAAACAAAAACAATGAAGACCTACATAGGTTGGTACCTAACTGATTGAAAACGAAATGACTCGAGGAGGTTTCGCTTATATCTTGGTTAAACATGTTGAAAACAATAAATTAAAATTAACACAATTGGATTAAGTTTAATTAAATAAGTATTTACTGAAACATAAGCCAAGAGTGTTAATTCTAATTAATTGTTGTTACTCTATTTTTTGTTATTTTTAGTTATTAACTATATATAACAAACAAAAATTAATCCCTAGTTTGAAAAAAGAAGAATAATTAAATATAGAAGTGTACTTCTATTTAACAAACTAAATTTTACAAGAATAGTCAATAAATCATTTTTCCGAACTGATTTCAATTTTCAAGACAGAAAGAAAGGCAACAAGTTTAATTTTTTTAATAATTTATCAAATCTAGGTAAGAAAATTATATAGGTGGCCGCTTTAAGGAGGATCATCCGGTTAGGACCCAACCTTGGATGTTCTAGAATCAAATTCCTCGCATTATATCGCTGAAAATTTTGATATGATACTACGAAATCCAAATATATAAAAAGTAAAAAAATAAAGCACTTATTACTTTCACATTCATTACGATATTCACGCAGAATATCATGATTCTATTCAATTTACTACAAAAATTTCAGAAGTAACGGACGAAACAAAATAACCATTATTCGATTTACAATTTACATTTTCTGCGATTTTTCGGAGAGCTCTTGAAGCAATTAGTTTTTAGTCCGATCGATTTGAGAATGTATAATACAAACAAGAAATTGGACCATTCAGACATACCTGTCACATTGCCGTTGAAATCGAACATATACATCTTTTCAATTATGAATTATTTTCACATAAAGCATCACGCATAAATGAATGCGTTTTATATAATGCCTTAAAATTTACTGTAAAGTTCACGTTACACTTGCCTCGAAAATACAATCGACACATTCATAGTTTAATGTGTTATCAAGATTTAAGGAAATAGTGTCTATGTGCATGTGTTCGATTTATCACAATTAATTTCTCTTTAGTTCAACAAATTGTCCTTTTTCTTGAAACTAATAATACCAATTATTATCAAGACTCAGCATGTAAACGCCTGGAAGAATTTGAGATGGAGTACTACAGACGCATGCTTAGAAAATCATGGAGTTATCACGTAATCAAGTCATTGTAGATGAGAAAACGTATGAGAAAACAGAAAAAGGTAATCAAAAAAAAAACTCTCATATTTCAGACATGTTATGCATAACTAGAAATATAGCCTAGTACTGCTTATTTTACAGAGCAAGCTTAACGGAAAAAGAGATTTATCATTAACATCTGATGAAGCCAATGTGTTGGCGAAACAATATAGTTATGTTTGAGTGAATAAGAGTGAAAATAAAAAAACTACTTAGTTTTATTCAAATTATGGAAAAAGAAGTCCTGAAAGAAGATGAATATACTGGCAGAGAAATTTAAGACGACAGTGACCAGGAATGACATCCATAGATACAAAGTTTTATTGCATGTGTACAACATAATGGTGACAATTGTCATAAAAGAAAAAAAAATTGAAAAACAACCATATAAAATTATAAATACAATAGACATTATACTACTATGTAATCATAAAATAAAATGGACTCATATTAGAATACAAGGAACACAACTGTGTTCAGAAACCAAATAACAAATAACCTCAAGGCGACCCATCGAGTCAAAACCGAATAAAAGATACTCCTGAAAATCATAGAACGTTCAATGGCATAGGATGCTCAAGTAAAAAGGCTCTTACACTCCTACGGAATTGAGGAGATGTCAAGACCCGAACATGATTTGGTAAATTGTTGAACAATACGATTGAAAAGTAAAAAGGTCCTTTCTGTGATTTTGTAAGCCTACAAAAAACTTTACCTCAGGCAGTATCTATCTCGGGTGGAATACCGATGGCAATCCGCAGCCTAGCGACATTTTCCAGCGAGACCATGAGCGCCTCAAAAATATACAGACATACGAAGGAAAGAATTCTATATTTCTATAATTCTATTATTTCCTGAAAGCACGTCTACAGTCGTCACGATATTTAAGAGATGAGACAACTCCTACTGCTCTCATCTAGAGAGCAAAAATTTTTGATTACAATGAACATGTGCCCCACGCCAGAATGCCATATCTCATTCTTGCTTCTATTAATGCGCAGTAAGCCACTCATAGGTTACTGGGGGACAATCTACCTGATTGGCAAATATATACCCTTCAGTGCATAATTTTTGTGCTAAACATTCAGTGTGAGCCTCCCAGCTCAGAACTGAATCCAACATTCCTAAAAATCCAGAATTCGCCATGAAATCCCGTTCCTTTACATGCTTAAGCTTAAACACCATTTTGCAAGTTTTCTGTTCGTTTTCCACTAGTCTATTTGACACGAACCAGTCAAAAGCCATTGACTGTGCCAAATCACCTTCCTCCAGCAAAGTGCTCCACTCAGATGTGACAGATACAGTTGTATCGTCATCAAACAGAATTGTGGAAAACCTCTCTAGGTCAGCAGGAAGATCGTTTATGAAAATAAGAAATAATAAAAGCCCAGGAACAGATCCCTGAGGTTCACCCAAATTTTATCAGACACATAAATTTCGGGCTGCTGCAAGTAAGATAATATCAGCCATAGTAGTCGACATCGTCCACTGAGGATAAAGCACAAGAAGAAAAAGAAGAATAACACCAATTACCTACTTAGTAGTTGAATTCCTCAAAAGTTGATTTCTGAAAGGTTCTGCCATAGAAATTTGTATGCAAGTGATTTAAATGGTGACTTGTCTGCAATATTTTCTTTGGATTCAATATTGCTGGTTTTTAATAATTGATAGCTATAATTTCAGGACCTAACAATATGAAAATATCAAACTACATCGCAAACTTTCAAAGGAATATCTTTAATATTTTTCCTAATCACTCTTCAAAAAGCAGGAACCTATAAAAGTTGATTCCAAATAGTCAAGAGCCTGCGATCATTCAGTAAGTTCATACAATAATAATTTCCGGCTCATATACCTCAAAAACATCCATAGAACATAGGGCTTGAACACGTGACATCTGCATAACAATGTGCATACAGTCTTCTACAACAAAGAAGTGTGTTTGTGTATTACTCATTCTATTAGTTAATCAGTTATTAGAAATGACAGTACGTCTAAAGCCAGAGCTCAGTTACGAAACATGTTGCTCATATTTATAGATCTACCTATTTCTATTCTATAAATTTCCATGAATTTGTATACGACCTTCCAATTAACTCTTATTCATAGAAATAAGGGTTTTTCGAAACTTGCGTTACGTAAAAGCGGGAAAATCATCGAGTAACAACTACCTAACTGGAATAACAATAGTTAATTAATTTATATCTCCAGGCAAGGCTCAGTGGAGTTCCAAGATTCTGATGAGTCATCTAGATATAATAGTAAACTAGTTTTAGCTATAGATACGTGACCAACAAGTCTATGCTCATCAATTTTATTTAAGTAAACGATTTGAATTATTCATAAGTTTCATTATTCATTTTTGTTTGATTTTCGACGAATTTACAGCATCTCTTGCAGAGCTTGTAATATAATTTTACGAAGTTTATGATCAACAATTTGCGTAATAGAAAAAAATTGTATTCAACTGAAAGATTAAAGTTTAATTCAACTCCACCCTATTCGATTTGAAACTCCCTAAGTTGATGAGTAATGAAAATTGTTATAAACTATTCCAATTTTTACTATTTATCTTTCAATAAATTCAATTCAATCTTCCAAAAACATATAAGTAAACAAACTGTTCACAAAACCATTGTAATTTTACATATATCATTAAATTGGATTATTCTTATTGGCATTCTCAATTCAGATGAAGACCCATCTAATTACTTGAAGTGTTGAAAATATCGTTGTAAAAAATGTATACCTACTTACATAAAAAATTTTTGGTTGTGTTTACAGAAAATTTGAATAATTTAAACTATAATTCACATTGGAGAAAATTAAACTAAGATAAACAAAAAATTCATTAAATTTTCATGTGAAAATATATGCAAAATATTTGATATAATAATAACAAATTGAAGTAGGTATTTGAATGTCTTTTATGTTTTGTTGCTGTATTTGAAAATTACATATAGGTAGTTCCCTGATCAATCAGGGTGAAAATGAATTATGTGGGTATATACAATTTCCTACCCTATAATCTAATTCCTCATCTTATAAAAAATTTTCTGGATTTTTTAAAATAATCATTTCCTACTGGTGATTTGTAGTAGTCTTATATGAAATATTTGCAATTAATCATATATTCGTTCCATCATCTGAATATCTAAAAGAACATACCTAATTTGCATGATTTTCCTGGAGAAAAAAATTCAATTCTAATGATAACTTCAGATTTGAAACTAGGAATTAATTGATTAGTTGATGAATCAAGAAAATAGGTACTACATATAAAATTATCTCAATATTTATAACTAATTTTATCTTGATCATGTTAGACCGATAGAACTTGAGATAACTACTTGAAAATTTAATTAAAAAGTAAAGAAAAATTGTTATGATAATTACAACCACCGTTTGTATGAAATGAATCAAGAAGTCATGAATCAAGAAAACAAAAATAAATATTAGTTTGATGTTTATTACGATTTGGGGGCAGTTCAAGTATTAGGTATACACTAAAGGAAGCGGGGGTTTTGTGCTCTGCTTATTTTTTGAAAAATCTTGGCATGGCTATTTCCTTATTTTTAGAATTATAGCTGCTGCTAGTGAATCAATAAAAAAAAGAAAATCCGCAACAAACAAAAATGCATATACCAATGTCTATGGGGTGGAAGGGTTAGACCTTTGCACACTTTTACTGACCTGGAGTATATTATAATTACCTCCTCGGGGGAGATGTAAGGAATCTTACGTAATAACTAGGTACTTGTACAGCTCTTTCTTATCTACTCAACAAATTGCAGTAGGTATGTTCGTAAATAATTGTTTATGTTCTAGATACAGTTTTGTTTATCATATTCGAATTGATTAGGTAGTCAGTATGTTGGATATACTAAAACAAATCAAAAATATATATTAAAACATCACCCACGCAAGTAGATGTGATTGATGAGATGTATTGCATTTTTATACAAGAATTCTTGGCAGATTCTTATGTAACATACTTCTTCGATTATCATTAAATTTGAAGATACATGTAGATATCTTTGATAATTTTATAATTTTCTTCATTGCTTTTCTTCGAGCATTCTAATGTTTTCTTCTCGTATAACAAATAAAAGTTTAATGTTGATAATATAGAAAACTGACATTTTCACTCAAAATCATTCATCGATTATGAATGCTAATCAAGATAAACAATGTAACGGTATTGTAGCTCATAGAAAAAAACTTACCTCGCTTTCCCTACTAAGCCTTCTGAACAGTTCATCCGATTCAAATTTTCCTTTTTGATCAGGAACAACCCTCGGCATCTTGAAAATGAACCTAGGTTTTGGCTGTTCATACAATCCAATACCGTCAAAGGGAAGCATTCCCGCCAGAGCAGATGTTGGATCGTTCATAGAATGCATTGCACTATAATTCATTAAAAATCCGCGAATGTTCCACCGAATATAAAGAGTTCTGTCAACGCACCTCTCTGTGGTTACTCTCACAACACCGTACGACGGTCGAGTTCAAACTGAAAACCAACAAAACGTTGTACTGCGTACCCAACACCACAAAAAGGAAGGTGGTATCACTGTCTGCCTGATTTGGGCGGAGCTGTAAGCGATTTTCTACCAATACGAAAGCATCTCGGGGTTCTGTTTTATAAGTTCCCCTGTGTAAAGAGCGGGGCTGGTAATATTACTAGAAATAGGGGCGTCCGACCTATGAATGCAAAGTAGGCTGTGTTGATGAAATTTATCTCATGATCTCATTATCGGAATATTTGCATCTGTCGAAAATATCAAAAGGATTTGTTGGCTCAGTGAAGCCATAAACCGTGTAATTTATTTATAAGGTTCCGGGTGTTAAAATGGCGAATATCTATATTTTTAGCAATAAATATCAATAAAACATTTCTGTTAGCTATTTACGTACCTACTTCAATTATTAAAGAAGGAAATTGGTTGTAAATGTAAGCAGTTTTTCGTGCAAAATTGGAAATCAATAAACATGAAGAGGAAAATAGTTCATACGTATAAATGAAGTCACCTCCACGATCACAATAATAACCCACCCATCACAATAGTCACCCCATATCAAAATAATAAGCTTACAAAAGATAACTATACTTTTTAAGTATTAAAATAAATTAAACTCTTGGCTTAATGTTTCACGATTTATTTAACAATATGTATAGTCAACATGTTTCGAGCGTTAGCTCATTTTCAAGACTCAAAAAATGAGTCTGAGACTCAGAAAATGAGCTAACGCTCGAAACATGTTGACTATACATATTGTTAAATAAATCGTGAAACATTAGGCCAAGAGTTTAATTTATTTTAATATTCAATTATGTTTCACCAAGAGTTAAGCGAGAATTCAATCTCATTAATACTTTTTAAGCTTATTATAGAGTTATTTATAATGAACTTCAACAAAAAATTTAGGTAGCTAATTAGTGAGAAAATAGTGTTAGGTACTAATAAAATAAAAAATACATAGACAAACTGTTTTTTGTCTATGAGGGTGTATAAATACAAATAATTGAGGGTGTATAAATACAAATTGAATTATTCTAAGTGTTGTAAAATGAAAGAATCATCGGTGGTAACACCATAGAAAGTCATAAAATAATTCTTTATATATAACAAATATGACAGAAAAAAATATTGATACCTACTTAGTTTCTTACTTTACAGTAGTATCTAATAGGCAAAGTAACCTTAAAATTTTTCTGATCACTCGGCACGTACCTAATAGATAGGTATACCGAGGACTACCTGTTCATTTATATTGTATGCTCTTGACAATGGACTAAAATCAGGAATACTTATAACCAGTAGGAAGTAAATGAAACTCCATAATGAAATGTAGCTAGGCATATGCATTTAAATTTCAATAACATACTTACTTTTTAAATGAGTAACACTTACATAATTTCAGGTCCTTCAGGGTTTTTAGATAAAAACCAACAGATTAATTAGAATATACCTACTAACTTAGGTATAGGAACCTACTTACTTAGGTACTAGAAGAATATTTTACAAAACTTTGTATCATAACCGATGATGTATTAATTTTCTCAGTATTCAAAAAAGAAAGGACCAACCATTCTTTATATTTGGTTTGATCATCATAAAAAACACTGATCCTTAAAATAAAAATGTATAAAACTAGATGGCCACATATTGTTGATATAGATGACATCTAAACATGTTCTATTCGTTCTAAGGCATAGTTACTTCAACTTTTTGCCAACATAGAAATATGGGCAATTATAAAAGTTACTATGCACAAGTCACAGTAACTAATAAATTATTGTAGGTTTCTAATGAACAGAAGACTATTTCTGTTGATTAGTGATTAACAGAAATAAGCTTCACTACTACATATCTTTTATTGTTAGATGGTCTAAAAACCATGGGGGCTAGTTATCATCTATATATATAAAAGAAATTCGTGTTAGTTACACTATTTATAAGTCAAGAACGGCTCTACCGATTTGAGTGAAAATTGCTGGGGAGGTAGCTTGGAGCCAGGAGACGGACATAAGATACTTTTTGTCACGTTCGGCAACGTTCCCGTGTAACTTGACAAGAAACGTTAGTCACTATGAAAGGTTGTATGAGTTGGTTGAAATCGTACTTTTTTAGCACAAAATAGTATGCATCAGTGGTTCTGTGGTAGAATGCACGGCTGTCACGTGGGCGGCTAGGGTTCGGTCCCGGCTAATCCGAGTTTAGCTTTTTTTTACTTCAATGACAAAAGTTTTCACTAATTTCATTCAATACACATATATTGAACAAAATTATAAAGCAGTAGAATATTCAATTCATATAAAGAACAATTACTGTATTGAAAACAAAACACATTATATTCTTCCAAAATATTTTCAATTAATTGTTAAATTTGGGTCAATGACACTTCTGAGGCTGTTCTTTGAAAATTTTCGCAAATTTTGTTATTAATATTTCTATATATTAAAGAAAATCGTGTTAGTTACACATTTATAATTCAAGAACAGCTGAACTGTTTTGGCTGAAAATTGGTCGGAGGGCAGCTTAGAACCAGGAGAAAGACATAGGATACTTTTTATCACGTTCCCGTGGGACGTGACATAATACGTGGATATAACAAAACGGATATACCACAGCAAGGATAATTATGTCGGAAGGCTTTTTACATCAAATTCGTGTCAGTTAAAGAAATCCTGACCTTCAGATGAATGAGTAGATACATAATCAGGCTTTGATATTGATCGAAGACATGTGTTACCTCATGTTCGGTAATTTATTAGTCAGTTTAGAAATGAAAGCGACAAATCGTGAAATGAATGACGCATTTAATCAAGAATTTGAACGGGAACTTTTCCGTTGACTTGAATATGATCACCAGGAATTAGATTTAATAGTTCAAACGAATGTATCCCTGTTGAATCACCAACATGAGGATGATACAATGATGAACTCAATTGATGATGGAAATGGTGGTTTATATTTCCTGGATGCTTCTGGTGGAACTGGTAAGACATTCCTCATGTCAGTAGTTTCAGCCACTGTTAGTGCGAGATCCAACGTTGAGGTTGCATTTTGCTTCTTCTGGAATAGCAGCTACATTACATTGTTAGAAGGATTGCGTACGGATGACTCATTCAGCATTAAAATATGCGTTAAATCTTCAAACTATTGAAGAACATGTAATATTGCAAAACACTCCGCAATTGCCAAAGTTTTATTAGAATCAAAAATCAGCATCTGGGAGGAATGCAGAAAAACACATAAACATGCATTGGAAGCACTTCACCGAACATTGAAAAATCTACGCAATTAATGGAGATGTTTTGGAGTTGCATTGCAGAACGATACATCTGCTGAAGATTTCTCTGAGCAATTACTGACTATCGGTAATGGTCGAGTACTTAGAATTTCTGTAACTTTGTCTTATCAAAAGACGAACTCATCAACAATGTATTCTCAAAAATCATTACTAAACACAAAAATAAGGAATGGTTGAGAGAGCGAGCAATTTTGGCGGCTTAGAATAAAAATGTAGATGACTTAAACTTGATAATTCAGAACGAGATCATTGGTACACTGCATTCTTTCAAATCAATTGATTGTTTAACAAATGAAGATGACGCCCCAACTATCCTATTGAATTTTTAAATTCCTTGGATGTGCCGGGATTACCACCCCACAATTTACGACTAAAGGTTGGGTCCGTAGTAATCATGCTTCGAAACATAAACCAACCAAAACTGTGCAACGGAACGCGTTTGGTGATAAGGAAATTGATGAACAATGTGATTTACGCGACGGTACTCAAAAGAAAATTCGAAGGTGAAGAAGTTCTTTTCAATAGAAATACCTAATAGGTATACCTACTCAAAAAAATTCACGTTTTGATGATTTTTTTCTTTTTCTATGCACAATGACAATTTTATAATGCATTTTTTCATCAGAACGTCAAATATGATAAAAATTATAGTATTCTCAATATGGTCACGATTTTTGATGAAATCGTTTACGCAGTCAGTTACTTGGCTTTATCCCTTGTGTCTTTAAATTGTTTGACGATTTATGTTATGCAAGTAAGGTCCGATGCAAGAAGCTATGGATATGGAATTTTCATCATTAATGCTGTTTATGGAGTAGGGGGAGCGATATCGACAGGTACGTAGTTTCTCAAATGAAACTAAAAATCCGATTTTCAAATTCACACGTATCTTTTTCGAAATATCGAATTTGGTAGAGCGAATTCAGTTGAAGAGCTACCGAATAGTTTTCAACCAAAAGCTGCATTTCGAAACGAAAATTTGCCCAATCACTAATACTGAAACTTTATTTTGTTTATTTAAAAGAATTTCCTTTCATCACCCATACTGTTTTGTGTGCTAGGGACCTACGTTTTTTGGACTGCACCCTTTGTGTTTTTGGAAATCACCACAGTTTCTATGAATTGCCTGGAACCCAGAATATTAATATGCGTTTGCACAGTTTTTTTTTTATGTGTAATATAAGGGGTATATTTGTTTTATGAAAATATCTCTTATTCTAGTATTCTAACACTTAGTTCAACCATTATTGGATAGATAGGTACGATGATTTAAGAACCATCGAAGTGAAGAATGCGTGTAATTTTTGACCCCTTAAAATTGAAAATGAGTAAAGAAAAATCAAATATTAGAATGATTGAATTGAATATAAACTTAAATTCAAACACTTGAACTTATGATTTACACTTTATTGACTACATAGCATGACGCGTTTCGTCGTTACAAACGACTTCTTCAGATGCAAATAGAATAATGTTATTACCTTGAGATATACGTTTGAAATATCTCTCTGATTGTACTGTATTTTGCAGTCTTCTTTGATCCACGTTTTCATACCTTATGCATTATTCTGTTTGCATCTGAAGAAGTCGTTTGTAACGACGAAACGCATCATGATATGTAGATATGTAGTCAATAAAGTGTAAATCATAAGTTCAAGTGTTTGAATTTAAGTTTATATTCAATTATAATGGATTTACATCAAGTAAACACAAGCACTATTAAATATTTAGAATAATTGAAATTCAAAATTCTTATTTAACATTAAAAGTAGACCATTAAATCTCAGGGCTGCATGTCTTTTAGCCATAACTAAATCAACAACTCCTGAAAATATTAGGTATCCAAATGTTTTGATTTTATATAATCAAAGATTCTTAACGGGCATAGGTCCTAAAAACATGAAGATTGAAATTATTTCTACTTATTCCGACTGAATGAGTAGTTCAAAAATGTCCAAAAGTTACAAAATACTTTCTTCTTGTTCTAGTTGCGGATCATTTATCCCATGTCCAAGTCATCTTTTACGTTGCCCAAGTGGCATTCGTGCTTCCTTTACTAGCCACTGAGGTGTGGATCCAAAATAACATGATGCCAAAACAACAAGAACTAGTCTACGTACCCTTCGTCCTTGGTTTACTCCCATTTTTTTCCTTCATTATGATGGGTCATATCAGAATTGACCTGATAGAATTATGTCTGGTGTATTGTTGTGTCAGTATTTGTTACGTGGGGTGTAGCACCAAAGACTATATGGTAGTTTCTGCCAGTCTCTTATTTTATTTGGCGTACAATATGCATTACAGGGGAAAAGTAAAAATTTCAAACGTTTTATTTATTTTATTCGTAGTCTGTTCTCTAGGGTCTATCTGTCCAAACTGCATAGAAAATTGGATGAAAAAATCTGATTTTCCGTTTGAAAACAATAGACGATTCAAATGATGCAAAATAAAATTATTATATGTGAGCATTTTAATGTTTTTGCTTTATATGCCAAAAGAATCACCTGAATGAATACTTACTTAGTTTCATATAAACATTTTACTGAGAAATCTTGCGTATTTGTGAATTCGATTTGTTGTAATTTTCATGAAATATTGTTCTGTTTATTAAACAAAAGTTAAATTTTTGAAACGAAATAACATTGCTAGACAATATTGGGACATATAAGTTAATGAATCAATTCGTTTACAAAGATAATTTACGAATAGGAATTATTTTGTCCATATTAACTGCATTACCCCAAATAAAATATAAAATCGAACACACCAAGAAAGCTTTTATGACTGGCTATGATTGAAATAGTGGTTACAATTTTCAGTATGGGTAGAAATATAAAATTTATAGAGGTTATAGTAAGAAATGATTTCTAGGAGTAAATTTTGCAAAAATCCATTTGTTCGCTTCTGTGTAAAATTTTTTTATTAATACTATGGCTAATTATATCACGTGAATGTTGGTCACATCGAAGGAGAAAATAATATTAGATATATAAGATTCGAATAATAAACCTATAAGATTAAAATTCTTCATAATAAAATTTTTAAAATAATATTTTCAGAAAAAATCAAAATTATGACAGAAAAATATACTTTCAAAAGAATTTTTTATGAACACGGAGCACCTAGACCATAGAAGGTTTCCTTCTATAAGTTTATGACTGAATATCAGTATTTTTCTTCGTTGCTTTCATTCAATTCCAAGACTAACGGTTCAAAAAGTCCTAAAGTGCATTGTTATTGTTTACATTAATATTCATAGAAGAATGAAATTTCATTTATTTGACCAATTACTTATTGAAATTCGTTCGTAAAACAATGAATAATTAACTTCTGATGTTAATATGTCAACGGTTTTTAAATTTAAATGTTCATTGGAAAAATACAATTTATTTCTTCAAAAAAATATTTCGCAGTTTCGATGAAAATGACGGCCATTGTGAATTTTCTGTCTGCAACCAGTAACTGTTTTGTCCCTATATCTTTGTTATGTTAATGAATGATCATTTCAGTGTATTATGACATCAATGCATTGAATAGATGTCAAAGAAACGTACGTAAGTTCCGAGTTCTATTATTTGTTTAGATAAAACCCCTCTTGAAAGAAGGAACCCCATTGGATAAGGGGTGAATCCCTAAGTTCAATTTAGGCACCAATGAATATAGTAGGGGATGCCGATTTCATTTGACATTTCATATCCTAAAATATAACTTCAGAAAATATTATATTATCTGAATAATATAATTACAAGTTTAATTAAAAGGTTCACTTTATAAGCAAAATAAAAATTATGAAGGTTTATATTAATTTTACTTGTATGTATCTACATATTATGTATATTTTGAAGTTATGCATGAAAATACGCACTAGAATATTTTTCATTCATTCATTTGTAGCTATAATCTCTCAAGTTTACTCATCACCTATAAGGTATATAGCCAATTTTTGAACCAGTAAGGTCATAGACATACCAAAGAATATATGTAACTATACACCATTTTTCAGACGCATACAGACGCATCGATAGCAATATAGGTGTTCATGTCTAGCTAATTACCTACACAAATATTATTAATAATTACACAACTAAAGAAAAATCAGAACCTCAGAGCAATTTCTTCTATAAATGAAATTCTGGAAAGAAATTAAAATGTGTAGCAAATTTCTAGTATCATATTATCACATAAAAATATCTAAATGTCAAGTGCTCTCACAAGATCCTTCGGTCTTCTGGTCTCTTGAATCAAAAAGTTAGAAAAAATTGACGCGACTATAAAAAGAAGATCTGACATAAATCTGCTATAGAACAAAGATCAAAACAAATAAATCATTTACTAGTTCCTCAGCAAAATATTTCGTTATTCATTTGATATCTTTTGATGTTCTTAATATGTGAATCCAAAATCCTAGCCCTACTATTGATTGCATCTTTAACATTATTATTATATAGCTCACTATTGTAGAGAAAGTTTTCAGGCATTAACAGACTTCACAGGAGAGAGAAACGCACCGGCTATTGTGCCTAACTAACTTTTTTGATGGAAGTGTTCAAACTTCAATAAGCTTCACAAGAAAGCTGCGGGCATTGACCAGTAGATATATATAATTTATTCTTTTAGAGTAAGTTTTCAAGCTTCAAAAGGCTTCACAATAAAGTTCCATACTGTCTGTGTTAAGTATAATCTCAGTCTCGATGGACCAAGATGTTCGATATGAATGATGGACTGTATATTTCTTACTTTGTTTAAGTGTATTGACTTTTTGTCGTATCAAAAGAACTGTGTGTTCCTTATAATTTTATTTAATCACTGCTCTCTGCCGAGTCTTTACAAATATATACAATACTGATATTAAAACCTTAGAAACAGACAATTTTGCAATAATATTTTTCTTTATATAGGAATCACCCTGGTCATGTCATTTAGGGGGATATTAACCCCACTCTGTAGAGCAGAGCGTGACCAGACTAATTCTTGGTATCCTAATTACTTTAGGATATTTTGTTATATATATTTTATTACTACTTATTTTTATTACTACTACATTTGGGGTATTACGGGTAAATCCAAATCCATATTACCCAAAGTATCAGGTAGGTATGCGGCGTTTACTTAAGATTATAAGATCATAAATTATAAGATTATAATTTCAACGGAATTTGCCGTAACAGTCTGTATGTCTCTCTTACTCTTCTTGGGGTGCCTTTTCAAGTTGCAATGAACTTCACAACAAAACTGTAATCACTGGCAAGTTAGTATATCTGGCAGTTTCTTCTTTCAGTAGGTTTTCAAGTTTCAATAGGCTTCACAAGAAATCTGCAGGCACTGGCAAGTAGATATGTATAGTTCACTCTCTTAGAGTGAGTTTTTTAGCTTCAAAAAGCTTCACAATAAAGCTCCATACTGTCTGTATGTCTGGCTGACACTTATTGCGATGAGTCTTCAAGTTTCAATGAATTTCACAACAAAACTGTAGGCACTGCCAAGTAAGTATGTCTAGCATATTATTATTTCAGTAGGTTTTCAACTTTGAATAGGCTTCACAAGAAACTGAAGACACTGGGCAGTATGTGTAGTTTTCAAGCATCAAATGGTTTCACAATAAAGCTCCATACGGGCTTTATGTCTGACTGACTCTTTTTGGGGTGAAATTTCAAGCTTCAAAAGGCTTCACAGTAAAGCTCCATACTGTCTGTATGCCTGGCTGCCTCTTCTTGGGATGAATTTTCAAGTTTCAATGAACTTCACAATAAAACTGTAGGCAATGGCGAGTAAGTAGGTATATCTGGCATTTTATTTTTTCAGTATGTTTTCAATTTTAAATAAGTTTCACAAGAAAGCTGCAGACACTGGCGAGTATGTGTAGTTCACTCTTTCAGAGTGAGTTTTCAAGCATCAAATGGTTTCACAATAAAGCTCCATACGGGCTTTATGTCTGACTGACTCTTTTTGGGGTGAAATTTCAAGCTTCAAAAGGCTTCACAGTAAAGCTCCATACTGTCTGTATGCCTGGCTGCCTCTTCTTGGGATGAATTTTCAAGTTTCAATGAACTTCACAATAAAACTGTAGGCAATGGCGAGTAAGTAGGTATATCTGGCATATTATTTTTTCAGTAGGTTTTCAATTTTAAATAAGTTTCACAAGAAAGCTGCAGACACTGGCGAGTATGTGTAGTTCACTCTTTTAGAGTGAGTTTTCAAGCATCAAATGGCTTCACAATAAAGCACCATACTGGCTTTATGTCTGACTGACTCTTCTTGGAATGAGTTTTCAAGCTTCAATGAATTCCATAACAAAACTGTTGGCACTGGCAAGTAAGTATATCTAGCATATTATTTTTTCAGTAGGTTTTCAACTTTCAATAGGCTTCACAAGAAAGCTGCAGGCACTGGTCAGTATGTGTAGTTCACTCTCTTAGAGTGAGTTTTTAAGCTTCAAAAAGCTTCACAATAAAGCTCCATACTGTCTGTATGTCTGGCTGACACTTCTTGCGATGAGTTTTCAAGTTTCAATGAACTTCACAACTTTAGGCACTAGCAACTAAGTAAGTATAAGTATCTAGCATATTATTTTTTCAGTAGGTTTTCAATTTTCAATAACCTTCACAAAAAAGCTGCAGACACTGTCCAGTATGTATAGTTCACTCTTTTAGAGTGAGTTTTCAAGTTTCAAAAGACTTTATTTTTTGTCATTATTATTAATATATTGTGCGTTCTTGGAGATGACCTTAAGTTTTTAAATTTGACATATAAAGCAACACTAATAAGATCTACAGCAGCATTTTGATTAACCCATTTTCAAATCACCTCTTCAAAGCTTCGAAACAATGAAACGTATAAATTCAAGCAACAATATTTCGTTTAGACGTTGAACTATATACCCAGTACCCAGTATAGGTTAGTGATTTTCATGAACAAAACAAAATGAATAAGTTTAAAGAATTAGTTTCATTTCACAAAATGTTCAGGCATCAGACATCATTCTTCTTTGTTGAATGGAATGCAAAACACTAAATTGAATATTATTCCTGTACACAATCGAAAGTCTCCAATATTTTGTAGAAAATTTATTATTTTTGGTTTAACTACATATTTCTTTGAGTAGGTATAGGTACTTTTATATCATTGAAATAGATGCACAAAGTATGCATGCTGAAAGGGCATAATTAATAGTCTCTTGTCTGGTCATACGACATTCTAGAGGAAGGGGTAATTTGTAAAATCTCAATTTCGTGAAATAAGCCACATACATAAAAGCAGCAGCTCCCATTAAGTGTATAGCTTTTTTTTTGAGGAACATGTATAAAAACGCTGTTAAACTAAGGATGACTATTGTTATTTCGGTAAGGATTGGTAAAGTTTTGTGAAAAAAGTAATAATAACTAACTGCTGGATATCCACTTATTTGTAAAATATATGGGATGAACGGCTTTTCAGGTATAAAACTGTTGATAATCCATATTTCTGCAGATAAATGCGGTAAAACGCCGGAAAAAATCATGACTTCCATTCCTTCCATCACTTCGGACAGCCAAGTGACTTTCGAAAAAGCTGGAAAAAGTATATTGATTTAATAAAGTCGCTGGAAATTATATTTTTCTATGAGCTATTAGTCAAGTTTAAAAAAAAATTCTATAAATGTATTCGTTTGCTTCCGTATTTCGAAATCAAATTTTTCTTACAAAAACTAAATAATTGAGTAGGGTCTCGACTTATATAAATGAAGAATGGTTTTAATTTTCTGAAGCTACCTCCTCTACTCATTTCGTCCAAATTTTAGATTAATACATAATCCTATAGATTAGCTACCAGTTTACCTAATAATCTTAGAATTAATAATTATCATAAACGTGTTTTTGTAAAAATTATTCAAGAATTTATTCAAACCACACGAATATTAAAAAGTTATAAATGCAACAGTAAACGAAACAATAAACACAAAGACACTCGCCAGGAAAATTCTTTGAGTGTAGAAAATTTCATAGTGAATAACTACAAAAAATCGGACAATTAAATAGACCATCAACAATTTTAGTTTTTTCAGCCAATAACTATTTTGAATATAGAACATACGCATTTAGAAATTGTGGAATATTCTATTTCAATTACTAAAATGAGAAATTTTACTTAATGAATGGATTCAATAAGTCCACAGATCAAAGAAGATATAATATAAACGAATGTATTATTATAAAACTTCAGAATGTATCTATAATTTAAGGAATGGGGATGACAGGAAAGTTGTAACTTATTGAGCGAGAATTCAAAATATTCTGATATTCTTCATTTAGAAGATAAAAATTCAAAATTATTTCCGTATTTTTTGTAATTATGTATTTGATATATATGAAATTATTTTTCATATTTCAATTTTTTCTCTTTTATAATATTATATCGAATCAAGGTTTTTTCTCAAAACTGCTTCAATGTGTTCAAATATTTATTATCAAAATCACAAAATCAAGACAAGTAGCGATTAGCAGCTAATAAAAATCCACTCAACCAATAGTTTATCAATTCTTCGTCATGTATAGAATCTATTCTTGGCATAAAATGGGGCCGTTCGGAATATAAGTAACCAATTGTAAATGAAAATCCTGCTATTGCTGCCCATTGCGCATATCGCGTAAAGGCTAGGTAAAATAGTGTCGATAAACTGTAAGCTAAAGCCATATCGGTCATCCACTGTTTTCGTTCACATTTAAAAAAGTAACTTGCTATTCCTGGTACTACAGCAGCCATGTGCATATGGACCATTTCCGGATATTTCCTGAAAGTTTTTTCAACGGACCATGTTTCCGAGGCAAAAAGTGGCAATGCCAAAGACATTTCTAGTACGTATAGCATTTTACTGAAACCTGTATCTGGGCAGGGTTTATCGCACACTAAAACAATCAATAATTCAGTAATTAAGATGGTAGGTAATTAGAGTTCTCTAGTTACTATATGAATAATAGTTGCCAGCTTTTATCGACGAAACGAATTTTCAAATAGTTTTGTTATCAACAAGCAGGATTCTTTAACCGAAATTCAATAAGAAAACATGATAGCTTCCCTTTATTAAGGTTTCTAATTTCATATTTATAATTTATGTATTCGATTTTATCGAATTAAGAAAATCTCTAACGTTATCAGGCCACTTGTCATTACCGGTAAAATATTATAGCGACAAACATTTAACAGTACAAATTTTTATGTAGTATTCCACCAGTAGTTCAATTTACCACCACATCATATAAATGACAGTATAAATAGTGACAGCAGAAACTCCGTCATGATTCTGTTATGCGCCAAAGAACCATAAATCATATATACTAACGTATATGATCTAGCCAAATAACAAATATTTTCTGTCGATAGTGTTAGCTAAAGCATGCAGATATCTAAGACCCCTACAAAACATCATTACTGAAATCATCTGAACACTTCTGAAAGAGTTAAATCATTTCGATCTTCTCTACTAAATGTCATAAAAGAGAAAAGCGTTAACAATTATCGTAAAGAGATGTTATTGTTTTAGATACGTAGGTACATATGTCTGACACGCGCAATGCCATCTCTCAATTTGTTTTAGAATCAGAATAGAATATTTATGTCTAACCTTATCTTAATTTGAAATATTTCCTTAGATTCACTTTATTAAATATTTGGAATATATTAATTTCACAGTGGTCTACATGATTTGAAACCTATACGCATAGAAATTTTGAAATAATACTTTTACAACTTTGTGTGAAATGAGTATTTCATGTATATTCTTGTACATGTACAAGTGCCTATTTTTGTGAAGCAGGCTATTGTATCGGAACAGTTTCTTTAGTTTTATCTTTCGATTGTGTTGTACATGTGAGAGAATATGCTTAATTAGACAAAGAGAAAGAAAAAGAAGTTAGTAACTGTTAAAAAGATAAATGTTAGCTCAGCATCTTCCTTTGCAAGTTCGCAAGTATCGACATATTTATGACATGAGTGGGTATATATTTATACTAAATCATATGACAAAGTTCTGGAGACTTTCACACAAATTAGAAAATTCCGAATGCTTGATGAAAATCGTGGATTTAATATCTATTGAACTGAAACCCTTGTCAAAATGTTTGTTCTAGTTCTAAAATTAGGTACGTTAAGAATGTAATTGATTTAATTAATTTTTTTTTCAACTAATTTGTATATAATAATCCGATATTTATTAACAAATACCCGGAACTATCAAAATCTGAAGTACTACCCTAATACCTACATCTGTTCAGAATTCCTGTTAATCCGTACAATCCAGTTAATCCAAATGAAGATATGGCGAATACGTAAGGTCTTGGGCGACATATACAATCTGGTCTTATCCTGTAATCGTAGATAACATAGGCGGATAACAAAGACAGAATAATATAAGAAGCGATAACCCTTAATTTAACGCTTGGGGTGACTTCTAAAGTACTTGGTTCTTGTCGCCGTCCTTCCGTGAAGTCTATCGGTGAGTCGCCTAGGACACGTTTACTTTCCATTTCAATTTTTTTATTTTATTAGAGATGTTAGTTAAACCAAAATTAATAAAAATCTTTCAATTTAAAGTTCAATCATTTTTACGTCAAATTTTTTTATTGTCAAAATATTCTGCATGACAGTTATAAATGGGTTGATAATTTTTTTAGAGCGCATATATACTCTTTGCTTTTACAACAGCTGCTTTGAAAAAATCTCGAAGATAATCGAATTGTGATTATAAACATCAAAAATTTATGGCTAATTTACTTTGAATATTATTAAATAGTTCTGTTGTTTGGATGCCTACAAAACAACAGTAAAAAATCCGATCAATACTGGATAATCTGACTCCGTATTTTACTGCCCTCTCTGAATAAAATTTAGAACCAATTATATTTTTCAGATGGATGTAGATTTCTATTTGCATTAGGATTTATGTATTCAGTTCCTATCTAAATATGAACCATCTAATGATTTTTCAAAATATTAATCTTGGATTAACCTTTAATATATAGAAATAAGATCCAGAAAATTGCTAATTTGCTAGAAAATGTAATAGCAGAGTAACATGAGAAAGTTGTAAACGAATAGATACTGTTGGACCACGTCTTTACTACGTGGTAATATAATGTATTATGACGAAAAATTAAACTCAAAGTTTTGATAATTTATATTATTTTTTCAACTAAAATAATCATTTAATAGTGTTGGCGTTTACTGGATGTATATCCATTATAATTGAATATAAAATCAAATTCAACACTTGAACTTTTGATTTACACTTTATTGACTACATAGCATGACGCGTTTCGTCTTTACAAATGACTTCTTTAGATGCTAACAGAATACTTCAGTATTTGTGTTTGAATTAGTTTATATTCAACTAAAATAAACAGAAAACAGTCAAACGTCCTTAGTTAGATTCATAAAATTTGGCGTTAATAAAACATTAATATATATAACAAATACTGAAAAGAAAAAGTATATTTTATTTCAATTATATTCAAAATTATAACAAAGTAGCAGACAAATTTATCCAATAATAATTAACAGTTTTAAAAAAATTCAAAACTTCCTCTTCAAAATTATAACAAAGTAGCAGACAAATTTATCCAATAATAATTAACACTTAAAAAATAATTCAAAACTTCCTCCATCCTGTGTTGTATATTTTCTAGAATCCTTTATTTACCTTTATAGCAAATATCAATTTACATTAATCAATTCTTAAAAAAAATATTGCCCCAACAATTGAAGAAATTGTCTTATATAAAAAAAAGTTTCAATAAATATATTTGAATCCAAGATGAAAAAAATATTATACTGTTTGAAAATATTCATATTAAATCAAAAACCCACATTTAAAACAGATTTATCAAGCTACCTAAAATAAATTTGCATTACTAAAATAATAAAGAGATACAAAATCTGTTGCCAAACAAATTTTAACTGCTGCTGACTACATATAATATATTTTCAAAATATAAATATTTTGTTTTAAAGCTCTTCTTGCAATGTGTAGATTTTGGAAAATTATTTTATAACTTATAGGGTCAATACATATAGCCTTGTCATTGAATGTTTACAATCCTATTAGTTTCACACAATGCTTTTGAACTTTTTTTGGTGAGGTTATTGATATGGAGACCTCAATCAACAAGTCAATTGATACACAGTATAGCCCTGTAGTCCACATTTTATTTGACAGTTTGTATACAGTCAGTATATTCTTGACCAAATTAAAATGAGTCCTCTGTTGGTTTCATTCAAGGATACTGCCATTTTCTATAAGTTCATTTTTTTCAACTAGTCCTAACAAATAAATACAAGCTAAAGCTGCTCCTTGTTCAGCAAAACGTTTATTTTTTTCCCTAAAAACAAGAAGACAATATAAGATACATTATCACCATTTTCATGAATATATTTACCAATAAGTTGAAGTGTACTTTTTTTTCTCAATAGTAACAATAGCTCTAAATAGTTTATCTTCACATATTGTTTCATAGCTTGGTGGTTTAATCTTCTTTTTTTTACAGTATGCAATTAATTTGGACTTAGGCAGATCAGGATCATTCATATAGTTTACTCTTATAAATGCACATTTCACTTCCTTGATATCATCATCCTTTTTGAATTTTTAGGATTTGGTGAAAACATATCTGGGCATACCTGCCTTCGTCCTAACATACCTTTCGATTGAAATTCAATTTGCTTTTGCCTGCAGTATTCTCCAAGGTTCCATATAGAACTGAAATATAAAAATTTAGGTTAGAACATTTGGGTACAACTAATAAATATAACGTAGCATAGTAAAAAAATTCTAATGAATTTTGATGAAGTTATTTAACTTTTAGAATTACAATTCTAAAAGATCTTATATTACATCCTTAGCATGTGTTCTGAACTTCTGAAATCCAAATGCTATATGTTATCAGAAATTTGGGATATAAGCCTGACAAAAAAGGTGTTTTGTGGCAAATAACTAAAGAATCTGGGATATTCATTGGTTTGTTTGAATATAGTGTTCAAAAGTTATTCTATGCTCTATTTAGTTTTTTTTTATAATGAACCTTTGAACATCTATTCGAAATAAAACTAAAAATTATTATTGCACACTTTCACACATGAAATGAAAACAGTTTCAGGTATTCTATTTCAGAATCATATAAAAATAATAAGATTGTTCACCACACCTCAAATATATCACAAGCAACACATATATAATGTAGACTGGTAAATATGTATTCAGAATACACTGGCAAGATATGGTACATAATTCTATTTCTGCAGACAATGGTTTAACTAATTACTCATCAATGATCAAAAAAGTTCATTTCAATATTATGGATAATTTTTATTTAAAAAAAAAATTTGCAAAAGAAAATATGTTTGGTGTTGTTAGGTAGATTGAATAAAATAATTGAGTAAGTAGTATTTCTCTTCAAATTTATTTTACCATATTTGCTCAAGTGTTTGGCATTCTAAGAATTTCTTTCCCCTAGGAGTTTCCTGTAATTCTTTCAACATATTCTGGACGCAATATTTTGTATTACTAGGGGAATTATCATATTCTATAGCTAATTTTAAATAGTCAATGATCACATCATCTAGGAGGTTCATTCCATTCTCACAAAAAATTGAACAATTTTCTCAGCAGCCCTAGCAATCATTACACTGGAAGCCCCACATAATTCTTTGAACTTTATTATATCACTATATTTCTCAATTTCCCTAGAACCACCACTAAAATGATAATGTTTATATTTTCATTGAAAATACCTTTCTATTTTTCAATTCTTACTTTGCAATCACAGGTATACTTATACTTTGAGCAATTTTTCTTATTGTTTCATTTCTATTCAAATGTTGAGGTCTTTCAAATTTTGTTCTACCATGAACACCTATTGCTGAAATGCCAGTGGATACTAAATCTTTTACTAGATTGATAGTTTCATCTACACTTTCAAAAACTCGTATTTTACAAGTTACTGGTATAGAAATGTTTCTAACCAGTGTTTCAAGAATATCTTTCGCTTTTTCTGGTTTTGTCAACAAAGCAGCTCCCATACCACCTTTTAAGGAAAATTCTTTAGGGCATCCCATGTTAATATCAATTGCTGCTACATCATGTTCACTGAAAATTAAAATTATTAAAGAAAATACAGATCTCTTTTGTAACATAAACTATTTACATCATTTTAGCTACTTTCAGAGCTCTGATAGAATCACATGTCCCTAGTTGCACAGCAACTCTTTCCTTTTCTAAATCACAAGTACGAAATATAACTGTCCCATCGGTAGGATCAATGAAGTCAATTGTTTTCAATACATCTACAAATTATCAATTTTAAAATTAATTTCAGAACAGTGATATAGTACGAACATACGATTTTCAACTCTTACAGATTTTAGGAACTTCCAGTCAATCAATTCTTCTGTATATACAAGATCTGCACCATATTTTAAAGCTAGTAGTCTCATAGGTAACGTTCCAACTCTAACCATTGGCGCTAATATGATCTTATTTTTGTAAAAATTTTCATTTACGTTGCACATGATGTCCAAGAACAATGATCAGAAAATAATTAGGAAAAATTGAAGTATATAATTGTTGAAGTTAAAACTTCATATTTAAATAGGTGTACTTCAAATTCCCTTGATTTATTTCTTATCCAAAGACAGACAGTAAAATACAAACTGTAAAATCTGTCTTGAATTTAATATATTAATTTACCCTACAGCATTTTTCAAGTTCTAACTTCCAATATAATTTTGAGGTTAATTTTAAATTTGAACTATTACAAATGTCACAATACCACAGAGGAAACCTTCTTTCGGTATGATCTGTGCATAGCCTAACTCTACTTACGTTAAGTAGAGTTAGGCTGTGGTTCTGAGTGTGATACCTATTTTTTTTCATTCTTATCACATTATATCACACCAATAAAAAAACTCACCAAATTTTAATGAGATGTAATTATCATTAAGTTTCACTGAAATAAATTTTTCATTTGATAGAATAATTACGTGAATTTGTACAATAATGTGAATTATCGTACAATCACGTGAATTTGCTTGACACTTTTATCGATACGTTACGCGTTTCGTCGATGTAACCGAATTCTTATACCAAATACTATTCAATATTCTTATTTGATGCTGACATTATTTTTTTGTTTTACAATATCCATGATGATATAATTACTCATTGCAATTTGAAAATAAATGATTAAATTGTAAAATAAATGAATATAACTTAAATTCAAACACTTGAACTTATGATTTACACTTTATTGACTAGATAGCATGACGCGTTTCGTCGTTACAAACGCGTAAATGCAAAATGATTAATTATTCTGCAAGCATCTGAAGAAGTCGTTTGTAACGACGAAACGCGTCATGCTATGTAGTCAATAAAGTGTAAATCATAAGTTCAAGTGTTTGAATTTAAGTTATATTCAATTATAATGGATTTACATCAAGTAAACGCCAACACTATTAAATATAGCAAAATAAATGATTATAAATGAATCAATTACTCATTGAAATTTAGAATGGTACAGTATAAGAGTACAGTAACATGAGAGTTCATAAAATATAACGTCTGTTATTCCACTAAAGGATGTTTACATTATTTTTGTGTACAATATTGCGAGTTTAAAGAAAATGATTCATGTTTTTTCAATGAATAATATTCAAGCAGAATTAGTTCGTTAAAATTTTTTTAATAATATTAATGTTTATTTGAAAATAGTAGAGTAGAAGGGAGCATGTAATTGAAATGATTTTGATGAAAACTGTTTAATGGACTGCCTAACTCCTGATGTCACAGAAGGGGATGGGTCCTAAAATGAGTCTTTTCTCATTTTTGGCGATACGATAAAACTTCTCCGTCATATATTTTTGTTTTGAAACCAGTGTTTTAAAAGAAAAGTTTTCAAGTCGAATTACTTAATTAATAATCAAATATTATACTCAATTAATTATTATCTCAAAATTGGTGAAAACGGATATAACTTTCTCAAAAGGCAGGCTGATTAAACAAAATACACAAATTAAAGTTATTTTTCTATCACCAGAAATGAGAAAACACGAAATTAACATATTTTCATGGGATTTTACACTAATTTTGTTTATTGCGTTTGGATTTGTTTTGAGTCATTATGACGTCAGACTTAGACAGTCCATTGATGTTCGATTCATATTGATTATTTATTAGTTAATTTTCCAAAATAGTGATATAGTCTTTTATCTCTTGGATATTTTATGATATTAGGTTGCTATTTAGCAGTCAGAATAATGAAAAATTCTAAAATATTTGGTTTCCCTGTTGAAAGATATGAAGTATATATCTTTGTTATAATCGCCAGTTCTCAACTGGTGATTTGATGGACTTCCTAGAATATTGTTTGTAAACTTTATATTACCTCTACTGTCATTGTACAGCAGGTTCAAGTTATAGTAGGTTATTATTCCAGTGGACAACATGGAACATTTGTATGTATGATCTTAATACTTGGGTAACTATTTTTGAGGTTGTGTATCTATGAATGTTATGAATTTTTGACTGAGCTAAAATTTAATTTTTACACCACCCACATTTTCCTTCCACTACTTTCCTTTCCACTCCTAGTACAGTAAACACTGTTTTCTGTCCTATTCACATATTTCGTGTAATATATTTAATATTTTTAGATTCCATTTTCACAAAATATTTGAATTTATTATTGATTACAAGCTATTAATAAATTCAATTTCTTTCATAAATATTTCCTTTTCATGAAAAGGGAAGAAGATAAAAGAAGTTTGTAAACATTTGAATGACTTTTTTAAAAATTATTTAAGTGACAAAACTGTCATTCAATTTTCAACATTTTTCTCTAAATTTTGGATTAAGTACTAATAAATTTTTAAGTAATATGAGCGATCATAACTACTACACGGCTTTGTCACATGTTCTATTGGCTGGAACCAGTATTTATTGTCTAAATAAAAATTTCACAAATATGGGTATTGTATGCTATGGACTAATTGCAACAAATTCTCTACTTGGAGTTTGGAGGTGGGGTGAGTTTTATCGATGAAATATAAGTCTAATTTCAGTTTATCAATTTCAAACTATGATAATTGGTTCATAATATTACATTGAACTATTACTATATTAACTATATATAGTACTATTATTACAACATTAATTTCACTGATTAAAAATTAACTCAAGACATTTTTCATACAATTTTTTTCTTCAGTTGCCATATCTTTGGGGCTTCTAACCCTATATATATATATATATATATATATATATATTTTATATATACACATGTTATTTTCTAGGAAATCCTGAGGTTGGACCCAAAGCAAAACAGATATATGATGTAACAGGAATATGCCAAGAGATTATAGCTCTAGGTGCAGTTTCTGCAGCAGTATGGACATCTAGTCCAATTTTACCAGAGTTATGGATGATACAGATATTATTACCCTCGGTACCTTTGGCTTTCTATCTACTAGATAAGAATTATAAAGATTATGAAAAAATAGCGATGGCTGTAAATGGAGTATCTATAGCTTTTGTTTCACTTATGAACAATAACTTCTGGGGAGTTGCTGCAGCAATCTCTTTTCTTTTTGGATATTTATATGTCAAGGAAAAAGGGTCAATTAGGGATATTCCTGCAATAGATTTGATCAATTATGAGTTATGTTTCTTTTGTTTCTTCTCCTCAAAAGCAATTAGAGGCTAATGACGTAATGATGAAACTGATATTATACAAGTAGGAACATATCAAAAGCTGGATATTTTTTGACAGAATTTACAATAAATTGTATATCAAATATTTGTGTAATTTTACACTTGATGTGTGAGACTCATTTGTTATATTGTTTACAGTATGTGTTTATTGCAAGTGCTGGGTGTAAGAAGATTGTGTCTCCTTTTATAGTTCAATTGAGAACTCAACACTTTCAATTGAATAAAAAAAAATTGTGTACTATGCAATATCTTACTTTTTCAACAGAATACAAATAAATATAGTTAACTATATTTGTTTCCATGACCATGACAGACCACCTCAGAATATTTTAATATATATATATATATATATATATATATATATATATATATATATATATATATATATATATATATATATATATATATATATATATATATATATTTTCTTCTTATGAAGCTTTATTATACAAATAGATGGCTAGTATTGGATACATAACAGAATCAGAGTGGATTCACTTGTGCAGACAATTTGGAAATCATTTTCTTATTGGGTCATAGGGTGTTTATAGTACACTATAATCCTTTTATTAATAATAATAAATTAGTTGCTCAGAACTTTTTGAGTAATACTAGGGATAAATATTCATTATTCATAATAGGAATAAATGTGAAATTATTAAACCGTAAATGCAAAATAAGATTTTTTATGTAAGATCTACCTTATTTTGCTCTTAATATTGAATTTAGATAATCTTGTTTCTCAATATGATATTTATATCAAAATATAATTTAATAATGACTATTGACTTCCTCTCCACATAATATAGTAATGATATAATTCAAAATTCTTGGCTAAACTTCCTCAAAAATTGTTTAATACACTCCATTTATGTTTCAGGGTACTTACCTATTGTCAAGAGTTTAATATAACGAACTTAATTTAATAATTAACAAGGATTGGTTGAGGATAATTAAAATTTCTGTACTTTCTTTCAATATTAAAATTGTCTAATGAAAATTCAGAAACTCTTTACGTACTTCAACTTATTACTTCAAGGGAAGAACACTGCAATAAGCAGTCATTACTTCCTGTAATGCGTACTAATTATTGTCACAACAATTTGAAGAATATTTCATGGTATAATAAAAATAAGACCATCTACAGTTTTTGTCTAATATTTCGAAAAATATCCCCGGCAATATCATTTGATACATTCATGACGGAGAAACGCATAATGAAATGTTAAGAAGGAGCCCTAATATTGTATCTTCGGATCATTTGATGAAGGGGTTTGCACAAAAACCTAAGAACATTGTTACAATGGCCAAGGCGTCACAATAAACAAGTATTTTAATGAAGCATGTTTTATTAAATTTATTCATATTTGGAATCTATATAAAAATTCGAACTCTCAGATTTTATTTTCAACTTATTTTGTTGTATGTAAAGGAAGATAGTTATATTATCATAGATAATCCAATATTTGGTATATTTTTTAAATTTTTCTCTGTTTTGTTTCAGTCGATGCAATTTGTCTAAATTGAAAGTTCTTTCAAAATTTTCTGTAAACACTCATTCATTATCTTATGGATTCTCTTACACCGAATTTCTTGTCTTTTATATGTTTGATCTCTACGACTGCTTTTTGTGTACAGGCTCATTTTGGTTCCAAAGAGAGTGTATTTGGGGCTCTTGCTTATATTCTATTAACAGTTTACGGGATACTAGGGGCATGGCAGTCATTCGGTAAGTGCAAAATTGTTACCTAAATATTTCCAAAAAGTATCTATATTTATTTATATTTATATCTATTTATATTTATATTATTAGAATATTTTTATGATAATGAGACCCCGACTGAAATTTATTTCGCTTCTCAGTAATTTTATGCATAGAAGTTATAAACAGGGTGTAGTATAAATTTATTAATACAAGAACCTACATCAATGATTTTTTTGATTAGAGAAATAAATGTTTTTCAGATAAATCAACAATGCCCAGTTCATTTCTGAATACTCAAAAGAACCTGGAAATCTTTCTGGACTCCTTCGTCATATCTTATTCATCTGCGGAATTATGGGCTAGAAGAGGAATAGCAGAGGGATTTATCAAGATCCATTTAATTATTCCTTTGATACCAATCTTTTTTTACATATTCGACAAAGAATTTAAGAAATTGAATGACTGTCTCGTTTTCGCTTCAGTATTATCATTTACTTTCGTATCGTTAATGAACGATTGTACATACGGAATTATCAGTGCCATTATTTTCGCAACAAATATTTACTACGTGAAAAAACGAAGCGATTTCGAGTTGATTCCACCGAGTGACTTATCTAATTACGTATATTCTATTTTCAGCTTATTTCTGTTGCATACATTTCACCATCGTGAATGATAATTATTCAACTAAATGGTTAAATATTGCTATATTTAACACTTACTTTATTGTAGTGTATTTTGGAAGTAAAAAGTTTTAACATATTTAATAGTACATTATGAACTGTTGTTTCCCAGTCTTATTTTAAATGGAATGTATGTAGGTACATATTCAACTGTCAAATTGGGTCCAGACGTTTAGCGTGTAGTTGAGCAGCTCCAATCATTTTCGCGAATCTTGGCTGGCATCTCACGTCGAGAGACTTTTGGCCACCGGCTTGTTAAGACAGTTCGCCAAATTGGCAAGACAGAGCGTTTGCATTCCCACGACGCTCAGTTTGCCATGTCGCCCACCAAGTTCTGAGTCATTGGATGCTTGCTTTAATTGTGAGCATTTTTCTATTCCCGCTGAAAAACTTAGAAAAAAACATAGAACTAAAGGTCGACACCCCTAAAAATGTATGACTTCACTTCCGGTTGTAATTTCAGACATTATAACTTATAAGATAGAATATAAACTTAAATTCAAACACTTGAACTTGAACATTTGAACTTGATTTACACTTTTTCACTACATAGCATACATAAAGTGTAAATCATAAGTTCAAGTGTTTGAATTTAAGTTTATATTCAATTATAATGGATTTACATCGAGTAAACGCCAACACTATTAAATACTTATAAGATACATGAAAAAATTGACGGGAAAATAAAGTTTAACCGTGCTAAAGTCGACCGTGATTCGACCACGATCAAAGGTATTTTCTGCGTAATTTTTCTTAATTGATCTAATACATTAATTTTTTCAAGCGTTCCTAAAACTAAAACCCCACCAATTCATTTAAAATAATGGTCGACACCTTTCATTTACCCGGATCCGACTATTGGCCTAGTTTGAAGAATCAGAGCGCCCATACAGGTACGTATAATAGCTTTATATTCTTCAATATTAACATATATTGCTAGATAAATGAATAATTATTTTTTAATTTGATTCTACAACTATTAAATTAAATTAAAAAAAATAGTCGACACTTTTATTTTAACCAGAAAAAGTTGATTGATTTTAAGTAATGAAAAGCTTATATTCAAGTATTTAATAAATATCTAATCTATGTTTGTAGAATTAATTTAAAAAAATAATGATCCATGCATTGGATGAATATATAAAAATGATTTTCATTAATTGATTATTTCTGATCATAATCAGAGATTTAGGACGTGGAATATAAGTACGAACATAGGCTATTTAATCACTTAAAATCTGTCGACCACTTTTTCTGGGTAAAATAAAAGTGTCGGCGAATAGTTGAAGAAATAATTCAAAAAAAGAATTATTCATCTATCAACATATGATAATTTTGAAGAATATCAAGCTATTATACGTATCTGTATAGGCGCTTTGATTCTTCAAACTAGGTCGACAGTCGGATCCGGGTAAATGAAATGTGTCCATCATTTTTTTGAGTAATTAGAGGGATTTTAGTTTTAGGAAAGTTTAAAAAAATTAATGTATTTGATCAATTAAGAAAAATTACACAAAAAATACTTTGATCGTGGTCAACTCGCGGTCGCGAATGAATTGAGCTTGTCGACCTTTGTAAACTCAATTCTGCTGATCGAAAAATTTATTTTCTCGTTATTGTTTCATGTATCTTATAAGTTATGAGTTATAAGTTATCTTATAATGTCTTAAATTACAACCGGAAGTGAGGTCATAATTTTGCATGCGTGCAAAATCATACATTTTTAGGGGTGACGACCTTTAGTTCTAGGGGTTCTCGTTCTATATTAAAAAAATTGTTTATGTGTCTGATCCATAGGACTTTTATACGGACGGCCTTCCGATTATCAGATTGATTAACGCATCTGCTGTCGATAGTACCGCCCTTACAAAAGGTTAGAATTATATTTCACAATATATTACCTACATTACATTTTGCACTCGTCTGGACCCAGATTTATTGTGTAAATATTGACTGAATATGTGAGAAAATTAATTCGTACTAATGGTTTATATAATGGAGTGCAAATAACAACACTGTCTGTTGAAATGTGGAACAATTAATTTAATTGGACAAGCACTGATTGGGTAGCCTATATCTAATACAAAAGAAAATTTTGAGATCTAATTTCAGCATTTACAAAATTACTGCACACATGTTCTACCCCCGCCCCAATTCAGAATACTGCCCTTTTCAGGTAAAAAACGTACATACAGCCCTTAATGTTGATGAACATTAAGGGCTGTTCGAAATGCTCCAGACTACGATTATAAACAGAAGTTATTACGCAGTTTGAATCCCAATTGGTTTAGATAATATTATCAAGTGATTTACACAATTTTGCGACACCACAGAACCAGAACACTCATCCAATTGCTTCACTGCCAATCACGATGAATCCTGAAAGATAGTTTATCGAGTTCTTCATGTTTGTCGTTTTATATTCAGTTCTAACCAGAGAAAAATGATATAACTTAACTTATTCACCATGTGGGCCATTTTAGTATTTTTTTCAGTGAACTTTTTAATAATTTGTGGTAATATAGAAGAGAAATGCTGCGATTACAACCAAATTATTACCGAAGTCAATTCAACTTTATTATGTGGAAACAGTTCAAACCCGAGGATGGAAAGTTTCTTCGGGAAAAATGCCTTTTTGTTGAAGAATATAAAGGGCACGTGCATCGAATTATATGAACAGCATAAAACTGGGATTTTTTCGATTGATATTGGGACCAAAAAAATTTCGTTACAGCAAGAGATGAATGAGCAATATTTTCCAAAATGCTGTCCCATTGGACATAAATACAATAAAACATTTCACTCCTGTGAAAAAAGTGAAGGTCGTGACAACCTTCTGATTTCCATAAGTAACTCTACATTCGTGAAAATCGGATTACCCGAATGTGATATAATTTCTGATATGTTTTACCAGTCATTTGAGGATATTAAAAATCACAATGAACATATTTTGTCGGATACACGAAAAGTAGTTGGCAATGGAAAGTTTTGTCTTGATGAGACGCTTGGAGGAGATTTTGTGTTGAGAATTTGTGAATCTAACGCTGAAATTTGCGATAAGATCAGATGCATTCACAAGTGCTGCCCAGATGGGCAAAGTTATGTGAATTCACCTAATTGCGTCGACACTTTCAAGTTTGGAGTGAATCTTCATTCCTCTGGGAAGGTAGAAAATCCTGACGGTAAGTTTTTTTTTCACAGAACTTAATGTTCGAATGTGTAGGACATTTGAAGTGTTTCGATATTGCATCTATGAGTTTATAATTATTTCATTGACTCAAGTTTTTTGAATTATTATTCGACGTTATGGATATAAAATATCCATTTTTTTTCCAATCTGCGCTTTTCTAGAGACACATGCAGAGCGTTTTCTTTAAAGAACTTGAAAGTCATGGTATATTTGGAAATAACTGCTATATCTGGTAATTTTTTCTGTGATAATTCAATATCTATTTTATTGATAGCAATAAATCTCGTCAACAGATACAAAATCTCGTACAAAAAACGGAATATAACACAAGTAAAATACTACTGAGCTGTTCTATATTTCCCTTTTATAATTTGCTAAAAGATATGTTGTTTTAAAACCTTTGTAGTGTATCTTAATCTGTATTGTAATCTGTATTTTATTTTCTATCTTTTGATTTTGTTTTCTTAGTATTTCACTTTAATACAATTTCCTGTTCTTATTCAAGCGATTACTCTTAATACTTTATATATACAGTAATTAAGAGAATAGAAAGAATTCTTTTTACATATTGACAGTTTTCGGAAGAACTTCAAATATTGGATATATTTTATGTGTTTTTATTCTATATTTTTCATTAATTTTGATTTCAAATAATTCTTCAAGAGGGAAATTTTTGACAATTTTTTTCGATTTGATCATTTTTTAGCTACTTTTTTCAGTCCAAGAGCGATTCAAACAAAATTAGAACCCCTTCGGTAAAAAAAGTATTCTGATACTTAATTATAAATATTCTGTCATTCAATTCCTTAAATGCCTAACATGTTCCCATATATATATTGAGTACTCTCTAAGAAAAAACTTGAAATATATTTCACTGGTTTTAAAGTACTTAGTAGATATGAAAGCTGCTTCAGCGCGATTAGATGAAATATCAGATATATAATCATGTCCAAGCCAAGAACAGGACTACATAAAGAAACTAAACCTAATCTATGAGTAAATAAAAGCGAAAGCCAGATAAAGTATGCAAAGTATTTGTATAATAATTATTTGCTTATAATAATTGCTTATATTCATTATATTATGGGACTCAAAAAGGGGTGCTGATAGAGTACCAATAAATAGTTTCCTGTTTTATTTCCTCCACCACTCGGCCAAAATTTTTGAATGTTGCGAAGTTGCAAATCAACGAGATAGAATGTAAATCTGCTAGAAAAAACCAAGACGAAAATATATAATAAAATAATAATATAAACAAATATGTGAAATTGTCATTAATTAAATATAACAGTGACTCAATACTCGACGACGACAGTTTTCGGTGCATTTTTTAGTTTGAATAGGAAAAATTTGAAATTAAAATTATTTTGAATCTATTTTAATTTTCACCAGATATGATATATCCAGTTCTATTTTTTCAACTGGTTATTGATTGTGGTTGTTTTATTGTTTTAGATCCTTTTGTGGTAATTCATGGAACTAGGAAACCATTTTACTTTCTGGACTCATACAATTTTACGATAGATAGAAAAGGAATGTTAGCTATCCATATGAATGAAACGCATAAATACTTCGAAGTTTCCGACGGTCAATATTGCTTCGAACATCTCAAAAGGGGAACAAATAATGTATACATTACGTTATCTCCATCGTCGGAACCAGAAATACCAATGAAATTCTCTATTACAAGATGGATAAAACTGATTTCTTGCATTTTTTTGCTTTTAACCATATCAGTTTACCTAATAGTGCCAAAAATGAGGAACTTATTCGGAAAAATTTTGCTCAGTTATAGCGTCGCTACGTTTTTGATGTTTTTCTTTTAGGTATTTCTCAATTTTACCATCGGACCTTCAGCGATTCCGTATGTAAAGTTATGGGTGAGTATTCTTATGAAATAACATGAAAGACAAGAAAATTACTTAAATTTCGATTAGAGGAACTCCCCATGTAGAACAAAAAAAGGGTAAATATTGATAATGAAACCTGAAATAGTATAGCTGCTTTTACTTTTATACTAACGATTATGTTAGTGCTTCTTTAAGTGAAGGACTATACATTTTGAATTTGGAATCAAATTTAATTCGGTAAATATTCCAAAAATAAACATAAAAACATTGAAACTCAAAGGATATACCAAGAATATTTTTTAGTGTTATTTCACTTCTTTAGTGTTATTTCAACTTCAGATTTCGTATTATAAGTCAAATTTTTTTTAATAAGTATATAATTCAAAAATAACATGAAAACATTAAAACTTGAAGGAAGTATCAAAAATGTTTTTGAATATACTAAATTTCTATTTCAAATTCATTCTATACGTTTCGATTTATCCAAATCGATATTCTCAAAATATTGTAGAGAAAATTTTAATGTTTCAGGGTTCTTGTCTGTTTTGTCGATGATATGGAGTTTTACTTGGTTGCATATAATGACCATCGATATTTGGTTTTCATTTAGGTGAGTTATGTGCTTCATTAAGCTTTATACATAATAATAATTGATAAGGTATATTACAATTTAATCAACGTACTGATTTCATGAGCATTTTTCAAAATAACGAAATTGAATAACAATTTACTTTATTTTATAAAATTAGGCACCTTTAAGATTTGTTCGATTATATTTTGAATTTTTAAAATTTTTTTCACTAAACAACAGAATTATTCTGGATTATTCATCTTTTTCAGATAATAATCGAAAAATGTTTCATTCTTCTTCACAGGATATCTCGATCGATTACTCTCTCTTGAAAGTCCTCTCCATTACCCTGAAAAAAATTAATTTTAGTAAGAAAATTTTTTTAGCTACAGTTTTATAATAAATTGAAGAATTTATTAATGATATTTCTAAGAAATGAAGGTATAAAAATATTAAACATTTAGACTTTTACACAGTCTCTATCTCTCTCTATCTTTATTATAGTAGTCTGTACGAGTTTTTGATTTGGCAGACGTAATTTCCAAAGTTTTCGGCAGGTCCATCTTTTTTCTATGTTTCACGAATGCAATATTATTCATAATACAGTTTCAGGATTCTATGAAACTGTGCAATGGTTTTTATTTATAATATGATTAGATACACCGTATGAGGTCAAAATTTGTTTTAATTAATTTCACATATTCATCTAATCTGGAATGAATTTTTTTGTTTTTTACTATTGTGTGAAATTTCTAACATTTTGTTTTCAGAGCTCCAAGAACTATGACAGGACCTTTACAGAAAAACGAAATGAAAAGACTTATTCAGTATAGTTTGTGTGGATGGGGTTTACCAATATTCTGGATTTTGTTCATACTTTTCCTCAGTAGAGTTAATGGTGTATCTTATGCAATCCGTCCAATTGTGGGGGAAGATAAATGTTATATGGAAGATACCGATTCACGTAAGTTAATTATAAATGAATAGTCAATATTTTAAAATGTTTAAAATATTATATTGAAAAAAATCATGACCCAGTGTTATCTGTAGTTAATTCAGAAGATAGTAAGTAATAGAATAATGAGAGAAAAGGTCATTTAGGTATATAAAGTAACAGAAATTACATTTTTATCTTCACTTTGTTGAAAATGGAAAATATTTTGAAGTTTTTTATGATTAGATTTGTGTAGATAAGTGGTTATGAAATTCATGAACACACAAACAACCAGACGTTTCTGTCTGGAACCTTGGGGGACAGCGAGTGTTCCGACCAATGCTCGATTCCACGGTTTGAAAAAACGACATCCAAAAACTCATTTAAAATGTGGGGAGTCAACATCATGCATATCTAATCATAAAAGATTCCTTCTTGCAAAGTAAATGAAACTTCTATTCACGTAAGTGGCTATAAGTCATGTACCACTGATAAATCCCAGCAAAAATCCTTTTCTGAATCGGATTCTAATTGTGGCATGGTTTCAGATCCTGTGTGGTTAAAAAACCACATATGGTCATAGGTGTGGTTATCAAAATTTTCAATGCAACCTCAATAATCTGTATCGTATTTACGATAAGATGTGACAAAAAATCCTAGGAATACCACACATGTTTCCAAGACATTTTCGTCTTGAAATTAAATGACAAATCCACTATATCTACAGTTTAGATTACTTCGAAAACAGTCCGTATATATATATATATATATATATATATATATATATATATATATATATATATATATATATATATATATATATATATATATATATATATATATATAATAATAATAATAAAAACTTTATTTAACTGCATCACAGTCTGGTCAAAGTGTTTGTACAATTAGATACACTTATTGAATTTTAATGGCATTTATGTTGACCTATTAAAATGGACTTCTTCAAGGTGGTAAGTCACATTTTCTTTGAAGTATGCTTTTAAGGTTTTTCTTAGAGCTGATGTTGTTAATGCTCTCCATTCAGCAGGTACTTTATTGTATAGCCTGACCCCAACAGTCAGTCTATCACCAATATTCAGCCTTTTCTTTGCGATTTGCAAGTTATCCTTGCTACGGATGTTATATGGTTGCGTTTGACCTCTGGTTTGATGTGTTGAGCTGTTAAGCTTTACCTCCATAACTAATTTTATGGCCAGCTCAGAGACCACTGTACGTATTTTGTATTTCAAAAACAGGGGTCTGCAGTGGGTTGACGCCTTCTAATGCTCTTATAGCTTCTTTTTGTGCTTTTAATATTTTGTTGGTATGAGCTGAGACACCCCATATTTCCAAGCCATAGGTCATCCTTGAATGAAAAAGTGCAAAATACGCTTCCAGAGCTGATTCGACACTTATTATTTGTTTTATGCGTCTTATTGGAAACACCATTTTATGCAGAGTATGAATTAGTTTTTCACAGTGATCAGCCCACGTTAGTCTTGTGTCCATGATAAAACCTAGAAATTTGCAGTATCAGTTGATGATGGGATTCGTTTTGATGACGTAAATATTAAGGATTTAGTTTTGTTCCTATTTAAGCATAGTTTGTTTGCATTGAACCACTTTAAAGCTTCTCTATCAATATCTTCCATATTCTTCTCTATAACACCCAACTCCTTGTGTTTTATTGCTAGAGTCGTGTCATCTGCATACAGAACAGTGTGGCATTTGAGATTTTCTGGCAAGTCATTTATATACAGAACAAAAAATAATGGTCCCAGTATGGAGCCATATAATATATATATATATATATATATATATATATATATATATATATATATATATATATATATATATATATATATATATTTTTTTATCCCCATACAACTAACGACTTGGAAATTACTGGTTTTTCAATTATTTTATTTTAGGTGAAGGAAACTATGCCTACGTTCTCTTTGTAATAACGCCATTGTTGATTCAACAAATAATCAACTTGGTACTGTTCATTAGAACCATAATGTATTGTCTCAGAATCAAAGCAGAAATAGAAAAAATGAGGGATGATGTAAGGGCGCAAAAGGATTTGAACGCTAGTAAAAAAAGGTGAACCCAATGAAATTTAATCCTTCAAATCAATTAAATTACTTATGTTAAGTAGATATGTTCATATATATTTATTTTCCTCGTTTTTATGAAATTAGTTCTTTTCAAATTTATTCGAAAAGTTGTGTAATTTATTTGAGTTTTGGAAGTTCAACTGATGTCAAGATTTCCAGATTGATACTGCGTTTTTTTCGTGGTATCTCAATTTAAATAATAGTTCAATAAAAACATAAAGTGATAGAGTGATAAAATAATTATCACTCCCAGGTAGCAAGCTGACATCACGTGACGTCTTAATATAATAAATTTTCGGTCAAAGTTGACCGAAAATTGACTCTAATAAGACGTCATGTTTAATCATCTTGCTACCTGAGATAGAGGCTATTTCAGAATTTGAATGAAACAATTTTTATCATTAATCATTTATTGAAAAATAATATTTTGAAGATTAGTTTCTTATACACATATTTTGAGATACATCATAACACACACAAAACTCGTCCATCTTAAAACGTTGAATGCAAAACTATGTCACACACAGAACATGGAAGTTGAATCCACAGAACAATTGACAACTTATAACATTATCAATGGACACATGGATGAATATTATTGTTGAAATATGTGAAAACTATCATTATCTAATGAAAATGTTTTCGTTACTGAAATATTATATGTCATAAATTGAAGAAAATAGTTCTTTACACTGACGTCATCTGCTGTCATCTTATCAACGGCAGTTATCTGACGTAAAAAAGACGACTTCATTCAACGATCGAATGAAGTTGCTGACCAAAATTGACTCTAATAAGACGTCATGTTATGACAGCTTGCTACCTGAGATATAATAGTGTTGTTTAGCTATGAAATCATTTTTTGAATTAAAAACAATTTTCAGATTGATTCTCATATCGAAGCTAGCAGTGATAATGGGTGTTTCCTTTTTATTCGAGACCATATCTTCCATTATAGATTTTTCAGCCACGAAAGTGACAACAACCATAGAAGTTATTTGGGATTCTATAAATTGTTTGCAAGGTAAGCAACCAAAATAATGATTTCTCGAAAACTTCCCTGTCGTCTAAAAAGTTCATCTCAATAAATATTACTTAAAATATTCATAATAGGTATCTATTGAATTTAGGTGAAATATTATTGAATGTATCCTATAACTAAAACCTCCTCACTGAATTTTACATGAATTGTATTTCTTCAATACACTTCTCAAAGGTTTCCAGCTACTTACACATTGTCAAGAGTTTAATATAGGTACTGTTGTATTAAATTCTTGACGATTGGTTGTAGTAGCTCGAAACGTATGTCAAGTGTACTAAACTACCCGTATTTTCGAGGGAATTTGGACTTTTTAATTATACTTCATGCACATGAAATAAGAATATTATCACAGAAGTCAGACAACATAATTGAAAATAACTACAGTTTTTATTGAATAAGCCATGTTGTATATTCGAAGAAATTCATTAAAAGAAAGAATAACTTAATAATAATTCTTATGAATATCTGTTCATAAGAAATATAATTTCTTATGAACAGATATTCAGATTTCTGGAAATGTATAAATTATATGAAGTTTTATAATAGTTATCTATACTTTAAAATATATTATTTGATTTGGGAAATGAACAATCTTTCTGATGAAAAGTATTTACTTGTGTAAGTTTGAAATTATTGTTTTTTTTTGAAAGAACGTTTTTTCAACTCACATTTAAAATAATAAGAATTTCTAGTGATTATATTCTGGTTTTCTTTTAGTAATCGCATTAAATTTTTTTCAGGAGTATTCATCTTTATTATTTTCATTTGCAAGAAGAAGGTATATGATAACATTTGTGAGGAAATTCCATTCTTGAAACCAAGGAAATTCTCGTCAGTGTCTTCAACCGCAACACAACAAATCAGCCTTCAGCAATTTGAGGGAAATTGAATCATTTCTATTTTGTTGTTGACATTTTCATATTTTATGAGTAAGACTAATTATGAAATAAAGACTATTTTATTGTTGCGAGTTGTAAACAATTATTCATGGAAATTCTTTAAAAAGGAATATTCGTTTCAAATGAAACTCTTGTTTTTTCCACGAATGCTGAAATTTATCTTAAACATTGAAAGAACACGATAGCCTCCAAAAAATTATTTATATTGTATTGTATTTTTGTATTGAAAATAAATAAAAAATATGGAATAATATTTCACATTTAATCATCATATTTTAAAGATGCATTTTTGCCGAAGAATCTCTCTTGATATTGATATTGATATTCTATATATATATATATATATATATATATATATATATATATATATATATATATATATATATATATATATATATATATATATATATATATATATATATATATATATAGTAAACAAGGAGACTCTTAATCGAAATATGTCGAATAAAACTTCAGGGAGCTGTCTACACAAATGTCTGTTTTTCACAATTTTGCCCCCATTATCCTTCTAGGGATAGTTGTTAAGGGCAAGGCGTCGGCAATTTCTGCTTGGCTGATCACATTCACACAGCATCCGGCAGATCTTGCCGATGCTCTTGATCACAAATGTTGTCAACGAGAACGAACCCATCACTTTTGAGAGTGAATATTAAGTGTGTTCCGAAAAATTCATTGATCTTGTTGAATGATAATAGGATACAATTGTTTCATCATTATTATAACTATCAGTTTATATTTAATCTATCAATCACGAATCGATGACTTTCAAAACGCCCATAGATCATTAACCACAATGATAGAATAGTTCTCAGTGAAAATTCACGTGAGCTCCCTCTATCGGAGAAAAGACGTATAAATTCTCCCTACTGTTCTAGATTCCTACTCATGACAACAGTAGAGTGAGTGTAAGGCTTTGTAGACATTCCATTCGAACACTACAGAAAACGGTCTGCAATGTGTAAGAATGGTCCCATGCCTAATCGCTCCAGATCACTCGCCGGCAGGCAAAAGTAAGCTTTAGCTAGTTTCAAGATTCACAAATCATTCATACTAGTAAATACTGAGACTCTTAATCGAAATATTTCAAATAACACTCTCAGAGAGCTGTCTACACAAATGTTGTCAACGATCTTGAAACTAGCTATACTTTTGCCCGCTGGGGCGTGATCTGGAACGATTAGGCATGGGACCATTCTTATACATTGCGGACAATTTTCTGTAATATTCGAATGAAATGTCTACAAAGCCTTACACTTACACTACTGTTGTCATAAGTAGGAATCTAGAACGCTAGGGAGAGTTTATACGTCTTTTCTCCGATAAAGGGAGCTCACGTGAATTTTCACTGAGAACTATTCCCCTCATTCTGGAATAAGGCCTCTGAGCGTTTTGAAAGTCATGGATTCTTGATTGATAGATTAAATATGGAATGATGATTCATAATAATGATGAAACAATTGTATGCTATTATCATTCAACAAGATCGATGAATTTTTCGAAACACACTTAATATTCACTCCCGAAAGTGATGGGTTCGTTTTCGTTGGCAACATTTTTTGTGTAGACAGTTTCCTGAGAGTTTTATTTGAAATATTTCGATATTTCGATTGAGGGTCTCAGATTTTATTAGTATGAATGATTTGTGAATTCTGAAACTGTATATATATATAAAACGAATGAAAAATTTTCTTGCGGTGAAAAGTACAAACTATAGCAAAATATAATTCTTGGTATAGCCCGCAACTGAGTTGGAAGCAGCCATTCACAGGTGTTTCGAGCTTATTGACTCCCCTCAGAACGGCGTAGCCAAGCTCAAGGTGTACGAACCTGGAGATGGAATCAACAACAAAAGAACATACCTATAAAGGAAGTCTCCACTGCTAGGCCTCCTCGTGAATTCCCCGGGTTCGGAGATTTGGTCAACGTATTGCCTTTGTGGCGACTATTTATCCTTTACGGAGTCTTCAACCGAGAAATTCAACAACGAATGAAAAATTTTTCTTGCAGTGAAAAGTGAAAACGATAGCAAAAATATCTTGGTGTAGCCCGCAACTCAATTGGAAGCAGCCGTTGACACGTGTCTCGACCTTATTGGCTCTCCTTCTAATTTTTATTTATTGTTTTTACAATAATGTTTCACCAAGAGATCAGCGAAACCTCCGTGTCATCTATTATTAGATTTAACATTCTACATCCACAACCCACCTACCAACCCCCTTATTCCCTTCACAGGTTTTTGATGGTCCAGTCGCTGCCACTGATGCTGCAAAACTTAATTCATTTTTTAGTTGGAAAGATTGCTTATAGTACGACCCCTGTATAATACTCCATATATTATACGAGGTCTATGATTCTTCAACAGATTAAGATCACCTCAGCCGTGATTCATAATTAGTTCCATTTCAAACATCGTTTGGTTAATATTAAGTGATGAATTCGTATATAATGTGAATCTATTCTTCGACCATGAAATTTGACACTATAATTTCAATATTATTCTTACCATTCATCCTTGGTGATGATCTAGCAAAATGTTGTGGACAACAACAGAAACTTGTGAAACGAAATGGGACATTCAGATGTGAAGTGAATAAAAATCAAAGGGTGCACAGTAATACTGTTAATCTCGATTTATTGAAACAGAATAAAACAGGTCATTGCATCGATATATACTCGAAAAAAATAGCTAAATTTTTCATAGAAATTTCGACAAGTAATATTTCATTTGTGGAATTCGTGAATGTTAGATATTTTCCAAAATGTTGCCCTGTAGGACAACAATATAACGCCACGTTTCATTCTTGCGGAAGAGGAACAAATACTCAAAGTATGTTTTCGAATTTTTTTTCTTTCACAAAAATTGGCCTTCCTCATTGCGAAATAATTTCGGATCATATTTTTGAAAATCAACAAAATATAATAATAAACAATGATAGTTCTATTTCTATGGATGGGGGAAGAAACATAAATAGTGGAAAATATTGTGTGGATTCCACGTTAGATGGCAAGTTTCTGGTGAAAATATGTGAAGAAAATTCTCAAATTTGTGCCCAAATTAAGTGTATTCATAAGTGTTGCCCAGATGGACAAAGCTTTGTAAAAGGAAATATATTCAATTGCACAGATAATTTCATTTATGGAGTGAATCTACATTCATATAGCAATATACAGGATCCACTCGGTGAGTAGATGTTAATTAATAAACAAATGTATCCATAAATAAATGCCCATCAGTATAAAAATGAATAAAGACAAAGTAATCAATATTAAGTATGTACTTACATTTTCTGTAGCAATATGGACGTTAAAATATTTAATATATACAATTTATTTGATTTCAATAGATAAATGATTTAAATTTACAATTCACCTGAATAATCTAAATCACATAAAGGACAGAAGGCACAAAATTGTTTTTAACCATAATTTGCAAAGCTTTTGACAAAGATTAATTGGAGAAGTCCAGAAAAACAGCTTCTTTCATCTTGTTCGTCGAAACTTTCGATAAAGCTAATTTCATGACGTAAAACGAATATTCACATTTACTGCTACAAAAAATAATTAACACCAGAGAAAATTTTCGAGTAAAAATGTGTTGGAGTGAATTCGAAACAGTAGTTGACATGTGTTTTGAGTTTGATAGCTTTCATCAGAATGGTTTAATACGTTCAAAGCGTACGAACTTGGAAATAGAAAAACAGAAAGAAATCTCCTACAAAAGAAGTGACCTCTTTCAGGCTTCTGTAAGGTGTTTCCGGGTTTGGAGATTTCAACATTGGATAGCCTTCAAGGTCATTATCTATTCTTTATGGAGTATATACTAGGATTTTACTTATGGACTTCATACTAGGAGTTGAATAAAATATGAAAAGTTCTTTTGAGTATAATGTTTTGATAAAATATTATTGACCTCGTGTTTTCTCGAATGTGACATAGAGAAGTAAAGTATGTTTCCGTTTAAGACAAGATTAAATCAACACGGGTTTTTCATGTTTCTCAATATTCGATGATAAAAATTGTCAACAAGAGTCATATAGGATTTCTACATCGGAAAGAGATATCAATATGACCATCCTCACCTCATTATAATCAGAAGTGGTTGACAGATATTACTCAAATTCAATGAAAGAATATAGAATGAACAATAATTTCTGCAAGAACATTTCCGTTGAAAAACCATATTATTTGGTAAACGAATTTCTTCTTCAAGAAGTAATTCGCTCATAATTTCAACATCAAATCTGTAACTTCCTTTCCTGATAAAAACTTCTCCAATAATTGTGTTTATTTAATTAGGCGTAAAGGGCTTTGAACCAATTGTAGTTTTATTAATTTATCTTATGCAAGAATCATTGCTATTGCAGTCATGATGAGATGAGTGGAACATGTATTATGCAAAACTGCTAGTTTTTTATATATTCAATGTAAATCACATAATGTACATCTAAAAAAACTGAAGTTATTATGAAACTTTCTACGCTCAAACTAGATTTTTTCCGACTGAAATTTTCAAAACATACATAACAGTGCGGTCAAGTTCTAGAAAAATATTAATACGAAAATTTTAGTTTCACCATGACCAAGATAAAATAAATATGATTATTGTATACATATTCTAAGTAATAAGTAAGTAAATAAGTGAGTTTACTGAAGCAAGACAAATGAATAACGGTCTTAAATATAAAAGTCTTAATATAAAACACAATTATGGAAAAAATATATATAAATATTTATTTAATAGTGTTGGCGTTTATTTGATGTAAATCCATTATAATTGAATATAAACTTAAATTCAAACACTTGAACTTATAATTTACACTTTATTTACTACATAGCATGACGCGTTTCGTCGTTACAAACGACTTCTTCAAATGCAAACAGAATAATGACAACAAGTTTGAAAAAAGAGATATCAATATGAAGGCAATTTGAAATTCTATTGAATTTGAGTTTTACATTCTGAAATCTAATTTTTATTACCTGAAAAGGTTTAACAAGGGTGAATTGTTTAATTCTATCTGTTCATTGAGCAAATTTCCTGAATTTTTATGCCAATTTATTTCCACTATTTGCCAAAAATCTAATTGACTGCTTTTCTGTATATTATGTAAAATTTTTAAATACGTATCAAAAGTATGGTTTTCTGTTAATAAATGGTTAGCATAATTCGAATTGCTTTTGTTATGCGCGAAACTATATTTATGTTACTGGATTCTAGTACCGAAATTTCGTCTTGTTTTACATATATATATATATATATATATATATATATATATATATATATATATATATATATATATATATATATATATATATATATATATATAACCGGGACATGTTCCACATTTCAATTGGTAATTATTGGTAATATTTAGATTAAAAACCAGGTTAGCCTTGATATATATATATATATATCAAGGATATATATATATATATATATATATATATATATATATATATATATATATATATATATATATATATATATATATACCTGAAATACGGGAATAAACGCGAGCGTACTACTAACGCAACCTATTGACATTTGAAAATATTGACTTGGTGTGTCTGTAATTCGAGAGGTGCTTTCTACTGACTCCTATAGATGGAATTGTGCAGTACTCATTACTCTACGGAGTCACAAGAAGATGCTTGGGGTTGAAATCGTTGCCTCACTTCGGTGGACGTGGTGCGACTGACGAGTTCCTTTTAGAACGAAACATATATGTCTCGCACTTCCATCAGGTGTGGCATCGATTTCAATATTTCTCTAACATTTATCCCTTGAAGGATGATGGAGACATCACATCGTACACGTTCACATATCTAGCTCTACTAAAACATTCTCTTGGTTAATTTGAGTTTTTCAAATAAATGTTCTAGTGTTCATTTTCTAAAATATTTCATTTAGTCCCATAAGCAGAACAATTTGATTTCCTTATATATATATATATATATATATATATATATATATATATATATATATATATATATATATATATATATATATATATATATATATATATATATATATATATATATATATATATATATATATATATATATATATTTATATATTTTCATTGATATATTTTTCATATATTTGTATTTTTTATATATAATATTAAAAGCTCTTCTTTTCAGTTCCATTTGCACTAATTCATGGATACCAAAAACAATCTATCCGTTATATGAAGATAAATATAATTTCACCATTGACAACGCTGGAGGATTTAGTATTTTTGTGAATAAAACTAAAACGATGCAATATTTCGCAGTATCTGAAAATGTGTATTGTATGGAACATCAATATAGAAAACGTAATGGTGTGGATAAAGGCCTTTATATCATATTTTTCAAATCAACACCACCAACAATAGAAGTGAAATATTCTGTAACCAGATGGGTAAAGATAGTGTCTTGTATTTTCTTACTCTTGACTATAGCTGTCTACGTTTTCCTTCCTAAAATGAGAAACTTGTTCGGAAAAATTTTACTCAACTATTGCACAGCAACATTCTTGATGTATTTGTTTCTAACGATTTCGCAGTTCAACCCGAATGGATTCAATGAGCATATTTGCATATTATTAGGTGAGAAATATGGAAAAAACTATTAATTAATCGAATTTGTTCTCTTTTTCCTTCAAATCTCCTTTAACCTTCATTCTTCATCATTTTAATACTATAATTTTGCATTGTCACTGTGACACCGACACCATTTTTTGTCTTTTATGAAACTAGGTTTTTCAAAATTTAAATAATTACCATTATATTTATGATTGCTGATAATATAAGAAAATGAACTCTAGAACATTCATTAGAAAAATTCAAATTAATCAAAAGAATGTCATAGTAGAGCTAGATATGTGAACGTGTACGATGTGATGCCTTCATTATCCTTCAAGGGATAAATGTTAGAGAAATATAATAATAATAATAATAATAACCTTTATTTAGCACAAAGCTTTTATCAACAAACAGTTTACATTCACATTTATTACAAATAATTTTTATATGTATATTCCATCAAGTATCTTTTGAAGTCTCGATAACTCTGACAGTACTTTATATTTATGGGCAGTTTATTGAATAATACAAGCCCCTTACTCATCGTGGATCTATACATACTATGTGTCCTATAGGTATCTATTTGAAAGTCATTTCGATGTCTGGTATGATAATCATGGTATTCATTAACAAACTGCAAATTTTCTCCTAGATAACTAGGTAACATTCTTTGTTTGATCCTATATATATAATCTAGTGTTCGATAAGTAATTCTTTGATTTACACTCATCAATTGTAACGTTGACAGCATATCTCTAATAGGTGTTCTTTTGTTACATTTTAGTATTATTCTCATACCCCGATTTTGTATTTTCTGCAATCTATCAAGACAATTATTCTGTAGATTGAATAAAAGTGACGAACAATAATTAATGTGAGGTAGTGTCAACGTCTTAAACAATAATAAGGATGTGTTCATATCTACTTTATTTCTTAATCTGTACAAAAGGCTTATTTTTTTTGACATCTTATTAGCAGTGTACTCTGCATGCGCTTTTAAATTTAAGTTCTCGTCAATTATTATGCCAAGATACTTCATTTTATCTATTCTATCAATTACTTCTGTATTAATTTTTATTTTTAGGTTAGTTTCACTTAAATTCTTTATCTTGTATTTACTGCCAACAATCATAAATTTAGATTTTTTAACGTTAATTTTCATATTGTTGTCGCATAACCATACATACAACTCATCTAAGTCCTTCTGTAGTGCTTGTGACATAAATGTGATATCCTCGCCCGTTACATAAAGAATCGTGTCATCAGCAAACATTATTCACAGCTGATGTGCGAAACATATGTTTCGTAATGCAAGGAACTCGTCAGTCACACCACGTCCATCGAAGTGAGACCACGATTTCGATCCCCAAGCATCTTCTTATGACTCCAAGTGGAATACCGTAGAGTAATGAATACTCCACAATTTCATCTATTGGAATCAGTAGATAACATCTCTCAGATTACAGATACACCAAGCATCGAACTTCACATCTCTTCTATATTTTGTATTTCACTTGGAGTCATAAGAAGATGCTTGGGGGTTGAAATCGTTGCCTCACTTCGATGGACGCGGTGCGACTGACGAGTTCCTTGCAAAACGAAACATATGTCCCGCACTTACATCAGGTGTGGCATCGATTTCAATATTTCTCTTACACTTATCACTTGAAGGATAATGGATGCATCAGACCGTACACGTTCACATATCTAGCTCTACTATAACATTCTTTTGGTTAATATATATATATATATATATATATATATATATATCCAATCAAATTGTTTCTTAATTATTATGAATCATCAGTCCGTATTTGATCAATCAAGAATCGATGACTTTCAAACGTCCCTATATACGAATGAGGGGAACAACACTTTGTGAAAATTCACGTGAGCTCCGTCTATTGAAGAATAGACCTATGAACTCTCCCTAGCGTTCTGGATTCCTACTCATAACAACATTAGTGCGAGTATGTGAGACTTCGTGGACATTTCATTGGAACACCATACAAATCGGTCTGCAATGTGTAAGAATGGTCCCATGCCTAATCGCTCCAGATCACGCTACGGCGGCAAAAGAATAGGAAAAATTCTTTCATATTTATTAAGTTGATGATTACTCTTTATATAGGTACATATTTCAAACTATTCAACCCTCAATAAAAAAACACAGGTAATCTTATCATTATAAGAAGATCTTAAAATAATAGAGATTGCTCCTCAGTTTTTAATTTTTATTAATTTTTTCTTTTCAGGGTTCTGTTCCGTTTTTTCAGTCATAAGTAGTTTCTCTTGGTTGAATATAATGGCTATTGATATCTGGATTTCTTTTAGGTGAGTAAATACAACTTAGTCTGTTCAATTTTTAAGCAAATTGAAGGCTTGCATTCCATTAAATAGTATCATGGAAAAGATGGAATACCTCATTTATAAAAAAGTTGCATAGAGTTGCAATGGGCTGACACAACGTTTTACGTTTTCAATACATTGCCGTTTATGAGAGTTTTATTCTACTTTCAGTACTCCTAGGTCGACCAGAAGTGAACTTCAAGAAAGAGAATCCAAACTACTTTTACAGTACTGCGTTTATGGATGGTTTGTTCCACTCTTTTGGATGTTTATCATAGTTGTACTCAGCAGAATATCAACATTACCCGAATCAATCCGTCCATATGTAGGAAGAAATAAGTGCTATTTAGAAGATCTTGATTCAAGTGAGTTGAGTTCGGTCTGATGCTTTATATAACCGCATACGTTCTTTACATCTGGATTTTATTGATGCACCCTTTTGAAGCTCTTTTTTTATTTTATTGTGTATGATTATCAATGAAACTTCAGACATGGAAACATATAAATCATTACAAAATTTTCTAAGAGAAACTTCTTGAAAAAACCAGTACAAACATCAAATCACATTTTACTGAATATTGTAGAAAATCCTGAAAAACTTGTTTTACTATTAGTGCTACAATTTCTATGGTTTTATCATTCAACCTTCGTCGAGCCGAAAGGGACACCCATAGACTAAGTAAATGTAACACTTCCCGCAAATTTAAATTTTTCAAATTATTATCAATAATGTAATATATTAACACGTTTAATACTTCGACAATGATTAAAATGTCAATTCTATAGCTGAACTGGAGGTTTGCAGTTTCGTAGTAGGCACTTATTTCTTATATCTATACTCATTAGCAATGATATATTCTTAGATGTTGATCAAGAGTGTTCAGACTCATTTCACACTCTAGAAATCGATGAGAGTGATAGATCTGATGGTGAGACCAATTGCAACAGTTTTACTCCAGTAGATTCGCCGTTGTATTTTAACACTTAACAATATTAGAAAAATATTGTGTTTTCCTTAATTGTGACGGATTTATCGACCTTCAATCTACATCCGGATCGTAGGGGAATGCTTCTCGTTCCAGGTTTACAGGAGCACTCATCCTACGGAATCCTTCGATTTCATTGCTCGCTGTTGTTGTGTTTGATGTGCCCGAACTCGTTCCATTCTAAACCTGACTACTTCATTATTATTCACTGTAGAACGCAATTATGCGATACGAAAGATAATGACAAATAATGACACAAATCCAATACGATTTGTGTCATTATCTGTCTCTCACTGGTCATCAGTGCGGATTGCATGTTAGGAAGCTCGTCGCACTAGCCAACTCGACGACTTATCAACTCGTCTTTTCCTTGGAATTTTAAACAATGACAGCAAATAAAGTTCTCATAATCTGATAATAATAAGATTGTAATAAAGGTATAATGCTGAAAGAATGACAGATAACTTTATAACTTTCAATTGAAATATTCGACAACAACCTGACAATAAGAAATTTAATTTTTTTTGCATTCAAACTAAACAGCTGTAATTCCTACATGAAAGTACTAAATCATGTTTTCTATTTCACTTTAAGGTTTCTTCTTAAGGTAACAAAACTTCATTTAAGACTTTGAAAACAATGCTTTTATTGGTTCTTTTGAGATCTGACCCCAGAATTGTCTGGAATGTATGTATTTTTTTTGTAATTTTTTGATATAATTTTTTATTTTTCAGGACCAGGTAACTTTGCTTACATCTTGTTTGTTATTTTACCCCTGCTAATTCAAGAAATAATCAATATAATCGTATTTATCAAGACTGCTCAGTACTGTTATAATGTAAAAAAGGAAATTGAAAAAATGAATAACTCCAATGCCCAATCCAATTTCGAATCCGAGGTAAAATAAGGTAATATATATATATATATATATATATATATATATATATATATATATATATATATATATATATATATATATATATATATATACTAACTGATCCGGCGAACTTTATTTTCGTACGCCCATTTATTTTTCTCTGAATATTTTTCAAAAGCCGAAAGACATGATTTACTATTTGTGCTACACTATCGTTTTTTTAATATTTATCCCGTCTGGAGCTAGGGACTTACTCACTTACGAAGGGACTGCAATACTTCCTCTTATTTCAAGTCAGTCGAATTATCAAAAAATTCCTATATTAATTCCTATATTTGATGTATTGAAAGCCTGTCTATAGTTGAACGGTATGTTCCTAATTTCGTAGCAAGTAGTTGTCCCATATATTTCACCATTAATTATATCAAAAAAACTACTAGAATTTAGTCCATTCCCCGAAAACAATGAATATAGTGGCTCTGGTGGCTGCACCAATAGCGTCTATTTGAATTGACTCTTCGCGCAATATTTTGTCGCATCGTTGGAAATATTTTCTAATCAATAACAATTAAACATTGTCTTGCAATATTGTCACACAACGTTCATTGGTCCAATAGCAACGATTTGCTGTCAACGTTATAATTGAATGCAGGTCGATAAGAGTTAAACGCAACTTTTATTAATTAAGTATTCTTAAATTTATCTATAAATGAAATTATATTATATGGTTGCTAGGTATTCTCAAATAAGTGTAGAGAAGCTTGAATTTTCTAATTTTCCGCGCTATTTTTAAAATTTTTTTTTAAAGGAACCTTCTCCTGACAATAACAAACTCAACGAAAAAACATAGTGATTGGTTAGACAACAGTGATATGAACTTTATTGAATAGCAATAAAGTTCAAATTGACTACTTTTAGTTAGAAAACGTTTTAATGAGAAAAATGAAAGGACTGGTTTTAGGGTTTTCCCGGCAATTATTCGAATTTTTCTAGCCGTAAAAACCATCCTTGGACTTCAACGAACTATTAAAAAAAAAATTGGTAAAATTGGCCCAGGCGTTGTTGACTTTTGGCCACACATTTTATTTCCGAAGAATTTTGTTTGTAATTTATGGTAACGGTGCAACCAAATTAATGTTATGACAATACCATAATGTTTAACGGAAAGACCACTACTAACGAAGATTTTTTAATTCATTATATTTTTTAAATTAATGTTAACTTGCTTTCTTTCTTATAGCACGGTGTTGATGGTGAAATTGGGTGTGTTAATGGGGGTTTCTTTTCTATTTGAGATTATATCATCAATCTTCGACTTCAAAAAAACTACTTTCACTTCGACTATTGAGATTATTTGGGACACTATAAATTGTTTACAAGGTAAGTAACACGTTCAATATAAAATATATATCGTTTTGAATGATTAGAAAGCAGAAAATAAACAAAAAATACCTCAAAAAATTTTGTATCGAATAATTTAAAACAATTAAGGAGTTACACAAAATTCTTTGGTACACACAACATATATTTCCACCAAGTGGTGTTCCAGAAATCAATTTATGTTACCCAAAATTTCCTTTTATAATCATTCGAACTTTTTCTTATGAAAGCATTTAATATTTTCAAAATTTGACCTTTGTGAAACAATTTTCATTCGTCTACATATTATATTCGATAACAACTAACGTTAAAATAAATCAAAAAAATTTCAAAAATAAGTGTTTCAACTCTTATTCTGATTAATAATTGATGAGGCCGATACTTGATGTAAATCGATAAACATAATAAAACAATTGTTAAACTGATTTACACATATATTAAAAATAATACTGCATGACGTACGTTTCGATGAGATTCACCTTTTTCAAAGTCTGCACGTAGCATTTGAAAAAGGTGAATCTCATCGAAACGTACGTCATGCAGTATTATTTTTAATATATGTGTAAATCAGTTTAACAATTGTTTTATTATCTTATTCTGATGATTATTCTTTCTTTTATGAGAATATTATCTAAACTCAATTATTCAAAATAATTGAATAATATTCCTATAATATTCATTGAAAATGTTCATTGAAAACAGTAAAAATTGAGAGTAAATGAATTGATCTGACAATTTTTCATTTTTATGAATATAACTGAATATAATTCCCTTTAGACAATATTATTTTTTTATAATTCTTGTTTTATTTCAGGAGTCTTCATTTTTATTATTTTCATATGGAAGAAACCGATTTATAACGCCGTTTGTAGAAAGATGAACTTGTTAATGAACAAAAATTTTACTATACAGACAGAAATGACTGAAATTGGCCGTAATAGTTAAATCGAATGAAAATTACGGAGGATAAATTATTATTCATAAAACTAAAATCAAGATAACAATTGTTAACTATCATATTTTGTAGAAGTCATGTCTTGCAACTTGAAGAAAATTTTGGTTGGATGTGGCATACACTTGATTAAAATTCAGTTAGAACATTAGTTCAGTGCTACTTTATCTTTGTCAAAGGACGTGTACAATTTTTTTGTATAGGTATAAAAACTACAGTGTCAGCGAAACGCCTTAGGAATTTTTAATGTAAATATAAGTCGAATTTACGATGATTTTATCATAACTGTAAAAGAAAAGAAGTACACATTTATTTGTTCTTCAAAATCGGAGAATTGAATGTCGTAGAGAGACAATGCAGTCTAAAATACATCAAAAATTCAAAATAAAATAATGTGAAAAATTTGCCAAAGAAAGAATTATCGATGACTTTAAACAAGCAACAAAAACTATTGGAATAACTGATAAAATAGGAAAAATATTTCTAGAAAAAGAACAACTTTAATGACAACTTTTTATAATTAACCACATAATGAAGAGGTATTGTTTCTATGTTTTATTACGAAAAATTAAAGAATTTTTAAAACTAATGATTTGTTTTTTAGTATGCATACAATAACCAACCCTTGTTTAAAAGTGTTTATTATTAAATTGTTATTGTTAAATACATCTGCCACTAATGTATAAAGTAATAATTTTAGGCATTTTAAAGTGCGAAAAAATTCCTAATGAGCTGAATTTTTGCATTTATCTTTATTGCGGCATTGTTTATACATGTTTTCAAGCGTCTTGAAAAATATTACCTGACACTTGAGCGTTTTGTGAAAATTATACTTATATTACAGCGGTTTTGGAAAGTCTACTCGACGTTTATCAGCAAATGTTAGTGATATAGATAATGAAGATATCGACAATGAATGAGAAAAAAATCATACACTAAAGTTTAATTTTCTGTTTTTTCAGTATTAAAATAAAATATAGCTCACTCTTGAATGAAAAAACCTATTTTTACATATAATGGATATTATTACATGTCTATGGGAGGAACCATAAGAAAAAAACGCGTTTTGCCTTCTACCTCGAAGGTGTTGAGAAGAGGCGTCTTAATGTGACGATGCACATTTTAACTCATTATTAGAGTGCATTTTTGGAGTGTTTTCGGTGCGCTCCGATATAAAGATAGAATAGAACTCCGAAGAACAGTTTTGTGTAGATTATCTCACGATAAACATTTTTTATGATGACCTCTATTGACCTCCGAGCATTACGTCGCGAGATATTTCGGAAAAACTGATTTTCGTGACATTTCGATCTTTATAACTTCTTTAGCTGGATGATATAAATGTCGATTTTTCACATTAACGTGTACAAAAATGCAGCTCACTAGACATTTCTACAGATAACACCTAAAATAACTGGAATAGTATAAATTCATCTCTTATGAATCACAATATTTTTCAACTGACGTTTAATCGGACATCAATCACACATGAGCTGAATTATCAAATTTTGATACCCTATACAAGCAAATAAAGGTTATATCTGTTTATGGAATGCGATATGGTTCGCAGATTTGTCATTCTATATTCAGTTTCTGTACATAATAAGGTTTTAGTTGTACAAAGTGAAATAAACATCACAATATGAGAAGAAATTTGTTCCCTCTTTTATTGTTGTACATTTCTCAAGTTTTTGGATATATAAATGAGAAATGTTGCAAGACTGATCAAAGTATTACTGTAACAAATAACACTTTCACTTGCAAAAATAACACGTACGAACGAATTCAGAGCAATTTCAAGAAAAACGATTTTTTTGGTAAAAATAGTAATGGATCTTGTATTGAAATATATTCACAGAATAAATCAGCCATGTTTTCTGTGAATGTTGCAAGAGATATTTCAAAGGAAGACATTAAGGTGAAATATTTTCCAAAGTGCTGTCCTCTATTGCAGAAGTACAATAAAACCAGTCATTCATGTGTTATAAGTGACAACAGTGATTTTCGAGAGAATTTTTTAGAAGAAGATTCGTTTATTAAAGTTGGATTACCTCAATGTAAAATAATTTCAGACAAGGTTTTCTCTACTTCCCAAGATTTGCAGGAGCACATTCAAGAAGAAATTTCTGAAAATGTTTTTGGAAATTATTGTGTGGATTCAACCATTCAAGGTGATTTTGTTATCAGAAAATGTGAGAAAAACGATCAAATCTGTTCACGTGTGAGATGTTTTCACAAATGTTGCCCTGATGGTCAAAGTTACATAAATGGTTCCCACTGCTTTGATACGTTCAAGTATGGGGTAGATCTTCACTCAAACAAAAACATTCACGTGCCCGATTGTAAGTAATAAGAGTAATACATATAATAAATAACGCGGATGTTTCGGTTAACTCTTTTGAAACATTATGTTGAAAATAATAAATTAAAATTGCACACTTGACTTAAGTTTGACTGAATATATTAAAAACTCTACATAAGTTTTACTGACTGAACATGTTATTGACTGCAACATTGTATACTCTTGATAATGGGTTAACCGCCCGAAACATATGTAGGGTTTTTTATATATTGAGTGAAACTTGAGCCAAGTGTGTTAATTTAATTTATTGTAATACATATATTTAAAAATATTCAAAATATTAGAAACATTTCATATTATTTACTTAGATTTCGAGATATCCCAAAGATGATCGAAATTGAAATCAGAGTTTCATTTAATAATTTTATAATGATAATATTGAGGTCTTTATTCTCAACAGGTATAATACCCGATTACAGAAAATGATAACATAATGTTGAATAATAACTAAATGAATAAAATTAAAGAGATATAATGAAGAGCCCAATCAAAAAAAATAATAGTAACTAATAACTGAGAACTAATAATAATTATAAACTTACAGAACTTAATGAAATATTTTACAAAAGAATTTAATCTAAATCAATTCATTTTAGTTGATTTTTATGGAGTCAAAGTGAATGTCACAATTATTGGCAACTCTATTGAATGTAGACTCCATAAACCAAATTGGGGATTGTATTAGCGAGTTGGTACTTGGAGTCTCTAGGTGGAATAATTCTGCAGTACGAGAATATCGCCTAGAAACACACAAAGACATAAGAGGACAAGCAATACTGTTGTGCAGTAATTTGAACAAAAATTTGAGTGATAAAGTTTCTCTCCTCCTCTGCAATGAGATTAAACTAAATCGACTCAATAATTCGTTATGATTCACTCCTCTCTGTGGATAAACTTTATCCTCCCTCCAAACTAAGAATTTCAAGAACCTCAAAAATAGTATCAATTCAATAGAATCCAACTCAATTCGATATTTTTTCCTTGTGAAAGAGTCAACATTACACTTTGGCACATTCAATATATAATGATAACCGTAATAAAAACTGTATCTCTTGTTTTCTATGATAATTTAAAGTTGATGTTATGTTTTTGTATTGCTATAAGATGCTATTTTCATTTGATCGTTTTTTGAATTTATGAACTGTTTAAAATGACACAAATTTAAAAACTCGAATTTGACAGAATTTACCAATCTGATAACAAAATAGTTAACTCAATTCAAATTCAATGGCCCAAGGTCATGCGCCATTTTACCTTGCGCTATGACTTTTTGTCATAGCGCAAGTTGATTGTTTCAGAGCATTTCAACCAAAACATTTGTCTTTCAAAATACCTTGAAACATTCAACATGCATCTTATTCATATGCACCATATTTATATTCAACATGTGAAACTTCTGGTAGATGATTTTCTATTTAAATTCTTTTTCTATTTCATTATTTTATATTTATGTCGTTTGTATAGCCAATGTAATCTTTCGAGAAAAATTATTGAATTTTAGACATGAATTACTAATAAAAACAGAGCTTTCAAACGCAATATTTTTCAATAAATTAGAAATATTTTATATAAAATGCAATTCTATACATAATCTGATTAATTTAAATAAAACTAAGTAGTTTTTCAATTTTCACTATCATTAATTCAAAACATGAAAATATCGTTTCGCCAACACAGTGGCTTCATCAGATGTTGATAATAAACTTTTAGTTTATCATCACAGTAAAACAGTTTATCGTCAACATCTGATGAAGCCACTGTGTTGGCAAAACGATATTTCCATGTTTTGAATTAATTATATTGAAAATCGACAAATTACTTAGTTTTATTTAAATTATGTATTCAGATTTTCATCAAGTATAGGCCCAATCGATTAATGATCATAATTTGATTGTTTTTCTCAATACTCAATAAGAATGCATAGATGATTGGTTTTTCAAATATAATGTTTATTGGCTAATTGAATATTACAGAAATGAGCAGAAGTTTAATGAAAAATATCATTGAAATTGAAATACGTTCATTGAATTATTTATTTGTATTTACAGCACCATTTGTGGTAATCCATGGAATCCAAAAACCAATATTTGCGATGATTGGAAATCTATATAATATTTCAATAGATAAAACTGGATTATTTTCCGTCCACATGAATGATTCGCACTTCCATTTTCCTGTATCCCACAATAAATATTGTATGGAGCATGTTAAATCAAGCCGTTTGAATGGATACATTTTATTTTCCACGGCAAGTGAACAAGAAGTGGAAACAAAATTCATTGTTGCAAGATGGGCGAAAGTGGTGTCTTGCATCTGCTTGCTACTTACCATATTAGTTTATCTTTTAGTGCCGAAAATGAGGAACCTATTTGGAAATATTATACTAAGCTACAGTGTTGCTACATTTCTAATGTTTTTCTTTTTAGCAGTGTCCCAATTTTTTTATGACAGCTTTAATGACTCGGAATGTCTAATAATAGGTAGGTTATATATTATATATATATATATATATATATATATATATATATATATATATATATATATATATATATATATACTTTTAAAATTGATTTATTGCTTGTTTAAGATAGATTATTTTGAATGTTTTTAGCAATAACAGGCTTCTTTTAATATGAAAAACTTTATTTTTGTTGACGTTTCGTTGTATATCACAACTTTGTCAAATCTAATTTTTAAAATAGAAAAAACATTCAATATATATAATATATATATATATATATATATATATATATATATATATATATATATATATATATATATATATATATATATATATATATATATATATATATATATATATATATATATATATATATATATATATATATATATATATATATATATATATATATATATATATGTACTTTTTATTTATATTTGTATTTTTTATGTACTTGTATAAAGATATACAAGTACATAAAAAAGGAAAAAGATTTACTTAAGAACTGATATAATTAGGCTTTTTCTATAATTTTTTATTATTCATTTTTATGGTATAAAAGATTACACAAATAACAAAATAAATACTTGATAATTGCACAAATAGAAATACAGGACATAACTATCAATGATATTTAATGTATTCATTCGAATTTTCGTTAATCTCATTTTTATTCCAGGATTCCTAAATATTCTCGTAGTAATATGGAGTTTTACATGGCTTCATATAATGTGTATAGAAATTTGGCGTTCATTGAGGTAAGAAGTTGAAAAATAGATATGGGTTGAATTAATACATCATGATATCAATACTTTGAAGTAGCTTTATTATATTAACATATACTACTACTACTACTACTATTGCAGTATTAAATAATAATAATATTTATTTCGCTGTAGCTTTACAAAAATCCACATATTTTGAACCGTCATATTTTAATTATATACTCATCTCATTATTTAAAATATACTTTCTAAGGTCACGCTTAAATATCTTGATACTAGTACTGGTTTTCAATATAATCGGTAAATTATTGAAAGCCTCAAATCCGTCATAGTATATGCGATTTTTAGATTTAGACAGCTCACAACTTTGGATATAGAAACTATCAGTATTTCTAGTATTTTACACATGCACATCACTGACATATGTTACAGTTTTTATTACATTACATGGAAGCAAATGATTTTTTATTTTGAATACGAAAATATATGTGAAGCAAAGAGTATTCTTTGTTTTACAGACATTAGTTCCAACTAGTTCAGCATAATTTTAACAAGGTATGCCTATTGCACTTTAAAATTGTTCGCATGGTTCTATTCTGTAACTTTTGTAATTTTTGAATTGTTTTTTTAGTCAAACCAAATAACAATATGGAGCAATATTCAAAATGTGGCATTATCATTGATTTGAACAACAATAATTTTACATATATCGACAGGTTTGTTCCTATCCTTTTCAAAAAATTGATTTTGTTGAAGATTTTAGATGATATGAAATCAACATGATCATTGAAACTAAATTTTTCGTCCAACATAATGCCTAAATATTTTACTGTTTCTACTCTTCTAATTTTTTGTTCATTAATCTTTATAGTTATATCCTCATTTTTATTGGTTTCAAGGATTTTCTTGTACCCAAAACTATGAAGTTAGATTTTTGCACATTCAGAGATAAGCTATTGTCACATAACGATTCATTAATTGCAGAAAGGTCTCTATTGATCCCCTCTGTCATATTCTTGACACATATATAGAGCATAGTATCATAAGCGAATAAACGTATAGAACAGTTTTTCACGTGAGAGGCAATATCGTTTATATAGAAGGAGAACAACAACGGACCTAAGACAGTTCATTGAGGTACTCCGAAATCCACTGTCGTGCTATCCGACAGAATGCTATTAAACTCAACTTTTTGTGTTCGGGAATCCAAGTAAGATCCGAACCAATCATTTACTACTCCCTCAAAACCTAGTTTACTCAATTTTTTCAATAATAATGATCTACATTACGTTTGGAAAGCTCTTTTAAAATCCAATAATACTACTATAATCGTTTCTCCATTATATTGGAATAAAATACATAAAATTTTTTTTTCACATAATTCTAAAACCTGGTTTTTTTACTACTAATTCTAAAATTTTCTCATACGGTAGTAATAAATTTATAGGTCGAAATTGCTCTATTTTAACAGTATTGCAAATTTTTGGCACAGGTATCATTAATGAACATTTCCAATATTTTGGAAATACGCCATGTGTCAGTGATGTGTTAACTAAATCTAAAATTCTATTTCCAGAAATGTCGAAAGCATCCTTCAGTATCTTGACTGTTATTTCATTTTCGCAACTACCTGTATTTTTCAAACTTCTAACGATATTTTTCAAATACTTTATATTTCCTTCTCAAAATTACACATTTTCACCATTTTTGGTATAGATTGAGGACATATTCGTGGTTATGTATCGGAATTATAGAATTAATTATTTGGTGTACGCTCTCTACAAAGTAAAGATTGATAAATAGTAGAATTAGATTCTAGAATACTTTTTTTCCTGTATCATTAGAATTCCTAGAAACATGTTAGGACCAATGAAAAAAACTGAAGTTAATACAATGGTAAAGTACAGTTTGATAGCATGGATTCTTCCAATACTGTGGGTTATGCTGATAGCTCTTCTCAGTAAAAGTGAACAAGTTCATAAAGATATTCGACCATACATTGGAGAAATGAAATGTTTTATAGAAGGAAGTGACACACGTAAGGATGACAAAAGTTTTGTAAAAGTTATATGAATTTGACTTGCATGTATTTCTCTTTTTGGAGCTTTTAGAGTAAATAATCGTTATGGAGACAATAATAGCATATTTCCTCCTTCAGTAGAAGTGAAAGACAATTTTCAATTTTTATTATCAAACCATTTCATTATTCAAACAATTATAAAGAATTCAAAAATTTATATATAAACTTCAGAGGAATGGTTTTCAATGAATTCTTTTTTTGCAGGAGAAGGAAACTATGCACATATTCTGTTTGTAGTCTTACCATTGGCAATTCAGCAAATAATAAACACACTTCTTTTTGCTGGTGTTATAAAGTATTACATTCTGATGGAAAGAATGCGCGGTACGAACTTGCGAGGAGATCTTAAGGCAGGGAAAGAAAGGTGAGACCTACGAGTATATCAGATAATAGTATTATTAATAGTTAAAAAAATAAAAATTTAAATCAAACTCTTGGATTAATATTTCACAAATATATTGAATAATGAAATAGTATTACAACGATGAGTTCACATGTTTAGAACTGTCAGCTCATTATCAAGACTGAATTCCATCACAGTTATTGAAAATTTAATTATTCAATATATTTGTGGTGAATTAATGCAATAGTTTGATTTAAATTTCACTAAGAGGCAATTAGAGGTATTAGTAGGTAGTTGTTGGAAATGTTGTGTCCTTTGACTCCTCAAGGGACACAACCCGATGAGAGATAAAATCGCATGACGAGTTGGATTGGTTGAGATTTTTTGCCGACAATGCAAAAAGCATAAGACCAAAGCACCCAAGCAATTATCCTCAGCCCTAAATTATGTACTCCCAAATACTACAACTATTCGAAGATCAGCCTATGTGAACTTATACAGATAACGAGAGTGTGAATTATGTAAGTACACTACTAAAGGTCACAAGCAGACAAAGAATTTCAAATGCAGCTGACCGAAAAGGGTGGATCCGAGGACAAAAACACAGTCGCAGAGATAATAATGAGTGAAAATAAACCGAAAAACATGTTAGAATTGCACAACTAGGTAATGAATTACATATAACCTTTTAAAATATCAGTTGACATTTATTTTGTACAATTCTGTGAATTAATATTGGTATCGTCTGTTAATCAGGCTTCAATCATCAGTTCTTCCTGATGATCTCGTTCTTGATTCATTATAAAGGGACATATAAGCAAATGACAATTTAAAATTAAATAATAATAATAATAATACGACTTTATTGAAATATACAATCATTTCTTAACAGCAAATATGTATCAAAAATAAGACAAATTCATCAATTCTTAAAGAACCATGAAACAACGTAAAAACATGTCAGGGCGGAGTTGCGATGTTATGCAACGATAGGTACATCTGTTCTGCCACTCAAACACTGATAAAATTTTTTTTTCAAAAACAATTGATATATCCAAAAATAAGGAAAAATACTGAAAAAATCAAAAACATAACCAAATGAAACATAAACAGTTCAGTTATAAAAAACTAAATATAACCATTCATAAGCAGATAACAGTTTACAGATTTCTGTACAAAAAAAACAACGAATTTCAAATTGAGGTACAGTTGTCCCAGTGTTAAATAATGTTATGGATCTTCAAAAGTATAACAATTGACAAATTGAGGTACAGTTTTCTTGTTATGTGAGAGAAATTCAAATGTATAACAAAATATAATTGGAGATACAGTTGTCGTATAATGTAAAATAATGTTATTGACCTTCAAAAAAATACTCCCAAATTGTTCTTTTAAATACAGACGTAGTCAAAGCTTGGAAGGATGATGAAATACACTGATTATAATATCTGTAGATAGAATATGAAAAGGATCTCTCAAAGATGGCCAACCGATGTGGAGGAGGCGATATGAGTCCTTGTTTCTTGTACTCAAAGTATGCACATCAGTCCTGAATCTAATTTTCCTATAGAGATATGGTGGCTGTCTAGTTTTCACTATATTTTGATATAAAACCAAAGCAGCCAACTTGAATCTATTGTGCATATTCAACCATCTCACATCCTTCAATTTGTGTCTTATTCCATTGAATTTTCTCAACCCATAAATAAAACGCAAACAACTATTTTGAACTTTCTGTATTCTGTGTAGTAAACTTTGATCCAAACATGGAAAAAACACCTGCGAACAGTAAGTAAAAGCCGATAAAACTAAGGCGTCGCAGAGTGAAATTTTAAGTTCCTGTGGAAAACAACCTCTATGTGGATATAGCAAACGCAAACCGCATATAGCTATAATTCAGTACCACGAAAAACCTTGGTCCATGATACCCCACTTAAATTAATGCCATTAATGTATAAAAGAGCAATGGATTGGGGGGATACGGACTAACCGGACCTTCTGCTGGCTATGCCACTGTAGGAAAGACATTGGCTTCCAATTTTTATATAACAATTCACGATTTTATTTTTCTATGCTGTTTTGCAATTTTTCTGACTTCCTATGAATACAGTTGAGGCATGGGCGTTATTATGTTCAATAGAAGCATCTTCAATAGCCGGTTTGTTTGTTTTAAATGAGATGGTACTCGTTTACCTCCTACTAACCGTAATATCCACGATTGAGAGAAAATGTTAAAATATGCATTAACGCTGTAATTATAGAGCTATAAGCAATTAGCATATGCTAATAAATATGTAAATGCAAACATTCCGATGTCTACTTAAATGATGTGAACTTTAGAAATAAATATCTGTTTACCTACTCTTTCACTGAAAGACAATCTCCAAGAAAATTGATGTTGAAGGCTTACAGTGTTGCCACCAATCCGGAATCAATCGATAGATTAGTTTAATCCTGCAGAATAATTTTTTTGGACACACCATCACAATAAAATGGGATTTATTGATTTAATTTCAATATTTATTCATATATTCAGATAAACTATTTATTTCTCACTTGAAAAGCTCGAAACACATTCCAACTTATTTTTATCGTGAATACACCAGTTCAAACATCATAAAGCATCTTGTTTAAACAAACTGCCATTTGGAAAAACTTTTAGATACTTTATAGATAAACTGAATAATTTCTCTTGTTCTATAAATGTTAATTCTTTTATTTCTTACAGATTGATTTTGATTCTGAAATTAACTGTAATAATGGGCACTAGCTTTCTTTTTGAAACAGTATCATCACTGTTCGATTTTTCCTCAAATATTGTAACTGAATACATCGAGGTTGTTTGGGATACAATTAATTGTTTGCAAGGTGAGAATAAAAGTGTACCTAATAACAAAATTCAAATGATTTTAACAAGAAGTTGAATATTAGTTAATTAAAATCCTTATTTTTGATCGTAATCAATTTCATTAATAATATTTTCATCAATATATTCTCAAAATTATTGATATATTACATTATTATATCGATAATACAATAGCGATAATCATTTGATTAATTGATAATTAATTGTCGTATCTTAATTTTTTATTAATGCATTTTTAGGACTTTTCATTTTCATCGTTTTCATTTGCAAGAGAAAGGTTTTCAATTATATCTGTGATGTGATTCCATTTTTGGATTCCAAGAAAGTGGCTTCAAGATCTTCATCGAAGACGCAACAGTTTAGTCTACAACAAATAGAAGAAACTCTTGGTGTATAATTTTCTTCATCAGGAATGAAAACATTTGTTATTATAAATTGGATTATCTGACAGAACTTGATGGTCACTTTATTTCCAGTTCAACCAATAGAAAGCAACTCTGCAGTAAAAAGAAAGACATTACAGCTGAAATATTTTTCAAATTGTTGTTTTCCTGTTGTTTAATTGTTGTTTTCGTGTTGATAATTGTTGTATCTTAAGGAAATACGAAATCTCTAGTGTTCTAAACATAACGATTTGAATGTAAAAAGGTGCTCGGTCTATACTGTTCATCATAACGATTGCTGTCTCGGTGTATAGAGGGTGTAATAGGGAGAAGATAAATTGTTATCTTTAATACCACTGTAATATACATACAAGAAATTCCTATCGAAAAATTCAAACATTTCACAGAAATAAAATAAATTCAAGTTGTGAACTGTTTAATTGTTAAGTTAACCGAATTATACTATGGTTTAAATTATTCTGGAGCTCTACCAGTTTCAATAACGTTCATTTATTCATCTGTCCATTTTTGTTTAAAAGTCACAAAAACTTCCTGCTATGTAAATCAGCAGTTTGGCCATGAAGCAGAAATATGCGTACCTATAACCTATATTAGATATACTTTATCGTTGTCCCACCAGTGTAGACAGAATCATTTATTAGCGTGAAATTAATACCCACTAGGAGAATATCGGTCGAAGACTAATTAATTTGATGAGAATTTTATTGTTCCCTTAACAATTGAATAATTGAACAAAAATGATGTATCATTCATTATCAAGAATGCATGAGGTAGTTAACTTCATGAGGAATTATGTGAATATTCATGGGTTTTAATTTGTTTGGGAGTTTAAACTGCGAAAAAAATTGTGGACAATATTTCTCTAGGTTCCCTTTTTTCTAGGTGCTATTTACTTTGAGTCTGTACAATGTATAGGTATAGTACAGGGTGTATACATGGTGGCCATGTATATACATGTAAGTATTGCCATTGTTTGATTTGACCAATCCGCTGCAATTTTGATCTACATGAAGGAAAAATTATTTTGTTTTAATTAAAAGTTTATTTGACAGTTACATATTGGTTACATAACTCGAGAGAAATATTGATACATAATTGGGACCGTTTTACGACATTTTGAATTGTTAGTTGCAAATCACCTGGCTCCATATCGGCGATTTCTTCTTCAATTTTAGCTTTTAAGTCTTGAAATGTTTGTAGTATGTTGTGATAAATGGGAGATGTTATAATACCTCAAAGTAAGAAGTCTGGTGTTGTTAGATTTGTCGATCTGGACGGCCAGTTCGAATCTCCAAAACAGGTAATCACTAGACCTGCAAATTGGTGATCCTAAATCTCCATGGTTACCACAACGTTGTGAGCTGTTACTACATCCTCTTGAATGCCAATAATGATCGAGACTCAATTCAAAAACTTGCGCCAAAAAAATTGTTTAACGTTAATGCATTCTTAATTCTGGCGGTGCTTCAAGAAAATAAGAAGTAGTACCCACTTTTTCACTGCGAATACCCCACCAAGTAGTAACTTTAAGGGGATGCAATGGATCTTTATATTGAGTATACCTATTATGGTTATTTAAGTTTCCAAGTTATTAAATTAGTTTCAAATGATCTTATGTAATTAATATCGATGAGTTTATAATTCGAAACATGGTTTTTTGTGTAGTTGTTTTTTCAGAATAATAATTGTTATGTGGATTGATGAGGCCGATACTTGGAGAAAATTAATATCCATAATGAAACAATATTTAGAATGTTCTCATAATTTAATACAAATACTCATGACGACGTTTCACGACGTACTACTCTTTATCAAATGCTGGATTAATACTCGGTGTTATTTTACAAACTCAATACTTATAGCTACTCTCACAGAACATACCAGGTATATTCTATGACTAACCTGGAATGAGCACCATAGAATACAACTGATGATTAACAAAAAAAGAATCGTATACCAGGAAATGAACATAGAAAATCAATTTGTTAAGTCAGGTATACCAACTAAGAATGTAGGAAAACATAGCAATAATTATAGAACTGAGATTTCTAAGAACAAATAAAGGAAAGATAAAATTTTTTAACATCGCAAAACATAAAATTGAAAGTAAATTAACTGAAAACTAGGTAATCAATCTGATCTGCAGCCTAGAATATTCTTATTGAACATATTAAGTAGAGGGCTAGTGTTAACCTCTAACTGGTTATTGAGTAAAAGTCTTGAATTTTTGAATTTATTAATATGTAACTATTCTAGAAGATTTAGTTTGAAATCTTTATTCTCTCTATTTAATATTTCAAACTCTGTACTAAATAGAGGAGAGTCATATATTCAGTTCAGAGTTTGAAATATTAAATACAGAAAATAAAGGTTCCAACCTAAATCTTCTAGAATCGTTACATATCAATAAATTCAAAACTTCGGGACTTTTACTCAATAGCCAGTTAGAGGTTAACACTAGCCCTCTATTTAATATGTTCAATAACAATATTCCCGGAACCAGATCAGATTGATTACCTAGTTTTTAGTTAATTTGCTTTCAATTTTATGTTTTTCGATGTTCAAAAGTTTCAACTTTCCTCTATTTGTTCGTAGAAATCTTAGTTGTATAATTATTGGTATCTTTTCCTACATTCTTAGTTGGTATACCTGACTTAAGAAATTGATTTTCTATGTTCATTTTCAGGTATACGATTTCTTCTTTTGTTAAACATCAGTTGTATTCTATGGTCCTCATTTCAGGTTAGTCATCGAACATACCTGATATGCTCTTTGAGAGTAGCTATAGTTATTGAGTTTGTTAAATTACACCTAGTATTAATTCGCATTTGATAAAGAAGTGTACTACGAAGCGTCGTCATGCGTATTTGTATTAAATTATGAGAAAATTCCAAATATTGTTTCATTCATTATTATGTACTTATAATACATATTCTGTTTTGTATTATTCAAATTTCTTAGCACAAAAGTGTATATTTCTTTAACGCTAATTGATTTCCTCTCTAATTTGAAGTACCTATACCTCTCGAGAATAAACACTTTATTAGTATATTATAATGTTTCAAAGAGTGCTATTCGAGAATTCAATCTCAGTAATTGAGAAGATCATTTGAATAAGCATACTAATGGTTTTAAAGCTAAGTTCATGATGACTAAAGCAGACTTATGTATCTCTTAAATAATAATACCAGACATTTATAACTTGATTATGAGAAAGTTGGTAAATCCAACGGCATTCCACTGAAGAAGTAACGGCAATATTCATATAATGCTCGTTATGAAGTGAATATGTCGAATGAATAATAAGGACACCTGCATGTCTCCAAAATCTTATATAAACATCTCCTTCCGTTCATGATTCGAATTATTTATAGATTGTTGATTTTCTGCGACAAGTAGAAAAATATGTGAAAAGTAAATTTGAACTGTCATCAACTCAATTCTTTCTCAACAATTTTTTATATTCTTATTTTGTCTTTGACTCATTTTAGTCATTAATCAGCAAAAATATTCATATATAAATGATACCTCAAGGAAATAAAATGGAAAACAGAACACTGTCTTTTAGATTCAACCACTTTCATCCAACAATTATTACATACGTTTTACTATTGCGATGGTTTCTTCTGGACCGAAGAATCTAAATCTAGAATATAGTCTTTTCTCACCAGTTGGTTTTTTTTTTGAACATTACATTCCAAGTTAATATCAAAGACACGAGGGGTACTCATCATAACGATTTTCTTCTCCTTACACATACAAAATGGAGTGTTGTAACAGAGTGTTGAAGAACATAAATATTAAGAATTTAAAGCAGAGAAAATTCAGACAACATCAATTTCAAATACCTGACATGAAGAATACTGTCATTGTCAATTTCATGAAAACTTATTTCCTTATCATTAAATGACACGGAGGTTTCGCTTATCTCTTGGTAAAACATTATGTTAAAAACAATAAATTAAAATTAACACACTTGACTTAAGTTTCACTGAATATATTTAAAACTCTACATATGTTTCGGGTGGTTAACCCATTATCAAGCGTATACAATATTACTGTAATAAGTGAAAGTTGTACATTTTGAAATTCAGTAATATTTTATACTCTTGATAATGGGTTAACCACCCGAAACATACGTAGAGTTTGAAATATATTCAGTGAAACTTAAGTCAGTGTGTTAATTTTAATTTATTTTTTCATTATCATTCCATAAAATTCTTTGTTATCCGCTGAAATTAAACTGTTCTGTGTTATAAAATTTACTCATCTTAAATCATTCTATAATTACATAATTGTTGCTTACTATAGTGACCCTATAACGGTTTCTTTATTTTAAAATAGTTTTCTGTATATGAAATAATGATAAAAATAATATATACAATATTCATAAGTCATATGTAATTATTTAATTACCACAAAACAATCTTTATAGACGTATTTCAAATGGGAAATAATCATAGTTTTAGTGAAACCAACAGGTACCAACTAGAATAAATGAATAATATAATGTCAAATGAAATATGTTAAAAACAATAAATTAAAATTAACACACACGACTTAAGTTTCACTGAATATATTAAAAACTCTACATATATTTCGGGTGGTTAACCCATTATCAAGAGTATACAATGTTACTCCCGAAACATATGTATAGTTTTTAATATATTCAGGGAAATTTAAGTAAAGTGTGTTACTTGAGTTATGTATTCAAATTAAATGAAATATGTATTCGATTAAAGATTTAAGATACTTGTTTCTATGTCTGTACAAAAGCCCATGTAAATATCTTGTAAATAAAATATTTTGACTTGACTTGACATACAACGCTTCCGGTCTACTGATGTGGTGGGTTCGATTTCCACGGTGTTTTTGAGATGTTCGAAATCGGCGTTAAACTGTAGTGTAGGTACAACTTTGTAACCTTTTCCTTTTATAAGCACAGAGCGCTTATGAAAATAATTAATTGGAAAATAATATTCATTAGAATGATTTTGAATCAAAAAGAATTTTTTCAAATATTTTTAAGACGGGGAGCCGTGGAAAAGTTAGCGTAATTAGGCTCTTGTGATTTGTATAGAACTTGAATCGCAATATTATCATATAAACTATCCGACGTATGATAAATTAATGGTATTTTATCATATCAGTAATAAGCGCACATCATTAATAATCCGTATTAGTTTTGTATTATAGTTATCTCTTTTAACAATTATCAAACAGTGATAACAGTTGATTATATATTATAATGTAACGTTAAATGTTGAATGAATAACTCTTTAGGTATTTGGCAGTTGCCTCAAATATGTTAGCTGTTGAGTTTTTTGTTTGGCAGTCTTTATCTAACCCATAACTAAGATAATATTTACATTCAGTAATAACCTCGTAAACATTTGTTGATAGAAGGCTCATTCCCGTTTCGATGTGGAAATTGAAATTAATCTGAGGGTGTGCTAAAGTGGAAGTGGACCTTTTTCACAAAGTTACGAAATTTATGAGATCATGGAATTGAATGCTTAGATGAAATATGAATTATTAGAAAGTTATTGTTGACTGAGTAATGAAGAGTCTGTGAATCTTTGAATTCAGATTTTTATTCGTTTCTTATTCTTAATCTTCAAATATTTTTGATGGAAAGTGTACTGAAGCAGACGTTTCTATCGAAGATTAGCGATCAGAAGTGTTTCTATCAGATTCTAGCTTGAAATAATCACCTTTTACCGTTGCCAAATCAAGGACACAATTTGTTCAGCTACCTATTAACTCCTTTCTTCCTCGTTCTCACGTACTTCTTCACTGTGATCTTCCTTCAGAACTTCTGCATGAGGAAGGAAGAATTTCCAAATTCTCATTCCACGTAAAGTATGCAAAATATTATATTTTCCAGTTCCTTTAAGAGATGTGATAATTCTTTAGATGTTTATCACTAATCTTCCATACTAAACTACCTTTTACAGACAAATTACAGAAAAATATCTTTTTCATATTGAATAGTGTTTACGTTTATTTGATGTAAATCCATTATAATTGAATATAAGCTAAAATTCAATCACTTGAAACGCGCCATGCTGTCTTAATAAAAGTGTCTTTCTTTCTTGTTAAACTTGAGTTGTATTCTATGTTCCTCACTCCAGGTAAGTCAAACGACATACTGGTATGTTCTCTGAGAGTAGCTATATGTACTGTGTTCATAAAATTACATCTACTGTTATTTCAGCATTTGGTAAAGAAGTAGTACTTCGAAACGCGTTCTGCGTATTTTTGTTAATATATGAGAAAATTTTAAATATTGTTTCATTATTAATAAAAGTGTAAATCAAAAGTTCAAGTGTTTGAATTTTAGCTTGTATTCTATGTTTTTCATCTTTACAAAACAATGATTTCTTGCTTCAAATCAAATTCAGGACATCCATACATACCAGGAATTGATTAAGTATTTTTATATGCTTCTCCTCATCGTGATATACGCATATAGATTCTCTTTTTCTGTCAGATTGATCTTTTTCATATTACCGCGTATTCTATTGGTTGCTACATCGAAAATGACTGTATTAAGCAAAGAATTATAGATATAAAATAGTTGATTAGGATGCCATTGATGGAGATCTCTCAGTACGCTCCATTAATTATATCATTGGTCAAAACTTTTATCTCATAGTGTTAAACATATTTTATATACAGTGCATTAAAATTTGTCTTTATTGAACCATTTTCAAACTTTTGATCCTTACTTTCTGTGGGAATATTGGTGATAAAATTTCTAATCATCAATGACTGCATTTTCTGGCCTGCAGATATATTTTCAGACCAGTAGCACTACAGTCTGGCTAGTTGATAATTTCTAAATATCCGCTTCCATAATTTCTTATATATAGGTATCCAATTTAATCTTCATTCATTTATATAAATTTCTCATTTCATCATAAATATATTTTTTACTGTTGCTGCAAAAGTCCAACTAGTTATAAATGTTGTTGGAAACATAGATGTGCAAATTTTTCGCAAACAACGTACTGAAATAAAATTTATTAAGCAGAGTTCGACATACCAATAGACCTAAACATACCAAACACCATTTAATTGTGACTGTGACTAAATAGAAAACATATTAAGAACTTATTTGATGACTTACTATGAATAATCATGTTTTACAGTCTTTTTGTTCCCATAATCATTTTTCATTTGTTGTTATTCGTTCTCATGAAACAAATTTCTCTAGTGTGTTCAGTAATATTTAAAAATTGCAGACTCTTGAATATATTCAAGAGAAAAACAGGAAATTTGATGCTGTTGAGCAATATAATGTCTGATCTTTCAGAGACACAAATTGTGTGCAACTAGAAGTACTGAAGACTGGTAATTTTAATTCGAATTTTTTCTGAAAATCGTTCAGTATATGAATTATTGTGTATTCGAAAATATCAATGAATTTCTGCAGATAATAATATACAACTTTTTCATTTATTTTCAAATATTACCAAATATGATAACTTTAGAATTTGAATTCTAGATAATTAAGTTTTGTAGCATATGCATAATATTATTCTTGAAACAAAATAATGTTTAAATGAGAGGTAATAATAAAAACTTGTCTAAAAATAATGAACAATTATTCGACTAGTTTCGCCTTTTACAATTATCAAAATGAATGCTGTCATAATGCTGTAAAGGCGAAACTAGTCGAATAAAGAATTGTTCAGTCAGTATTTTTAGACAAGTTTTTATTATTACCTCTCATTTAAATATGAACTATCACAGAGTAGATTCATCGTCCATTGAATTTACAGAGTATTCTTTTACTATACCTCTAAAAAATGATATATATGCAAATTACCCAAAATATATTTTTTTAAATTATAGGATAAACGTATAACAGCTCATCTTCTTCTTCAGCTTAAACGTTTCAAGTTAAAGAAGGAAATAAATCGATAATAACAAGTTGCATTTCGTAGAAGACAGACTGCATCGAAGCTGTTATACAATGCCTCCAGTTCTCCACTCAACTCTTCTTGGGTAGTCACCGGTTTGCGTTTGAGACTGGAACATTCGGTGTTCGTCTGGTCTGGTCGCTCCTCACGTTTTACCATTCGCATCAGTTATTTAATCAATCCGTCAGTTCTAGTTCGAATACCGCGGCGGGAGTGTCTGAAATATTCTATTCTACTACACCCATACAATGTGAAACTTCTCAATGACCATGAAACGAACAATCACGGTATTAGTACCGCTTATACTCAGTATTACTCAAATTCAAGGAAGTGACCAAGAAAAATGTTGCAAACAAGACTATCAATTCGTTCAACAAGATTCAACGTTTGCTTGCGTATACAACTCGAATAAAAGACTACAATCGAACTTTAAAATCCAAGATTTCTTAAATAAAAACATTTCCGGAAATTGTATCGAGATATACTCTGAGAATAAGATCGCGACATTTACTTTCGATAACTCGATTAAAAAGGTTTCCAAAGATAAAACGTTGGAGGTGAAACATTACCCGAAATGTTGCCCATTAGGGCTGGATTATAACGACTTAATTCATTCTTGCGATGAAACAGTTAAAGCTAACCGCAAAGATATTTTTACTGAGAATTCCTTCATCAAAATTGGACTTCCTCATTGCAAAATTATTTCCGATCATATTTTCGATTCTATCGACGAAGTAAAAATAGATAATGTTGGGATAGAGTTTAAGAATACTTCGAGAAGAGTTTCCAATGAAAAATATTGCGTAGATTCAACTTTGAGCGGAAAATTTGTGACAAGGATATGTGAAGACGACATTCAAATTTGTAAAAATATTACATGCATACATAAATGTTGTCCGGATGGAAAAAGCTTCATCAATGGTTCAAATTGTTTGGATACTTTCAAGCATGGGTTGGATCTTAAATTCTCAAGTAAAATAGAGGATCCTAGTGGTGAGTTGGTTTTAAATATTTACATCATTCTAATGTATCTTTGGATTTTGTCTGTACTCGATACAGAGCTCGATCGAAAATTATTAATCAATAACTATAATTTATATTGTATTCAATCTGATTTCCATATCTGTGGTATTGAGAAATGTTGACTTCTTAATTGCGCTTGAGGTCTCCGGGTTTAAAACAAGTTGACAAGATAACAACCAAAGATGTTAAATTTAACGAGCTTTCTATAGTATTACCCACTTTTGTTATCTGTGAGTTTGAACCTAATTCTCATTTAGTATTCAAGCGTTTAACACTTTTTCTTTTATATTAAATTCATCTACTAACTTTGATGAAAATGTGTTCACAGGGCACATTATACGAATTTTTCTAAGATCGCATGTTATATAAAACCGGCTAAAAGGATGAAATATATCAAACTAAGCCCCTGTTTAATACATGGTTAACAACGATGGATTTAAAAAAAATTTTATTCACCAGAGTCTGTGTCAGAGACTGTGAGATCTTTATTTCTTTGAGAGAAATATTTCATCAAATTTTTATTTTCACAATTATTATTTTCCACACGTTGTAAGTCCTTTCCTAAAGTTCTTTATTACTAAAAACTCTCATACGTCATATGAAACAAGGCTTATAATGAAGCCGTCAATTTCAAAGTCATATTTCGATAAATAATAAGGAATTTCATGGATTTGGAGCCCTAATATAAACATAATAATTATCTTATATTTTTAGGTTTGTTAATACAAATCTTGATGCAAACAGTAATTGAGAAACGTTTTCCTGAAAATACAATAATGTCCAATATAAAAGAACACAATTGGTCCTATTTTTGTGAAATAAAATATGTAATTTCAATACGTATTTCAAATGAAATAAGTCAGTCGATGCTGAAAGCTACTGTTACTTACCTGTCGACCTCTTTGGATCTCATCAGAACGGCGTAGCCAATTTTAAGTTGCTCAACTTTGGAAATTGAATATACGTTTATTCTTCAAATTTAGCAACACCGTTCTGTTCAAAACTTCAAAAAAGAATCAAGAATCAACAGTCACTTTCGTATGCAAGCTATATGATGAATTTTCATTCGATTTCAAAGTTTCCACGCGATAAACCCTCTGTGTTAATAAATCACTGGTTTGAATTTTTTATCAAGAAATTTGACGATAACCTCAGTGAAGGCAACTCAAGATATATCTGTGCTTTCAATAAAAAGTTATGGGAACTTAGAGATAACACTTGAATTGAATGTCCACAAAAATATCTTCTATCAACAATTTATTTTTAGCTCCGTGAAAACAATCGTTAATCAGCGCCGCACATTAATTTTAAAAAAGGGTCATACAGGAAGTATTCTTAAACATATAGCCTTAACAAACGAATTTGTAGTAATAACATTTTCTAAATTTAGGATTCATTAATCCACACAAAACGAACAGCAATTCTGATGTTGTGAAATAACCATTTCATACACATATAATACAAATTTATATGTATATGAAATGAAAAAGTTTTCAAGGAACAATCTTCACGCATTCACTAAAATATTCTGTAATGGAAGCGGTTAACTTAAATTAAGTATCTCCATAACTTTGAATTAGAATTATACAAAAATATCAACTTCTTAGTTAACTATTACTGACAAAACTGAAGGAACTAATTATTCAAGATTTTGAGGATTGAAAGATGATACATCGATAAGAATTAATACTTTTATATGTCCTAGCTTTTCAAAAACATCTAGTTTGAGTATAAGTCCTAGTTCGATGTAATTTTGTTTGAATCTAGGGTTATTGAACCAAAAATGTATAACAATAAAGAAAATAATATTTCTACGTTATTTCTTTATTTTTTTTGCTATATTTCTTATTTTTTTCTCATTTTCATTTATATTCACAATGTGATTTCTGAGGGGTTCGTCACACTGAAGCTTCGTCAAAAGAACTATACAAACTGGGTAGTTTAATAACGTTTTTAATAAATAAACCAGTACAATAATGAACAGCAACTGAATCGAAGAATAAAATCAGTGATGAACATCAGAGAACAGATCAAATACAACCAATTATTACTAGTATGAAAACTAGGCATTAGAAAATTATGATAAAAAATCAAATCAATTAATAGTATCTCAAAATAATACCAAAATGGTAAAATTTATGTAACTCTTCAGCCAATTTGATCATTTACGCTTTCTTATTCGTATGTGTTATTTCTATCGTACTTACGATCAAGTATAGATTTCAATGGATATTTTTTCCAAATCAGTACTTACTGAATTTAATCTTAACCGTGTGTAATATATAATTATAGTTGAAAATACCTAAACCTAATAGATAAGAATTTAAATATAAGAATCATTATGAATTTAAATAACTCCATTATCATTCTGGTTTTACCAAATAACGGTTATACAAGAGAAATTTATTATTTCCGTACCAAATATTTTCCAATGATTCATGTTACTTGCATTTTTGCAATGTCCAAAAATATTCACAATTCTTTATTCATATATAGCTTTTTGGTAGTGGAGCAGGCCATAAATGTTTCCAGAAATAGATCACAATAGATCTTCTAAAAAGGAATCTACTAGAACAGTTTTATTATTAGATAACTACTCAACCGCCCGCATAAAAAGTTATGTGGACAAAGTAGTACGAATGGAGTACCTTCAGGTTTTTCCTGTAATTTTTTAGCATTTATTAGCACGCTCCATCGTTCCGGTAAATCCGGTGATGTAGCTGTATCCATAATGAATGAATTTCACACATCACCTGGCCTTCGTAAATCCAGTGATGGTACTCATCAGTGTCAATCAGTATCAATTTGTAAACATTTCTGTTACAATAATCAGTTGTATACAATTCGAATTCAATTCCTGCTTTTTATTGGGTGTTAATCTTCATTGAAGAGAAGAATTCATTGCGGGAATCGTGCTGAATATCAATTTATAAATATAAAAAGATGAAGAAGAAACAATTCACTTACTTTTTTCATCTGTTTGTAAAATATTTTGTAAACAGTTTCTCATCATCATCTGATAAATCCACTGTGTTGGCAAAACAATATCGTCATGTTTTAAATTAATTATAGTGAAAATCAGATAACTACTTAGTTTTATTTAAATTATGAACTGTTAATTAGTTAATTAATCAGCTCCTGCTCTATCCCACCTCTTAGTACTCTTTAGTTTGAAAAGTTATATTAATGCAATTTGAAAAAAATATGTTTTAAGCAACACTATCAATGTATGAATTTTGTAATGGGGTTATAATGAAGTTGTATTATTATTATTATCCCGATTTTAAGACTTACTGCGCCACTCTGCCTCACAAGGGACGTTTCACTTAAAATAAATTAAACTCTTGGTTAACAGTTTCACATTTATTTAATGAATATGTCTAGTCAACATGTTTCGAGTTAGCTCATTTTCAAGACTGTATTGTTAAATAATCTTTAATACTTGGAGCTTGAGGAAGTTATTTTAATATTCAAGGCCTATAACTTTCACCAGAGTTAAGCGAACGTTGTTATATTCAATCTCATTAATGAAGTTTCACTTATCCCAAATATTATTTATCAGGGGGATTAAGCTCTAACATCACCTGACCTTCGTAAATCCAGTGATGGTACTCATCAGTGTCAATCAGTATCAATTTGTAAACATTTCTATTACAATAATCAGTTGTATACAATTCGAATTCAATTCTTGATTTTTATTGAGTGTTAATCTTCATTGAAGAGAATTATTCATTGCGGAAATCGTGCTGAATATCAATCTATAAATATAAAAAGTTGAAGAAGAAACAATTCACATACTTTCTTCATCTGTTTGTAAAACATTTTGTAAACAGTTTTTCATCATCATCTGATAAATCCACTGTGATGGTGAAACCATATCGTCATGTTTTGAATTAATTATAGTGAAAATCAGAAAACTACTTAGTTTTATTTAAATTATGAACTGTTAATTAGTTAATTAATCAGCTCCTGCTCTATCCCACCTCTTATTACTCTTTAGTTTGAAAAGTTATATTAATGCAATTTGAAAAAAATATGTTTTAAGCAACACTATCAATGTATGAATTTTGTAATGGAGTAATAATAAAGTTGTATTATTATTATTATCATCCCGATTTTAAGACTTACTGTGCCACTCTGCCTCACAAGGGAAGTTTCACTTATCCCAAATATTATTTGTCAGGGGGATTAAGCTCTATGGGGGCCCTTTCCAAGTTACCAACGAGTCTTGAATTTTGATATTTTTCAGGGAATTTTTGGGGATTATACCAGTGGATCCCAAGATAATTGGAAAGGTCCCGACCACGTCCATGTTCCACAATATCTGCACTCGCACTTCAAATTCTCGATATTTTGAAATTTCTTCAGCATTCTTCGCAACGAGGTTGTCGAATTTGGAATGGCCACCTCGATAAATGTAGTTTTCCTCGCTCTTTTGTCAACCAGGACCAGGCCAGGCCTATTGTTTAATGAGTCAAGATAATGCGTTCCCAGTAGAATCTAAACAGGTCGTTCTCCAAAATTGACTTCGGAATTTATTTGTAGTAAGGCACGTTTTCCTTCTGTAGAAGATGTAATTTTAAAGCCAGTTCTTGATGCACATTCTTTGCTACGCCGTCATGCCCCTCTTTGTACTCCGTTTACATCCCTGCTATATGTTGATGAGGGATGTCCTGTAATAGCTGTTTTTCTAGATCTTGCTAAGGTTTTAGACACTGTGGATCACTCGCAGCTGTTGGGGGCTTTGTGAGATAATGGTATACGGGGTACTCCCGTATTCTTTTTGCTTCGTATCTGAATTAAAGAAAACAATGTGTGTTGATAAATGATTTATTGGTTCATTTAGAGAAGTTGTTTGTGGAGTACCTCAGGGAACTATACTTGGGTCACTTTTATTCATTTTTTATATAAATGGTTTACTCATTATATAATATTATTATATTAGATTTAAACCAGAATTTGGATTGGTTCAACCACAAATTATTGAGAATTACTTTTGAAAAGACCTTTCACTTACCAGTTTCACGTTATGTGAATCATCTTCCTAGATATAGTACACTAACTATCACCAACCATGACAAAGTTATATATTTACAACAATTTCTGAAGATCAAGTATCTTGGCGTAACTCTGGACTCTCATCTCAAGTGGAACCAACACTTCTTCAGCCGTAAAATTCTGGGAAGATGTAAGTATCTCAGTAAAGTGTTGGATTTGGATCATATAAAAAATTTTGACTTCGCATTTTTGAATTCGGATTGATAGAATCGCCTTTAGCTTATGGCTTATTGGGCTGGGGTGGAGCGTCCGACGCACAGCTAAGAAGATTGCAAATTCTTCAAAAGAGGATTTTAAAAATATTACTCAAAAAAGAACATACTCTTTCTAGCGAACTGTTATTTAAAGAAGCACTCCTAGGAAGTTGTATTTTCTCAAAGCGGTTATATATTTCTACAAAGACAAGGAGTTCTTAGTCCACAACAAATTATGGCACCAGAAGCGAAGAGTCATCGAAGATAAAATCCTCTTCGTCTGGAAAGACCGTTGGACAGAGATGTCTGGCCTTTCTGGAACCTAGATTTATCAATCATTTGCCTTTACGAGTGTTATGCCCACCGTCAGTCCAATGTTTCAAAAAAAAAAACAACAAGGGTATTTCTCTTTACATAAGGTGCAACCATTGTGGGTGATTTTTTTTCTTTGTGAATTCTTGCTAGTATTGAATGTTCAAAAATGAACTTGTTTCTGAGTTTTGTTGAAGTTTGTTTTTTCAGTTTGTCTAGTGAATTTTGTTATTTCAATTTTAAATTTTTTTCCCATAGACAGCTATGAATTTATAGGTATACACTTTATGTTTGTTATAAAGTTTATTTTTCTTTCAAGTTGCGAGAGTTATGTATTTGGGTTACTTTATATAAAAATGTTCTTTTACTCTGTACACTTGGCGGAAACAATAAACTTATTAGTATTATTATTATATGTTGGATGTTATATGTGCCTTTCGGCACCTCACTTTTGGGTCTTTAACGATGTGTTTTAGGTAATTGCGGGTTGGAAGAACCTGGTCGTGAATAGCTAAGAGTATGCCCTGAGTTTTTGGAAACATTTTCCCTGAAACCAACTAGTAGTTCCACGTTTGTTGACATTTTCCTTCGTGGTCTCATTACCGTGCCTCCCGTTCAGCACAAACCTGTTCCTCTCCAACTCTGTACTTTATTATTACTAACTCTTGCTTACATAAGCGGAGAAATTGTAGATTTAGAAAATCCACTTCAGAAAAAAATTTTCGATTCATAAGTTATGTTAATAATCACAACCAATACATTCCTGGTGATATATTCTTGAATTTCTACTCAAATATATTCAGATTGTAATTGAATTGTGTATAAATTAGTAGATCTGATCCAACTACACAGGTGATATTCACAATATATACACTGTTATATATACAGTATACACAGTTGATACACAAGAACTATGTTTCATGAATAATTTACAAAATAATATGTGAAATAAGTCTGAAATAGATAGATTTTACCTATTACTATAAAATATTACGTTAATATTATTCGAATTAAAATCTATTCAATAAGGAATTAAAAATGATATTGAATTAAACTTACAAAGGAACAACAACGACAACAGTAAGAGGATAGGTATAATAGTTTTTATGTGGAAAAAAACAAGCAGAATATATCAAAAATACCCAAACTGTTACCTATTTCTAATCCCCAAAATTTGAATTACATCAAAATAGTACCACTTACATATACAGGAAATCATCGCTTCGATATTCGTTAGAAAAAGCTGGAATTCTGATTTTTATAACTCTCTTTTGGTTTATGTTATGGTGATTAAATTCACTCTGCTCCTATACACATAATCATATTTCGAATTATCATGGGTTTTCAAAAGCTATTTTTATATATTTTGGTTTATATTGCGTCCAACGAAATTCCAGATTTTCAGAACTATTCATAAGCGTAGATTGATTTGTTTGAAAGAAGTTATTTACATAATCATCAAAACGGATGGTGTAGTCGAAACTAATAGATTAAAGATGTCTTCGGCTGACATATGTGTTTAGTAAGGAGAGTAGTCTATTTGATTTATTTCCGTCAGATTCAGAAAACGAATTGATTTAGTCGATTCAACCTAAAAATGTGAAAATTTGAACTTCGAAGAAATTTCAATCAGTTTCTCTAGACTACTCTAGACATTCAACTATTACTAAACCATCTGAAAAATTTCCTTTAGTAATCTTTTCTGTCAAGTTTTTTTAGTCATTGATTTCTCTGTTGGCATATCGGAGGTATCAGGAAAAAAATTCGAAAAATAAAAAAAAAACTTTTCAGAAGTTACGAATTTTAAATTCATATGAAAAGTATAAATAATTGCTTTCAAAGTTTTCACAAAGCTATAATTTGTAGAGTAATTTCAGATGAAATTTTTGTTATCTTGTCTAAAAAAAACACGTTCCCGTATAATACCTGACAGACAAGAGAAAAAATTTATATACAAACGGAAATTTTATATTATTAGCAGATACAGAGTAAAAATAGAAAAATTTATTTCTTGTTTACGTTTCGCTAAAAATTGTAGTTTACTCGGGGAGAATGAAATAAATAATACTCACTAAATGACAGTAATTGTTTCTGTCATTTAGTAACAACTACATTGACTAAATCACAATTTTTTACTGAAGTAAAAGTCCTTAACTGTCAGTCTTCAGTGTCACTTTTTACAGTCTTTTTTTCTCCTAAGAATATCAGTTTTCAGGTTGAATATAGACAGACAAATATAAATCTCAAAAAAAAAATTAATATATATATATATATATATATATATATATATATATATATATATATATATATATATATATATATATATATATATATATATATATATATAAAATTTAGGTAACGGGAAAAATCGGTCTTGTGAAGTGTTTGAAAACTCATTTATTCATTAAAATTCTCTATATTTCGACACTTATTTGTGTCTTCTTCAGGAGAAAAACAAGCTGCAAAGTAATGACTACAGTGATAAATTTCAATTGTATAAAATAAAATTAATTTTACATTAAATTGTGCACGGTCGAGAAATTACTTTATATATATATATATATATATATATATATATATATATATATATATATATATATATATATATATATATACATGCAATGATAATAATTAGTGGTAATCTGCAAAGCTATCAAAAAAATATTTCTCCACTTTCTGAACTACTTGAGTTATCAGAAAAAAAATTTCTGATAAAGTTTCAAGATGGAAATTTGAATAAAATATAAAATAATTCAGATTTATCAACAAATGATAAAATATATACAGGGAACTCATGTATGAACTTGTATGAGGAAGAATAAATAATTGAATTTCCTGTTGCCACTTTGTGATATTTTTTAACTTGCAAAATATATATTTTTTTAAAGAGATTTTCTCTATTTCAGTACCATTTGCAATCATCTACGGCATACCTGGAAGAATCTATCCTTTGGAGGAGGGTAAATATAATTACTACTTGGATAAGGCAGGAACATTCTCTACTTATATGAACAAAAGTGATGCATACGTAAACCACCCCGTAACAGAAGAAAGCTATTGCATAGAATACACTTACAGGGATGGCATTTGGGACAATTATTTCCTCTTCGGAAAAGCCATAACTCAACCACTGGAACCCAAATTTGCTGTCACTAGATGGGCAAAAATGGTATCCTGCATTGCTTTGCTGTTGACAATTTCTGTTTACCTCATTCTGCCAAAAATGAGAAATTTGTTTGGAAAGATTCTACTGAGTTATAGCATAGCTACGTTTTTGTTCTTCTTCTTTCTATGCTTTTCGCAGTTTTACTATAACGTAATCAACGATATTACATGTCGATGTCTAGGTGAGTAACAAATACAACTGATTTATCACGTTATTTCAAATTTCTCGATTCGCAATATGAAATATAAATTGGAGTGACCTAAAGTACAATGAAAAGCAATGTAATACATGTTTTTATTTAGTAATGAATTGTTTGCCAAATGAAAATGTTTATTTTACAATTCACAAGAACACATTGAAGTGTGATGTATCAATGGACAGGAATGTCACATCTACGATAATTACAGTATATAACACTTCATAAATGTTTCATTTTGTCATTCAGCTCATTGAAATATTTCACTGCAGTAAAAAGATCGCTTCAGTGGGGTTATTGAAATTCCTGCATTCATTTACACTTATATTATAAATAGGTAACGTTTGTGACGTTGTGGGTGTTAATCCCTGGATCTAAAAAACCTCTTTTGAAAATTTTTCAAATCACATCTTCACCACCATAGCAAGGAACGTCATTTGTGATTGACATAGGTAGGCTATATATTTTACTAGAAAAAAATAGGAATCCTAACTGAAATTTCAATAACGTAAACCAAGGTATGAAAAAACGTGCCATAAAATGTCCTTCATCACATGCGCTGCGGAAACTATGAATGCAAGTGCAAAAATATATAAAATATATTTATATATATATATATATATATATATATATATATATATATATATATAAAATGTCCTACAATGTTAAAGAACACATCAATATTCATTAAACACTTCGCGGTACCATATGTTTAACTATTGTAGTTATGTCAATATAACTACTTTTTCGAAAGAAATGTTAACAAAAACAACCACACCATGCCTAAAAGACCACTATTCATGTATTTGTATTAATCCTTATCCAAATAAATTATTTATCATTTAAGTCTGTTTCAGTACCTGAAGATTTCTTTTTGAATTATTAAACTCGGCCATTGCATACAAAAGGTATTACTAGTTTAAAAATGTCAATCTAAATAAAGTCCTACATATTTGAGTGTTTAATCGAAAAGACCCTTTTTGATGTATATAATTTGGACGAATGATCCAAAGAGATAATACGACAAGCGTATGGACCCCCGACCATGTCATAATCTATTTAGACGATTTTTCTATCACTTACTTCAATAAAAAATAGAAAAGGTAATACCAGTACCAGTTTAAAGATTGACGTCGAGTATTTGTTAAATTATCTACATATATTTATTTGTTCTTTGTCTGTTCAGTAGCATTGACTGAAACTTGAGTCCAATTCACAATAATCGTGTATTGAAAATTATTACCTACACCTACTTACTACCAGACAATATATTAGATTATAAAGGCCTATAAATTAAAAAGTAGACAAAGCTCTGTATATAAAATAAGTATTTTCTAAAGAAGACGTCCTGCATCGTAGACGAGATACTGTTTTGACTGGTGCTTGAAGTGGAGTGATTACTTATCAATGACAGTCGTGACAGAGTAAGAGATGTAATCTTTTCTCCTTCGAATTATATATAAATATTTCAAACAAAGCCGTGTTATTTTTATCAATGTTATGATTGTATTAATTTCATTACGTTAATCAAAATCATCAATTAAGTTTAGCTAAAGGTATTATTCCATTTATTTAGTCTATTGATTGTTAGACGTTACGAAGTTCGACATCAACGAGTAGAAGATAAAAACATGAGTTACGTTCAGTTTTGAGAGTAACTCAATAAAAGAGTTTACTAAGTATTCATATTTCAATCAAAAATACATACGAAATTTCAAATTCTATAGTTTTATTAACAATAGAAAAAATTATTAAAATTAACCTAATACTGAGTCAATGATCCACGAGTAATTTTGACAGAAACTGGGCAATATGGCGTGAAAACATCATATTTCAAATTTGAAGTAACTTGATAATGATTGACTCTTAAATACTCTCATTGTAATTGTAAATCTTAAGGTATCTCAGTTTAGATGAATCTTTGAGAGAATAAAACAAGTTTGGTGTAATGTTATAGATTTAAAATGTCAAAGTTATGAAATAAATTACTTGATTCTATCTGTTCGAATCCATCTCGTCTTATTCCATTTGCAATTTCAGATATGTTTGCAGTCAAATTTTGAATGCGCAGAGATTATTTGTCATTTTCCGCAGTCAGAGTAGGCCATAGTTTTTTGCAGCATTCATTCATTGTGTACGAGTATGGCTTCAGTTCTTCTAATGATTCTTTTATGTTTACTATGCATTTTGCTATGTCAATATCAGGATCACATTCCATATTATCCAATATGATTTTGAAGGTTGATCTTATTTGATAGAGCCTGGATTATCCCTTGCTTCATAGGTTGAACCATGCCACTATTTGGGATGAAAAAATGTAACATCTATATTTGGAAGCATAATTTCAAGTTCGCGAGCTTGACCTGGTGCATTTTCCGAAACTAAATCTGCTTCAAAATCTAAATTTTTTTTTTAAAGTTTCAACTTCCCAAACAAATAAGTTCCTGAACCAGTTATAATAAATAGCTATTAGATCCGCGAATGAAGAAATCTATTGCCGCGAATATAGGAATTTGGTTGCATTTGCGAATGAAGAGCTTTTACTGTATCTTTTTGCAATCAGCACACAGGACTTTTAGTCCTCCGGTGTGTGAAAACTTTCTTTCAATCGTGTATTTACTGCCATTCAAAATTGATTACTTTTGGAAGTGTGTTACATTTCCAAAGTAGCAGTTACTTTAAATATTTATTCCAATGTGAGTTATTCTTATTTTAGAATAATGCATTTGGTTTCAGGTTACATTTCTCTTCTCACAAGCATATGGAGTTTCACATGGTTACATATTATGTGCATTGATATTTGGTTTTCTTTTGGGTGAGTACCAACTTTTAATATTTACAAAAATACACTAAATTATTTTGGTTTACATGGAAGATACGAAGAAAAATATTTTCTTATAGATCTGTGAAATGCTTTGAAGTATCGTTATGAGTTGAAAAATTAATCGTAAAAATAAGCAATTTTTATTTTTCATCCCATCAATATTTCAGTAAATTACTAAATGTGTTTATTTTAGAATCTTTGAAATGATGGATCAATAAAGGAATTATTATATCAATCGGGTATGATTCAATATATTTATCTATGTGTTCACAATTTAGAAGAACATGTGGTGAAGCAATAAAAATAATGGTTAATCGAAAACGTTCACCACAATAATATCGGTTTACTTTTTATTATTGACATGAATATTAGTTGCAGTCGTTTTGTCAAGGCTGGTTATATAATTACCATCATTTCAGTCATTGTTTCAATTTGTTAATTGATTATATAACACCCAAATATCGTTTAACTTTCGCGTAATTTCTGACTTATTTCAATGGTATATACTCAAAATTACTATAGTATACATACCATATTATTTTTGAATTTGAGATTTGTTTTCTCATTGGAATGTGTGTAAATTATTTGAAGGAAAAGAATCAACAAAAAATCGAATGTTTCAATTGGAGTGATATAGAAGTGAAAAATTTTTTTTGCTATTCTCGACTTTTTTTTTAAATTCAGTGTGCCTACTGATTATCGCCCGTTCCGAAAGATCGATGGGCTTGTTATCAATGTACATTACATATCCAACAATTATCATCATTGAACCTTTCAAATCATAGTCTACACATACACTCATGCCATCACCGAGGTTCGAACCCGAACCTACCGCACCATAATCGGGTGTTTTCCCGAGTAAGCAACGTAGCCCGATTTATTGTTGACAATTCAATTTCCGTTGAAAATGTTAAGGTCTTCTAACAATATTTGGAATTCATTAAACTTGATAATTTTCAAAAATTCTGAACCACTGTTTTCCAACTTTACACAATTTTATTTAATAATTGTGACTCAAGTTTCTCTGTATAGATGGCTTTTTCAAGAAGCCATAGTAACAACATATCCCACAATTTTTAAAAGTCTGTAAATCTAAAAATATGTTCTTTACCATTTTCAAATGAAACATGTATATAAATGAATTGTATATATAATTTAATAATAAACACATGGCTTGGTTTCAGGAAAATTATATTGCATAAATAGATTGACAATTTTTTCGCGGTGTTACACCATGTTCAAAAGCAACTGAAACTTATTGGTATTAGAAACTGAATATAAACTTAAATTCAAACACTTGAACTTATGATTTACACTCTGTTCACTACATACATAACTTGACGCGTTTCGTCGTTACAAACGACTTCTTCAGATGCTTACAGAATAATCCTGATTATTCTGTAAGCATCTGAAGAAGTCGTTTTAACGACGAAACGCATCATGCTATGTAATGAACAAAGTGTAATATTTCTCTACCATTTATCCCTTGAAGGATAATGGAGACATCACATCGTACACGTTAACATATCTAGCTCTACTATAACATTCTCTTGGTTAATTTGAATTTTTCAAATGAATGTTCATTTTCTCAAATATTTAATTCAGTGCCATAAGCACAAAAATTTCTTTTATATATATATATATATATATATATATATATATATATATATATATATATATATATATATATATATATATATATATATATATATATATATATATATATATATATATATATATATATATATATATATATATATATATATATATATATATATATATATATATAAATAAACTGCAGTTTATAAATTTTTTCAAAATTTATGATAACGATGGTTGTGTATGGTTGAGCTCAACAATAGAACCCAGAAATTAGTCTTCGATCTACCAAATTAAAGGAGGCGAATGAGAACGAATAAGTAACATATACAGATTGTTATCTTTTTCCAGAAGGAAATCGGATTTTTGGAAAGTTATTGTACCTGAGACGCCCTCTGATTTATTCGTAGTAGGTCCAGAATGGGCAGCTTCAGATGGTGAATTGTTAATAGACTCGTAAGATTTTGTATTTTCATTTCTGGGAAGGATAGAATATTTTCTTTAACAGAGGATATAACTTGGTGATTGGTTTTTTCTAAATAGTACATTTCAGTCGGGCGGTGTAACCTCTTATTAACCATATGTTAGGCTTAAATATAAAAAAATTTAAAAATAATTGCTATAAAATAATTATATATAAAAAGTATATAAAAATATAAAAATTCCTGATGGAGGTATTAAAACAGATAATTTCATTCGAAATATGCTCCTCGATAACATAAATGTACAAAATCATAACTTTTCTATAATACTGTGACGTGATTAATTAAACTTATGTTGAATATGCCAAGGAAATTACTAAATATTTTTTTAAACATACACTCAATTAATATTTGTTATATACAGTTGGGAATAATAATGGTCTTATCCGTAAAGATATTCAGACACAAGGACTGCGAATTTATAATTCATTTTCCCATGACCCCTGATTTATCACATTATGGAGGAGATTCTATTATATAATTGTCGGCATCCTCCACAAAACATTTCAAAATTTAGAATTGGAATAAGAATCATTCTTTTCACTGGTAGAGGTTAGTTTTTTATGAAAGTTTATTATAATTTGGTGAGAGAAAATAGTTTCCTGTGCTAATATTACCTATACCTATGCAACTAATATAAAATTAATATACATATAGCTTGTACGTTTGAAACCAAAGATCTAATAAAAAGTACAAGTAATAATATTAGTTTAAAAATGTCTGTTTGTTTACCATAATTATTATACTAATAACAGGTATTTGTCTTATACAACTTGAACAACTATATAATAAACATAATCAACTAATCTGAATTGAAAAGCAAAACAACTTGTAATGACTCTTTATTAAATACCAAGACGTATTTAATTTTCTTTTCGAATCCACAGTTGATTACTGGTGCTTCCTGATTGATAATACAAATAAATACCGAATGTGTTTCATATATTTGCATCAGTGACATAAAGACAGAAATGTTTAGTACCTACTTAGCCAATTTTCCGCCATATGATTTGGCCGTCCGTGTTTTTGTACACATTCGCCACTTAAATTGAGCGACCTTGTGGCAGTGTCATTCAATATAAATCAGAGAAGTTTAATTTAATTAAAATTTCTTTGGAATTGTTTTGAGTATAATGAATACTCAACAATGGCAATTAATTCACCTTTGCTCATACAAGATTATATCTTTACATATTTTTCTTGAATTTTCGACAATAATTCGTGAAATATTTTCAAACAACGTCGAAGTAATTAACGCAATGCATAGTTTTATATTTACTAGGCGAAATGAAAACCCTTAGTACACGAAAATAATCATCAGATATATCAAGGATTAAAATACCACACACGGAATTAAAAGGCAAGGCTACTCCATAACTATTATTAATTAGACTCAACCTGGACTCTATAAATATACATTTTTGTATATTTCCCTGCTTTTAAGTTCACTGTTTTAGCTGAATATATAATGGGTGATGATATTATTAGAGTCATTACATCAAAATGCCATTTTGGGTTTTTGACACAAAAAGAAGTGCTTCGTGTAACAAATACTTTGAGCTTTTAGTTTAAAATGACAAACCTTATACTTAAAGATTTCAAAAAATCGATATTGTTAAGAAAACACTTGAAATCGTGTTGTATATCTGACATTGTTTCAATACCTTTTAAAAGTGTCCATTTTTCCAGGACATGTCAAATCAGTTTTTTCGATTGTTTTATTTCCTTCATTCCAGGTTTTGATCAACTCACGCTTGTTCATACAATTCCGTTATATATTACTTTTTTCATCAACTTCTAAAGAATTTCGATTGGGTTGACAACTCGTGAATTCCCAGATCAGTGGGGCACCTTCATTTGATTATCTGAGGAGGAATCAGTTTATTTTACCTTATGACAAGGCTCTAAGTTGTGCATGAAGGTACATTTCTTATTCTGGAACCACCGCAGGATTTGGGACGCATTTCTGTTGTTAGCGCTTTCATGTACTTGTTCTGTCTCATATGTCCTTTCAACGACCAGTTCTATGTCTGCCTGGTACTTAAAGGGTGCTCCACCAAACTCAGGCAACAGTCTTTGTATTTTCGCATCACCTTCTCCTCACCAATTCAAGTATATCCAACAGGATCTGCTCGGTCTATTCGTCCGAAAAGCAAACCTTGAATAATTTAGAACTCTACTTGGAGAAGTTGTTTTCTTCTCCAGTTTGTGTCTCTCTTCTGATAACCGTATTTAATTCAGGTCTGGTTTTGCCTATTACAAGTTCCAACCCTAGTTTTAGCCCCAAAAAGGTTTAATTAAGATTAACACAAAAATTGATTTTGTTTTATGATAAATGTATGCTAGAATTTTATACCTCATTCGCTACCATATTGAAGACACTTTTGAAAGCAGCTAGCTGTCTTTTGCACTTCTTATGAAACATTTAATAATGTATAATAATAATAATATATGTAATTGCTTAAATAATATACTGAACATATTATGCTGTTCGAATTAATTGAGACAAACATTTTTTTCTTCGTTTGAGTTACTGCAGTAAGTAAGTATGTGAGTACCAGGGTTGCCCAAACACCCTCTCATCTGATTGTTTACAACCTGAGGTGGCGTGAGGGTTCGACCTTGACCATCATTTATATTCTTACCGGTTTTACCTCGCCAGCAACTCAGTTGTGAGCCAACCGGTACGACAGTTGGTGGTTTATTGTCTTGTCCAAAGATGGATATCACTCCGAGGAAGCGTTTCAAAATTATCGCGTTAATAAACACATCAATGACTGTCAGGGATATAGCTGAAGCTGCTGGTGTGGGAAAGTCCAGCGTTTCGAGAATTAAAAACATTTGAAAGAAGTGGCTCATCGTCTGCAAAAAGAAAAGGAAACTGTGGCCGCAAACGCAAAACTACTCCAAGAACAGACAAATTGTTGATAGGAAATAGCAATATTAATCCGAGAAAAACAAGCACTGATATTTGAAGGAATTTAATGGTTTCTGGTGTGGAGGTGATCACCTCAACTGTGCGAAAACGACTGCTGGAGGTTGGCCGTAAGGCAAGAAGACCAAGAAGAAAGCAACTGCTTACCCAGAAAATGATGAAGAAACGTTTGGCATAGGCCAAAAAGTACCGTGCGTGGACTGTGGACGACTGGAAGAAGGTGATTTTTAGTGATGAGACACATTTGTTTGTTCAAGGGTGCAAATCAAGTGTTGTTAGACGAAGTAATGGGGTAACTTTGCGGCCTGATCACATTCTGCAAACAGTAAAACATCCTTCGAAACAAATGTTTTGGGGTTTTTTCCCAACCAATGGCACTGTACGATTAGGTCCTATAACAGGGATGATGAATTCAGTGAAATATATGGAAATATTGCGCACCAGGATTGTCCCATTCATGGAAACGTTTGATTGAACATTTCAGCAGAATTCTGGCTCCATGCCACAATTCCAAACAAGTGCAGCACTTTATGCGTGAGAATGAAATAAAAGTACTCGATTGGTCGGGGAATTCACCTGATCTAAATCCTATTGAGAATTTATGGAATATTTCAAAGAAAAACTGGCAAAAATGGATTGCACTACAAAAGAAAAAATGATTATAAGTGCAATTCAGGTGTGGTTTCATGATGACGAATTGAAGAAAATCTGCGCTACGCTAGAGGAATCGATGCCTAGACGAGTTCAAGAAGTTATTTCTGCGAAAGGAGGACATACTTCTTATTAATATGAAGAATTAACGCTATTTTGTATGTATTCACCTCATTAAAAGGTAAGATTTTACGAAAACATTGTTATTTAGCCTATGTCCCAATTAATTCGAACAGCATAGTATATAATACAATAAAAGAGATGTGAAAACAAACTTTGTCAGAAAGTGAGAAATTGTTCAATTCATTGAAATCCACATATACTTATAGCAGATATTCACTATTTACCTTGTGATCTTTACATACCAATGCTTACTACAAAACTCAAATATACCCGTTATTTATTCAATGTCAACACTTGATTTCAAGGTTTACACAATTCCTAACGGTTTCTTCATATATGCCTTTCAGGAAATTGTGTTGGAATGCAATGAATTTAATATAACATCGTTCTGTTTTTTGTTGTAGAACACCTAGGACTTTAGCTGGACCTCTCCAAAAAAATGAATTCAAACGACTTCTGCAGTATAGTCTTTATGGATGGGGTTTTCCTATTTTCTGGATCTTGTTAATTTATCTCTGCAGTACATCAAATATCGTTCCAGAAGAAATCCGTCCTTATGTGGGAGTGAATAAATGCTACTTGGAAAATTATGATTCAAGTGAGTATGAGTACTTCCGTTCATATTTCTTCCAAGTGCCCAACCTCGGTGATATTTTAGGATATCTACGACTTGGAACTGATCAAAACACGCAAAAATCATTTTTAATTTCAGGTCGGAGTGCTCGAATATATTATCAGCTTTAGCTTTTTCAGAAACATGAAATATTTTCTTAACGCAACTCCTCAAAAATAATTAAATTGAAAAATATTCTTTAGTTTATTGCATTCATTATACAGCTCCTCTAAAAATTATGACTATTCAGCAAATTTCTAAATTTGCTGAAAAAGTTCTTTTGATATTCTTCTGCCTGAAAGGTTGTTCTATACGAGGGTCTACTAATATTTGCATTTATTTATTTCGTACATTTTAGCCATATTAGAGAACATTCTTCAACAACTGAATGTTCCACTTTGTTATTCGATTCAACTAAGCAAACCCAAACAATTACGAAAATTGCAGAATGCGAATTTTAAAGTGCATATTATACAACCCAGTTGTCAGTGGCGGATTTACAAATTTGCCGCTAGTAGGCCATTCAATTTTTACCGCCCCTACTGACTTTTGAAATTCAATACGTTAGTTTAATCCCGTTATTAGTATGATTGTGAACTTAATGATATTTCTGTCAGTTACTAGATTATTTTTGCAACCCGCTATGTACTGAAGGCAAAACAAAAAACCCCCGACTTTAAAGCGTAAAACCTCTGTAACTTTTAAACGGCTCAATCGATTTTCATCAAACATGTCTAAAAACACTCGCCCGTAAAACACCTGTAATACAAAAAAAAAAACTAAATTGTAAATCGGTTCATTCGTTCGGGTGCTATGATGCCACAGACAGACAGACAAACAAGAAATTAAAAAAAAATCTAATTCTACTCAGTTACTCATCTAAAGCCATCCTAGATAATTTTTTTTCGAATATCTTTAATGTACAGACTATTTTAGGTTTACGATTTTATTATAGTATAGATTGTGTACACGTATAATTATAAAAAAAAATCTATAAAAAAAAAATTTGCTAAATTTGCCGCCCCTCTAAATCTGCCGCCGTAGGCACCGGCCTACTTGGCCTATTGGTAAATCCGCCACTGCCAGTTGTGAATTATACACCCCAGTTGAAATTATGTTGAACTATTTGAAACCAATGTCTGTTAAACAGGAAATACTATTTCCTAGATATAAATATTCATAAATGACACGGAGGTTTCGCTTATCTCTTGGTGAAACATTATGTTAAAAACAATAAAATTAAAAATTAACACACTTGACTTAAGTTTCACTGAATATATTAAAAACTCCACTTATGTTTCGGTCAGTAATATTGTATACTCTTGATAATGGGTTAAACACCCGGAACATATGTAGAGTTTTTAATATATTCAGTGAAACTTAAGTCAAGTGTGTTAATTTTTAATTTTATAGTTTATAAATATTCATATATGAAATTAAAAAATATTGTCATAAAAAATATAATGTATATAAAATGAAAGATATGTCATTGATGTGCATGCGTATAATAATAGAAATACTTATGATTTTTACATCCGAAGTTGCTTTCTAAATCTATAGTGATATATACATTGATGGATTTCAATAATTAACCAAGTATGTATATTTAAAACTAGTATAAGTATTAAGATGTTTAAACGTGAGTTTAAAGAGTAGGTATATTTCAGATAATGAGATAAGTATGTTATTCAAAATTCACTTCTCAAAATATGTACGTTATTGCAAAACTTTACTGAATAAATATTATTATTTTATAGCTTTTTTGTTTTCTTCTTCAATGAATAAAGAATGCGCACACATAAATTACATATCTCATAATTTTTTTCTCATGAATATGTTATACAAATTGACTCAAAAACAACGTATATGTCAAAACAAAGGAGCAAAACCTCATTAATAATAACTAGCTGAGCTCAAACAGTTTAAATTCTAGAGAACAACATTACTACATTTTTAAGCGCATTTTTGAATATACTTGAGAATGTAGCAATACTACGAAACTGCAGTGGCAATATAATAACTATAATGATAAAAACAAAGTGTATTTTTCTCTATAATTCTATGCATTATCACAAAGTGACGGACAAATTTATCTCACATATAAAGAATTGATAACCTTTTTTCAGAACCTGGAAACTTTGCCTACTCTGTATTTGTTATTCTTCCACTTCTGATTCAACAGATAATAAATACTGTCCTCTTTGTGAAGACAGTGATGTACTGCCTCAAAATTAAGGATGAAATTGAACGTATGAATGATGCTAAAAGAAAATCTGACCTCAATGCTGGAAGAGAGAGGTATTCAATTTAATGATATTCAATTAACATTTATCATCTCAAATTTCGAAAAAATACTTATCATTAATCATAACATCTGATATTTTCACAAAATGAATGACATTGTTTTTACAGGATGGGTTTGATTATGAAATTAGCTGTGATAATGGGTGTATTTTTTCTTTTCGAAACTGTATCATCTCTGTACAATTTCCAAAATACCACTGTCACTACCTACATCGAAGTTGTATGGGACACTGTGAATTGTTTACAAGGTGAGTTCAGTGATAACAAGAAGTAGATATTTACATTATAGTTCGATATGTATATTATTATTGATAAGAGTAATATCTGACGAATGATTGCAGAATAAAATTTATACAACAGGTTTCATTTCCTATATTCAATTGCAATGAAATTATTCATTTGTGACGAAGTTTAATCAACTTGTAAAAATCGTATGATAATCTGTTTAGTAGACTCGAAGAACCAGAGAACCAGATGGTTATTTCTACTGGACGTGTTATTCGACAATATTAAAGAAGATTGAACCTTTATAGTATATCAATATAAAGTACGAATAAATAAAGTTTGAATATTGAAAATTGAATTGAACCTTTATTTTAAGTATGGCCACTGGCAATACCCACATCTTTGAAAACTGTATTTAATGTCTACATTTAATCATTATATATATATATATATATATATATATATATATATATATATATATATATATATATATATATATATATATAATGATAAGACTTTCGAAATATTTTGGGTTATCGGCAAAAGGTGGGCAGAACTAATTACAACAAACTCCTAAATCGAGTTCAAACCATAGAACATATAGTATGACACATCAACGCATAAAACTGTACTGACACAGAAAACAATCAACAACACCGATGGTCCGAGCCATTGGAATTTTGGCCAGGCTCATCCAACATATATAATAATAATTCAGTAATATATATATATATATATATATATATATATATATATATATATATATATATATATATATATATATATATATATATATATATATATATATATATATATATATATATATATATGTCTCACCTTGTATCTTAATTCATGAATTTCAAAAATACAATTTCTGTCATAACTTTTTTTTTGGAATTCAGTATTACCCTGCATTCTTAGTTTTGTGTTTCATTTTTACAGGTGTTTTCATTTTCATAATCTTCATTTGCAAGAAGAAGGTTTATGATAAACTTTGTGAAAAAATTCCTGTTTTGAAGTCGAGGAAGAGTTCATTGTCTTCAAGTGCAACAACACAAGTCAGCATGCATCAAATTAGTGGAAATAAAAGGGATAAGACACCCTAAATATAGCAACTCTTGCCAAATATCCCGAATTCTCTACACATTTTTGAGTATTTTTCGATTCCCCATTTCATGAAGCACCACTCGAATAAATATTGTTGTTCTTCATTTATGTATATATGTGATGTGTATATGTATTTACTTTTTTTTATAAAAAATTATAAATTTATAATTGTGTTTTTTCAATTTATTTCGAGTTATCCTCACAATTCATTTCAAAGACTGTTTTCATGCATGTTTGCAAAATATTTCCATATTAAACAGATTGTAATTAATTTTTAGTTACACTAAAGTTCATCGAGAAATGTGGTTTATACAACCTTGTGTAGCTTACACATGTAGAAAAAATAACGGCTCTATCTAATTTAACTACAATTAAATTGTCAATTATAATTGAGTATCTGTAACATTAACAGTATTACATGAAATTGTATAAATTGTACCATGTGTCAATGACCAAGTAGTCGAGACACGTTAATTTTAAATAAATAAATAAATAAATAATTTTTTCAAAGATTCTCGAAATTTGGTGTTTTCTATCATATTTAAATATGATTCACAATATATGGGTTATAGGGAAATATATGTGTGAAGCTTGTGTATTTGATACAAGAAATTAATCAATAATTCTTGAGATTATATTAGGTATACTATAACTATCTTTCGATATAATTTTTTACGAATTATTCAAAAGAATATTATAGCAGTGTTCGCTATATGAAACATGAACAATGAAATGTCTCCATTATCATTCAAGAGACAAATGTTAGAGAATATTGAAATCGATGCTTGCATTTGTTAGAAACGCAAGACAGTCACTGTTTCGTGCTACAAGGCAATCTTCATTTGCGTCTCGTCCAACAAACGAAAGGCATCGTCTTCTCTAAATTCCTCTTATGAATCAGAAGACAGAAATATGTTCTAAAGTCGTATATAATGTATTACTATACATCTCAAATCTTAGGAATCAATAGAAAGTTTCACATGTCCTTATCAGTTCAGATACACTACATTTTACAACTCTAGTTAATGATCAATTCATCTAATTCATTAAACTAATGCCATTTAAGAAAATGAATCCTGAAATTCTGAAATGAAATGAATTTTCAAGTGCAATGATATGAGCACGATAACTATAGAATTCATTTCCTTATAATCTATTTCTCCATATCATATATATATATATATATATATATATATATATATATATATATATATATATATATATATATATATATATATATATATATATATATATATATATATATATTATATATATATATTGATTTATTGCCTGTTCAAGATATTTTATTTTGAATATTTTTAGCAATAACAGGATTCTTTTGATATGAAAAACTTTATTTTTGTTGACGTTTCGTTGTGTATAACAACTTTGTCAAAACTAATAAATAATTGATTTATGAATTACAATAGATATCAAAATGTCAAACTTATTTTTTAGAAAAATCGAATTAGTTTTTTTGTATCTTCACTTATTGATTCTCATTATCAGAGGAATATTTCTGGCTCAGCATTCGCTTCGGAAGTTTTAGTCTTCTTCGCCATGCGGAAACCTCTGAAAAACTCATGGTAAGCCAGGTGATTCTAATAAGTGTGATTTATATATACACATATATAATTACATATAGTTTTTTATACTTATCCAAAATATGTATTTTATTCATAATATATAGAAATATTCCTCTGATAATGAAAATCAATAAGTGAAGATACAAAAAAACTAATTTGATTTTTCTAAAAAATAAGTTTGACATTTTGATATCTATAGTAATTCATGAATTCAATTATTCATTAGTTTTGACAAAGTTATGTTATACAACGAAACGTCAATAAAAATAAAGTTTTTCATATTAAAAGAAGCCTGTTATTCTAAAAATATTCAATATATATATATATATATATATATATATATATATATATATATATATATATATATATATATATATATATATATATATATATATATAGTACAGTAATTTTTCGTGTTAACCAAACACGTGCGGACATGAATAATGTAATAATATTTTTATAGTGAAAATTGAGAATTGAAATTAAATTTCAAAAGTTTTGAACTCGACTGGGATTCGAATCCCATTTGTCATCATTCAATCATGCGATCCACTATAACGAAATAAAATTTTATTCAATGTTATAAAGGAAGTTTAATTACATAACTTGATACAACAAAATATATCAATTTCAAAAGTATGAAATATTGTCTGAGAAAAATTATTAACGTAATTGAGTTATCAAATATAACAATTATTATTAGTTAATATGTTAAATTTTATCATACTGTAATAAAAATTATTAACAGTTAATACAATATGATAACATTTTCTTAGTTCTGAGTTCTTATAAATAACAATTAATTTCAGAGTTGAATAAAAATATTATAAAATCGCTTGAAATAGTACATGTAGCATAACATTATCACAGATTAAATAATAAATTTTTGAGAAGTATTTCCTTCGAATATCAAGAATAATATTGACTAAAACAGTATTCTTGATATTGCCCAATTTTGAATTTTGCTTTTAAACAATTTAATTATTGCCCCATTTATGTTAATTCTTCAACGAGCTTCAAATTGGAGATAAATAATTCACAGGATAAATACAAACATTTGACTGGTAACATCAACAAAAATCATTCTCATCACATAAGGCAGAAAATTATGACAATAAGTCCCACAGTTAGAAAAAATAAATAAATGTTGATAATAATGACAATATTGTTACTATTCTATAGATAATATTATTTTCAAATAATTTTCAAAATTTTCATTGAAAACAATTCAATTTTGTACTATTTTCAAACTAAATGGACGAAGAAATAACTTCTGGTCGGTTTTTCTTTTTTCTTCCTATATTTTCACAGCTTTTAACGGAAGTTAATTCACTCTTCCGTTTTTCAAGGTACTCCTTTCCCTGAAAGGGTTCAACTTTCTGGAAAAACATTTTCAATTTTAAACAATTTCAATAAAGCAAATGATTCAGTTGAAACAATATAAAAGATAGAAAACTATAAAAGATTTTTTCGCGAAAATGAACCAGTATTTCCTCTCTCACTTATTATTGGAAGAAATTATTTAATTATAATAGATTAATAGTAATGGAAATTATTTTTCAGAATGAATCTTAGGTAAAACCAAAACCATAGAATCCCAAAATTCCCTGATATTTATACCTGTGTTTTTCAAAATGTTGTTTTGACCAAATGGCACGTAATGAATAAGCCGGCCACAGACGCAAAATTCATGTACACTCGAAATGAGTATATGTAAAAATATATTTTTTTTTGTTTTTTTTTCCTTTGTGAATGTGAAAATAAAATGTTTTTTTTTCGTATCACATTATATTATAAAATAAAGGGTTGAAGAAGGTCGCGAGACCTTATAACTTCCCATTTGTAATTGTTTATGCACACCATGAAATGTAATTTACTTTATCTCAATAAACGTTTTTGATTTGATTGGATTTTGATTTGAAAATGTTGTTATTATTCTGTAAGCATCTGAAGAAGTCGTTTGTAACGACGAAACGCGTCATGCTGTGTAGTGAATAAAGTGTGAATCATAAATACAAGTGTTTACATAAGTGTGAGAACATACTCGAACTCTTTGACGCTTGATGGAGTAAACAATAAGCACGTGGACATATTTAATGATTGCTACCTCTGTTAGCTACCACAATCCAGAATTTTCGAACAGAAAATTTTTGGGCGTCTCATCGAAACGAAGCTATTCCAGAAGATTCAGCTTGATAGTAATTACTTTTACATCGATGATCTATTCTACTACTTTTGAGCGTTGGACCGGAATAACGTACCACGCAATTTGTAGGACAATCAGATTATTGAATTATATTAATTTTAACTGACTAAAAAAACAAATATCAGCTGGTTATTAATCGTTGATGATGACCTCGTTATTGATACATGTTCAAAAAAGGGGACTCTTTGATGGAGCTATAGATTTTGTAGCACAAATATTTTTCGAATAATTTAGATAATTATCTTGAGACTTAATGAAAACAAAATTTGGGTAGTAATACATATTTTCAGGATGATCAAATTGCTTGCTACCTCTGTTAGCTACCAAAATCCAGAATTTTCGAACAGAAAATTTTTGGGCGTCTCATCGAAACGAAGCTATTCCAGAAGATTCAGCTTGATAGTAATTACTTTTACATCGAGGATCTATTCTACTACTTTTGAGCGTTGGACCGGAATAACGTACCACGCAATTTGTAGGACAATCAGATTATTGAATTATATTAATTTTAACTGACTAAAAAAACAAATATCAGCTGGTTATTAATCGTTGATGATGACCTCGTTATTGATACATGTTCAAAAAAGGGGACTCTTTGATGGAGCTATAGATTTTGTAGCACAAATATTTTTTCGAATAATTTAGATAATTATCTTGAACTTAATGAAAACAAAATTTGGGTAGTAATACATATTTTCAGGATGATCAAATTGCTTGCTACCTCTGTTAGCTACCAAAATCCAGAATTTTCGAACAGAAAATTTTTGGGCGTCTCATCGAAACGAAGCTATTCCAGAAGATTCAGCTTGATAGTAATTACTTTTACATCGAGGATCTATTCTACTACTTTTGAGCGTTGGACCGGAATAACGTACCACGCAATTTGTAGGACAATCAGATTATTGAATTATATTAATTTTAACTGACTAAAAAAACAAATATCAGCTGGTTATTAATCGTTGATGATGACCTCGTTATTGATACATGTTCAAAAAAGGGGACTCTTTGATGGAGCTATAGATTTTGTAGCACAAATATTTTTCGAATAATTTAGATAATTATCTTGAGACTTAATGAAAACAAAATTTGGGTAGTAATACATATTTTCAGGATGATCAAATTGCTTGCTACCTCTGTTAGCTACCAAAATCCAGAATTTTCGAACAGAAAATTTTTGGGCGTCTCATCGAAACGAAGCTATTCCAGAAGATTCAGCTTGATAGTAATTACTTTTACATCGAGGATCTATTCTACTACTTTTGAGCGTTGGACCGGAATAACGTACCACGCAATTTGTAGGACAATCAGATTATTGAATTATATTAATTTTAACTGACTAAAAAAACAAATATCAGCTGGTTATTAATCGTTGATGATGACCTCGTTATTGATACATGTTCAAAAAAGGGGACTCTTTGATGGAGCTATAGATTTTGTAGCACAAATATTTTTTCGAATAATTTAGATAATTATCTTGAGACTTAATGAAAACAAAATTTGGGTAGTAATACATATTTTCAGGATGATCAAATTGCTTGCTACCTCTGTTAGCTACCAAAATCCAGAATTTTCGAACAGAAAATTTTTGGGCGTCTCATCGAAACGAAGCTATTCCAGAAGATTCAGCTTGATAGTAATTACTTTTACATCGAGGATCTATTCTACTACTTTTGAGCGTTGGACCGGAATAACGTACCACGCAATTTGTAGGACAATCAGATTATTGAATTATATTAATTTTAACTGACTAAAAAAACAAATATCAGCTGGTTATTAATCGTTGATGATGACCTCGTTATTGATACATGTTCAAAAAAGGGGACTCTTTGATGGAGCTATAGATTTTGTAGCACAAATATTTTTTCGAATAATTTAGATAATTATCTTGAGACTTAATGAAAACAAAATTTGGGTAGTAATACATATTTTCAGGATGATCAAATTGCTTGCTACCTCTGTTAGCTACCAAAATCCAGAATTTTCGAACAGAAAATTTTTGGGCGTCTCATCGAAACGAAGCTATTCCAGAAGATTCAGCTTGATAGTAATTACTTTTACATCGAGGATCTATTCTACTACTTTTGAGCGTTGGACCGGAATAACGTACCACGCAATTTGTAGGACAATCAGATTATTGAATTATATTAATTTTAACTGACTAAAAAACAAATATCAGCTGGTTATTAATCGTTGATGATGACCTCGTTATTGATACATGTTCAAAAAAGGGGACTCTTTGATGGAGCTATAGATTTTGTAGCACAAATATTTTTTCGAATAATTTAGATAATTATCTTGAGACTTAATGAAAACAAAATTTGGGTAGTAATACATATTTTCAGGATGATCAAATTGCTTGCTACCTCTGTTAGCTACCAAAATCCAGAATTTTCGAACAGAAAATTTTTGGGCGTCTCATCGAAACGAAGCTATTCCAGAAGATTCAGCTTGATAGTAATTACTTTTACATCGAGGATCTATTCTACTACTTTTGAGCGTTGGACCGGAATAACGTACCACGCAATTTGTAGGACAATCAGATTATTGAATTATATTAATTTTAACTGACTAAAAAAACAAATATCAGCTGGTTATTAATCGTTGATGATGACCTCGTTATTGATACATGTTCAAAAAAGGGGACTCTTTGATGGAGCTATAGATTTTGTAGCACAAATATTTTTTCGAATAATTTAGATAATTATCTTGAGACTTAATGAAAACAAAATTTGGGTAGTAATACATATTTTCAGGATGATCAAATTGCTTGCTACCTCTGTTAGCTACCAAAATCCAGAATTTTCGAACAGAAAATTTTTGGGCGTCTCATCGAAACGAAGCTATTCCAGAAGATTCAGCTTGATAGTAATTACTTTTACATCGAGGATCTATTCTACTACTTTTGAGCGTTGGACCGGAATAACGTACCACGCAATTTGTAGGACAATCAGATTATTGAATTATATTAATTTTAACTGACTAAAAAAACAAATATCAACTGGTTATTAATCGTTGATGATGACCTCGTTATTGATACATGTTCAAAAAAGGGGACTCTTTGATGGAGCTATAGATTTTGTAGGACAAATATTTCTTCGAATAATTTAGATAATTATCTTGAGACTTAATGAAAACAAAATTTGGGTAGTAATACATATTTTCAGGATGATCAAATTGCTTGCTACCTCTGTTAGCTACCACAATCCAGAATTTTCGAACAGAAAATTGTTGAAAGCCTCATCGAAACGAAGCTATTCCCGAAGATTCAGCTTGATAGTAATTACTTTTACATCGAATATCGATTCTACTACTTTTGAGCGTAGGACCGGAATAACTTACCACGCAATTTGTAGGACAATCAGATTATTGAATTATATAAATTTTAACTGTCTAAAAAACAAATATCAGCTGGTTACTAATCGTTGATGATGACCTCGTTATTGATACATGTTCAAAAAAGGGGTCTCTTTGATGAAGCTATAGATTTTGTAGGACAAATATTTTTTCGAATAATTTAGATAATTATCTTGAGACTTAACGAAAACAAAATTTGGGTAGTAATACATATTTTCAGAATGATCACATTGCTTGCTACCTCTGTTAGCTACCACAACCGGAGTTCGTACAGAAAATTATTGGGCGTCTCATCAAAATGAAGCTACTCACGGAAAACTAGCTTCATAGTAATCAAGTTCCAAAATGCTCCAGGAATAATGGACTAATATCTGGATATTTCGTTAAATATTTTATAAGAATTGATATATAGCTCAATCTGCAGAGGCCACTCAGAAAAGTTCTAATCCCCAGGATTTTCAAGCTACTTTTTAAATATTATATTATAGACAAAAAATATAGTAAATACATTATCATTATTTAAATAAAATATGTTGGTAATTATTCAAAATCATTTTGATATACCTTCGTATGGTATAACTTTTCATTAAACAAATGATTCTTCAATTTTGTTAATAGATGTGAACCAAGCAAAACATTCATCAGTTATAAATTGGAATATACATTATAAGAAACTACTAACCGACTTCACTATAGCTGGAAGTCTCTGCGAAATTTGCTCCCAGTCTTTCGGTGGTTCAAGGCACAAGGGCGATTCGGATAGTTCAACTAAACGCTCAATCGAAAAAGTTTTCCTGGTAGGTTCACTTGTAGCTTCTTCTTGATTCATTTTCGTGAGATATTTCGTCTACAGATAAACAGTACTTATCAATCTCGAGTCACAGTCTAAAGAAAAAGGAAAATTAAAAAAAATAAAGCATTGACTGGAAAAATGTTGTAGCTTACTTTCTTAACCAGAAGGAAAACTCTTGTCACAGTACAGAAATTCGTTCAATCAATAAGCATAGCCAAAACATAAATTTTGATGATAAGACGATTTTAACACATGGCTCTTCGTATTATAGTTTATCGGAAATGACAATGTGTTTAATTATATTTTTTGTACAGTAAATATTTTTGTCCCTTAATTTGAAGGTAAAATTTTATCCAATTGAAATAAACAGTGTTCATTTCATTCATGAAGAGAGTTCACTCTTCTGAAATTTATAAAAATAGTCTTCAATTCAATTAAAGGCAAAAAATTACCATGTCAACGCTTGGAATAGAACAGGAGGCAAATATGATATTATTTCCTATTTTGGTAAAACAAAAATTCGTTCGACGACTATTTTAAATAATTCGATTATGTCATTTTTAAAAGCTGCAAGACTTCTCTTATAATCTCAATTAATCTACAAACAATTTGATCATTATGGTATCAACAAAAAATTTGTTGAGCATTGTGTAAGATAGAAAGTAATCGAAATTTTCGTTCGTCTTACCCCAACTCACCTTTATAACATTGAAAGAAACTTAAGAAATTCGACAATTTTGAGTATTCAAATACTAACTGATTATTGCATCAAAGCTCAAAATATTTAAATCATTAGTTCGTGGATGATAAAGTTATCCAAAACATCGTATTTATCAACCTTTTTGCTCTACTTTACCGGAAAACACAGTTCGAATACAAAACAAAAACATGACATAATTTAACAACATGAATTTGTCAACATGTTTCGAGCTCATTTTCTTTCAGTGAGCTTTCAATTTTCGAAAATGAGCTCACGCTCGAAACATGTTGACAAATTCATGTTGTTAAATATAATCGTGAAACAAGAGTTTAATATAATTCAATATTTAATTATGTTTCACCAAGAGTTAAGCGAGGATTCAATCTCAGTCATACTCTACAAACGTTCATTTATCCATGAGTACATCAAAATCCGAGAAAGAATAATACCTACTGCAAAAGACAATAAATAAAAACTTACGGAAAATACAGTTTTAAAACAAATACATTGTTTGAATTCAAGACTTCACTTCAATTTATATATAAGTAAATAAAAATTATTAGATTGTTTTATCATCTTTCCTCTCCAAAAAATTAAAAATGATTTCAATTGCAAAAACAAACAAATTACCACTATTAGAAATCACCCTACACATAATTTACTAATCATTCAAGTTTATTACACGTTGGTATTTTAATTCATATTTCAGTATATCACTATAAGTTATTTATTTATTTAATAGTGTTGGCGTTTACTGGATGTAAATCCAATATAATTGAATATAAACTTAAATTCAAACACTTGAACTTATGATTTACACTTTATTGACTACACAGCATCGTATGCTATGTAGTCAATAAAGTGTAAATCATAAGTTAAAGTGTTTAAATTTAAGTTTATATTCAACAAGTTATTTAGTAAGTGAATAATAATACTTTTATGGGCAACAACTGGAAAAATCTGCGATTTGAAATGCGTTTCAACTCATTTTTCTGTTGGTTGGTTAGAAAGAGCTTGATAAAAATTGACTTAAGTATTTGTAGTAATGAGCTCATGCTTTAAGAACTTTTTAAAATCAGACACAGGCGAAAACATTTTAAATAAGACTTTCAAATATATTCAAAACTGAGATCGAATTCTGGCTTACCTCTTTGTGAAACATGATTCAATAAAATTTTAAATCTTTAAGTAGACATGGTTCGAGCGGTCAGTTCATTATCAAGACAGTCTTGAAAATGAGCTAGCTGTCCACTCGAAACATGACTCAACGTAGTAATATTATTTTATTATTCAATATATTCGTGAAACATTAAGCCAAGAGTTTGACTTATATTTTTATATTCAAAATCATTGCCTAATGATGTTCAAAAGATTCATAAAGTATTTAATTATATATTATGCAGTCAATTAAAGCATATTTTTTTACAGAAGAAGTTTGAGAAATCATGTAATAATACTATTGAAACAAAGTGATGGTGTATTTAATCTTTCGGAATTAGAAATAAGTACTTCTTGGAAAATTATCAATTATGAAAAATACCTATTTTTTATAATGGGTTATTTTGGAAAACTTACTTTTGCTACAAAAGTACCCATTATGAATGTCAAATAGAATTCAATGAATACCTCCATGTAAGTGCAGTTTTAAAAATTAATTTTTTTGCATTTTCTTTATTCAGTAGTACTTACGAACATTTTCTTTTATTTCTATAATATATCATACATTCGTGCCTTCATTGAAAAAAGTGAAAGTATCTTTTAAAATTCACTTTGTTTTATACTTTTACTCAGTGTTGATTTTGAGGAGATACCTTATGACAAAATGTGCTTTATTTATTAATATTTTTTATGTTTAATTACATATTATTATTTATGTTTCACTAGAAGTGTTGCGAGAGTGCAGTTTTTACTTGATCTTCATTGATTATTTCTCAATAACAGTTGTGATCAATTCTGATAGAAAAATTATTGAAGCTTATTTTTTCTATCTATAACTTTTAATGACAAAATTTTCACATGGTACTATTTATAGTAATTAAGAGATTAGGATTTGATGGTGTAATATAAAAATGATAATATTTACCTACTTCAGATATGTGGCTCCAAATAACATACGTACTAATGTGAGAATAAATGCCCATAAAATGATCTATTTATTTATAATAAGTATATGAAAGATATGTACCCCTACTGCGGTATAACAAAGTAATCATGCTTGTTTGTTTTTCTGGAGATCGCAGTATATAGTCGTAATTCGTTAATAATTAAACAATAAATATCATTTATCTGTTAACATATTGCAGACCATCTTTTGTACAAACAAACCATGAAAGGATCACCACGTTTTTCATTTTATTGGTTCCAAAGCTGCGAAAGCAAACATCAATAGCCGATAGCTGATAGTCTTAATAGTGTAAGCATCCAGTCGACACGCTCTAAGATATTGATCTTTATGTCGGTGCTCTTAGCCTTCCTGTTGATATTCAACATCGAATTATCCACTGGCTCGAACTTCCATTACCCAAAATGCTGCAATTCCGAAGAAATGGTAAAAGAAAACAATTCGATTTATGGTTGTGTAGAAAATCGAAACTTGCGACTTCAAATTCATTCTCAAGAAAAAAATCTGTTCAACAATTTCGAAAACGGATTTTGTGTGGATATAATAGAAAACCATTTCGCTCTATTCGAATCTGACAACGAGACTTTGAAACACAAAACGAATTTATCAGTTTTTCAGTATCCAAAATGTTGCCCGTTAAATTATTATTACGATCCAAATTTTCATTCTTGCTCGAAGAGTTATGAAAATAATTTCACTACTCCAAGTGGTGTTCATTTTCTTCGAATTGGGCTACCAAAATGCGACTTGATCGCTGATTATAGGGTAGAAAGTAGTGAAGTTTTCTTGGATGAAAATAACGCGTTGTTCGTTCCTGAGCCAAATAAAACATATTCCAGTGGAAAATACTGTTACGACGAGAATGAAAATGGAACGCATTATATTAGAGTTTGTGAAAATTCATATGAAATATGTGATAGAGTGAGGTGCATTCACAAATGTTGCATGGATGGACAGAGTTTTGTTAATGGTGCAAAATGTGAAGATACTTACGTGCATGGTATTTCTTTGAATTTCACCGAACGCATAGAATATCCATATGGTATGTATTTCATAAAATCTCAAGAATATTATATACTCGTAATTCCATTTGGGCCGCTCTCATATTTACTTCTTTGCCGTTATTTGTCTTGAATGAAAAATGTTATGGATATTCAATAGTGTTGGCGTTTACTTGATGAAAATCCATTATAATTGAATACACAAATAAAGTGTAAATTATAAGTTCAAGTGTTTGAATTTAAGTTTATATTCAGATTTTATGGGTATATTAAACAAAACACTAGTCTGAAATTGGAGAATTTTGAAAAAAAATTCAAAATATGACATAAATTCCAAGCCTCAATTGTTTTGGTTTAATTTATTATACTAAAATAGTTGATGATTGATGAGGCCGATACTTGGAGAAAACTAATATACATAATGAAACAATATTTAAAATTTCCTCATAATTTAATACTATTTAATGTTTATTAGTCATAGAACATACCAGGTATGTTCTATGACTAACTTGAAATGAGGACCATAAAATACAGCCGATATTTAACAAAAAAGGATCGTATAAGGATGTTTTGAGAAACAGAAAACAGATTCCCATTATGCTAACCATTTATTAGAGGAAAGTCATATATTTAGTTCAGAGTTTGAAATATTAAATAGAGAGAATAAAGGTTCCAAGCTAAATCTTCTAGAATCATTACATATTAATAAATTCAAAAATTCGGGACTATTACTCAATAGCCAGTTAGAGATTAACACTAGCCCTCTACTTTATATGTATTGAAATATGTTCAATAAGAATATTACAGGTAGCAGATCAGATTGATTACCTAGGTTTTAGTTAGTTTACTTTCAATTTTATGTTTCATGTTCAAAAATTTTAACTTTCCTTTATTTTTTTTTCCTTTTTGTTCTTAGAAATCTTAGTTGTATATTATTTATATCTTTTCCTACACTTATTTGGTATACCTGGCTTAAGAAATTGATTTTCTGTGTTCATTTCCAGGTATACCATCCTTTTTTGTTAAATATCAGTTGTATTCTATGGTCCTCATTCCAAGCTAGTCATAGGACATGCCTGGTATGTTCTGTGAAAATAGCTATAAGTATTGAGCTTGTAAAATTACACCTAGTATTAATCCAGCATTTGATAAAGAAGTAGAACTTCGAAACGTCGTCATGCGTATTTGTATTAAATTATGAGAAAATTCTAAATATTGTTTCAGTAAAATAGTTATCCCTCAGTTTTCAACCATATGAAAAAATAATAATTTCCTACTCAATTAATAATTGTTTCTTGTCATTGGCCAGGTTGAAATTATTGACATTTTTCTATATAATCGCAATCGCATCTAAGATAAATCTTTCAACTTTGCTCAAAAAATGCAATATATTAAAAGAGTTTCTTCCTTGTATCAATGTTTTTCTCAGTTTTCTATATCAATGGCATCAGAAACAGTATTTCAATCCAGGACCCTCGAGAGTTTTCAACGCTTTATCTGTCTTAGTTAGTTTAGTCATTAACTAATGAAAAACCAATGATAAAAATCAACGAAGATGAAAAGGAACCTGATTATAGAACTTTCTATTATGAGAAGTTTCTACATCTAATACTAAAGTTATCAAATAATAGAAAAACTTGATAGTTTATTTTTGGGACTTTCATTATTTTACAGACTTTTACAACATTGCCTATGATTCGAAAAATGTTTCTTTTCAAGGCAAATTACGGCATGAAATATTGTAAATCAATGAAATTAATACTATATAATAAAATCAGTAAAACATGTTTTAAAGATAAGTTGCAAAACACTTCAACACTGTTCTTCAACGAACTGTTTAAAATTTCCAAATATACATACAAATTATGAAAATAATTCTTTTCAGACAATTTTGCAGTAATTCATGGCCACAACTGCATATTATATCAGCTTTCAGAAACAAAGTTCGCGTATCACTTGGACCCCCAAGGAATATTCCATATGTATGAGGATATTGCAGATCAAACCAAAAGTTATAACATACATGATCAGGCTTATTGCGTTGAACATGTTGATAAAAAACCTACAATCTTTCAGTACATGTTCTTCAGGTAGGTAGCAAAGGTAACGCCTCTATATTTCTCTCTTTTCAAAACCTGATTCCGACATTCATTCTTTATTGTTAAAAGAAATACGTATGATCGAAACTTATATATCTTTTGAAAATGGAATCTAATTACGAGGGTGGTTTGATAAGTCCGTGACTTTTTGAATAAAAAATTTTTTTGCGGCAAATAAAAATTTTATTTTTCTACATAATCACCTTTCAGCTCGATACGTTTAGTCCAGCGTTTTTCTAATTTTTTTATACCCTCCAAATAATAGGTTTTTCATTAGACTCAAATCTCTTACCACCCAGCCATTTCTTTAGGTTTGGAAACAGATAATAGTCGCAGGGGGCTAAATCTGGAGAATATGCTGGATGGGGTAACAGTTCGTATCTCAATTCGCGGATTTTGGGCATCGTGACTAAGCAAGTGTGCACACGTGCATTGTCTTGATGAACAGCACTTTCTTCTTCGCCAAATACGGCCGTTTTTGCTTCAAGTCAACGTCGAATCTGTCCAAAAGCTTCGAAGAATATTCACCGGTGATTGTTTTACCTTTCTCGAGGTAATCAATGTGAATGACACCGCGTGCATCCCAAAAAACTGTGGCCATGACCTTGTTGGCTGACAAACTCTGTTTGGCCTTCTTTGGTCCACGTTCGCCCCGAGCAACCCACTGTTTCGATTGTTCCTTGGTCTCTGGCGTGTTGTGATGGATCCATGTTTCGTCCACAGTAACAAAACGGCGCAAAAATTCGTCCGGATTACGGCTGAACATCGCTAAACACTCTTTTGAAGTTGTCACACGATTGCGCTTATGGTCGAGTGTGAGCAATCGCGGCACCCATCTCGCGGAGAGTTTTCTCATGTCCAAATATTCGTGTAAAATATTGTGTACCCGTTCAGTTGAGATACCTACAGCATGAGCCAACTCACATACTTTCATTCGCCGATCATCCAATATCATTTCATGGATTTTTTCGACGATTTCCGGCGTGATCACTTCTTTTGGGCGACCTGAACGTTCGGCGTCACTAGTGCTGGTACGACCACAACGGAACTCTGTAAACCACTTCTTTACCATTGAAATTGATGGTGCCGAGTCCCCGTAGTATTTATCAGGCTTTTCCTTAGTTTCAGTGATGGTTTTTTACGTAAAAAGTAATGCTTAATCAGCACACGAAATTCACTTTTTCCATTTTCGTAAAAATTCACGAGGTTGTCTGCTTTGAATGGCTATCAAACACCAACTGCATGACGTAGCTTGCTCAAAATTTGACAGTTGCCCACTAATAGATTAGAGTTGACGACACCACTGTTGCATTTGGAATAACTGAGCGGGAAATTCAAAAAGTCACTGACTTATCAAACCGCCCTCGAACTTACAGTAGTTTGGGTTTACCTTGGAAGTAAATCCATCCATAAAAGCCTCTAAAATGACTTGGTGTATCTTTGTCAAACGCTGTGTTATGATTGTTCTAAATTTTATTAGCCTCATTCACCATTAGACGCATTTTAAAAATAATTTCGACTTTTCAGATGTTTTCCACAAGTCGTTTCTATTAAAGTTAAATTTTTATTCACAAGATGGGCCATGTTAGCCTCTTGTATATGCCTGGTTCTTACCATAGTAGCGTATACCATAACTTCAGAGATTCGAACTTTTTTTGGTAAAATTCTTATTAGCTATTGTGCCGCCTTGCTTCTTGGATTCGCCTGCTTGAGTTATTTATCTTTTGATTTGTATTCAAAAGATTTGGTCTGCCGTATAATGGGTAAGTTGTATATTTACAAAATTTCTGAATTTATGTTTTACAGACATACGAACTCGTTAGATTTACTAAAGGGACAAATAATAAAACTTAGAATTATTAGATTAAAAGTAACGCAAGAGCATTCCAAAAGCCTAGACAATGACATAATCATAGCAAAATTGTGGATATATATTTTGGAGTACTAATACAAAAATTTTTAGCATAACAACTGTAGTTCATGTCCAGATTTTTCCTAAAAAGTTTCAATATTTTCTGGTTGATCCATGAAAATAAAGTTTGAATGCAGGAAAATCAAAATTTAGTATATTCGCCAAGAAATCACGAATGATAAATGTGCAGGTTGATAATATTATATATATTTCTGTAAACGGAGAAGCCATTGCTCACGATGAACATATCAAATACTTGGGTACAATTTTGGATTCTTTCACGCACACGCAGATTATATAACGAGAAAATTTTCGAGAAAAGTAGTATTCTTATCACGGAATCGGCAAATCTTTGTCTATGAGTACAAAGTTGTCACTCTATAAAGCCATTGCACTTCCTCATTTACAATTCTGTTGTAAATAAGTCGATTAGAAAAAATACAAAATAGGGCTATGAGATCTATATTAAAATGTAATAGATATACACCTGTCAAATCCATGCTTAATGTGTTAAATATGTTATCTGTTAGCCAAAGAGTTGTGTTTAATGTACAAGTGTTCATTTTTAAACTGAAAAGAAATATGTTACCAACCTACATTAGTGATAGAGTTCGATTATTTACAGATGTACATAATTATAATACGAGATTCAAAACAGACTTTATCCTTGGAAAATGTAACACTACACAAAAGCTAAAATCTATTTTGTATAAAGGTTTAATTGAATTTAATGGACTTCCTGCAGATATAAAAAACTGTGAAAGTTTAAAAGTATTTAAAAGAGTTTTGAGAGCGTTCATCTCAACCAAATGCAATACAGTTTAAAGTCACTCTAATTCAATTGCGTTTTGTTTCTGTTAGTACTTTAATTGATGTTTATCATGTAATATTAGTTAGGCGCTAAGTATAACGTTTTTGTTTTTCTACTATATTATGTTATTTACATATATTGGTACTTTACTTAATCCACAGTATTTTACTTTTCATTATTTTAATTTTTAATTAACTTTTCATTACTATATTTTGTAATATGATGTAGCAATTCTGCTAAATAAATACATTATTATTATGTAGTAGGTAATAATATAATATCGATGTCCCCTTCGGATTTAAAATGATCTATTCACATTGATGTTAAAACCTATTCAAATTGATTTCAAGCATCTCAAAATGTCAGGGAAAATTGATTTCTTTCAATTACCATAGTCAATAAAGCCATTGGAAAAATGCTTTACAGTACTGAATAGAAGATTGGTACTTACAATGTTTCAATTTTAGGTACTCTCGGATTCTACTTGATATTTAGCAGTTTCACTTGGTTAAACATAATGTGTTTCGATATTTATTACACTTTCAGGTGAGTATTTTTGTTGTACTTCAAAATGGAAAGAATTTTTCCCAGTGTTATTACCCCATTTTGACCCTCACTATGTGGGAAAAATAAAAAATAGTTGTTATACTTTTTCCTACGTTTCAATATGACGTAGAATAAAAAACGTCATTATTACCCTTTTAAAATCTTACTTTGGAAACCTCTAGTAAAAAAATAAGACATATTCAAATCTCCTGCCACCAAAATCGTCTGATGTAATAAATTAACAACCCCACCGCAATTATATGTACGTAAGCCATTTGGGAGAAATCTCTATATTTTATAATAATTAACAAGCCTCTGGTTTCATTAACGAATCTAAGGCTTATAATTCAATACATCATTCCGAAAAATAGTACTTTTCAACAAAAATCAAAGTTTTAGTGGAAAAACATAACATCCAACCAGTTATGTTTTAATAAATTATACGGAGGTTTCGCTTATCTCTTGGTGAAACATTATGTTTAAAACTATAAAATTAAAAATTAACACACTTGACTTAAGTTTCACTAAATATATTAAAAATTCTACATATGTTTCGGGTGGTTAAACCATTATCAAGAGTATACAATATTACTGAATATCAAAATGTACAACTTTCACCTATATCCTAAATAAATGCTAAACCACAGAATTTAACACTGGTTTCACGGAAAAATCCACCTGGTCATTGCAAATAGGTAAATTCTTCTTTTTGGCTATCGAAATTTCCAAGACTTCAAGGGTATATAATCTTTTGCCCTTACTACCTGAGTGTACTATTTCGGTCTTCCTGGGATCAAGAAATGATTATGTTTAATGCAGTGTTCAGAAAAACCTGTATAAGGTTTATTCAACAGTATTGATCTTTTATGTTAATCGATTTTTTTGTATAGAACGTCCAGTTTGACCTATGTAAAAACTATCACATTCACTGCAAAATATTTTATAAACGCCACTTCTCGAAAATAAGTCAAGTTTGTCCTTGTTATTTACCAACAATGAACCCAAATTCTTTTTGTTGGTGCATATTGTATTCACATTATTTTTATGTAACCTTCTACACATTTTATTGCTCATGTTAGGTATATAATTAATTGAATGAAATATTTTTTGTTGTTTTTCTAAGTGAATAGGAAGAATTCTTTGTAATAGTATCTTTCTCTGTTTATTTTTGATTAGTTTATCAATAAAGGGTTCATAACCATTGTTAGGAGCAATTGTTTTTATTATACAAACTTCTTTTCTAAAATTATCAGCAGACAACGAAAGCGAAAGTAATCTATGAACTAATGAATGAAAGGCACTCATTTTTAGTTTTTTGAGACTAACAACTGAGTTGTGTATTAATATGTTTGAATAAGTTGGTTTTCTGTAAATGTCAAAAACTAGGGAATGAAGGGAATGACTTATATGTATATCCCAAAAGCTAATTGAAGGGTTGATTTCTGATTCCAGAAAGAAAGGTCCAAATTAATTGAAGGATCGATTGAATTCAAAAATTTCGAAAATAAAGTTAATTGCCTATCTGTACCAGTCCAGTCCGAAATATTACACTCAGGTAGTAAGGCAAAAGATTAGATACCCTTGAAGTCTTGGAAATTTCGATAGCCAAAAGGAGGAATTTACCTATTTGCAAGACCAGGTGGATTTTTCCGTGAAACCAGTGTTAAATTCTGTGGTTTAGGATATATAAGTGAAAGCTGCACATTTTGAAATTCAGTAATATTGTATAATCTTAATAATGGGTTAACCACCCAAAACATATGTAGAGTTTTTAATATATTCAGTGAAACTTAAGTCAAGAGTGTTAATTTTTAATTTTATAGTTATGTTTTATTTTCAAAAATAATGAATGTGAAAGACTTATTTCTAGCATGGAGGTAATGAAACTTGTTGAGTTTGCTCCAGACAATTTATTGAGCGAAATGATGGAAAAGACAAGTCTATTCGTTTGAATTAATTTAGCTTACTCTAGGCATTTGTTCGGTCACTCCTGGATCAATTTCAATTTATTAATCTCCAATAACCTCCTTAGTGAAATCATTAATTATTTCAAACATAGGCCGATGGCAACAGATCATCGAATCTATCGAGGCTAATTGAAAAATTGTGTACTGAAGACATTCTGCATTTTAATCACTTTTATATATGAATTAACAATATCACTTAGTCTTCACTGTAAGTAATTACCTTAATTAAGGGAGTGACTCTCATTTCTATCTGAAGGAAAAAACAACCTAATTATCCTTCTGCGACAGTTTTAACGGGCATAAATGAAGCGTTCGTTGAAAACGCGTGAAAATGTGGTTTTTATGTAAAAAAAAATCTATATTTGAATTTTTAATAGAATTGTAACCTTGGTTCACATACTTAGAAGTGTGAATGTTTTGCATATTTAATTAATTATCGTAAGAAAAGGGGCCTTCATTACTTAAGTTCACATTGCAAATATTCCATTCCATAGCCTAACACTAACAACACAGAACATTATTAAATGGTATGTTCTGTGACTTACAAAGTAGATATGAGTAATATATATGAATTTACGCAATGAGTAAATATACAATACTAGCTGACCCGGCGAAGTTTGTTCCGCCTTAGAGGCAATAAATGAGCAGACTTTTGATTTTATCAAGGTCAATTTCTATTTGGATAATTAATGTATATTAAAAAAAACTATTTTAATGATTCTTTATTGGCCATGTATTTTACTGCATGGGTTCCACTCTTTAGTGAAGCACCTTGTGATAGACATTTTTCGTTTATTATCAGGTGCAAGAACAAATAACGCAGATGGTCTTCCGACCCGTGAACATGCCACATATAATTGACTATGGGAGAACATGGATTTTCTAGATTCAGACCACAAACTTTCAAGGATTGGCCTTGTGATTTGTTAATGGTCATGGCGAATGCAAGTAGGATAGGAAATTGAAGTCGTTTGAACTCGAACGGCATGTCGGTTGGAATCAACGGGATCCTTGGAATGAAAACTTCCTCACCTTCGAATTTTCCTTTGAGTGTCGTCGCGTAAATGACACTGTTCATCAATTTCATTACCACCAAACGCGTTCTGTTGCACAGTTTTGGTTGGTTTATGTTTCGAAGCATGATTAAAACCAAGTGAATTAAAAATTCACTTGATCATCTTCATTTGATACACAGTCAATTGATTTGAAAGAATGCATTAGAAAGAATTCTGAATTATGAAGTTTAAGTCATCTACATCTTTATTCTTAGCCGCCAAAATTGCTCGCTCACTCAACCATTCATTATTTTTGTGGTTAGTAATGATGTTTGGGAATACTTTGTTGATGAGTTCGTCTTTTGATGAGACAAAGTTACAGAAATTCTGAGGAAATGAAATCAATCCGCTCGGTTAGTCGACAGGTACTCGACCATTACTGATAAGTCAGTAAATCCTCAGAGAAATCTTCAGCAGATGTATCGTTCAGCAATGCAACTATCATGTTTGTTGTCAGCTGAAGTTTCTTCACATAGCGCCATAGATTCGATGATTTGAGGCAAGCGTTTATTTCGTTTGCAGCAGTTGATCTTCGAATTACTGGCATCGTTTGGCGGAAATCTCCAGACAGTAAAAACATTGCGCCTCCAAAATATCTCGAGTAATTGCGTAGATCTTTCAATGTTCGGTGAAGTGCTTCCAATGCACTTTTATGTGCATTCGTCGCATATGATGATTTTCGATGCTGATAAAACTTTAGCCATTGCGGAGTGTTTTGCAAAATTACTTGTTCGTTCTTCAATATTTTCAAGATTTAACGGCAATTTGAATGCTGAATGAGACGTACGGCATCCTTCTAACAATGTGGCTGCTATTTCAGAAGAAGCAACTGCAACCGCAATGTTGGATCTCGCACCAACAGTGGCTAAAACTACTGACATGAGGAATGTCTTACTAGTTCCACCATGGGCAACCAGAAAATTTAAACCACCATTTCCATCATCAATGTATCATAAATTTCCTTTTGTTGGTGATTCAACAGGTGTACATTCGTTTGAATTATTAAATCAAATTCCTGGTGATCATATTCACTTTCCCGTTCAAATTCTCGATTGAATGCATCATTCATTTCAAGATTTGGGAACTTGGGATAAAAAGTATCCTATGTCCTTCTCCTAGTTCTAAGCTACCTACCCACCAATTTTCAGCCAAATCAGTTCAGCCGTTCTTGAGTTATAAATAGTATAACTAACACGACTTTCATTTATATATATATATATATATATATATATATATATATATATATATATATATATATAGATGTAAAGATACTAATTTTAACTGATTTCTGGACTTTTGTGCATTACGTAAGTGAAGTGAGATTTTGATTTTACAGTTCGGAAAATAATTAGTGGAAAATCAATAACCCAAAATACAAAAAAAAACGTCTTTTCATCAATACCTGTGTTAGATGATCAGTAGGTAATACCAAAGAAAATTCAGAAGATGCCTCAAAATATAAATTTAGTTTTACGACGAATCTCAACAATATAACTATTATTTGCTGCAAATTCAATTTGAACGCGCATATGCGAAATAAATTTTGATATTTCTAATTTTACAGTTTAGATATTGAAACTTTGCGCTTTTATTACAGATTAAATATTTTGTACCCTTTTTCTTTTAAATCGAAACGTTTTAATTAAATCACTTTTTATACTTCAAACGTCTTAATTTGACTTTGTGTTGGTTGAATATCTTACTTAGATTCAATAAAGTCGCCAGTCATTTAGGTAACCCTCCTCACAGAAATTTGGCTCAAACTAAAATAAAATTAGGTTCTAACAAACTTAAAGTTCTATTAAACATTTCCACATGAGAGATAATATTCCCATCTAACAATAGGTAATGCCCAAGAAGTCTACCACAACCTGTATTAAGTTTTTTATTTGGATTTTAGCAGTAATAGGAAAAATATTTTCAGTTCATCTTCCCCACTGGAAAATAAAAGATGTTCAAAGAAATGGAGGAGATTTATCTATTATAGCATATATGCGTGGGGTCTTCCTCTGGTTTTAAGTTTAGTATGCGAACTTTATCTAAATCACGTATCTCCGATGTATAGTACGAAATTGATACGGACTAATTGCATATTTCAAAAATGTGAGTTTTTCTTTTTTCACTAATTCACTATTTTCTTTATAATTCTTTTATAATTGTTATAAAAACGAACATTTTTTCAGCTGATAAAGATGCATACGCAGATTTAATTTTCTCCACAATTCCTTTGACGGTATTGGAGATAAGTAATGTAATATTTTTCGTCAAAACTGTACGTTATTACCTAAATGTGAAAGTACAAGTAATGAAGGTGAATGAGGGTAAAATTTATGGCCAGGATGTGAAAAATAGACTGGAAAAATACAAAGAAAGGTAAATTAAATCAACAAATTACTCCATTCACATTTTTCCAAAAAAGCCTTCAATTGAAGGTTTTATCTTCAGTTTTATACTCCAGAAGTCGAGTCACATAACACCTTCAACGTTGTAATCAATAGTTATCACATTTCTCTTTCTAGTAAAACTCAACACATTGCATTTCATGACATTCAAGTGTAAACAATTATTATTACACCACAGGCTGATGTCATTTAGGTTACTTTGTAGCCTCAAACAATCATGTATAGATGACACGCTCTTATAAATTTTAATATCGTACGCATAAGCCACCTTCATGCAGTGCACCATCTCTAAGAGATCGTTAACAAACAGGACAAATAGTAGGGGTCCAAGATTGGATCACTGCGGCACCCACGAAGTTACTAGAAATTCTCGCGATTTGCAATTCCCAATTTGTGCGAATTGACTGCGATTAATCAAGTAGGACTCCATGAGAAGAGGTAAATTATTCTCAAACACAAAAAGCTTCCTAGTTTCAACCATAAGTAGTCCACGATTTATCTTATCAAAAGCCTTCTGGAAATCTGTATATATAACGTCGACCTGCCCTGCTCCGTCCAACTTTGTAGACCAAAAAAACTCAACCACATTTGTAGAGCAAGATCTCCTAGTCATAAACCCATGCCGCTCAATTGCAACACTATTTTTGATCTTGGGATATATGCTATTTAAAGGTATAATTTCAAACAATTTAGAAAAAAAATTCGACAATATAGAAATAGGTCTGTAATTGAGAATATGTGATGTATCGTTCCTCCTGAGCACCGGAATAACTTTTGCATCTTGTAGGAAAAATGCTGGTCTTCAGAATGAGATCATATGATAGATTGTCAATACAGTATTTCACAATGAAACTAAAAATCAAATCATCACCAGCCGTCAACTTGTTATTAAGTTTTCTGGCGGCTACTTTTATCATGTCTTCTGTAATACATTCTAAGGAAACAAGAGTGTTTCTACAATTAGCAGAAACATCCGAACACGCAGTACTGAAGTAATCCGCAAATGCGTTCAAAATATCATTTGGCTTGTTATAAATAGATTGTTCATGTTGCATGATTCCTGGAATTCTAGTACATCCCCTTGATCCTGAACAAAGGATCACAACCTACTATTATCTTCATTAATGAAGTGCTCTGAGGTAGCAATATAAGTTTTGTAGAGTGAACAGTCTGATTTCACCATGGCTCTGAGCGAACTATATTGTCTGGAGCAAGAAGGGCTCATGAATGTTTTGTAGTTACTATAAGCAACTATTTCATACGTATCAACCTTATAAGTTCAGATGGAAATCTCCGAGTCCTGCCTTTCATGAAAGGAACAGGTGACATGAAAATACCCTCTTTCATTTCACACAGCATATTACAAGCCTCATTCGGATCATAAAGTTTCATCTCAGACCAGGTCATACCACACATCATCGAATACATGGTATTATAATCAGCCCTTCTAAAGTTGAATTGTCTAAATGATAAGTTTACTCCAAAGTTATTTTGTTTAGGGGAACGTCCATCAAAATGAAGGCTGAAATGTTTCTGATACATAAATAATGAGGTTATGTGTTCCTAGAATTTTCCAAAATGCATATTTTTCTTGTATTGATTTATGATTTGCTCTCTATATGTTATTAACAATGAAAACGGTAATAAATGAAAATTTCATAATTTGTAGCTCGTCATACACTTTCAGAGCTATACTTTTGAACTGATTTGGAGCACATGCTAGAAAAAAGTTTGCCATCCATGATATTGATTTTCATTTCAGGTTTAGCTTAATCCTGAAGTTATGGTTCATAATGGGAATATCTTTTTTGTTTGAAGCAGTATCGTCTATTTATGATTTTCGTAAAACAAATATTACGACATATATTGAACTCATATGGGACACATTCAATTCTTCACAAGGTAATTCAAATTCTTCATTTACCTCCAATACCATTATAGTTATCTCATCGTTCTTGTGTTTATAGGTATCTTCATATTTATAATTTTTATATGCAAAAGAAGGATAGTACTAGCAGTGAAACAAAAATTTACCTCACAAGAAGGGAAGTTATCAACAACTAGGATAATCAGTAGAAGTAACACTGCAAGTAAAAAAAAAATTATGGTTATGAGTATGATTATTCATATTTCTGGGGTACCGATATATTTATATTGAAATCAATTGTTTCTCAGATTAATATATTTTTGAATATCGAAAATGATTAATGATATGATTTGTGTTTTATATAACATGTATTATAATTGAATGTTAATATTACAAAATCACCATTCAGCAAAATTAATTTCATTCTTTAGGCAAAAATCGCGGGACTAAAAAAATAGTATTTGAAATTATTATTTAATATTGTAATGGTGATATTGTAATAGAGAAACGCTTTTCATTCATTTTTTTTTTTTTGTCAAAAACTATACAACGGACTGAAACAAAAAATCGTTCTTATTTTATGAGAAATTATTAGCATACTATCAATATCTGGAAAAATACGTAGGTAATATTTCGCATGATCTCTAAATGAGGAAAAACACCATTGTCAAAAGATAACATTACCAAAACAATCGTCAAGCAATTAATATAATTCTGTGAAACCTCGCCAAGTGCTTTTATGAAATTTATATGAAACCATGTTTTACCAAGATCTTAGTAAATCATCAATCAATTTATTAAAAACATATATTTTTAGAGAAAATTAACGATTCAAATATTTCATAAAAAATCAGCAAATCTAAAATGAAACAATTATCAAAGAGTCAATAAAAATTTTATTGTAGTAAACACAGTATAAAACAATACTAAGAACTCTCAACTATATATATTAGCAAATCAGTATTGCGCACTACAAATTACAACGAACAAAAAATTTTAGGAGATTACATATGCGGAAAAAATATAGTAGGAAAAAAATTAAAGCTAGCCAATTTATTATTCTAAAATATTGAGAACAATTGAGTATCATGGTGTCTTTTCGAGTTTTTTTTAATTATAATAATTAATAAACAAAGTGAGTAATATTAATCATCAGATCTGATTTCAAACTTATACGAGAAGTAAGTTTCAAATTGATATAATCATATTAGGATAACTTAACAATATAATATATTATCCAGTTCAACATTCAAAGAGAAACATAAATTTATTACTATTATTAAATGTAACTATTAAAAACGATTATTTTATCCTCTCTTAGATATTATAATTGATTTATTGTTATATGTAAGTTTGATTATAACTTGTTGCGGCAAGAGAAATGCCTTTTAAAAATTAAACACAACATTCTAACTCAAATGGGCAAATTCTCCCACAAGAAATGTGAAAAATATAGTTCTTGAATAAATCTTCTTTATTTAAAGATTTTCGGTGTATTTTGATCCAAAAACACACCAAAAATCGCAACAAAACAAATTTCATTGCCTACTCTTTCATTCCAGAATAAAAATAAAATTCATCATACAAAATCTATGAATATTCATAAAGAAAAAAAATAAAATAATAACATTTATAAATATAACAATTCTTCCTTTCTATGAAGCCAAAAATAGTTGATAAATTTTTCGATTTACATGCCTGAATTGAAGATACTTCTGTTGACTCAAAAGTTGCATCACACAGCTCTGTTCGCAAATTTCCTTTGGTTTCAAATAAAAATAAATATTTCATAACAAGATTGTATGCACAGAAAGCTGATACATAACAAAGCAATAAATACTGATGTATTTTCAACAACAACAAAAAAAGCAGGAATCATTGGTTCCAACGAAAATGATTCGTATCACATTAAGCAAAAAACATAAGAAGTCAGTCAATCATTATTGTATTGAAACAACAGTAATTAGGTAATGTTGTTTGTAAGTATTGAATAAGTATTACTTTTTTCCATAAAAAAATTATGTTTTTTCATCAAGCAGTCTATACTTTGAGCTATTTTGAGAGATAGACGGCTAAATTAACAAAAATTATTTGCAGACAACCTTAAACATCAAACTTCTCCTGTGTCTACTACATTATCAACGCTCAAAACAGTAGATTCATTTTGTCGATCTTGAAGATATTGCTTCGCATTGAAGTATTCAATAATCTGAAAGAACACATACAATATAATGAACTGTCTACCTCAGAAGTAGAATAATATGTATTGTTTATAAAATGAATTTACTCAGAAGTAAAATAATATGTATTATTTATATAATGTAGAACATTCAAATGAAATTGCCACATTAATTCGGTTATATGACAAATTCTTAAATAAAATCAGAAAATTCATCAAATTATCATTCGTTGTATTTAATAAAATGATCAACACAACTGCTGCGTGATATCCTCAGAATTTGAAACTGTGTAAAAAACAAATCGAAATGTAACGGTTCATGTTGCTGAAGAATTAAATCATCACTGCTTCATTGCATTTTGGATAGTTAGCAAGATTAATTTTAGTATGTCGTTATACATTTCATTACAATTATGAGTCACCTTCTATGTAATTATACCAGTAGCTCAAAATTTGACTAATTGAAAGAAATTACTAACCGGTCTGACCAAAAATGGAAATTCTCGTGAAATTCGTTCCCAATCCTCTGGAGGCTTGAGGCAAATCGGCGACATGGCTAGTTTAGCCAAATATTCGATCGAATAAGAAAACCTTGTAGTTCCCTTCTCTTCTTGGTTTATTTTTCCTTGAAGTATTTCTTCTAAAGACACACGGGGCTTTCTCAATTTCAACATGCCATCTACGGCAAAATTAAACAATAACAAAATATAAATGAATATAAAAACACATGAAGATAATTCCTGTTTCGACCATCAATTAGAAATCTAACATCCAGAGGTATAAAAACCACATCTGACATGAATTAAAGTATGCCAAAACTTAAACATCTTTGTTAAAGTTAATACATATATACATAATATGACGTGAATAAGACGAGTTATTTATACTTACTCAATAGTTTCATGAAGTGACACATTTATTTATTGTTGCCAAATAATTCAGAAAAATATACATAATCGTATGGAAATGTCAATTTTTAAATAGGTTATTTTCACATATATTTATTTTTATTAATATTCATTTGGTTCGAATTTTTTTGAATTGTATTTTTTCCACATTCATATCCCAAAGCTTAATTATTTGTAAGTTTAACATGCTAGGTTGCTTCTTTTTTAAGCAAACAAATATTCCATCGATTTTTGAATCATAAATAACGACATAGACATAGCAGTGACATCACAAATTACAAAGAATAAATTAAATACATATAACAATTAATTGCCTATATAATTGGCCTATACTTCTGCTGGTAAAGAAATTTCATAATAAAATTGAACTGCAAGGTGCAATTAAACAAAACAATGTTATATATATATATATATATATATATATATATATATATATATATATATATATATATATATATATATATATATATATATATGTATGTATGTGCGAGTGTTTTATTATCCACGCACAGAATAAACTTTAGTACATACCATTTGACTCAAAAATTGCGGGATTTAGATGGGTTTGTGTATGTTAATTTGGGAAAATTTAGCATCTCAAAATAAAAGCAAAAATTGTATTATTAGAATTGGATCAAAACTTTGATAAAAAATCCCAAATAAATTCCACAATTCTTTATTCCAATTAAAATTCAAATATCAAACACAATTTATACAATACTGAATGAAGAAAACTATAATGTTGCATTACCTGTTTCATCTTTATTTTGAGATTCTTTCTGATCATTACTGACACCAGGAGGTGAAGGAGGAGATTCAGGTGGCGATAAGGGGGCCTCTGTCAAATCGTTGATGGAAGTAGCACTTTGAGGTAACGAATCAAAACTGTAGAATTGAGTTACATCATTAATTGGTTCACCAGAGAAATATTCGTCCAGAACGAGTTTGCTAGTCTGAAATTGATATAACCAATATAGTTTGATGTGTAGATATACACATAAACATAACATATTTTGAACTGAATTGGCATGGAGGATAAAATATTCGAGGAAATAGAGATTATCAATCAAAAAAGCGGATATACCAACAAAACATAACATTGTACATGGTCAAAAAGCTAGATCTACTGTTAACAATAAATTGATTGAATTTGATTCTTCAAATACTTAATACATATGGTCAAAACATCAATTTCTTACAAAGCTGTGCTTCAATTCACCTGAAAATTTTGTAACCGACTATCCAAATTTACCTTTCAAACACTTAATATTCATTACTTATTTCATTGTTATTGCGTTTATTATCAGAATTTTCGATGCTGATGGCTCTACATGTTCCTCTCATCAAGCTGCCCATTTTCATATTAGTCACATCATGACACAATAGCATAAATAAAAAAATTTCGACAATGACGTGCCTAGGCAGACATCGATCGACAAACTATCAAGATTTGGCCAAAATGAAAGAATATTGAGAGGATAGCAATAAAAAAATCAGTTAAAAATATCAATTTACTAATAAAGTGAATAATGAAGATAGATACTGAGGATATGTTTCTTGATAGAATTTCCTCATCAATAAATTTGTCAACTTACCCGGACTAAATCCAAATTATCGCCCATTATTCTCACAGTATGGCCCCCAACAACAACAGAGTATTTATACTCGCCAATTGTTGCATCATTCACAGAAAAACTATGCATCAGAGCTCTAGACGCCCTTGCGGAGGAAGGCAATGCACTATCATCAGATGCAGATGAGTTAATGCTCGAACTTGAACCAGTGAGTGGTCCACCCACCGCCATTTCATGTTCTCTAACGGGCGAAGCGTTCCGTCGAATGGTATCCTCAATCAACTGCTTTGCATGACTAAGAAAAATTAAATTTATGTGAGTGCAGAGGACAATAATGTTTATTAACTGAACATCACTGAGTAAATCTACTGATTTGCTACATGAAATCACAATCACTCTACAACTATTATAAATGGTAATTCTATGAACATGCAATTCACTACTTTCTAAAACATCAACCAGTGTCTTGCGAGTTGCGATAAAATAATTAATGGTTCATCTAAATTTTTCATACCCTACAAGAACTATAAAAGAAATTCATGGATTGTATTAATACATTTGAACTAAAGACAAACTACAAGATTCACCAAACATTACAGATAAACATGAAAGAGTTTCAGCAAATAATATTTGCAAGTCTATTTCAGTGGCTAGTTGCAAATTATAACATCACTTTCAATAAAAGAGCATATTTTTGAAACTCTATTTAGGGCAATAATAATCATTAAATAGTCTCATTTGAGAGAGATACACTTTTTAAGGTAATTTAAATAAACCATTTAAACAACAAAGCAGAGAAGAGGTTATAAATTAACCAAACAATTAACATTCTGCAAATTCCTAGAGTTAAAATAAATTATTGTTGTATCATTAATTCGAAATAAATTATTTTAAACCTCACTTGATACTTTCTTCATTAGCTCCTGTGATCTGAACTAATCTTTCTTTTGCTCCAGGAGTCACTGTAAGGAATAAAATCACACAATTTATGAAAAACAATGTTTATAATAAACTTTTAAAAGCCAGTCATATATTAATAGAACACAAACATTCCATAAAATGGTGAACGCTAGTTATAAGTTAATAAACAATGAAAAGTTAGGAGTTATAATCTGACAGAGTTCAACATAGCATCAAACTATACATAATTATTATATGATATATATATTCGTGTCTTAGTGGTGTTTTCTATGGCCCCTCAAACAAATACTAGTGAGTACAAAAAAAAATTCTCAAAGTTATATTAATGGCAATATATATATATATATATATATATATATATATATATATATATATATATATATATATATATATATATATATATATATATATATATATATATATATATATATATATATATATATATATATATATATATAAGGCCATATTTAATTTTTTTCCATTTTGTCTAGCAACATTCCAAAAAACATTAAGAGACATATTTGAAGTCTAAACAGAGGCGTCAAAGGGGATTTTAGTGCATGAATAGATAGTTAACTCAATGCAGCAAGCAAACATTTATGAGTCACTGCAGCTTTACCTCTCTGAAATGATATTATAGTTTCGCTAAGCTCCTCTATCATATGTACCCGCCTTCCTTTGATACCCATCACTATAATAGAATAAACAAGACAATTTACAATACTTCTACTTTACTATATAATGTGTAATCTATTTTACCAAGAAACTGCAATTATATTAATTATTAACTGTTAATTTAAACTCTAAACAACTTAAATATATGAAAACCATATAATAATATATTCGATTATCCGAACTCATTCGTCTTGGCTGTAATTGTTATGTGAAAAAGCATTAGACTTTAATCAAAAGCTTGGTGGTAATACTCCTTTCAAGGCGAGCTGTGGCTGGTTAGCAAAATTCAAATCTAGACATGGAATTCGAGAACTGGAGATTCAGGGAGAAAAACTGTCTGCTAACGTTGCATCGGCCGACTCTTTTGTAGACGAATTAAAAGAATTTCTAGATGAAAAAGAATACGATTTAGATTTTGTATACAATGCGGACGAAACAGGTCTTAATTGGAAATCTCTACCAAGCAGATCATTAGCATCGCGTCGTGAAAATGCAGCACCGGGGCACAAAGTGAGTAAGGACAGAGTTACAGTTATGGTTTGCGCAAACGCTAAGGGAACACATAGATTGCCACTGCTACTTATTGGAAAATCAAAAAATCCGCGCTGTTTCAAAAATGTTAAAATGCCGTTAACTTACGCTAACCAACAAAAAGCGTGGATGAACACAGATATTTTTCTTACTTGGTATGAAAATACGTTTATTCCTGAGGTGAAGAAATTTCAAAAGGAAGTGGGAAAAGAAGGTGATGTATTGTTGTTATTAGATAATGCACCAACGCACCCTTCCGCTGAAACACTAAATCGAGAAAATGGAAAGTTCACGGTTAAGTTTTTGCCCCCTAACGTAACATCGATATTGCAACCTATGGACCAAAGTGTCATTGAAACTTTAAAACGTTTATACAGAAAGCAGCTACTGCGTCGCCTTTTGTCGGTAGATGATAGTGAAATAGAAACGATGTTAAAGTTTTTTAAAGAAATTAATTTAAAAGATTGTTGTTATATGCTGGTAGAAGCGTGGAACTCTGTGGAATCGCAAACATTGAAAAGGGCATGGAATAAATTATTAAAATTAACTCTATCGAATTCTGCAATAAAACCACACGACGATTTTGAAGAAATAACAGAAATAATGAAAGTTCTTAGCATTGGTGAAGGGTGTGATGAAGAGAATATCAAGGAGTGGCTGAACTACGATAGTATATCAAAATATACTTTCCATATATACATAACTACCATTCAAAAATAACTACAAAAATGAATATCATATTACAATATTTCATATAATTCATATTAACCATTTCTCTATTTCATCAAAGAAATATATATTTCTAAATTAAAAAATTAACACAAATTATATTTCTCATACAGCTAATTGCTGATATTGGCCAATATAAGATAATCATACCACTTCAATACTTACAAAATGATCATGAACTATATTCAAAACATATAACTAAAGAGAAATTCAAACAACCGAAACTGTGGTACGTCAACCAAGCTTCAATCCTTACCTTTTCCTGAATCTGCATTTCTTATTACAACCTCATCTTTGCAATATTTCTTCCCTGGAATTCTTGTTGGCTTCAAGAATTTACCGGAAGACTTAAGAACTTCACCATGACTCAACAGTGGAGAAGAAGATGAAAAAGAAATTGAACTTAAAGAATCAGCCAAACTAATTGCTGATTCTACCATAACATCATTCTGAAAATAAAACACAAATTTCAGAATATAAGGGAGTCGTAAAGATAATTGATTTCAAACTTTTTTTAGCATGAAGTTACACATAAAGGTGGCCTCATCCCCCCTGTTTGTATGTTTATTGTATTTAAATTTCATCTATGTTCTAATGTTTGTTTAATATTTTTTAGGATTTTATATACTGGTACACTTGTAGAAATAAGCATGCTACACTGTGCATATTTAACACACATAAATTAGTAGCATAGTTGCTATAAATTTCCTAGTAGGATATAGGCTTACTTGTGAAAATTGATTGACTCTTTTTCTGTAGTACTGATTCATGCCTTCTGTTCCCTTCCAACCTTTAGCTCGAAGTTCTATAAGTTCAAGCAAGTGCAATCGGGAAATCTGGTCAACTCTTGTGTCTTCTTGTGCTTTGTCCCTAAATATGTTAAATGCATGATTCAGCTGATCAGTATACAACATTTCTAAATAAGCACCATAAACCTAAAACAAAATTATAAAAGCAAAATTTCAATCAGGTACAAAAAAATTACTCAAAAGATACACAATTATTTTTTAAGTATTTAAAACTAAAAATATTTTCAAATTTCTGAAAATCTGAAAATATCTGAAATAACCGAGCTATTTCAGAAATTCTTCTCTACCTTTTGACAGATATTTAAATTTACTATAACCATAGTTTTTGTGTATTATTTAAATTGAAATAAGTTTTGGTATACCAAGTTTTCAATTAATTTTCGGTATACCTAATTTTCTTGTAATAGTTTGCAAAGTAAATACAATTACAAAAAATTTGTTGTGAATGTTGATTCTATAATCTCATATATATCTATATATCTCATTATAGGTACTCACTTTCAAGTGCTGGCATAAATTTACTATACTTTCTCTGAATGATATGTTGGGATCACTAATATTTGAGGCCAATAATGCCGCAACATGATCAACTGCTTGCATCACATTTTCCACTGTAAATCAAATTAATATTACAAAAAACTTTAGATAATTGAAACCAAATAACTAACCAAAGCTACTATTACTATTATATTTGATTTTGTATGAAAGAAATATATAAACTAACACCAACAGTAGTTTTTAAATCCAAAGTTACCATAGTGACTATAAAAACTTCTAAATCAAATTACTTTGCAAGGAAAAGTACACTACCTGTGCCCATTACCCCATCACTTCTCAATTTGTTTGCCAACATTTGAGCCTGGCTTAACTGACTTTGACTTTGTGATTTCATCAGTTCAATTTTTTTTGGGATTTTCAGACGAGAGGATATACTTAAAGACATGTTTTACACAAAGAGCTGACCGCCCGTATACCTAAAAAAATTATGCTATGTATATTTTAGTGAGTCATGAAAGCAATAAAAGAAAGGATTATTTAGATTAGAGAAAGGATTGAATTAATATTGGTAAAAAATATTTTCGTGGTTTAATCACGTATTCACTAAATGATTACTAAATGATCACGAATTGAATTTAATCACCTTTAGTATAAAAATATATTTATACAAATTAAAAATGAATTAAACCAGAAAATGAAGGATGATAGTACAAGTACACAGAAACAGAGCTTACTTAAATATGGACTACTAGAAAGTAGGTCAGCAGAAACTCTAAAGTAGATCAATCTATTCCACTACACAAAATCATTTAGTTAGATTTTGCCACAGCCTAACTCTACTTACAAGCCATGAACTAGGAAATCTGGCAACATCCAAGCTAGACCCACAAAAAGAGATGCTGTAATGGCGTTGTAATGGCTTCTGGTCACTGCTGCTGAATAAATCTCTATTTAACGAGGGAAATAATATTCAAATCTAAAAATAAGTTGTGAAAAGTGCTATTGTTTGAAGTTGTGAAGAACAAGCAAAAGAAATTTCCCGCAAATGTCTTATAAAAACAGGAATATCTGTTGTGTTTTAAGTTGTGCTTTTTTTGGTTATACCTGGAGTGGTAGAAATAATACCTAACTTTTATCATCTCATAATTGTGTAAAAAAAAAAATCCGCGTTTTAGTTGTTGTGCTATTATGTGATGTATAGCGTGTAGAAAGTGCTAGTGTGTTTTTTTCAGCTACAGACTAAGGAATACCTTTGAAATTTGTATGTAAATAGCTACCGATTACTGATGTTTTGACTGAGTAGTTCAGACATTAACAAAAGCGTTATTTGCTAGAATTGTTCCTTTTTTGTGATTAGTAGAGTTACTTACCCTTTGTTAGATTTAGTAGTTATTTAGAACTAATCTCTTATAGGTCTTGTTCTTGATATTAGCACAAAAATTAACATGCCAAGTCATTGCTGTGTGCTTGGATGCAAGTTGAACACAAAAGTTACCTTGAGGCCGGTGAACCACCAGTTTCTGTATTTCGTTTTCCATATGATGGAAATCTAATGAATCAATGGCTAAAAATATTCCTAGGGCATTATGGACCCCACAAAATATTCTGTAGTTTGTGCCAAACATTTTCCAGAGGGAGCACTTACTAAAGAAGATATTCATCGTTTGCTAGATTGATCAACAGAAGGCTAGATGGATAAAGTTAAACTCAATTTAAATGCAGTGCCAATTATTTTTCTTTATTTACCCCTACTTATCAAAAACAGTACACTCTCAAAGAGAATATCCAGCTGAAAGAACCAGCATTGAAGGAACGTTGTGAGAAATTGAATGAAGCCTTTGAAAACTCAGATTCAATTTGTAATTTTGATGATTTAACATCCAATTATAAATAAAGATTTTAATATGTAAATCGTGGAATATAAAAACTTTTGAAACTAACAGCATTTTTTTTACACTCTAGTTTTTCCATCCAACGTAACTGAATGTTACACAAATAAACAGTATACAAATTATTAATCAGATTTTAGTATATTCATATATGCATGTAAATGTTTTTATCAATGAAAATAAACTGTCTCCTAATGATTTAAAATGGATTTTAAAACTGAAATTAACTAGATAGTCTCAACTGGAAAATTTGCTTGCTCGTAACAAATATGATAGAATGATTCTATCGTCCAAATTATTGTACACATCTCAATAAAGGTTTAAAGGAATTGTCGCATTAAACTTACTCTCATCTGAGAATGAAAAATAGTGAAATTTATAGCATATTGTCAATTCTAATTGATATAGTGAACTTGTTAGTGTACATACTAAAAAAACAATATTTGAATTGCTATAACTCAGACATAGTTCTTCCTAGAAAAAAAATGTATTATTGATTTCTATAGATAATTGTATGATCTACAATTTTTGTTAAAACTATTTTTTTATACAAAATACAGTTTCGCTGAAAATTTCTCTGAAAAGGCATTTATTAACATGTAGTAGACCGATGTTCGAAGACCGATCGGTCTACCGGATTGAGCAGATGCGGTGTTGCCAAGTCCTAGTTCATGGCTTGTAAGTAGAGTTAGGCTGTGGATTTTGCACAGCCTAACTCTACTTACAAACAAGGACTAGGAAATCTGGCAACATCCAAGCAAGACCCACAAATAATGATGCTGTAATGGCGTTGTAATGGTTTCTGGTCATTGCTGCTGAATAAATCGCTATTTAACGAGAGAAATATCATTCAAATCCAAAAATAAGTTTTGAAAACTGCTATTGTTTGAAGTTGTGAAGAACAAGCAAAAGAAATTTCCCGCAAATGTCTTATATAAACAGGAATATCTGTTGTGTTTTAAGTTGTGCTTTTTTTGGTTATACCTGGAGAGGTAGGAATAATACCTAACTTTTACCATCTCATAATTGTGTAAAAACAAAAATCCGCGTTTTAGTTGTTGTGCTATTATGTGATGTATAGTGTGTAGAAAGTGCTACTGTGTTTTTTTCAGCAACAGACTAAGGAATACCTTTGAAATTTGTATGTAAATAGCTACCGATTACTGTTGTTTTGACTGAGTAGTTCAGACATTAACAAAAGCATTATTTGCTAGAATTGTTCCTTTTTTATGATTAGTAGAGTTACTTTCCCTTTGTCAGATTTAGTAGTTATTTAGAACTAATCTCTTATAGGTCTTGTTCTTGATATTAGCACAAAAATTAACATGCCAAGTCATTGCTGTGTGCCTGGATGCAAGTTGAACTACAAAACTTGTGTATAGTGTAATACATGTGTTGTTGTTGGATAATTTGTTGATATCACATCAAACTATAAAAACAAAGTGTTTTGTGTGCTGACCGATTTCAGTGAAACGAGAAAACGAAATCAATTTTGTGTTTTTTAAGACTTTCATAGTTTGAAGTTGAATATTTAACGGTTTCAATATTATCCTCCATTCATCAATTTTGTATTGAGTAATATAGGTGTTAATAGGGAAAAGCCCTGAGGAAAGGAGGAGAAATAATTTAGCTCGCAATGATTATTTAAATAACATTTTTGAACAGTCAGATTTAATTGCCAATTTTCAATATTTAATTCTTCAGTACTCCAGTAAAATAAGTATTCATGAATCTTGGAATGTTAAAATGCAAACAAAATTCATTTGTACCTTAATTCAAGCGAATAAATTGTTACCGTAAGTAACCAAATTACAGTGAAAGAAGACATGTTAGTAACAGTATTTTTAAATGGAAAAAAGTTGTACAATGATTTGAGTTGGATTTTACCTATTGACTTGAAATTGGATAGTTAAGTGGTCTAAAATAGAAAATTTGTTGATAAGATTAAGATATATTTCAGACAGTGTGGATCAATCTTTCACATATTTAATCGAGAAAAGTTTACTTAAATGAGGTATCGATTAAAACGAGTTGTAGGTATGCTAGATTTTTCCGAAAAGCTGGATACTTGCTTAAAATTAAATAATATACAAATTTTAATTAATCAAATAAAATTATTACTTCCAAAGAAAAAAGATACCCTCTGATAATTACGTTTTTCATGTTAAGTACTCTTCCTCCCTGTGTGG